>JARHVA010002396.1:400000-1127500 GCA_037957365.1 Torreya grandis | reverse complement strand
ACACTAACCATATGGGTTCAACCAGCCTTAGGGTATAGACATAGTTATAGGGTCTTTGGATTGTCCTACCCATAGATAAAAAGGGTAGGCTACAAAGACCCACTATATCTATCTAGCCCAATTCCTTGTACTAGACATGAGGGAAATACCCTTGAATCAAGTTGTGAGGGGCACACCCCATCTCTAATCTTGAGGGGTCCTAAACCCAACTCCAATCACCCAATCCCCTCTCTCCTCTTCCCTCTCCCCTCTTTATATATATCTTATCTTATCTTATGGCCCCTATCTATATATCTCCCCCAATACCATATCTATATATAGACCAATCCCCTCTCCCCTCTCTATATTTATTTTAAATTATATTATCTTATGGCCCCTATGTATATATCTTCCCCCAATCCCCTATTTATATATATGGCCCCTATTTATATATCTCCCTTATTCCTGAATCCAAGATAGATGGGGATGGCCCCCTCTCTAATCATGAGGAGCATACCCCTAAATCTAGTCATGATTTGAACACTTCATATGACTTTGAAAACTTCCTCCTCGCCTCCAACTCTATGTTATATGGTAGATTATACATAATATGACTAGGAGCACTTCATCCTTGCCTCCAATTGTACTATATATGGTAGCTTGTGCATCATATGACTTTGAACACTTCATATGAGTATGAGTATTAATAAATCATATGAATTTTAACACTTCATACTAAGGCCTTCCCACTACAACCAAGGATTCATCCAACCACTCAATATTTAGACCACCACTCAATATTTAGGCTCCCACTAAACATTCTAACCAACAAAGATAGTGATAATGGGCCCCTATATATAGATCCAATCCCCATGGTATTCTGTATTTAGAGGGGGGGCAGATATATATAGGCTATATGGGATGACTCTATATATATCCATGGTCTATATTTTATATCAGATAGATAGGGATATCTATAGGGCTCCCATATCTATATAGATTAGAATCCCCATTCAACTCAACTCAACTCATCTCAGTTCTATATGGCCTGGGGTTTTCCCCATTAAACTCAACTCAACTCAAATCTATATAAATATCTATGGGGTGCCAAAAAAAATAGACCATGGGGTTGAGATTAGATAATACCCCTCTCCCCAAGCCATATATATCTATTTGGGCACCCAACCCAATATATAGATATAGATCCCGTCTCTATTTAAACTAATTCCCATGTTAAGTTGATTTGAGACCTCTATATGTATATGCATGTTTAGATATAAATATAAGGCCACCCCAAACCATCTCTATATATGTGGCCTCCCCCCTCCCCCTTCCCCCACTGTATAAACTAAACTAAACTTTATATGGGAGTTAGTTTAAATAGCGAGGGGCTCCCCATATATATATATATATATATATATATATATATATATATATATGTATGTATATATATATATATATGTATGTATATATATATATATATGTATGTATATATATATGTATGTATATATATATGTATGTATATATATATGTATGTATATATATATGTATGTATATATATATGTATGTATATATATATATATGTATATATATATATATATATACATATATATATATATACATACATATATATATACATATATATATATACATATATATATGTATATATATGTATATATATGTATATGTATATATATACATACATACATATATATATGTGTATGTATGTATGTATGTATATATATGTATATGTGTATATATATATATACATATATATACATATACATATATATATATAGACATATATGCATACATATATATATATACACATTTACATATATATAGATACATACACATATATATATAGATACATATATATATATATTACATATATATATGTATGTATGTATGTATGTATATGTATGTATATGTATATATATATACATATACATATAGACATATATACATACATATATATATACACATTTACATATATATAGATACATACATACATACATATATATATATGTATATATATATATATATATATATAGGGTGGGGGTTACCTTCTCTCTAGATAGTTGGAAAGTTGGGGTGAATCCCTAGATAGATATATAGGGGCTTATGGCCAAGCCTAGATATAATTGGTAAGGCACTCAAGCCAAGCTCAG
This sequence comes from Torreya grandis, assembly GCA_037957365.1. Classification (NCBI taxonomy): domain Eukaryota; kingdom Viridiplantae; phylum Streptophyta; class Pinopsida; order Cupressales; family Taxaceae; genus Torreya; species Torreya grandis. Next base: position 1,125,350 of record JARHVA010002396.1, on the reverse strand, counting down.
TGTATGGAATCCCATATATAGATAGGGGATCTAGGGTTGGTGGTTTCCATATATATCTGTATGGACCAGATAATGACTTCACTTGATCCCCTATCTATATATCTCTCATATTACATGTATAATAGATGGTGATGGATAAATGACTTTAATCTCAACATAGTCTCTCAGTCATACCCATATAGATATATAAACCATAGATAAGATAAGATAAGATATATAGATGGGCCATATATTATATTATATATGTGACCATATCTCTATAGTGAGCCCCCAATATAGATTTTTTTGGCACCCCTATATATCTTATCTTGATTATAGCAAATATGGTATCCCCCTCTATATAAACTATATATGGGAGTTCCCTCTATATATCTGGGACATTAGATATAAAGGGGTTTTCCCTACACTAACTCCCACAGTATATAGTTCTATTATTTTCTATTATTTTCCATTCTATTCTATTTTATAATGGATAGGGTGGCACATTATAGATTTTTTTGGCTTGACACTCCCATGGTCAATATTTTTTGGCACCCCATAGATATCCATATAAATTTGAGTTTGATGGGGCCATATATAGTTTAATGGGGATTTAAATTATAGAGAGGGGGGCCACCCTAAAAGGGACTATCATCTCACCTCTCCCTCCCTATAGTGATTTAGTGGAGATGAGTAGATCTGGTGTGGATCTATATCTATTGATGCATGGTAGGGGGTAGATATATATATGGGGAGGGTGGAGAGGCTACTCTAGGTCACCACTCTTTTGAGATAGAGAGATATGGTCGTGATGGGATTTACACTCCAATTTTTAGTGTTTGGTATTTAGTGATTATATTAATTCTATCTAAAATCTAGAGGTTCCCTATCCAGTATGGAATGGATAGAAGGGTTGATTCCCAACCCTAAACTGTATAGAGTGCCCCATCTATATATATTGTAAACCACATCTCCATCTATAGAGATCATATCAGATTTAGTATCCTATATAGATATATGGGGAGAGCCTCTCTATATATGCATATGTAAAATCAAACTCCCTCTATATATATGGTATGATAGATGACTATTTATATATGGGGTGCCCCCATAGACATAGTGACTCCCTCTTCCTCTTTATATATAGGGATGGGGATGGGGAACCCCCATATATATATGTTTAGATGATATTATTATAGTGTCAATGGTCATCCCTCAATATATTGAGTGAGAATTGGCCCTATCCTTATACTCTATATATAGGTGATCCCCACAATGGTTGATATGAAAGGTTGACTACCTGGGCCCTTCTATCTAGGATAGAGCCTATATATAGATATGGAAATGGAGTTATACCCATATATATATATATATATATATATATATATAAAAGGCCTTTATACCCTATTTATAGATAGAGGAGGCCATTTATACCCTATTTATAGATAGAGGGGTATTGATCCCTTATCCATCTATAGACCTATATCTATCTAACTATATACATATATCCCTCAAACCACTATAAATATATATGGGAGGTATGAATATGAATGTGTATCAAATAGTGATCATGAAAAACCCCATATATCTTTAAGGATGAACATAGGTGGTCCTAATAATAATACCTAAAGGAAGGTTGGGTAAACTCACTAGAGTATATAGATCTAGTCAACACCTTGAGCATAGTGAATACTCTATGTCTATAGTTTTTTGGATCCCCTCTCTATGGATACAGGGATATGGATGGAAATTTAACCCTATATAGAGTTATATCTAATCAATTTAGTCCCACTCTATCTCTATTTTTATCTTTATCTGTATCTCTATATCTGTCTCTATATTATGGGGGTGTCAGCCCCCTCAATCTCTATCTATCATAGTTAATCTATATCATGCCACCCACCCCATAGATATTATCTAAACTAACTATAAAATTCCCCATAAAAATCCATAGTGCATATAGATCATGCTACCCCCCCTCTATCTCTATCTAATACATAGTTAATATAGATTGTGCCCCCACCCCATATCTAAATTGAATATAGATTATGCAAAAATGATATATATTACACCCACATCCACATATATTAGTTATGATACATACCTTATATATAAATTTGGAAACATTCAATATTGGGAATGTTATGATCCACACTTATAATAATTGAAATATACAAAATATAATGTAGATAAACTCAATACAATAGATATTGGTGGGCTAAGATGCCCAAATACTCAATATATACAGAAATAGAATAATCACCCTTAAGATAGGGTAACACCATACAATAATCCTTTAGGAAGGAATAACTCCACAATGCCTCTTCAAGGGGATAACCTCTAATATCCTCTTATAATATAAGACACAATGCTTACTTCCTTCTTTTACAATGATATTCACCTTCTTTATATAGATATCTATCTAACTAACAATGGATGGGTAACCTCCTAGTCCCAATGTAGGCTGACCATTACCCAATCCATTAATTTCATAACTTACTCCATTATCCTAATATATTGGACCCATATAACTAACTAAAGGGGATGTGTTCCACATGTTAGCATCTCCATCAACCCATATACATTAATATATAATATCTATATGTACATAACAATCCTTTCCTCCGTGACATGTTTCATCCCTAAAACATAGGAAGAAACCAAATAATGAGTGTGCTTCAAATAATTGCACACTTTTCTCCAATATTGATAATCTAACCACCTATATGTGATGATATAGGTAATATATTTCCAACCTTGTTTCAAAATTACAATGTGCTACTTTGATTCCATTCATGATCATAATTATATCACCTTAGTGTCTATGACTAATTATTCCTCCTTTGATTCCATATACCATATTCCTCTGTGCTACTCTGATTCCATCCATGACCATAGTAGTCATTATTGTATACATGGTCATAGTGATTTCCCCACTGATTCCATGTTCCATAGGCCACTTTTGTATGTTGATTTTGTACTTAACCATAGTAATCCTTATTTGGTTTCCATGCATAGCCATATTTAATATAACTTTGATTTCCTATATATCTAAAGTGCATATTGTTATGATACTCCTTCAAATGGCTCCATGATTTTTTCCTCTCATGATGATGTGGGTGTCTATATACCTCATCTTTTTCTAATAATTTGACCTTATCAACCTTTTATTCTACCTCTTCCACATTTTTCTTTGTTGGTTCCTTTGTCTTTTGAGTAGATTAAGTATTTTTCTTTGATTGTATTGTTTCTTCATCTATGTCTTCATTTGAATATTTCACATGATCTTATTCACCTAATTTAATCTTATCTTCATGATATATATTGATTTTTATTTGTGCATTTCCAACTATGATATCTTGTAAACTGACATTATTTTTCCTATACCAAAACTTCATGAACTTCTTCTAAAAATTAATATTGATTGTTCCCAAAGTCTCTAACCATGGATATCCAAGAACCATATCCACATAATCCATATCCAAATCATAAAAAACTTAATGCAAAACATATTTTTACATAATGAGCTTCAAATATTCAAATAATAGAATATTATTACCATCCTCTTGAACCTCCTTGATATTATTTTCTTGAACATGTAGGTGCTTCATCACATTCATGTTGATGAAGTTATACTTGTTGGTAGGGTTTATGAACACAACAACCTTATTATTTTGAATACATCCATGAAATTAAAAAAATGACTTAGATTTATTTGAATATAAATTATTTTAACCCTTATCATCCAATTCTTCTTCTTCTTCTTATTCTTCTTCTTCTTCTTCTTCTTCTTCTTCTTCTTCTTCTTTTAGATCCTCTACCTCTCTTTTTTCACCATTTGTACTCTCCTCATTATCATTATGCTCGATTTCTTTTTTGTCATCATCAATTACATGTTCTTTCTCATTGTCATTATTTTATTCCAATGATTTTTCTTCTTCATTACCATCATTTATTTCTTCCTCTTATTCATCTCTCTTCTTCTTTTATATCCCATTAATCTAGGAAGACATGTTCCATTTCTTCCCATGAAGAATAACTTTATGTGAAGCTCAAATATTTAAAACAATGTTGTGTAGGCCTAGATAAAGAAAGGGACAAACATGTTTTCCATAAAATTATTTGATTATTATTCTCCTTTAAAAATATCCACCATTATCTATCATCAATATCATCCTCTCCTGAAAATAGTTGTAACTTCATGATCCACAAAAAAACTAGGGTTAATTAAATACCCTAAAATGTTAATAACTCATTTAAAATTGATTAAAACATTACCAAATTTTTATTGTAGATTCACCTTATGATATTGGTAGCTTCATTAAAATTATTATTTTTTAAATAACACAAATTTTTCCCTTTAGAGAGAATATATGAAAATTCATAAAATCATAATAAATCACTCAAAATAATTCAAAATTTTATAAAAATTTTAATGTGTTTCTCTTGTATGTTCATATATTACCATTAAAATTTTCATAGACAAATTCTTTATATTTTGGCTAATAGGACAAAATTATTACAAACCCTAAAATATCAATAACTCCCTCAAAACTAACCATAAAGGCTCAATTTTTTTATTATGACTTCCTTAAAATATTATTCATATCTAGTAAAAAAATTGTGTAAAATTTAACAACCAATTGAAAGATATTGATGATTAAATAAAACTAGGGTTTTAGCACACAAATTACCCAAATTGAAGCTATGGTACCACTTGTTATGATACACACTTATAATAATTGAAATATGTAGAATAAAATGTAGATCAACTCAACACAATATATATTGGTGGGCCAAAATTCCCAAATACTCAATATATGTAGAAATAGAATAGTCATCGTTAAGATAGGGAAACACCATACAATACTCCTTTAGGAAGGAATAACTACATAATGTCTCTTCGAGGGGCCAACCTCCAATATCCTCTTGAAATATAAGAATAAATGCTTACTTCCTTCCTTTACAATGATATTCACCTTATTTATATAGACCTCTATCTAACTAACAATGTATGGGTAAAATCCTAATCCAAATATAGGTTGACCATTACCCAATGCACTAATTCCATAAGTTATTCCATTATCCTAATATATTGGACACATATAACTAACTAAGGGGGATGTGTGCCACATATCGGCATATTTATCAACCCATATACATTAATATATCATATCCCTAGGTACATAGTAGGAAATTCCCTATCTATATTAGAGATGCCCTCTATACCTATCTATGAACATTGAGATCAACCCTTTTATAGGTAAAGTATAGATCAGGCCCTCTCTAGATATTCTATTAGGAATGCCCTATCTGAACATAATCTATGCCCTATCAAACTTGGGAATTCCCTATCTAGACTCCCATTTAGATATATAGGTAGGAATTCCCTCATTAATCTTGAGATTGGGTCTATAAATTAGACCAAAGGGAGTGATCTAAGCTCCCATGCTATTTAGGGACATCTATTATATATATGTAACTCTAGAGTGAAGGGAGTGATCCAAGCCTCCTAATCTACCCCACCTCATTGATCTAATTGAAAGGGGGTTAGAATGATCCAAGCTTCCTGACAAACCCCACTTACCATATGGATAAGATATATAGGGTGGACCCACCCCATAGAGATATATGGCTATATAGAGGGGGAGTTGGCCATATCTATATAGAAGTCGGGGTTCTTATTATGTAATAGTATACCATCAAATGTCTTTATCTATATTGTGATATACCATTAATCATAGATACATATCATGATGCCTAGATAGATGAGATACATGTCATATATAGTTTTTTAGATAGATAGACAATGAGTGTCTCTGTATCTAGTTTATACCATCAAACATCTATATCTATATGGAGATATACCAAGGCTATACTCTAAATTACATATCATTACCACATCTCCCTTCTATCTATTTTACCTAAGCTATATTCGATATAGAATATAGGGTCAAGCTAGATCTATAAATATATATAATAGAGGGCTAAGCTATATTAGATATAAAATAAAGGGTTGAGCCATATCTATAGATATATAATAGAGGGCCAAACCCCCCTCTCTAATATATTATAGAGTATATAAATAGTGAGTGTCTTGAGTTTCTCCCATATTTACATACCATTGATCTCTATAGATATATAATATAGGGTCGAGCCATATCTTTACTTACTAGTAACCCAATATTAATCTATCTTACTTGATATCTAGAGATGCATACCATTCATCTCTATAGATATATAATAAAGGGTCAAGCCATATGAAGATATATATTATTTGATAGATAGAGACTTGATATCTTACCTGATATATGGGTTAGATTGTATTCCTAAGCCCCAATATAATATTTATCGATTCCATTGGGTGTCTCTATATCTAGAGAATGGTGGGTTGATAAGATACATAGGGGCTATTTATAAATATGTATATATGTATATATTGTTAAGGATATAGAAGATATAGTTGGTGGTTCAAGTGATATGTATTGTAATCATGAGCACTCCTATGAAGCTTGATATAGGCTCTCAAGAGTCTATTCTAATATAAATTTTGAGTAATCCTATCATATAAATTTCATCTAGCTTATATATCTATCTAACGGCCAATGTTAATCCAATAAACCCTATCTCTATCTCTATCTCTATCTCCATCTCTATCTCCATCTCTATCTCTATCTATATATTGTGGGGATTAATTATATGTATAGGGGGTGGAGATTAGATAGACCATATATAAAGAGAGGGACTATGCTCAGGGCCCATATATGTGTGTGTGTGTGTGTGTGTGTGTGTGTGTGTGTGTGTGTATGTGTGTGTGTGTGTGTGTGTGTGTGTGTGTGTGTGTGGCCATATCTATCTATTCTAGGGCACTCCTCCTATAGAGATCTAACAATATCTCCTCATTAGCTCAATTCAATAGGTGGTGCATTGAACTAACTCAATAGGTGGGGATTATTTTCAATGTTTCCCTGATAGATGGGTATGTTACTCTCTAACCCTAGATAGATATATGGCCCAATCCCTAGTTAAGGATGCCCTATCTATCTAGAAAGTCTGAACCTACCCTCAGCATTATTATCTTCCCATTATTCTATGACCAAAGATATAAAGGCTATAATAGGGGAAGTCAAGAACCACCAACCATTTCTTCTATCTCATATCTAGACATACTATACTAATTTAATAACCACCTCTCAATCCCACTTCATACATAAATAATATATTGGCCTTCTCTCACTAAGATATATATATATATATAGGCTTCACCTCTCTACCAATGCCAATGTCAATGTTTAGATATGGATAGGGATAGGGATAAATAAGGGACTTATCTATCTAGATATCCATTATATAACTTAATATGGGATCCCTAGCTTGACTTGATAGTATGTCATGCTCCCCAATACATAGTCCTATCCAGTCTATCTTGAATCCCCCATATATATCTACCTAGAAAGGCTCATCTATATCTATTTAGATTAAGAATTCCCAACCCCAATAAATTTTATCTAGAATCGACCCCTATATACATATCTATCAAGCCACTATATATATATATATATATATATATATATATATATATATATATGCCCAAATACATACATATATATATCAAGGATTAATATCTAGCAAGGATTAACTCTAGAGTGCCCCAAATCTCCTATATATACATGGTGCCTCTACATATATATGGGCCCATACCCTATTTATATGTATATCATATTAGTTGGTGGAATATACATAATATAGATGACTACTTGCTAATCTCTATACCGTTGAACCAATCTAGGGATAGGGTAACTAGATTCAACTATGGGACTAGCTATCTATATGGTGAGTTGACTTGATAGCTTGATAGATATTTATATATTATTTGACTATATAATAACCAAAAACCTATATAGATATATAGGTAAATATCTATCCCTAAGATAGATATAAATTATAGGCTATATATCTATTTTGGGGGCTAATACCAATCAATCCCCCATATAGAATATAGATTCTATCTTTATATATATATATATATATATATATATACACACACACACTATGGGGATTAGGTAAAGAGATGGGGAAACTTAGGTATGCCTTATCTCTCTCTATGGAAAGAGTGGGTTGACTCATTATAAAACCACCTTGAGCCATATATATATACACATGACTGACCTATATACCCATCTTATATGTAAGTAATACCATATCTCCACTCTATAGATTAGCCTTAGCCCATCCCCCAGGTTTGGAAGTAGACAATAGAGGGGGCCATCTCTCCCATCTCCCTATAGAGGGAAGAAAACCTTGATATTCTATTGATTGCCTAGGAGTAGATAAAAACATATAAGGGTACAAGAGTCCCCCCATATATAGACTTACAACTAGTTGGAACAGTTCCAAATCATTGCAATGTATAGTGTGTTAGTAAGCCTACCCCTATAAATTAATAATCTTAATTTCAATCCCATATCTATATATAATATAAGATATATAGGGATGGGGGTGCCAATGCCCCATATATAATATAGACTCTATCTCTATCTACATTGTCCCCATAGAAATACATAGTGAATCTAGATCGTGCCAACCCCCACTATCTCTATCTATCATAGTGAATCTATATTGTGCCCCCATACTCTATATTTTAATTGGCATGGTCTATATTTTCTTGACTCCCCCTATAATTATATATGGGAGTAATATCTATCTATAGGGGATATCTAAACTAGATATATATTGTTTCACCCCCTCTATCTCTATCTCATAGTGAGTATATACCCAATTCCAAAGAAACTATATATTGTCCACCCACACTCTTGTTATCCCCCTATCACTATATGGGTGAATACTATATCTATCTATCTTAGTGAATATAAACCATTTTCCCCACCCCATTAGATAATATATAAACTCAATTCAAATCCCCTATAGAGAATATAGACTCTATCTCTATCGATATACTATGCCCTGCATAATATATATATATATATATATATATATATATATATATATTTATATATTTGGCACCCCGTAGAGAGATTTAATATCTAAACTCAACTATAGAAGATAAATATATAAGGGGGAGGATATATATAAGGGGATTGGGTGTATAATTTACACTTGAGTCAAAATATAAATCTTGAGTCAGAGATATGGGCTTAGAAATCCAATTAAACTATATATAGTGGGCATGAAGTCGATAATCAAATGACACCTAACCTACCTTGATATGATATAGGTGGGGATATTATTAACCCTATATATCTATATGGGACCCATGATCATTGATGTTCCTATTTATATATCTATTTGTATGGTGGGTTTGGGCCCTATATATTTATATGGGACCTATTCTCCTCGTGGACCCAATATAGAGCCCATCAAACTTGACTTAACTTTATATGGTTGCCAAAAAAACTATATATAATTAGGGGTAGCACCCCCTCTATATATATATTATCTTATCTAGAGTGTATCCCCCCTTATTTATATAAGGTCTATCTAGCTTGAGAGTATGCCCCCCTCTCTATATAGGGTCTATCTAGCTTGAGAGTAGCCCCCTTGTATACAGGGTCTATCTAGCTTATCTTATCTATTCTCCTTGGCACAAGTTAAATAGGCCCCCCTATATATAGATAGTGAAACCACCCTATCTATATATGGTTACTATGCTATATAGGCCCAATATATCTATATGGAAACATCAAGTATAATATCTCCACCCCTGCCCCCTTCCCCCCGTCTATATAGGCTATATTAGATAGGCAATGCTTACATCCCCTATATATAAATCTAGGAATGATTTATTATCTATGTGATATGATTGATGACTTTAGAAATATATAGGGTTAAGCCATATATATAGATTATATAGGCCCCTAGATATAGGGCCTGATCAATCCCCCTCCCCTATATATAGATATGGCCAACAACCCCTATATATATATGTCCCATCATGTGTACCCATCTATAACTAAAATATATAAATAGTGGGGGTGGGACAAACTCTAGATTATGCTATATCTATAGGGGAACCCCCAACCCCCCTCTATATAGGCAATCTAATATTAATTGGAGGGGGTATATACTAGATAGGTCCCTCCCCTATATCTCCCTTATTTATCTATCTAAAGGGTGATGGGCATCCTATCCTAGATAGATTGATTGCTAGATATGTATCTAGGGGAGATCGAGGGAGATGTCACCAACATCTAATATCTATTTCTATAGATAGGTTAGAGATGTGATGTATGATTCATGTGGAAAGATCTGTTCTAAATACTAGAGATACAGTGCCCAGATGCAAAATGATCTCATCTATATGCTATGCCATATTCCATGTCATTTAGAGATGTGAAAAGACTAGATTACCCTAGCCATATACATACATACATACATATGTGTGTGTGTGCTCACGCGCGTGTATGTAGATAGGGCCTTGACTGAGTGTTCCCCTCATTTATAGTTAGGGGTACAAATAAACATATTACCCACTTTAGTCTTTATTCATGCATGCAACGCAACCACTCCCCATATGCAACCACTCCCCCATAGAGAGTAGGTGGCCCACTCCCCACTCTTATAGTTTAGTTTTTAGTTTGGGGACTACCTATATATAGGGGAGGGGTGTCTATCTATATTTTGGGACCCCATAGATAAGATAATATAAGTATTCACTACGCTCAAGCTAGATAGACCCTATATAGAGAGGGGGGATATGTTGAACTCAAGTATTCATTATGTTCAAGATACGATAATATTTACTATGATATATATATATATGGGAGTACCAGATAAACCCTACACTATATAAAGAGGGGGGCATACACTCAAGATAAGATAATATTTTCTATGCTTAATATAAGCTAGATAGACCCTATATAGAGAAGGGGGAATACGCTCAAGATAAGATATATAGGCAAGGCCAAAAAATATGTATATTAGGCCACCCCCAGCCATATAAAGTTATATATATATATGGGAGTGAGTTTCTTATATATAGATAGGGGAGAGGGGATATATATAATGGGGGCTCCCAAATAGATATATGGGCCTCTCCCCACCTCATATATATAGGTAATAAGTTTATTGGGGGTGATGACTCTATATATCTATATCCCACCACCACCACCTCTCTATCTATAGTAGAGATAATTCTCACCATAGATATATAGGTGCCCAAATGGAGAGGTGAGTGCATATATTATCTATATATAGGGGAAGGGGAGGGTAAGGGGGCCATATTATATATAACTCCTTAGGCATATGAATGACCTGACCATTAATCAAACTTTATTTAGGCCCAAGCGATCAGATGTGGCCCTATATATATAGATATGGGCATATATAATATCTATAAGGGGATAGGTATCTATAGATGGGGGAATGGAGGCACTACTTAATGGATATATATAGATAGTGGGCAGCTAGATAGCCTATATATCTATTTGGGGTAGGCTCAACCCATATCCCATATGGATAGTAGATGGAGATAGAGGGGAGGCCACCAATGGGACTATGACTCTATGTAGTTGTAGTTATGGATATAGCTACAGTTATGCTTGAGGACAATCCCACATCAAGGAGTCCCTCCCCTAGCTATATCTATATATAAAGGAAGTGACAACTCTAATTATATATATCTACCCACTCGCTATCTCTATATAGAATATATATATATGGGGGAGGCCACCATCTATATAGAGAGGGGAGAGTGCCTTTCACTTGACCCCCCCTCTCTCTTTATAGATGGGGATCCCCTCCCTTCCCCTTTCTGTCAAGCCCTATATATTTGGGGCCCCTCCCTATACATCTTATCTATATGGTGGCCCCCCTTTCTATTCTATAAATATTAGAGTTAGATAGATATAGAGGAGACCAAGCCCTATATATCTATCTGGGTTAGATTTATATTGGGGTCCCAAGCTCTATATATATATCTAGATTAGATATATATAGGGGGACCTCCTTATATATATGTTATCTTATCTTGACAATAGTGAATATTGTAGACTCTTATCTTGAGAATAGAAAATATTATCAAGATAAGATAAGATAAGATAATATATATAGGAGGGGGGTAAGCTCCCCCCTCCCCCTCAACCTCCCCATATATAGATAGGCCTCCTTATTCTGATAGGGATTGATCAACCATAGACCTTGACTGCAACCCTCCAACTTTAGAGCCCTATATATCTACCTATCTAGGGTGCCCCCTCCCTATATAACTTATCTTGATCATAAACCCTATATATCTTATCTTGTATATATCATAGTAAATCCAAAAAAAATCTATATTCACTTATTTAAAAATGTACATATGGGCCCCACCCTCTTTATAAAGGGTTTATATAGGATTCCCATATATACACATATATATATAGGTTATATCTGATTACTTATCTATCTAAGAGCCTATATATCTATCCATTCCCCACCCCATATCTATATATATTTAATTAATCCCTCACCCCTAGTTCTATAAAGGAGGCCACCACCATATCTATATATAGGGTATATAGGGTGCCCCTTTCTTTTTTGATAAATACCCACACACACACACATAGGGGCCATGAGACATATCCATATCTATAGAGGGGGAGGGGTATGTTTCGATTCCCTATTGTCTATAATCTATATGGTAACTTATATTACTATAGACTCTATCTAGTTATTACACTCCTCTATATCTCTCCCCTCTATTATCACCACATATCCATCTGACTAGATAATACCCAGGCCTAAGTGAAGAATCTAATCTATAGATTTGGTCACCCCCTACCCTATTTAAAGTATAGATATGGGTCAAAGATTAGGGGAGAGACTCTTACTACTATATCATACCATATGCATATTCTCTCAAAGGAAAATGATAGATAAGTATCAATCTCCTTGCATTTACATAGTTATCTAGATATAGGGTGCCCCCACGCCCCAGTCTATATTTTAATTGGTAAAATATATAAATAGAGATATAATTTATTAGAATTAGAACCCCATATAGAGTAATATAAGATAAGATATGGGGCCCTCCCAGATATAGAATCTATTGACCCTATGGGAGAGAGAAGAGGAACTATTATGAGAAGATAGATATATGGGGACTTAACGGATGACTGACTATAGATTGGGGATCAACCCCTATCTCTCTATGGGATATAGGGCATCATCCCTGATAGTATATATTTGGTAGATATAGATTCACTATATATAGGGTGGTACCTCCATAATATATAGATAGAGATAGAGTTTATTAACATTGGCATTGGCATGGTATAGATTCACTATGTTTATGGGGAATTTATAGATAGAAATAAAGTATATATTCTATATGAAGCATTGGCATTAGCACCTACACCCCATATATAGATTATAGATTTAGATTTAGATTATACATTTAGTTATATATATATAGATATGGGTCATATCTATATATAAATATTGATATATGGTCACATATATAATATACATATTAACTGATGGATGATACTTGACCCCTCTCTAACCTATATAGATAGAGGTGGGTCCTCATGTTGGGTTTGATCTGAGATTGGATTGTTATGGTCTGAGAGGGGGTTTCCCCTATCTATATATGGGAGGGGGGTTTATTATCTATAGGCTCTATATATATGCCAATGTCCCTATATATATAACTAACTCAATAGTCTAGTCCCCTCTAACCCATATATATAGGGGGTCAATCAAGGATTGTCTTCCTTTAGTTACCCCCCATCCTCCCCTACCCCTATAGATCTATCTATATAAATCCCTACCATACTACTAGGGGAACTAGCACTAATATATAAAAGGATGCTATCTGTATATGTCATTTTTATATATCTAGATAGGGCCCCAACTTAGGCTATATAGAGTGGGTAGTGGGTCCTCCCCTAATGATATTACATATGTAATGTGAATGATGCATCCATTAATTATGAATCACAATTCCCACTTCTTGGTTAGCTCTAGGTTGGAGAGTATATGGGGTATAACATTATCTATATTTACTAATTATGTCTATGGGGTCACCCCCTCTATATAGGTAGACTTTTTTAGAATCAAACAACCCTATATTATCTAGTTGGTACCCTATATATAGATGGTGATGGCCTACCTATATATTAATTGATGACTACTTGTATCACATATATAATGGATGGATAAATCCATGTATGTGGTACCCCAGCCCTAGATATAAATCCACCTACCCCCATGATTTATATATATGCTATCAAGAAGAGGTCCCCTATCTGACTCACTCAATCTAAATCTATAACCCCATTAAACTCAACTCAACTTAACTTATATGGCCTAGGTCTTGACCCCATTAAATGTAACACAAATTAGCTTAACTTATATGTCTTTTGGGGGCATTAAACCCAAATCTATATGGCCCAATTAAACTCTATATGGCTATTTATAGGATGCCAAAAAATATAGACTATGCCAATGATACTATATATTGTAGAGGTGCCAAAAAAGGATCCATATAGATAATACATATAGGGAGGGCCAAAAAAATATAGTTTCTGCCCATTTAGAATATAGACTCTATATCTATCTTATATTCCCCATAGACACAGTGAACCTAGATAGTGCATCCCCTCTATTTTTATATATCATGGTGCATATATATCATGCCAAATAGATATTGTGGGGGCACCCTTGTCTATAGATCCAATTCCCATAGTATATAGTTTTATATATTGAGAGGGGAACCAGATAGATATATAGGATATATAGTTTACTATATAGATAGAGAGGTCGAGGCCATAGATAGACACATAGAGATAGGCGAGGGACTCACACTAGTTTTATTTAGATGGGGGGATAAAGGGGAGGCCTAAGTAGAATGTCAGGAAAATACCCCATAGATAGGGGCCCTCCTCTCAAGAGAGATATAGGGGTGGGAGAGACCCTCACCCTCCCTAGATATAGATAAGGGTAGGCCCCTATATGGGCCCTTTAGATAGATATATAGGTAGTTGAGTGTCCTATTAGAGAAGAGAGGGGGTCAAGTGATGAAACCATCTATTCTCAAACCCATATAGAATATAAATATGGGGTTGAGTGAGTTTTACTCACCCTATATATAGTCTAATCTAGATATGGAAACCCCCTCCCTCCCCCCTTTATATAGAGGGAGGGTCAAGGGGTGACAATAGCATAGTATAGTTTGTATATATAGTTACATAGATAGGTGCACTCCCAGATGGATAAGGATAAGACAAGATAATATTTAAGAGTCCTTGGGTCTATTTCTATATATGGAAAAAACCATATAGATCTATGGGGGTTCATCAGCATGAGGGAAGATCTCTAGACTCTAGCATATAGAGAGAGGGGGTTGAGCATAACTTAAATTGTATATGTTTTATACCATATAGTATCTAGAATATATATAGAGGAGGGGGAGGGGATTTGATTTGATCCCATTCTTGCTCCCTAAAAATTACCCATCTATTCTCTCTTAGGCTATGGATATTGGATAGATCTATAGGTAACCACCTATATATCATATCTATCTGGTATATACATATATCTATATCTATGTATGTAAGAATTTATACCTATAAGTAAACCAACCTTCTAGCATAGTGAATAAGATAAGATCCCTATAATCTTTATGCCACAAGATGGTTCATATAGATATTTGGGTGACCCATTAATATCTAATATCTATCTAGGGTGGTGGGCCCTATTTATCTATATGGGAGATTCGATGTTCACCTAGATAGATCTATAGGCTAGCCATAGGATGACACCATCTCTATTATATATATATATATATATATGTAAATATATATATTTCCATAACCTATACTTAAGATATAAAGGGGTGGGGGGTGTTCTATCTATATGGGAATAGAATAGATGTGAATCTATCCCCCAAACCTATCTCTCTATTGATCTCTAGAGGAGATATAATTATCTTATCTATATTGATAGGGGAGAGGGGGTCACCTTATCCCTATTTATATAGGGGGAGGGAGGCCATAGACATAGTTAGGGTTCATGGTTGAGAATTACCCCCACTCTATCTATTTGGGGAGGTCCTTATATATATATATATATATGGGTGCCCCCATATATATATATATGATATTTTATCCCTTTTCCTACCCCTATCTAAACATTGGCATTGGCATTGGTATTAGCATTGACAAAGGGGGGTTGGTCACCCTATCTATACTCTATATGGTGAAGGCCATTTCTATATATAGGGTATTTGTCACATGAGTCAATGTGTTCAATCTATTTTTGGTAGTATATTTCTAGTCTCAAGATTTAATGGGATAGACTATATATAAAGAGGGGGGAGGGGGTGCCCTCATATATAGATAGGGGAAATAGATATAGCCAACACCCTTATAGATAAGGAAAATAAGATAGAGGGTTGTCAGTGCCCTACTTATAGAATCTATAATCCTCTCCTACTACCATATCTATATAGAGGGCCCCACCCTATATGGACATGGAATGGATATAAAATCCATATTTCCATATTGTCTACAAGGGAGGGCAGGGGTACTTATTAATTAGATAGGGGAACTATAACTATATATATATATATATATATATATATCTACAAGCTTGGGCTATAAATAATGGATTAAGATTATTCCCACTATTCCCATTCTATTCAAACCTCTCTCCCCTCTCTCAGAGATGGGACTCTAACTATATCAAAGCGCATATATATTATATTGTGTACATTTATATATAGATAGAGATAGATATAGGGATATGGATTCATGCATCACTATGGAGAGGAAAGTCTCCCCTACGTTATATATAGATATGGATATATGGCCCACCCCTCTATCTACTCCCCTCAACTGATGACTAGACCCCCTAGATCTCCTTCTATATGCCCCTATCTATATATTACATTGGTTCTCATGATAGACTAGGTGTGGCATTTCTATAATCTATAATTATAAGCAATCTATAGATAGTATTTATACTACTCACCACCCCATATACATCCCCTTCCCCTTCCTTCCCTCCCTTATCCTACTCATGCCATATCTATAATCTATTTATAAGGGATCTAGGAGATAGTGTAGAGGGCATAGGGCATTGGGTTTCAACTATATAAGAATTGGCTCAAGATCCCTATTTATATATGGGGTAAACTCTCTATAGTCATCTATACATACTATATACATAATATGCCCCATATCTATCTATCTATATATATATATGGAGATATCTTGACTATCTATATGGGTATAGTAGAGTATAGTACACCCATCATGATAGAGACCTAATAATCTCCCTATCTATATATGGAGATATCTTGACTATATAGAGTTCTCACGATGCTTACAATAGATACCAAAGTTGCACTCTCTATATATGGGTATGGGATGACCCCTATCTATACATGGGGGAATGATATATATTCACTATGATATAGATAGATAGAGAGATAGAGATAGAGATAGAGATAGAGATAGAGATAGAGATAGAGATAGAGATAGAGATAGAGATAGAGATAGAGGGGTGGTACCCCATATATACCAAGATAGAGATATGGGGCCATACTCTATCCTATTTCTATATGATATGGTGATCTCAATATCTTTTTATCTATATAACTAAAGTTAGTTGAGAGTAGGGCATAAATGTCCACATATCCTAATAAAATTTCCTCTAGATATAGATTAAATAACTACCCTTACCTTAGGAACTCCTCACCTCTCTCTTTATAAAGGGAGAGAATGCCACCTAGAGGCTAATAATCAGGTGATGGGCCCTATATTTTTATCCACCCCCACCCATATATAGAGAAGGAGAGAACACCACCTAGAGGCCCATACTCAGGTGGTGGAAATAATATAAATAAAATTAACCACCCTATCTGTATAGACCCCTATCTAGATTTATGACCCCCAACCCAATCAGAATCAATTATATATTAGATACCTATAGATATATAACCCTCACCCTAAGACCTATATATCTATCTGAGCCCCCCAATAGATAGAGCCCATTGAACTTAACTTAAATTTATATGGTTGTCGGTGGCACAATATAGAGTTTTTTGGTCTCCTTATATATTTATCTTGAGCATAGTGAATAATATAAAAATAGAGTAGTGAATATGATCTTTAGCATAGAGAATATTATCTTAATTTTAGATAATATTATAGAGTCTTATATATAGGGTGGCCTTTTATATAAATCTATATGGGAGTCTTCGAGTAGAGAACTAGTGATACTAGAGTATAGATATTCCTGTAGGTACCCTAAGCATAATGAATACTCTATATCTATATAGTTTTTGTCTCCCATATCTATAGAGTAGAGATGTGGATTTAATTGGGGATAGTAGTAACCATATATTGGTTGGTGGGTGATATATGGCACACAACTATCTATCTTGAACAACCACCTCTCCTTTATTTAAGGAATAGTTGCTCCTTAATATTAATGATCAATGTTTGAGAGAGGGATCCTACCTAAATTAATTTTAGTCCCTCCCCCAACTATCATTTATAGACAATATCCAAAAAAAACTATATATAGTTAACCCCCCTCCCCTCTATATATAGGATAGGAAGCTCCCTTCCCTAGATAGATATATAAGACTTGCCATATCTAGAATATAGAATATATATATAGGGGGTGGGGGGTAAGGGTATAGGGAATATGAGACTTTAAACAAGGGCTTGAGGTATGGTAAAATGGAATATAGATGGGTAGATAGAAAATAGATGGGTTATACATGAATGAAGTGTATATCTATGCATGAGTGATGAGATGGACATGTTTGGAGTGGACTAGATGCCCCTACAAAGTTTATGGTGTGATTTATGGGGTCAAATTTAGATATAAGGGGAGCTTAATTATGGTTTTCAAAAAAACTATAGATAGTTTCTAAAAAACTCTATCAGTTTAAATAGAGAGGGCCCCCCTCTCTCTATATATGGAGTTAGGTAGAGTTTAGTTTAGTTGAGTATATATAAAGGGGGGAAGGGGGAGGGGGAGGGACAAAATAACTAGATATTCGGACCCCCTCTATATATATGTGGAATTAGATAGAGTTAGAGGGGCCCCTTCTCTATATATATGGAATTTTTTTGGCCCTTTATATAAACTAAACTATACTAAACTAGATGGGGTATGGGGCACTCGATAGAGATATCTTGACTCTCTAGAGATATCTTGTCTATCTATCTATCTATCTATATATCTATCTCTTTGTTTGTTTGTCTGTATGTCTATCTCTCTGTCTATCTGTCTATCTATCTGTCTATCTATCTATCTATCTATTTGTCTATCTATCTATTTATTTATCTATGTATTTTTCTATCTCTTTGTCTATCTCTATCTATCTATATATATTCTATACTCTGATCTACATGAGTACCCTCATCTTCCCATTTTAACTTTTGACCTAACCTCTGTGTGTGTGTGTGTGTGTGTGTGTGTGTGTGTGTGTGTGTGTGTGTGTGTGTGTGTGTGTGTGTGTGTGTGTGTGTGTCTATATAGGTTAGGTCAAAAGTTAAAATGGGAGGATGAGGGTACTCATGTAGATCAGAGTTGAACAACACTTTGATGTCATCACAAAATAGACACTTATGAAAGAGATCAAGCTCATCAAGGATGAGACCCCTTTGCTCAGGGTAAAGGTGAAGAAGTTCCCAAATGGAAATCCTAGCTAAGAGGACCTAAAACTCCTCTATGATGAAGTAAGGATGTTATCTATCCTAGGGATAGATGTTACACCTAAATTCAAATCAGACTTTAAAATTACTTTCCCCCATGGGCTAGGTGATAGGCCCAGTACCACTAGTCTCTCCAACAAGGTCAGTGGCCCAATTAGAGTGCATGTTGATAAAGCACTCATACCTAGTAGAGGTTATGTCGATAATAGAAATAATTATTTTTTCTCTCACATTTGGCTTTCCCTCTTAGGTCAACTTGGGAAGAGGAGTTGGAAGAGGTAAAAGAGCAAGAAGGAAAATGTGGGGCCTTAGCCTTTGATTTCTTCTTATTCTTCTTCTTCTTCTTCTTCTTCTTCTTCTTCTTCTCCTCCTTCTTCTTCTTCTTCTTCTTCATCTTCTTCTTCTTCTTCTTCTCCTCCTTGTCATGGTCAAGTAAAGGCTCTTTGAACACATTCAATTTATGGTTGGGTTCCATAAGAGGAGAACTCTGAGATGGAGGTGAGGCTTGTGCACCAGACTATTGGGTAGCACAATTGTTATCATTATGCCCCCTCATCTGATGGAAGTTGAAAAAATTGGTGGGGTCATAAGGAAACATCATCCATTATTTTGTTGTGTTTGATTCCTAAGCCTTATTTTTAGCTAGCTTCTTACTCAAATCATTCACCTCGTGGCTATCTTTTATGTCCTTGTTATGAGGAAAATCAGTGACACCATCGTCAATCGTATTATGGTTGCAATCACATGATGAGGATGATTTTTGGGTTGGTAGAGGCCATATTTTAGCATGCACCTCAAACACTTTGATTTTTAGACACTCATTAATAACTTCATCATAATAGGTGGGTTTATGCTTAAAGACCTCAAGGTGAACCTCCTACCTTAATGCTCACATGAACATATCATAAATTTGGGCATCTGAGAACCTAGTCTTGTATGTATAAACGGTTGAACACCATATATGCACAAAAACAAAGTTTGAATAACCCTTGGCCTATGTCATGGAGTTGAGTGACTATAATTCAAGGTTAAAGGGTCTAAAAATATCAAAGTAATAGAGGAAGGCATCTAGGAGGAACTAGAAACTAGAGAGAAAATCTGGAGGTAGATTCTAAAACTAAATTATATATTTAGCTCATAAAGAATGAGTGAAGAGCTTTAACATCATGCCTTTTTCATGTTCCTAATCCATACATGCCATCATGAATTTCATAATATGCTCCATGGGACTGGAATCCTAAGTCCCATTGAACTTAGGTAGTTTAGGGATAGGATTAGGAAGGGGAATAGCATGCACCCAAAGGGCTAGAAGCTTCTAATAGAGAGCCGCATAACCATGGTTAATAGCAGGTTGGTGATGAGCTTTGAGAGGGGTTTCATGATGTTAATGATGTTTCCTATGTCCATAAGAATCACCATAACCATGGACATAAAAAGGATGATTCCAAGGTAGTTCTTGATAGGGAGGACACTCATGGTGTAAATCATCTCTACCATGAGGTGGGGAACAACCAGAAGATAGGCAACATTCCTCATGAGAATTATGAGAAGACAAGACATACTTATGGAGGTAGTAATGATGACCAAAATCCTTATGATGTTAATCACATGCCATTAGATGAGGTTCAACTGGTGGGCACTAATGCTCTTGATAGCCATCCCATAGATCTCTAGTCTGTAGATGATGATCAAAATCAGCACGCTCATCATAAACTCTAAAGGAAGGGATAAGAATATGGGAGAAATATTCATGATGAAGATACATCATTGAGTGGGAATACTTATGACCCATAATATGGACATGAAGGGGTTCTTTTTATAGAGTCTCCTACTGATAAAGAGTTAGGGGACTCATATGAGAACTGGTCAAAGCACTTAAACCAGACTAGGTGCGATCTTTGTCTTTAGAGGAAACACGCTGCCTACTCATAAGGGGAGAAGGATGCAATTTATTCACCTAAAGGCATATATGATAATTATCAATGATCACCTATAGCTCATCAAGTCTTAGATAATCAAGGGGATCCTCATCACCTTAAATGGGTGAATAAGATATGGCATGGGGCTGATTTGAAACATCTTCAGATGAATGAAGATTAGATTGGTGAAAAAGAGATTGATTCCATTAGTTATATTCCTACCAATTTTGTTCCCTTTCAAACATGATAGGGTATGGACTACCATATTTGGTCAAGGGAAGCTCCTACATCCTATGGTGTCTATGGTGTTTTATTACAAATGTGGCTTGCTCATAAGTGAGCTCAAGAATGAGACCCTAAATTCAACAGGATTGGCATCCCAAGGTTGGGAGACTAGTCATGGATGTAATGAAGAAAGAGAAACATGAGAGATAATAAAAAATACAAATTTATTGAGAACTAATAGGGAGAATGATAGAAAACTAAATCAAGAGAAAACTACTAAGGTGAGAGCCAAAACACAACTAAAAGCAAAGCTTAATAGCTAATAGAGGGGAGTTGGCTAAGAGAGTTCTAAATGGGATAGAGCTAATGTGAAACTATATGTGAGGTCCCACTGGGTGTGCTAGAATGTAGCTCCAATAATATTAATATAACCACTAGTGTTTGATAAGGTGTTAAAGCAAACCACTAAGAGGTTAAAAGGCTCATGGCTTCTATGGGCTATAGGAGATCTATAGTTGCTATCTAGTTTGCCAACTTGTACCAAGCTATAGATAGACTTGTAAACAATGTTGAGGCTGGCATGAATGAGTGCATAAAGTATGTAGGTACCTCTATCATATCCAACCAAGTAAATCAAGCAGCTAAGACTAGACTATTGATTGTATAAATAAAGTGAAAGCCACAATACCAAATGGAGAGAGATAATGGCTGAAAAGTAAATCTAGAAGCTAAGGCACTTTGAGGCCAAATTAAAAAAAAATTAAGTGACAAATATGTTTTCAAGAAAGGGTTCAAGAGCATGCCTATTCTATATTTGAGTTATCTTTACAAATCAATACTATTAGTTTCTAATAATCCAATGTTCTAATTTAGCGAAAGAGAGAGAGAGAGAATGTTTAAGAAAGTTGTATAGATCATTTTGAGCATGTAGAGTTCTACTATGTAATTAAAATTTTCCAATGCAAGCATAAACATGTAATGGAAAATATTTAAAGCAATGAAAATATCTTATAACCACATATGAATGCAGAAACTATTCTAAACAATGCACAAAATAACTAAATCACTAAAACAAATCACACCATAGCATATATAAAAGTAAAGTGGCCTCAAATCCAACTCAAAGAGATGTGCATACTTTCTACCAACTAATTATCCTATCTAAGAGGTAAGAGAGGAAGAATATTAGGTTGTGTGTAAGCTGAGTCCAGACCAAGAGCCAAAAGTTGTGGAGGAGGTGAAGGATAAGCCACCAATCTATGGAAGATCCAATGCAAGGAGCAAAAAATAAGTGAAATGGAATCTTGAGGGATCAAATATCAACTTATAAGCTTTAGAAACACTATAAATAGCAATGAAAATCACCAATAATAGCTATAGCAATGTAGGGCATCCCCTATCACAATAGAAGCTATTGTGCTAAGAAAGAATCAAGAGAGATTCAAGGAGGCATCCAAGCTTCCAATGGAGTAATCAAGTGGGAAGATTAGATTAAGAAATTTATCAAGAGAGAGGCTCAAATTAATTATAATGAGTCATATATCCTAACCCCAATCCATCAAAAGACCTAAAACTAACTATTTTTGACTATTTAGGTTCATCTTGGCACTTTTACATGCATTATGCCTAGGCCATAACCTAGGTCATGGATTTTTTGAAGTAAATGTGTGGCCTGGGCCATGGGTTTCCTTCACACAAGCCATGGTCTAGGTCAAATAAGGGCTTAGGTTGGTCAATAAGCTCTCAAAAGGCCCTAGGGGGTCCTTAGAGTGCTTGTCTTATGTGTGAAAGGGCCAAGATGGACTAAGAATATGGAGGGTGAGACTATGATGCGAGAGAGGTCCAAAAAGGTGGTATATGTCTCAAAGTGGGATAACTAGGTTGATAATTTGTACATGAGTTGATGTGTAATCATAGGGAGGAGTAGGGTTATGGGAAGTATGATTATAGAACCTACCTTAATACTTGTTGAAGATTTTGCCTTTCTCCTTTTTTCTTCAGATTTCCCTCTTATAATTCTCCTGATTCTTCTATGTCTCTTTATGTGTCTAACTTCCAAAAAATTTACTTTATTTATAAAATTCACTTCCCCTCTAATTTTTGTGCCCACTCCTTGTATGGTATATCTCTCTTGATTTTACCCCATGCATGTCATAGTTAACTCACCTTCTATTATCTTCTTCTTATTTAAAACATGCAATTTTAATTATTATGCCATTTTCCCTTTGTTCTCTCAATATATACTTAACTTGACTCAATAATTAATTATATCTTTTTTCCTTCATGTATATTCAAGATCAACTTAAATTGCACTAACTCAACTTTAGAATATTAAAATAATTATATTTCCATGCAAGTAATCATTACTAGGATAATTATCTAATTTACTAACAACTATTTAAGTTATTAATTGACTTTTATTATAAGATAACCATATCTACAATATTAATACTTTTATAGTGATTAATATATATTTTCTAGATTTAAATTCAAAAATCAAGTCAATTAGAATAAAGAAATCTAATGCATATTAAATTAAATTCCACACACACAAATATAATCACAAACAATATTTCTTAATTATGCACTAACATTTTCATGCATATAATTTAAATATAATGTGTGTGTGTAGGGTCACTAGCAATTTCCTTTGATATTCTTCCAATAATTCCATCTAGCCAATCTTCTATGATGATACTCTCCCTCATCAAGATCTGAGGGTATACCTTGCATCCACCTCAAAATAAGTGGGTAGTTAATCTTAGTCATCATAAATATCACCAATGATACAAAAACTAACAATACATATCCATAATGTACTAAATTTAACATATAGTTATCACATCATGTACTCTAATCATTAATATCATTATCCTATTAAAATGTATGTCATAAAACTCAAATCAAAGCAATAATAATAATATATTAACCATACTAATTAATGTATTAAAGGTTTATAAGTCATAGGGTGAAATTGGGATGTAACATCCTCCCCCCTAAAATTGATCATCATCTCAATGACACTTATTCATACAATAGTTTTGAATACCAAAAGAGTTTAACAAAATTCAAAAATATAGTAGCAAGTATCTATCATGAAAACAAATGTGGAAATAGCCTAAAAAAATCATCATAGTATTTTTAAGTAGCACTATCTTCAGAGTATTGGTCCCATAAGACCTTACACTAAGACATCTCTCTATTACACAAATGAAGTTTGTGAGTGTCAATTACTCTGATTGGTTCTACCATGACCACCCAGAATCCAAAACCTGCAAAGCATTCCAATCCAATACATGTGAAGGATCAGTTATATACTTTTTAAGATAAGATACATAGAAAATATTATGTAATAGAGATAGGGTTGGTTGCAATTCAAGCTTATACGCAATAGGATTGACCACTTCTAGCACTTTTAAGGGTCCCACATATCTTGGTGACAATTTTGTTGACTTCTCAAACTTAATCAACTCTTCTATAGCTTAACTCGCAAGAACACTTTGTCACCAATATAAAACATCCTATCTAACCTTTTTAGATTAGCATAACTCTTCTACTTTTTATTGGCCTCAGCTAATCTTTACCTAATTAACTTAACTTCATCTTCTATTTTAGAAAGCTTCTCTGGCCTGAAGACTACCTTGTCCTCTAACCTGTCCCAACTGATTGGTTTCCTACACCTCCTTCTATATAATGCCTCAAAAGGTACCATCTTCAATGTTGACTGGTATGGTTATTGTATGAAAACTCAACCAATGGAAGATAATCTTCCCATTTTTATTACTAATCCATAGAATACATATGTAGAAGATCCTATAAAACCTAATTTACAAGCTCAGTCTATCTATCAGTCTCTGGGTGATATGTGATACTAAAATTTAACTATGTACCCAAATTTGAGTTTAGGGTCACCCAAAATTTGGAAGTCATTTTGGATCTCTATCCAAAATTATCTTCTCTGGGAATCCATATAACCTATACACTTCCTTTAGAAATCTCTTTGCAAGGGTAGGTGCATCATCTATCAAGTTAATTGGTATGAAATGAGCCACCTTGGTTAGTTTATCCACAACTACCAAGATCATATCATGCCTAATATATGACATCAATAAACCTTGGACAAAGTCCATACTAATCACCTACCACTTCCACTCTAGTCTATCATGTAGATATAGCAATCTAGTTGGGTACACATGTTCAGCTTTAACACACTAACATTCCAAACAATGTGACACAAAATCTACCAAATCCTTCTATATTCCCTTCTAAAAATACAAAGGTCTAAGCTCTATCATGAGCTTGGTTACTCCTAGATGTCCTAAATATGGGGCATTATAGAACTTTTTCAACATTATACTCCATATATTATATTGATCTGACATATAAATTCTCCCATTGAAACATAGAAAATTGTCACTCTGAAAATTGAATCCTTTATACCAAGGATTTTAAGCATTATCAGACAATGTTTTTCTGACTTGATCATAGTAATCATCTCTTGGTGAGAACTTAACCACTTGATATCTGAAAGTGCTCTTAATAGTAATTACAACTGCTATGTACCTTTTACAACTCAAAGCGTCAACTACTCTATTCTCTTTATCTTTGATGTAATTAATAGTAAAGTCATAGTCAAAAAGAAACTCTAACCAATGTCTCTATTGAGCATTTATATTTGGATGGGTGAAGATATATTTGAGTTCTAAGTTATCAGTCTTGAGCTCAAATGGTTTTCCCAATAAATAGTGTCACCAAACTTACAAGGTATGAATAATTACTACAAGTTTAAGATCATGAGGGGCATAATTCACCTCATGATTTTTCAGCTTCCTTGATTCAAAAGCCACTATTGCATTATCTTATAAAGGACTCCACCTAAACCTTCTCCTGACACATTTTTTATCACTAAAAATTGACTATTAGGATCAAGAACTCTCAATATTGGTGCTGAAGTAAGCCTTCTTTTTAACTCTTGAAAATCTACTTCACATTTCTCTGACTAGACAAACTTTTGGTTCTTCCTTTGTAAGGAGGTAATTAGATTATCTATCTTGGAAAAGTTTAGAGTGAACTTCCTATAATAGCCTACTAACCCTATGAATATCCTTACCTTATGCACATTTCTAGGTGTTGGACACTCCATAATGGCCCTTATTTTAGATGGATCTATAGAAATACCATCTACAAAAATAATATACCCTAGATATTGCACTCTCTCTTTGAATAATGCACACTTAGATAACTTGTCATACATCTTGTGCTTCCACAGCCATTATAGAACCAATCCTAGATGTTGTAGGTGCTCTTCTTCATACTTATAATATATAAGAATGTCATCTAAAAAGACCAAGAAGTGATCTAAATGGTCTCTAAACACACTATTCATGATGTTCATGAAATTATATGGTGTGTTATCAACCTAAAATGTAACACCATAAACTCATAATGCCCATAATGATTTTGAAAAGTTGTTTTCAGAATATCTTAATCCCAAATCCTCAATTTATGATATCCTACTCTAAGATATATCTTAGAAAATATTATTGCTCCATGCATTGGATCAAAAGATCATCTATACAAGGTATTGAATACATATTTTTGAAATTTGCCTTGTTCAACATTTTTTAATCAATGTAGAGTCGAAGGTTACTAGCCTTCTTCTTCACAAAAAAAACTAGTGCACCCCATGGTGAGACACTAGGCCTAATCAACCCTTTTGACAATAGTTTTTGGAATTGATCCTTCAATTCAACCAACTCAGTGGTTTCCATTATATATGGTGCCTTAGATTGTGGTTCCAATCTAGACATGATGTCGATTATGAAATTAATCTCACATTTAGGCGGTAATCCTGGTAATTCTTTAGGAAACACATCATGGAAATCTCTAAAAAATGGATAATAGATAAGAGATGGTTCCATAGGTTCCTCCATTTTATTTATCTTGATGATAAATGCTTGGCACCCTTTTACTTGAGTCCTCCTAAGTTGCATTGTAGAAATCTATCTGAGTCACAACTATCTATTTTCTCCATGAATTTGTGTCTAATTTCCAATATCATCTAAACACTCAATTTTATTTAAATAGTACTCAACCTTGGCCTTGTGTTTAGAAATCTAGTTTAATCCTAGGATCACATCATATGACCCTAGTGGTGATACATATAAATCCACTACAATTGAAAATTTAGGTAACTCGATTATTGCTTTAACTAGACACTTATCAACCATGACTTTTGAATCATTCCCATATTATATCGACCATACATTTACCATATATCTAGATTTTCTAGGAAATTTTCTAAGCATTCTAAGATCTATAAAAAAATTATTAGCCCTTATATCTATCAAAATAGAAACTAGATGTTCAAACAAAATACCTAACAACTTTTTGGGTGATGCTTAAAATTTAGCTTGTCAGTTATCGATTGTTGCATGAATACATTATTGAAAATTACCCTACTAATTATTAGGACCTTTATTCTTTGAATTGTACTGATGACATTCAAGTGCATAATGATTTCCTTCCCAATTAAAATAATCACTAGGTGGACCTTTCCTATCAGTTTGAGTGTTTTCATGAAAACTGCCTTTAGAGCCATTGTTTGGTTTCTTGATGCTAGTTCTATTATTGAATTTGGTATTTTGGTTATTAGACTACCCCTTGGAGTCTTCTCTCCTCTACTTCTAGTTCCTCTTGAAAGGTGGATTAGAATTCCCAAACCTTTTCTTAAACTTTTCCATGGCCTGTGTAAAAGACTTCATCTTTTGCTCCTACTTCACTACCTTTTCTAAAACCTGATCATTGGTGAGAGGTCCATGAACATCTACTTCATCACTGATCTAGGGTTTTAATCCAATGATAAACTTCATGATTCTAAACCTCTCATCAGCTTTGTATTAAGGTACATATTTTAGAAGTTTAGTGAATTAATCCCAATACTCATTCACCATTAAGTCCCTCTACTTTAGATTCTTAAAATATGTGAGCTTATAATCAAAATAGAGTTTTGGTAGCCATCATGACCTGAACAACATCATAAATTGATCCCAAGTTATGGTAGTCAAGTTAAGGTTTATTTCCATATTTATTGGCCCACCAAGTAACTAACTCACTAGCTAGTTGGTAAGCTCCCCAAACTACTTTGGTGACTTTGGAGTAGTTTTAAATCTCAAAATACTTCTCCATCTCTATCAACCATACCTAAGTTTCATCACCTAGAATAGTTCCATCAAACTTAGGTGGATTTTTCATGTCCGTTGACAACTCTATAACTACCTGAGCTCTCACATTCTAAGGTTTTTCCTTCTCAAGGGGGTGTTCAATAGGTACTTCTTGACATTCTTCCTCACCTTACTCATGAACTTCTTGTTCCAAGGCCATAATCCAATCTTTAGTATTGTTTATGGCTATGAAAATCTAATCCAACTTTGTTGAATGTTTGATGGAAATCAAGTTGGGATCAATGGGAGGGTTGTTTTCATTGACATACAAAGTACCCTCACCTGATGTTATTTTTTGCACCATTCTTCTTTCTCACTAGTAAGAAGAATACAAAAATGTTAGCAAACTCATTCATTCCTAGAGTTTGAGCCAATATTTGATACCACATGTTACAACCCCTCAAGTTTTACTGAAGAAAATGCAATAAAAAAATTTTCTCTTTAAAACATAACTTCATATTCATTCCATAAAATAAAATAATATAATAAATCTAAACCATAATTAAGAATAATGATACTTCAAATTCAAATATCGCATATAATTTTAATCTTATATAACTCCAAGGAAAGTAAATACAATAGGACACAGCTTTTGTTGGTCTCACAATACAACAACTACTATTCAAGTATAATACATGTATAATATAATTACATTCCTTCAGGCATATAGCCTACTATAATAAATAGATACCAAGCTCCTTAGAGCTTGAGTCAAAATAATTACTGTATTGATGATAATCTCAAGTATTATCTCTAGGTAAGTACTATAGTGGGGAGGGAGAGCATCATCTGAGCACTTTTCCACACCAACCATAGACCAACAATCCTATACATAATCCCCTATTCAGGGAATGGCCCTCCTTTCATGGATAGGTAGATAAAATAGTATGAGAATCCATTGAGACATGTTAGTACCCTGTGTGCTTATAAGATTTACTACTATATGATATGTATCATAAAGAAAATATGTTTCAAATATGATATCACACAACATACAAATCAAACATATGAAATGACAATGTACATCTAACATTACTTTGACCAAAGTTTTTAAATAGCATACGATCATCTTGATCACTCAATTTCATCACACACCACCTGATCAAGCTATATATTGGTGTTATTATCTAGGCTAGTGGAATCCATCTCACTACCTATTAGCTTCATCAATACAGTTTCTAAATAAACATAGTATATGTTTCCATGATTCATATAGATTTTCTCCTATACAAGGAATATGACAATCTTAAACATTCATTTTATTTCATCAATTTATAATGAATCTGAATATGTGTTACTAATACAATCATAACATTTGACAAAAATACTTTTGTAAACAAGATCATAATATAAAACATACCAATATTGCTTATGTAACCAAACACAATCATAAACAACTTACACCATCCAGGTATGTTTATACAAGGTCTTACTTTGCATGTAAGAATAAAGTAATCTATCCTTTAATCCAAGGATCTAATTCTTCTATTACTTCAGGTAATAAACTTGCTAATGTAACTTGCATAATTTGATTATACTCACAACCAATTGATAATTTATATTCTTCTTAGTATGCCTAATTTATAAGTAAATTCATAAAGCCAACTAAATTTACCTTAATGTTCTAATCATATTCTCTACATATATGTTATTTCAATACTCATATGTAATCAATATCACTTTAAAATGCCCTTTTGTTTGCTACTAGAATTCTAAAGAATATGCCCATAATTCATTTTCCAATCACAAGTTTATTTAAAAAGGGATGTTAAGTTTAAAGGTTTGTGTAAACATGTTTCACATAAATTTATTTTTCTTGTCCACCATTCACATAGAATAATACTCAGTTATAAATACCAATTTAAAGTCATCCAAAAATAACTTATACATTGCCAATAAGAGAATATAAATAAGGACGTAGGCTAAAAAGTGGAATGCAATTAAAGTGAATTTAATATATAGATAATTAAAAGATAACACTGCCATTAATAAAATATATGAAACTTGGCCAATAAGGGATATTAAGCATTGGCCAAAAAAAATACATAGGCTAAATAAAATCCAATGCTTTTAAGCAAATTTC
The DNA here is from genome assembly GCA_037957365.1 of Torreya grandis. Lineage (NCBI taxonomy): Eukaryota > Viridiplantae > Streptophyta > Pinopsida > Cupressales > Taxaceae > Torreya > Torreya grandis. The sequence continues at coordinate 1,094,248 of JARHVA010002396.1, read as the reverse complement.
ACCAGGATTTATAATGTACTAATAACATACTTAAAAAAATGTTCAACGCTACCTAAAAATTCAATACATAGACTATATAATAGGATGTTGACTTGGCATATAAAACATAGCCTCATAATGATGATTTGCAGGCTTGAATAAGGTAAACACAGATATTATAACTACTACATAGCCTCAAATATTGGAAACACTACGAACTGATAAAGGATATAACAAGATGGAATAATTGTTATGATATGCTATCCACTTTAGCTGGGCATAGTCTTAAACGTTATCTTGGCATAAGAAACATAGGGTGAAGGAATTATACAATGCTACCAAGAAGAATAATAATAATGGTTAAGGAATTATAAATGCAACTAATAAGAATAAAAGATGACATCAAAGTTCAACATAATCATAATATAAATGAGACGTTGGCTTCTACAATTTAAAATGTAGACTTATATAAAGCAATGTCGAACTAATGTTACTACAGTGTTGGTTTATTCACTTCAAATGATACCTTTAAAAAAATGACATTCAGGTAATAAAAAGTGAAACTTAACCTCTAATGAATTAAAATTCAAGTCTTTAATGAATTAAGATGCAGTCAAATAAAGAATATCTATATTGGGTTTTGTAATTAAAATGCATTTATAAAGAATTATGATGTGATTTTAGAGTGGTAAACTACTAATTAAGCAAAAAATGCATCTACAAGCAATGTAGGTTTCAAGTAGATTTACTACGTAGGCCATTGGAATAACTAGACACAGGCTTAGAAGTCAAGAAGTTAAAATGCTGACTTTTAATTAATAACGTAGATATGGTATATATAGAATGTAATTTCCAATATCCAAAATGTAGGTTTGAAAACATTAACATGGGCCTTAGAATAATTATCAGGCTTTCAAAACTATATACAAGGTTTTAAAAGAGTTAATACATAGGCTTTTAAAAACACTACAAAGCCTCCTTGAATTAAAACCAAGCCATCAATGTGTTATTCAACATAGCCTAATTTAGAGTTAAATGCAGTCTTGTAATTTAGAACATAGGCCTATATAAAATACCACATGGGAAAAATAATTACATAACCTACCTTAATACTTGTTGAAGATTCTATCTTTCTCCTTTTTTCCTCAGATTTCCCTCTTCCAATTTTCTTGCTTCCTCTGTCTCTCCAGGTGTCTAACTTCCAAAAATTCTCCTTTATTTATAAAAATCACTTCCCCTCTAATTTTTGCTCCCATTCCTTGCATGCTATATCTCTCTTGATTTTACCCCATGCATGCCATAGTTAACTCACCTTTTGTTATCTTCTTCATATTCAAAACATGTAATTTTAAACTACTATGCCATTTTCCCCTTGTTCTCTCATTATACACTTAACTTGGCTCAATAATTAATTATATCTATTTTCCTACATGTCTATTAAAGAATAACTTAAATTGCATTAACTCAAATTTAGAATATTAAGATAATTTTATTTCCATGCAAATAATCATTACTAGGATAATCATTTATTTAACTAATGACTATTTAAGTTATTAATTATATTTTATTGAAAGATAACCGTATCTATAATATTAATACCTTTATAGCAATTAATATTTATTTTCTAAATTTAATTTAAAAATCAAGTCAATTAGAATAAATAAATATAATGCATACTAAAACGAATTCCACACACATAGATATAATCATATATAATATTTCTTAATTATGCACTAACATTTTTATGCACATCATTTAAAATTTAATGTGCATGTGTGTAGGGTCGCTAGTAATTTCATCTGATGTTCTCCTAATTGTCCCATCTATCCCATTCTCTCTGATGATACTCTCCCTCATTAAGCTCTAATGGTAAGAACTATCCTACATCCACCTCAGAACAAGCAGGGAGTTATTTTGAGTCATCATAAATATCACTAATGATGCAAAAACTAACAAATGCATATCCATAATGTACATAATTTAACATATAGTTATCACATCATGGACTCTAATCATGAATATCACATTCCCATTATAGTATATGTCATAAATCTCAAATCAAAGCAATAGTAATCAGATATTAACCATACTAATCAATGGATTAAAGGTTTATAAGTCATAGGGTAAATTTAAGATGTAACATCCTCAAGCAGCAGTTTTCTTTGTATTAGTGCAGAGCCCTGAGTTGGTGCTCACATTGGTGAAACACTATGATGTAGAGAAGAGAGAAGTATTAAATGATAAAAGGGAGAGGATTTTAAATGTGGACCCTAATTTCTATAGACTCAATATTCCTGATCCCTAAATATGAAAGTTATCTTGATATAACTCCTGAATCATCAAAGAAGCTCTATCAGGAAAATAACACTAGATATCTAAGGGTAATAAATAAATAATGGCTAAAATTCCCTAGGACTACGTCTACAAGACTACCTAAAACACTGGCAAGAATAGACTTTAAGGATGAAGTGGGTGATTTAATCATACTCCTACATAGGGTCATTGAAAACCCCAATGCCAAGAAATTTCTAGATTGGATGTACCAATACATATAGATAATCCACCAAAATAAGCAATACATCTACTAGGCACAGCAAATAAGTGACTCCATCCACAAGTAGTTGATGGAAGTTTAGAATATAGGGAAGTTATATATGACTTCATATTTAGTGTACATATTAGTAAAGGGGAGAACCTTCCCAAAATTGAATAAGTAGTTGACTAAGTAAACAAGGTTTTTAATTATTACCCTGACCTCACTCTCAAGGAAAGTAGGCAACATTTAAAAAGGGTAAATGATGCATTCATATACTGCATCATAGTCATGTTTGACAAAGAGTTAGAAAAGAAGAGATTCTCTGATGTTGTTTCTAAAATTTTAAATTGGGGATCCTATTTCATTCAATTCCCCACATACTCATACATCAGAGTAGGAGGATTCAAAAAATTTCCTTACACCCTCTTGAGGTATGAAATGACAAATGGGATTTAATTGAACTTGTGAGGTAGCTTGTAGAGACTCACAAGTTATTATTAAGCAAACATAAGGTAGGAATCTATTTCCCCATTAGTATAGGGAGGTGTATATGCCCTTCCCTATCCAAAGCCAAGTGTACCGATGTTGAGATGACTCGGATGACTTTAAGAGCACTTGATGCAAGGCCTTTTATGATGTTAATGGTAGTATTACTCATATATTAGGGGTTATAACATATTCCCATGTTCTCTATTATGAATACTATTGGGAGGACTTGCAAGATGAAAAAGAAATGAGACTGAAAGATTATTCCAAGATGACCCTAAAGTAGATCAAAGTTTACAACATGGCACCAGTCCTCAAGGACTTGTTAGATGATGAATATCTAGTAGATAGGGTCTTCTATGATAACACTCTTTGCTCAACTCCTTCCATCAGTTAGGTGGTCCATCCTTGAGTCCTCATCAATAGATAGTACTAAAAATGTAATGAATAAGACAATTAATTATATTAGGAGTAAAGGGGTCAAGGTGACAAAGTAAACTTTGAGCATTAGTGATAAATTGAAAGAGATCAAGGATAAGGAAGTGTTTCAATGACTTTTATCTTATATTTTGAGAAAGGAAAAAGAAAAAACTAGATACGTGTATGGTTGAAAAACTTGTTTGGTTGTTCATGTGTTGAATCAAATGATTATGAAGAGATCCTCTTTAAGTTGGGAGGATGACCTATAAATAAGATATAACTAAATAAAATGGTTGGTTATATAGATAGTAGGGTGGATTTCCTAGCGCTAGCTAGATCTTGGAAGTAAGAGCTTTCTCTGGGGCTATCAATCCAGATGTTTAAATTATTAAGTTTGGAAAATAGAAGATAAAGCACTTGCATCAAAAATTAAAAGTTACTAAAATTAAAAACAATAAATGCTTGATAAATAAACAGAGTGAAAAATATTAATATAGAAATAAGTGGGTCAATACTAATTCTAAATAGTTTAGGTATGGTTCAAAAAATAGGTTTTGGGTCTATGAATAGCTAGATGAAAAGAAAGTTAGATTTGGTTGAGGATAGGTGGATGAAAATAGCTTGTTATTATTTCTTGCCACAGTGACCATCATTGGTTGGTGTAACCATCGATGGTTATGGTGACTTTCAAAAATCAAGGTGACCATTAACAATTACTGTGTATTGGGTTTGGGTTGATAAAAATTCAAATTTATGGGATCATAAAAGGCAATTCTAAGAGAGGGGTTTATGATGGGCTAATTATAAAATAGAAACAAAGTAATTGTATAATGGAAAAAAAATACTTAGCTTACAGAAGGTTGATCTGGGGAATGGTTGAGGTGGTTGTCTCATTAGTAGAGTCTGGCATGGTTCTGATAGAGTAACGGTACTTAGCTATCAATCAAGGGGTGGTGGAAAGTTATCTCTCTATTGTGATGGCTAGATCATTGGAATAAGTGACATATAAATAAACTCTAAATGAAAAAGCTCTTGAAGTCATAGATGGATCCTTTTCACCTCTTTCTCCTCTCTTCTTATAGATAAGGAAGGAGAGGTACAACAAGACATAACAAGGGGTCTAACTTGTCTAATTTTAACTTTAACATGCATGAGCTCGCACATGAACTAGACATTATAATTTTAGAAAATCAAGTCATAATTGAAGGGTTAGTTAAGTTAGTTTAGACTATGGAACATGACCATCAATGGTCAAATTGACCATCAACAGTTAGAGTAACCATCGATAGTCAAGATTCAAGGTCAAATAGGGTTAAAAAGGTGGGTTTGGTTAGTGGGTTAGACTGACTAGCATCAGACCTGCTTGTCAGTTAAAAGGCCAATGGTTGGGCTCAAGGGGGTCTTGAGGTGGTCTAGGAGAGTTATAACATTCATAACCATCATGTGTGTATTTTTGGTGTCTATATTTTTCCCCTTTTATTATGTAGTTTATATCAATAAGCTATAAAAAAAATTAGACTATTGGTCAAAGGATTGATTGTCCCAATCATGGGAGTAGGTGTTCCCCCTCAAATTAGGAATTGATGAGGTAAAATAAAATTGAGTGTGGGTTTGATGAGTGGTGAAGGTGATGATGAAGGTAGACATTATGAAGGTGGGTGATAGGTTGGGCACTAAAGTGCAAATAGGTGCATAAAGTGTGATAAAAGTATGATAGCCAAGATTGTGTATTGAGTAGGTTACCATAGTTAGTAAAATTTAAGGTCAGTGTTAGAGGGATAAGTGATAAGTAGACCACATGATCATATTTAGGAGTGGCATTTGGGTTCACTTGTAAATGCAAGTCTCCTAAATAAGGTATGTGTTTTCATGGGTATCTGAGGTAGGAACTATTCTCAGGAATACACAAATTGGTCAAGTGTAATCATAGGAAGTGCTCCCAAGAAGACACCAATTGGTCAGGTGTGTGAAAGGTAGTGAAAGTTCAAAATTAGGTCAACATGGGTGATGAGGTGGTTGTCAAGGTGGGTAGAAAAGGTAGTTTCCATTGGTGGGTGCTTGATTTGGTCTTTATTTAAAATTATGGTGGTAAGGTAAAGGTAAAGTGTCAATACCCTGACCATTTATGGTCAAGTATTTAAGGAGATACCATCGACTATTACCTTGACCATTGATAGTCAAGGTTTAAACCCTAAAAATTTAGTGTTCAAAAGTAAAAAGTGAGTCATTTGGACTCATTTGAATAGTTAAACTATGGATCTTTATCTACTTGTTATGTGATGTTAATTTGGTGATGATGATTGTTGAGTGGGTGATTGATTGTTGAGTTGGATGTGTAGACCAAATGGATTAATGAATATGTAGGTTAGGCATGAATGCAGATGAGGATGGGTAGCAGGTTCTCAAATTCTTCCTTGATGATGGTCAAGGAATGAGGTAGGGGTTACATTTCAATTGGTAGAGTATTTTGTAATTTGTGCTACATTTAAATTTGAAATTGGGATTGTTATCATTGTGTTGGTGGGTGGTTTTTGTGTTTGAATTAGCTATAGAGTTGGTTTAGTTATTAGATTAAATGAGCTTGTGGATTTTTAATTTGGGAGAGTAGGTTTGGTTGAGGGTGGATAGAAGGTAGTAGTTAAGTATTTGAGGTATGTGTGTTAGTTTTGGGTGGGTATTCATAGTGACTGTTGGTGGTCATAGCCGATCATCAATAATTGATAGGCATCAATAGTTGGCTGCCTGACCATCAATGGTCATGTATCATCATTGGTGGTTGACATGGGTAAAAGGTTATTAGAATGTTGTTTTGGAAAGTTTGAAAGTATAGTAGATGGTAATTGTCTATTTTGTCTTTGTAGGTAAAATGTCAAGTTTGGCAAGTAGTATTTCAAGTGAGAAGTTTGATAGATGAGATAAAAGAGGGTGTATACCTAAGGTGAAATTTAGGAGGGGGATGGTAAAATAGTCAATGGTAAGGATAAAGGGAAATAGGGAAATAGGTTATGGTTTAGGAGGCAAAGTTTGTAGGCAAAATTAGTATAGGTGACTAAGTGTGTTTGTTAATGAACATTATAGACACAGGAGTAGATTTAGATGCATTATCAGGTGCCATAAATCTTTACAAATATCCACCAGGGTATGACTACTATAGACTGGGCTCACATAGAGGAGGTGGGCCTTGGAGTGATGAGGTAGTATCATCACATGCCACATGATGTAGTGATGATCATGACCCTCATTGAGAGATGGGATTTGGCCATGAACACATTCCTAATACCCACTGGTGAGATGATGATCTTACCAGAGGATGTTTATAAGATCACTCAATTACCCATATGAGGTGACTTGGTTTATCACATAGAGAGGGAGGAGAGAGATGAGCTCTTAAAGTTACTATATGGATATGAGCATGATCGAGTGAGGTGGCATGTGAGAGGCTTCAACTACACTATTATTATATTAGAGGGTAAGAGATTATAGAAGGTTGATGACCATGATGATGATGGTATTCCAATGTTTTTTTTGTTCCTAACTTGAGTAGTGGGAGGTTCCCATACTTGCTATTGGGGGTATTGGTCAAGATGTTACTAGGTTGTATAGTGTTTGGTTGGGTACTTGTGCTACTTATGCAAATATATATGGAGTTATGGGGCTTCAAAGCTCACATGAGGTATAACATCAGTATGGGATTTGTTTTACACTATTGGGCCTATAAGCATATCTGAGTGTTGAGGTTGATGGGGTTGTCATGGGTAAGGTATGCTCAGATAGATTTCTTGGTTAACTTTATGAGGTGGAGAGGTGACTTTTTTGTCATAGGTGTAGGAGGAGGGGTGCATGACATAAATTGGTTTAGAGGGGCTCTAGAGGCTTTGGTTATAGTTGATTTGATCTAGAAACCTTATGTTGAGTTTCTAGATTAGGCTAGATACAAGGGACACACCTTATCCTTATAGATTTACAAGTAGATTTTCAACAAGAAGGATAGGGAGGTGGAGCTCATCTCATTTGAGAGGGTACAAAGATAGTTTGGCTTGGTATAGGGTATCTTGGGCCCATTTCTTAGATAAAAGTGGGAGGATATAGAGATCCTACTACTTGAGCCACATCTAATATAGACCTTACTAGATCATGAGGAGTTACCATCATGGCTAGTGATAGATGGTGCAAGTTTTCTAGATAGTTACCCTACCTAGTACCAATTTCTTTATGTGATAGTAGACTTTGGTGGGGATGATGGTGGTAGGTAGCTTATGGATGTTGACCTAGCTAGTAGAGGTTAGTGATCATAGGTAAGAGTTATGCTAGCCACTACATAGATATAGGTTATAGTATTACAAGGTCAATTGGTAGCTTTATAGGGTCAGACGGCTACACTTATAAGTGAGAAGGACCGAGCTAGACTTCACTAGCCTTGGTTACCTAGGAGAGAGACTCCTTAAGAAAGGTTGGAGGAGGAGATATAGTACCTACAAGACCACCATTCACCATCCCCATGGCATGATACCTAGACATAGTGGAGGAGTTACACTACTATGAGGCTATAGTCCTAATGAATTATCTAGATGAGCCTTAATGGGGTGAGTACAGAGCTAGTTTGTCAGGTGGTACCAATGTGGTGACACCAAGTTAGTGGGTTTCTTTTGTAGGTGGATAGACAAAGACCTTAATATTATAGGCACCAAGAGGAAGCAATGCTCTAGGAGATAGTGGTGCCCTAGGGGCATAGTCATGATATAGGTTATGAGATATTATATTTTATTGTATATCATTTTGATATCAGCCTGTGAGCCAATACGATGAGATGTACACTTGAAATAGAGAGACATGTATATTTTTGTATACATTATGATGTTAGATTCATGATTTATATATAAGATCCTTGTTTATTTCTCATTATTCATGTTTTTGATGTTCATGGTGATTATTGATGGATTTTATATTGATTATGGTTGTGCTATGGATATGGATGATGATGTTGACTCACCTAGCTAGGAATGTGATGATGATACTTTATGATATGTATGATTATGATGATGTTTATGACATGTTAAATTTTAATGAGTATATGCTTATTTATTTAGATTTAGACATGTGGTAAAAATGGTTATTTGCTTATTATTCATGGACGATATGATTTTAATATGATGTTGATGGTTATGGTTATGGTCATGGTTTATTTTAATGATGCATGTTTTCACTCATGACATATTTTAATATGATGTGATATGGTTATGGTTATGGTCATTGTGTTTAAGGTAAAACACATAAAGTAAGTTAAATAATAACACTAGGTGTGAGAAAGATAATATAATCAAGAGACAAATGTCTTAGTGAATATATCAATTAGTCATGACAAGATAAGAAGAGGGCATGATGCTTCTTCATTGGCAAGGGCTAAAACAAGACCAAAGTTGGATTGGCTTAAGGAACATAATCCCTTTGAATGTTTTCCATTAGTGTTTGTTAGTTGGTTAAAAAGGTGTCTTGATCACATAATGTCAAGTGAGATCAAAAATACCTTGCTTTACAATGTATAGAGGGGAGATGGATGAAGATAGAACCTTCTTGTGAGACTAGGATGCCTCTTATATAGGTCACCAAAGAGCCAGTATAAATAAGTCTATATCATAAAATATATACACTGATCAATGTGGGAAGTCTACTTGTGAAAGATGATTGTAGCTTCCAACTTATCTTGCTTTTGAGAGTCGATTACAGCTTTCAGGTTTAGTTTTATTTTATGGTGATTTTGATAATGGGTCTTTGACTTTGTTATTTATATAAATTTGATCAATGCAAGAATCTTCCAATAAATTCCTATGCTTTTGATAAATGCTTTATTCAGCCATCCTTTAAGGGAGTGGTCTAACTTTTTTGGCTTTGTGTAAGGCTATGTGATAGTTATCCTTCAAAGGAGTAGTCTACCTTATATTTGAGTAATTTTAATATTTTTATGTAGTTGTCCTTTGAGGGAGTAGTCTGTGAATGCTTAGGAATGACCCATGATTGTTTTTGGTAATGATTTTTCTTCTTTTGTTTGATTTTATGCTTGACATAGACCTATTTATATAGGCTTAAAAGTTGGCCTTTACGGAGGAAAAACTAAAAGCACAAGAAGGTGAGGTGGGTGAAAAGAGGTTTAGGTGACAATAATCATGGGAATCCATCCTTTGAAAGGGACAAAAAGTACTATGAGAATCATGCCATGGGTAGAGCTGTGGTACCCATTTTTTAAGATGAGGTCATGATTATGATGGATAATCACATGATTTAGTTTCAGTTGGTTGCCCCTAAAATAGGGAGATGAATGTAGTTTGAAAGTAAGGGATGAGCTTAATTTAGACAAAAGGTGAGGTTGATCCTCTTTAACAAAATAAAGGACTTAGATGTGAAGCATTGAGGGGTTTAGGTTTTGGGTTTCCCTCGAGAGAAGATAACTAGTAAGCTCTTGATCCATACTTGTGCATTATGATATAAGGTCTAAAGCAATTGAAATCAAATTTTTCCTGCTTGCTTTTATCCATATTGGTGACATGTTGATTTTCCTTTAGGATGAGGTATCTAATGTTGAATTATCATACTTTAAGATGTTTTTTATAATTAAACTTGATACACTCTTGATAGACATGAAGATGGGTAAGGGTGGCTAGATGTCACTCATCAAGTAGCTCAAGCTAGGCTAAATGGTATTGATGATAATTGTCTTTAGAAATGAGATCTTACATAGATATGTAAAGAGATGGAATTTGAACCTAGAGAGGTAAGATAGAATCCACTCTAAACATAATAGAAAATGGGGTAGCACTCATAGGGGTTTGAATTCTAGAATGATATTCTCATAAGGCAAAGGGGATGTGCAATGCCAATCTTGACCAGATGTATTGACCATTTTAGTGAGCATGTTATTGAGAGTTTTGTTATAGGCTTCTGCCTACCCATTTTCTTGAGGAAGATAGGGTGAGGAGAAACTTATATTAATCCCAAATGTGTCACAAAGACCCTAGACTTGCTTGTTTTTAAAATATTTTCCATTATCAATGATAATTTTATGAGGAACACCAAAGTGGTAGATGATGTGATGGTTGATAAAATTAACTATTTTTTCTACTTTGGTGGAGACTAAAGGAATAGCCTCTACCCATTTGGTAAAATACTCAATCATAGTGATAATAGAATGGTGTCGCTATGAAGAATGGGAGTTAATTTCATGAATAAGGTCCAAAGTCCATTGTGAAAAAGGCCAAAAATCTATGGAGACACAAAGACTATGGCTAGGTGTGTGATGTAAATTGAATGTTATTGACACTTGACACACTTATTTATGTAATCACAATAGTATTGGTTAAGGGTAGGCTAGTAGTAGCCAAGGTGAAGGATGTGTTTAGTGATAGCTAAGCCACTAAAGTGTCCCCCACATATCCCATCATGTATTTCTTTAATAGCATGAGAGGCTTCATGACTATGTAGGTAGTGAAAGAGGAGGCCATCGAAGTCACGCTTATAGATAATACTCCCTATTATGGTATAATGTGAGGTAATTTAGATAAATTCTCTTTGAACATTCCTAAAAATACCAAAAAGGAATGATGGCTAGGTTGAGATAGTCAAAGATCAATTGATACCAAATGTCAGGCTAAGTCTCCTCCACATTGAAGATGTTGGGATAATCTAATTTGGTATAGGATGGATCAGTAAGGTGATGGATAGTGATAGAGAACTTAGAGTCTGATGGTTTAGATGGGATTTGAGATGCAAGGGAAGCCATGGTATCAGTGAACTTGTTCATAGATCATGGGGTGGCATGGATGTGATAATGCTCAAATGATGTTAAGAGTTCATCAACTAACTATTTATATTATTTTAAAACATCATTCTTGTATTGATAAGAGCCATTTATTTGATTGACCACAAGTTGAGATTCACCAAATATGTTGATCATTTTGATTCCTAAGGCTAATGCAGTTTGAAGGCCTAAAACTAGGGCTTTGTACTCAGCCATATTATTGGTACATTCAAAATATAGCTTGAAGGATAAAGGGATGGGTTCACCATCAAGGGGAATAAGGATGATGCCAGCTCCCCCACCACATTAACACTTTGATCCATCAAATAACATGGTTACTTGATAGGTGAAGTTTGCCTGAGAGAGTGTCAAAATGGACTCATCAAGAAACTCAAGAGGAGGAGGTTAATTGTTTGCTAATGGTGCTTCAGCCAATTAGTTGACAATGACTTGCCCTTTAATTGACTTCCACTAAATAAAATCATGGTCAAACTCAACTAAAATCATGAGATACTTGGTCATACATTGGTTTTAATATGGCTTGGAGTGCATGTACTTGATTGGGTCGATATTGGTTATGACATAGGTCTTATGGTTAAGAAGGTAGTGGTAGAGTTTGGTGGCCATCAAGACTAAAGCTAATCAAAGCTTCTTGATATGGGTATACTGAGTCTCATACTCTACAAACATGTGGCTAATGTATTAGGCAGATTACTCTTTGTGTTGTTCATCCTGATGAGTAAGCATTGCCCCTAGGGATTGGTCTATGGTTAATATAAAAAGGTAGAAAGGTTGGTCATCTTTAGGAGGGGTGAGTACAATTGGAGATAGGAGGTACTCTTTGAGTGAATCAAATGCCTTTTGATAGTATTTATTCCACTTAAAAGATACAACCTTATTTAGAAGGTGTGAAAGGGTTAACATCGATCTAAAAGCTGGGAGATAAAGTGATGAATGGATTAGAGCTTCCCCTGTAGGCTACAGAGTTGCTTAAGGTGGGTAGGAGGAGGCATGTCAAGGATTGCTTTGATTTTGGTTGGATCAAATTCAATCCGCTAAAAGGAGATGATAAATCTAAGGAGTTTGCCTAACAAGACCCCAAAAATGCATTTTTTGGGGTTAAGGCAAGCATGGTAATGGATGATGTGCTCAAATATAATCTTAAGAATGGTTAAATGATCCTTACAATATTTGGATTTCCCAAAAAGGTCATTCATGTAGTCTTCTAATATCTTAAAGATAAGGTTATAGAAGATGTAGGTCATAGCACATTGGTAGGTTGTATCAGCATTCTTCAATCTAAAAGGCATGACCCTATAGAAAAAGGTCCCCCACATGGTAATAAAGGTGGTTTTGTGTTGATCTCTAGGGGAAATTAGGATCTGATTATAGCTTGAGAATCCATACATGAGAGATAACATCTCATGGATAGCTGTAAGATCAACTGATTGGTTCATGCTTCCTAGAGGAAATTCATCTTTTAGGTAGGCAAAGTTGAGGTCATGAAAGTCCACACAAATGCATAGTCCCCCTATGGCTTTGGTGATATGCATGATGTTCAAGACCCATTTGGGGTAATCAATGGGTTGAATGGAATTGATAGATAGGGGATGGTGAAGCTCTTTTTTTTATGAGAAGGGCTATATGGGGGTGCATTCATAAAAGTTTCTACTTGATGGGCTTGGTATTACAATTGGTGACTATGTTATGGGTGGCAATGGTAGGGTCAATTCCTAGCATGTCATTATAAGACTAATAAAATGTTATGTTGTAGTCTTGGAGGAAAGAGGGGAAGTCCTAAAGTTTTTCATAGTTTAGTAATTAGCCAAGTTTGACAATGCATGGGTAATTTGGGGTACCTAAGTTGATATCCATGATGGACTCATTCAACATGGTCAAAATCTCAAGAGGAAGGGATTTATGCATGGAAGTATTCGATGCACCAAGATAGGTGAGAATAGAGTCATCATCATAGCATTAAATAATATTAATGGCAGGAGAGTCATCTCCTATCATCTCAGGATTGGTCAAAGGGATGGTTACAGTTACCCCTTTATTTTGATATGTTAAGGGTCTAAGGCTAATCATGTTGATGAAAAAATGTTAAGGGGGATGATGTCATCCTCTTCACACTCAAGTGGAGAAAGGGTTGGTGAAGAAGGAACGTCTTCCTCAATGAAGGGGATGGTAGGTGGTTTGGTTTTCTTCATGTTGGGTAGCATGAAACTAAGGTCGTGTTTCTCATGAGACTTTCTAGTATAAATGTAAATTAACTCATGTGGGCCATGTTCATATTGTCTAATACTAAAACCTTTCCATGTACACCTATGGAGGTATGTCTTGGTGAAATTTAGGTTATCCAAATAGGAGAAACTAAAGGAGAATGGTCAAGGTGAAGAGGAGGTGGTAAAAATGTCAAGTGGTTTATCAAAACCCCCATAGATGAGATGGGTTTGATAGTTTGAAGGTCTAAAGGAAATAATGGCTCTGATAATGGGGTTATATTTGGGTTGGTGGTTAAGTTTCTCATACTCGTGGGGAGTAGGGAAAGCATGAAGGGTGAAGGGGTGATATTCCCCTAGTGAAAGACATTGGAATGTGGATTTTAAGTGGCCTATGGTAAGGATTTAGTTTGAAAGGATGCATCAATTAGTTGATGCCTCATCGATAAAAGAAGATATGGGTTCATCCTTCATGGTTGAGGGCTTATCTTTGGTTGATAAGGGTGTGTTGGATGGAGGTAGAAGGTTGTCATTGGGATGATAAGTCATGTTGCATGATGAAAAGGGACTCAGGTCACTGTGTATAGGGATAACATGGCCTTCATGTTCAAACTTAATGCAAAAATGAAGGGTAGAGGTTACACAACCCATGGAGCAGATCTAAGGTCATCCCAGCAAAAAAAATACTAAAATTTGCCTTCCACTACATTGAAGAGTTTGGGGAATGTGTGAGGTCCTAAATGGATATGAACGACAACAGTTCCTAGAGTAGTGGTCATGGTGTCTTTTAAGATTAGAGGATGGTTGAGGTTTTGAACATGACATTATTTGGTATTTTGAGTTGGTCATAGGCATGGGCAAAGATGATATTAATGTTGGCCCCCCATCAATCATGACCTATTTGATGCGAGTTTTATTGATGTAGGCAGTAATGAAAAGAGGGGGATCTAGGTCATCAAGATGGATAGAAGGTATTTTCAAATCCTTAAAGGTGACAAGGTTAGAAATTTAGAGTGCCAATAAAGGCTACCAAAGTTTGAGGATCTTTAGGTTGCACCTCTATTGATTGCAATACCTCTATCATTTCTTGGTGATGATGAGGTGAGCTAGAGATTAAATTGTATAGGCTCATCTTTTCCAGGGTTTGGTGAAGTTGTTTGAGAACCACTCTCATTATGGATTCAAAGGGGTTAGATTGAGAAGCACCTAAGATAGATACCTTGGGTTTGTCTAAGGGGGAAGATGTTTGAGTTTGACTCAGTTAGGAGGTAAAAGATGGGTATATCTATGAGATGGACACTTTTGACTTCCCCTTATCCTTTTATTGAGTGTGTGTTCATGTAACCATATAGATAGTATGGATAGAGGGAATAATTTGGATAGGAGAGTGGTTTGGCTCCTCATCACTCTAAGGTGAGAGCAGGGGAGTAGGAAGGCATTAGGTAGTGGTTATTTTTTGTTTTATTAGTAGCAATCTCATGGGAGGTTCATCTATTAATAAGTCATCCTCACCATAGAGCTGATGGATTATGGTTTGGAGAGATTTAAAGTTCTCCATGTAATGCTCAGGTATCTTATGGTAAGAGCATGCTTGGTGGTCATTATACCAGATAGGTTTTTGACCTTGAGGGTCAAATGGTCTAATAAGAAGTAAGGTCAAATAAGTAGCTTGCATTAACCTATGGAAAAATTTGAGTAAGACTCAGCTAAAAGTGGTGAGGGTTTAGAGGTTTTGGTCTTGGTTGGTGGTATAAAAGTCTTTTTAGAAACAAGCTTGGTGGTAGAGGTTTTGGGCAAGATGGTGATCTTAGTTGAGGATTTTAGTTTGGGTAAGTAGGTTGATAGGTTGGAAGTGGAAGATTTCAAGGTATCTAGCTTGGTTATTAATGGATCGATGAAGATGGTTATGTCAAAAAGTAATTGTGAAGGTGTTGGGTGAATATTTTGTCACCAGCTAATTGATGGGAAAAATAGGTTGTTTCAACCACAACATAAGGATATTGATTGGCCAAATGCACAAGTCTACCACATCAAAAGGGGACAAATCTCTCCTCTCATCAAGGGGAGGTTCCATATAGCTACGAGGTGCTATATATTATATATATAAGCAGAAAATAACACTCAGGGGTAGGATAACACCATCCATCTCTATTTTTATAGAGATGATGTTCACAAATCAAAGGATAAATCTTGGTGAAATGATAGAAGGCACTTCTCTTCTTTCAGAAGTGTTGTTCAGCAAACAACAAGAATCTTTCTGGTAGTGATAAGTAAATGTAACAAGATATAATAACTAGTAGAATGAGGTGTAGCACAAAGTCTCCACCTCAACTACCAAAGAGTGAAATATATGAAGGACAATGGGGGCACAAAGTCTTCCTAAGATCCTTTACATGGAAACAAAAAAACAAACACGCTAAAGACAATTCTGGCAGCACAAAGTCTCTCCACAGTCAGCTTCTGGACACATTACTGATTACTTCCACATGTTCTGCTTGTTAAATTAAATAGACAAGAATGATTCTAGGAAATATACATAAGAACAATTTCCTAAATAACACAAGCTATTCTAGCACAAAGTTTGAAAGGTCACTTGTTTTCTCATTCAAATAAAGAAATATGATTAACAATCTGAGCTCAAAGTCTCAGGAAATGCCTTTCAATTTGGTCAAAGTTTTGCTTCTATAATAGAGAGATATCCTTTGCATAAAATAAGAGCTTACAATATATATCACTCCAAGAAATACTTGGGTGTTTTGTTTCATGGAATGGCCCATGCTACATTCAATGCCTTGAATGCATTTTTAGTTCTGTTAAGGGGCCATGCCAGAACAAGGCATCAGCCTTAACGGTGGTGTGTCAATTCATCTCAAATGTCTCCTCCAAAGTATATGTTGCCTAGTCTTCTTCTTGATATTTGTGTAGCTATCCACTTCAACTTTACTCAATGAAGAAAAATAGGCTGTGTCCTTGAGTGCTCGTGCTCTCTGATGTCGACCTGGTAGACTGTTTTACCAACTAGAAATAACTCCTGAATAGATATCTCTAGTCTTTCTACATTATTCCCTCTTTCTTTATTATATTTGTCCTTTTCTCATGATCTAAGCTCTCAGGTTATCTCTTCCATTTTTTCTAGCTCTTTTGGCTTCTCCTTCAGCTGGTGGTTGAGTTTGTTCTCAAGTTCCGCACCATATTTGAAAATAAAATGGGCATTTCATTACCCTAAATTTGATGTCCACAAGGATGTCATTGGTCACTTGGTCACTTGAACCACATTGAACCTTGAACCTTTGAACCTTTGAGAGTTCATTGGTTCAATGGTTCAATGGTTCAAGCCATCTTGGTGGTCCCTTGGTTCAATCACTTCCTTGGTTCAATTGCTTCCTTGGTTCAATCACTTCCTTGGTTCAATCACTTTCTTACCTCTTCGGTTGAACCATCTCTTTGAACTTGTCTCTAGAATCTTCCACTTCCTTCCTTTGCTCAAAGCTTCCTTGACCCTTTGAACTTTGAACCAATTTTGGTTCAAGGTTTAATGGTTCATTCTCTTTCTTTGAATCCTTTCAAGTTTCAAACTCTCTAGATTCTTTTCTTTTCTGTTGAACTCATTAAACCTTTAAACTTTGAACTCTTTTGGTTCAAGGTTTAACGATTCAATGGTTCATTCTTTACTCTTCAAATTCTTTATTCTTATAAGTCTTTTGAACTTTATTGAACTCATTGAACCTTTGAACTTTGAACTCTTTTGGTTCAAGGTTCAATGGTTCAATCTTTCTCTTTCGAAGTCTTCTTTTGTTTAAGTCTTTTGATCTTATTGAACTCATTGAACCATTTTGGTTCAAGGTTCAACATTTCAATAGTTCAACCTATATTCTTTGAAGCCTTCTTTTCTTTAAGTCCACTAAAGTCTTTGAACCTTTGAACCTATCGAAGTCTTCAAACTTTCTAGATCCCTTGAAGTGGTTAAACTTCCTTGAATTCTTTGAAGTGCTTAACTCTTTTTGAACCTTTGAACTCGTTGAACCTTTGAACCTTTGAAGTGGGGTTCAATGGTTCATTCCATTTGTTTGAAACCCACTGATGAGTCTTTTGATTAAACCTCGATGTTGAACCAGCCTTGAAATGCCTAAGTGTTGGGAACTTATTTCTTTATGAGAGCTCGCCTATTAAAGTGGTTGAACCTATTAAACCTATGAGTCCCTTAGATAAAAAAACTTGAATAATGGAAGAAATTGGATGCTCAGAACATTTTTTTGAGAAGAGAAGAGAGAATTTTGGCCTGTAGGACCAAAATAGTTGATATGTTGTCCCCAAAAACAAGTGACAAATTTTGGGAACAATAGCTGGCTCCAGTTAGGGAACTTCCATCGATTGTAAAAACAATCGAAGGGAGTAGAATCTAGAATCTCCAGTGCCTTTAAGTATGCCATTGGGCTATGGAGTCATGCTACCCAAAAAGAAAGGTGCCAAAAATAAATGAAAATGAACAACACAAAATAAGCTAAAGACTATTAAAAAATTATATATATGTACAAGCCAATCTTATCTAATACTTTAAGGATTGAAGTGCTTTAGATGTCACCCACTATAAGACAGTGATCATGGCATTTTGTCTTGATATACTAGTAAGAAACCATTTTTTCCCTAGAAGTGATGATTGGTGAATGAAACTCTCCACTAGGAATCACATTTTCTATGCACTCCTTTTGTTTCTCTCTTCTTGCCCCATGGCAAGACGTGGTCTCCAATTTGAAAACCATAAATCCTTGCTCTCTTGGTGAATAATTTCTTTTTCTAACTTTGGTGCATAGCAGTATGGTCCACTACCATAGCTTGTTGCTCTTTTGGTCTAGTGAAGCACATGATTTGATTGTCAGCATAAAACACCTACCAATGGTTAGCTTTATCAAGCACACTTGGTCAAAAGACCAGTTTGATAGTGTACCTATTATCTTTGAAATCAAGGTGAGGAACCATGAAGGTTTCAGGGATAGCCAATGAATTTTCATGATTATGAAGCTCTCTAGGTACTGTAGATATATTGAAAGCATCAAAACTTTCAATATAGTCCCATACAAGATTGCAGTAATGGTGCAATCTTTTATTCTTGGTTTGACACATGTTCATCACTTGACAAACCATCAGGCCCCTTTGGCATGAAGGAGTTTGACACCTTTGTCTTGAGCAACCTTTAACCTAAGTAACAAAGACTCATATTTAGCAGTATTGTTGGTGTTGCTAAACTACAATTTATATGAAGGAAAAATATCTCCTTGAGGAGATATTAGAACAATCCCAGCTCTAAAGCTGGTAGAAGAATAACTGCCATCAAATTCTAGTATTTAGACATTATCAAAAACTAATCTTTTCTAAGATTCCTCTTGGTCAGGGAGGGAGGATTCTTTTGCATCTAAACTTTGCTCTACCAATTCTCCTACTGCCCTATCTAAACTTTTTGGATCACCACCTACAGGACTTTTATCTATTGAAACATGAACATCCTCTATGGTCAAGAAGTAATTACCCACCCTTGAAGACTCAAATAGAATTTAAGCTTCAGGGGCTGATGTTTGGGTGACAACATATTTTGCTTTTTTTTCAGGGAGCAATCTCTGCATAATGCCTTTGACCAGGATCTTCACTTTAGACAGGTCCATGCTCAACTCGCCACCAACATCCTTGCAGAAATTTTGCCCAAGAAGAATACCATATGAGGCTGGGATGTTAGCCACCAGGACTGTCATCTTAGTTCTCTTTTGTAGAAATGTTGTAAATGCAAATTAGGCATCCTTGATTTGTCCCAGTAGTGGCACTTATTTGTTCTCCATGGAGAAATATCTCCTAAATGTCTTGGTCAGTGTGAGACCAAGGGATTTAGCCACTTTGGTAGGCATGACATTGTTAGATGCACCTAAGTCTATGATGTAATTATTTAGCTAGTGATTGTTTATCAATAGGGAGACATAAAATGGTTTTATCTTCTCAAGAGCAGCAAGAGGAGTAATGACAAGGTTATTCCAGGTAGATGTGTTCTTGGGGGGACTAGGGGTTACTTTCAAAATTACTTATTTTATAGGGATGTCTTTATCTTTCACACATTCCACTAATCTATCCAACTATTCAAAGTTAGATTGCAGGAATTCAAATTTAGACATTTGAATTTTGGTTTTCTTAACATGGTCGATTATATCAAATGTCTAAAATGAATTAAGAATAGAGGAAGGTAGTTCATACTTTTGATTTTTAGGAGGGGTGGTACTGTTCTACAAATTTGAAGTTGAAGATGAAGGAAATCTTGATGTACTTACCTTTTTAGCGATCACCAAGTCCTTTGATTGAAAAGGCAGAGTGGTTCCCCGCTTAGCAATTGAAATTTTTGGTTGAGATCGCTCCTCTATTTTTTCCTTATCATCTTGCTGGGCTAACTAGTTCTAGGACCAGGTGAATACAATGTATGATCCATCAAATGATTCACCTTTACTTATGGGTTCATCCTAGTACTTTAGGAAACCAATGTTGGAGTCACCAGCTAATTTTTTTTCTCCCTCTGTGAAGAGCTTAGCATCATCTTCTAGTTTTAACTCAGGTTGAAAAGAGAAATTAGATTCTATCTCAAGATATCCAACTATTGAATAAGTTGGAGGTGCTTCAATGGCAAGCTTCCCATGTGGGGGAGGAAGGTGATTTGGTTGCCCTTGATTCCTGGCAGTATTGCCTTGGTACGACTGATTGGGAAATGTTCTCCTTGGTATATCTCTATATGAAGGAGGAGCAGACATCCCTTGTGCCATTTGCTTTTTGAGAGATAGCAACTCATTTTCCAGCTTCTACACCATTAGATCAGTGGTGCCTATAGATGGATATTCAGAGTATGAATAAGATTTACCTCTGTTAGGATCTCTCCTTATCTTCCATGCCAAGATGAGATCATCTTCCACCTTAGTGGCCTAATCCTGAGCAATAGCAAGGTCTATGTGGCTAGCTTGATTTAGTAGAAAACTCACTTCTAAAAGTTGAGAATTGATGAAAAAATGTTTAAGGTTCTTAGCTATTGGTTAAGCAATGGTAGGAATCCTGTTTCTCAACTTGTCAAATTTGGCAATAAAGTCCCTCATAGGTTCATGAGAATCCTTCTTCATCTATGTGATTTGGGTTAACAGGGCATGCACATCTTCTATAAGCTTGATCTTGGCTTCAAATTTGGCTTTGAGAGTGTTTCAGTCAATCACTGACCGAGCCTAAAAATGGTAGAACCAGTCTACAGTAGTACCTTGCAATGTTTCCACAAATAGCCTGACTGCTACATCCTCATACTCCACACCTATCATGCCACAGGCTATGCTGAAGGCTAAAATATGTTCATTAGGATGAACTCTCCCATAGCCATAGAATTTGGGGAAATTCTTCCTAGAACTACATGGTAGCTCATGTAGAGGTGGAGTTAAATTAAGTGGTCCAAAAGAGTTACCCCAGGGGCCTTGAGATGCCATTATATGACTATGGAAAGGGGGAATAACAAATCTAGGTGGAGTCTGTATAGGCAAAACTCTGCTAGTGGAGGAAAAAGAAGTTCTACCTTATATTGGTGACTTGGTGTTGGTAGGAAGAAGACTCCTAGTTTGTTGAAGGTGAGGTTGTGGAGGAAATTACTCAAAATTTCTTTGCTGCACCAACTCAAAAATTGGGTCAACAACACCTTTGGATCTCTGGTTTTTTGTATACCATGGAGCTACTAGAGTATAGAATAAAAATGGAAAAGAACTAGAATTGCTTTAATTCAAAGCTTGAGGCTTCAAACTACATGTTCTTTCCTAGTTGGCATGGAGCTGCTAGAGAATTAACTTTTGAAATGAAACGCTCGATCTCCAGCATCTCTAGTTTTATAGCTCAGAATATATAATCGAAATGGATAAGGCTATAATGATAATGGATAAGACACAAGTGATGCTTCAATTTAAAGCTTGAGGCTTCAAATTGCACAAAATTTTTGTGTCCCTAGTGGAGTTGCCAAAAACTATTGGCATGAAGGTGGAGGAAAATGGTAATGGAAAAGGACATAAAACAGTGAAGAAAATAGATAAGGAAAAGAACTAAAATTGCTCATTCTTCCCTAGGAGAGTCACCAAAAATTGTTGGGTGAATATTTTGTCACTAGCTAACTAATGGGCAAAATAGGTTGTTTCAACCATAGCATAAGGAGATTGATTAGCCAAATGTGCAGGTCTACACATCAAAAGGGGACAAATCTCTCCTCTCATCAAGGGGAGGTTCCCTATAACTATAAGGTGATATATATATATATACATATATAAAATATATAATATATATAAGTAGAAAATAGCACTCAGGGGTAGAATAACACCATCCATCTCTCTTTTTTTAGAGATGATGTTCACAAATCAAAGGAGAAATCATGGTGAAATGATAGAAGGCACTTCTCTTCTTTCAGAAGTGTTCTTCATCAAACAACAGGAATCTTTTTGGTAGTGACAAGTAAATGTAACAGGGTGCAATAACCAGCAGAATGAGGTGTAGCACAAAGTCTCCACCTCAACTACCAAAGAGTGAAATATATGAAGGAAAATGGGGGCACAAAGTCATCCTAAGATCCTTTACATAGAAATAGAAAAATAAACATGCTAAAGACAATTATGGCAGCTCAAAATCTCTCCATAGTCAGCTTCAGGACACCTTCCTAATTACTTCCACTAATTTTGCTTGTTAAATTAAATGGACAAGAATGCTTCTAGAAAATAGACATAAAAAAATTCCTAAATAACACAAGCTATTCCAACTCAAAGTCTAAAAGGTCACTTGTTTTCTCATTAAAATAAAGAAATATGATTAACAATCTGAGCCCAAAGTCTCAGGAAATGACTTTCAATTTAGGTAGAGTTTTGCTTCTATAACAAAGAGATCTCCTTTGCATAAAATAAATAAAAATATATAGCACTCCAAGAAATACTTGGGCAATTTGTTTCATGAAATGGCCCATGCTGCATTCAATGCCTTGAATGCATTTTCAATTCTGTCAAGAGGCCATGCTAGGAACAAGGCATCGGCCTTAACTGTGGCATGTCAATTCATCTCAAATGTCTCCTCCAAAGTATATGCCACTTGTTCCTCTTCCTGATATTTGTGTAACTGTCCACTTCACCTTTACTCGATGAAGAAAAATAGGCCACGTCCTTGAGTGCTCGCGCTCTCTGATGTCCACCTAGTGGACTGTTTCACCAACTAGAAATAATTCTTGCATAGATATTTCTAGTCTTTCTACATCATTCCCTCTTTCCTTATTATATTTTTCCTTTTCTCATGATTTAAGCTCTCAGGCTATCTCTTCCTTTTTTGTTGGCTCTTTCAGCTTCTCCTTCAGTTGGTGACTGAGTTTGTTCTTAGGTTCCACGCCATATTTGAAAATAAAATGGGCATTTCATTACCCTAAATTTGACATCCACGGGGACATCATTAGTCACTTGGTAACTTGAACCATGTTGAACCTTGAACCTTTGAACCTTTGAGAGTTCATTGGTTTAATGATTTAATGGTTCGGGTGGTCTAGGTGGTCCCTTGGTTCAGTTGCTTCCTTGGTTCAATCGCTTTCTTTCCTCTTCGGTTGAACCATCTCTTCGAACTTGTCTCTAGAATCTTCCACTTCCTTCCTTCACTCGAAGCTTCCTTGAACCTTTGAACTTTGAACCAATTTTGGTTCAAGGTTCAACAATTCATTCTCTTTCTTTGAATCCTTTGAAGTTTCAAACTCTCTAGATTCTTTTCTTTTCTGTTGAACTCATTGAACCTTTGAACTTTGAACTCTTTTGGTTCAAGGTTCAATGGTTCAATGGTTCATTATTTGCTCTTTGAATCCTTTGTTCTTCTAAGTCTTTCAAACTTTATTGAACTCATTAAACCTTTGAACTTTGAACTCTTTTGGTTCAAGGTTCAACGGCTCAACGGTTCAATCTTTCTCCTTTGAAGTCTTCTTTTGTTTAAGTCTTTTGATCTTATTAAACTTGTTGAACCTTTGAACTCATTGAACCATTTTGGTTCAAGGATCAACGGTTCAACATTTCAACCTTTATTCTTCAAATCCTTCTTTTTTTTAAGTCTATTGAAGTCTTTGAACCTTTGAACCTGCTGAAGTCTTTAAACTTTCTATATCCCTTGAAGCGGTTGAACTTCCTTGAATTATTTGAAGTGCTTAACTCTCTTTGAACCTTTGAACTCATTGAACCTTTGAAGTGGGGTTCAATGGTTTAATGGTTCATTCCATTTGTTTGAAGCCCATTTATGAGTCTTTTGATTAAACCTCGACATTGAACCAGCCTTGAAATGCCTAAGTGTTGGGAACTTGTTTCTTTATGAGAGCTCACCTATTGAAGTGGTTAAACCTATTGAACTTACGAGTACCTTAGCTAAAAAATCTTGAATAATGGAAGAATTTGGATGCTTAGAACAATTTTTTGAGAAGGGAAGAGAGAATTTTGGCCTGCAAGACCAAAATAGCTGATATGTTGTCTCCAAAAACAAGTGACAAATTTTGGGAACAACAGAAGGCATAACTAGAAGTGGTGGTTGGGATTTGGCTAAGATAGTTGGCTTCCTAATAAAAGTAGAGGTATGAGGCCCCAAAATAGAGGGCAAGGTTGAGGAAGGAAAAAATCTAGCCTTCTAGCCTTCTGGTGGTTTTCCCTCCTTGGTTGATTTGGTTTGGTGCTTGGCTGGTGGGTCTGGTGAGGTTAGCTCCACTTTCACAGATGGGTAATTAAGACTCTATGTATGGAAGATGCCAAAGTTTTTGGTTGGTTTGGTTGAAGTGATATAATAATATTTTCTTATTTGGGTTTTGGTTGTTTTGGATCATTGAGGGGTGGTTGGGTTGGTAAAGGTTTTGATTGGTTGGGTTGATATAGTAATGGGTTGGATATTAGAAGTGGTAGGTTGATTTGTCAAAGATGGGGTTAGAGGTTCTTGTTTTGTGATGTAAGGGAGCCCTAGTTACTACTAAAAGGTATCCCAAAATACATCAGGTTTGGAGACAAATTCCAATCTCTGAACTAATCTAGAGAATGGTTTGTAAACCGCTCTTGTTCCCTGGATAATGGGATCAATAGATAAAACCATGGGTTGATAATGGGGAATGGTGACCTCATCCTTTTCCTCAATCAAAGGATGTAAGGTTTGGATGGGTGAATCCTTTTTGGAAGATGCAAACATGGTGGCTTTTTCCTTGGGAATGATCTTTAAAGGGGAAGTGAAGTGTTTATTAGTTGAGGAAGAAGGTAGAGTGGTGATGGTTGCTTGATCTGGTATGTCAATTGAAGGAGAGGTTGATAATTCCACTACCTTAATAAGTGGAGGAGAGGAAAAGTTTGCTTCCTTAGTTTGGATCTCTAAAAGAGGATAAGGTAACTCCACTACGTCAATAAGTGGAGAGGGTGAAGAATAGGTAAATTGGGTGATAGGTTCTTTAGCAATGAGTGTGTCAAGAACCATATTGATGGTATGGGCATCATGAGAACACTCAACTTTGTTGTTCTAATTTTTGGTAGGTGCATGATTAGGAAAAGGTTGTTTGAAAATGTTAAGGTCTTGGTTTGGAGGTGTATTGGGGTTATCCAATGCGAGTTCCCCCTTATTAATGAGGATTGGGACAATGTTTTTGAAGGTATTACACCTAATACTATCATGCCCCACTACCTAATGGAAAGTACACAGGTCATTCTCATTGTACCAGATAGGTGCAAGACAAGAAAAATCAAATTGTTGAGGGGGTTTGATAAGTGGAAGTTGTATGATACTAGCTTTCAATAACTTCTCCAAGACTAAAGCATAAGACTCCCCAAGTAGAGTAAATTGCTTCTGATTATTTTGGTTTTGGTTTCTCGTGTTTTGATTTGAGGAGTTAGAAGAATTTGATTATTTGAGAGATGATGGAGGAGTGATCTTAGAGACAATTGCATTCACAATTCCCTTGTTCTTGGTATTGGTATTGGTTTTCTTTCTTGGTTTAGAGGAAGAGGCCTCATTGATTTTATAGGTTGAGTTTTTGTTTTTCAACTTTAACTTTCCTTCATCGATGGCTCTATTTTCTATCTTACACACTATGGTAATAGCTTCATCAAAGGTTTTAAAGCTTTGAACATGTACTGTAGAAGAGATATGCTTATCACACGCCTAAGAAAAAATTTATATCAGTTCAAATTGAGGTAAAGAGAAGGAAAGTTGGTTGATGAGGCTCCTCCAATGGGCTACAAAATCAGTAATAGATTCATCATCAAATTACCGAATAGAGTAGAGGTCAATGATGGAATCTTTCTTGTATATGTTTATTGAAAAGTGATCCAAGAAAGTTTGGGCCAGTGAGGTGAAGGAGAATAGAGAGTGTTTGGTTATGGAACTATACCAGTCTAATGATGTACTAGACAAGGATATGGGGAAGGTACGAAGAAGGAGGGCATCATCATAGGCAATCAAATAACATGCATGCCTAAATGCCCTGAGATGTTATTGGGGGTCCTCCTTACTTTGAAATTTAGAAAACTTGGGAAGTTCCCACTGAGGAGGATATGGTCAGATAGGGACAGATGGGTGGATAGGTTTGTTGCATATCTGGTCATATAATAGAATGTTGTGAGCCCTAGAAATGGATGATTCTAGAGTGGTCATTTTATCCATTAGCATTTTCACTAGATCTATTTGGGGTTGGAAACTTGAGAGGTTATAAGGTGCATATTATTGTTTTGGTTGGGTGATATATTGATAATTTGTGGGAGGTTGAGAAGCAGCCAAATATTGGTATATGGACACAGGTGGTTGGGTGGAAGCTATGTAAGGATAAGTTGATGCAGTTAGTTAGATAGTAGGTAGAGGTATATGCCCTTGTGGGTTAGGGATGTAACCCAAGTTTGGTATAATGGGCACCTGTTGGGTAGAATCTATGGTTGGGTTGGTAATAAAAGGAAGGGTAGTGACCTTCTTATTGATTGGTAGTAAGGAAGAAGGTATATACACCATAATATTTTGAAGTGGGGTAGTGGTTATCAGATTGGGGGTAGCTAAAGGAAGGTTGGAAATGCTAGTGGTAGGTATTCCCATGGTGAGGGGAGTATAGGTGGTTAGTGGTTGGTTTACTCCTAAAGTAGAGGAGTTATTATGGGGGTGGAAGGTATAAGGGTGTTTTTAGGTTGGGTAGGTTAGTTTTCCATAGTAGTACCAAAGGGATTATTGATAGATGAGTAAGCTTGGATAGTCAATGGTTAGGCAGTGACTATGGAAATAAAATTATTTCCCATAAAGTGGGAAGGCATGCCATAATGTGGGTGTATATGTGGGGGCAAAGTAGGGTTACAGTGAGGCATGGTGTTAAGATAATGTTGAAGGGACACATGATTGTTATCTAAGAAGGTGAAAAAGTTTGTATCTCTTTGGGGGACTTCCTAAGAAAAAGAAGGACTTATTAAAGGATGAAGAGAGTTATCTAGTTCAAAAATATACTCCATAAATGAGGAGGTAAAAGAGGTTGATTGGCTTGGTGATGGGTTATTATCTACTAGGTTATTTCACTACTGGCGAGTTAAAACCATACAAGACAAGGGAGAGAGAATACACAAACAATCTCACCACTCAAACAAAGAGAGAACAAGAAATGAGAAAGGAAAGCAATCACACACTATAAAGTACATTAAGTCATAAAATTCTTTTTAATCTCTCTTTTGGCTTATACCTTAAGCATTCAAGAAATTGTGTGACTCCATTAGGGATGATAGAATAGGTACTACAAAAGAAATCTACAGATGGTTTCAAGTTTTTCAAGCTCTCAAAAGGATCTATATTGGGAATCAATATATGGCTTGGTATTGGGGCCTACCCCCTCACTTCACACACTGTAGTGATAAGGGTGTTAAGTGCTTATCCAATATATACTAATTTCTAGAGTTTATACTTAACTAGAAAGCTGAGTTGGTTCTCCCCTTGGTAATGACCTCCAAGTAGGATTGTCACGAAAGGGTAAGGTGACTGCTAGGTGATGAAATCATAGTCAAACATTATCTTAAGTTGTTTTATGTTTGATTTATGTAGGTGGTTTGGTTTAGTGTGTGTAATAAAATTGATGCTATGATTGAGTTACTTTGCTTTAATTTAAACTATGTGATCTAAACTTGCAAGCAATCGATGTATGTAGTCAATATTAAGCCTAAAAGAAATTTCAAATTTGTTTATGAGCATAGAATAGGGAGAAGAGCATGTAGATGCAAACAAAATAAACCTGAGTAGAGACTTAAGGTCCTACTAGGCATGCTAGAATGTTTCAATGAATGTCAGTTTATATTTTGAGAAAGGAAGAAGAAACTAGATACAAGTATGGTTAAAAAACTTGTTTGGTTATGCACATGTTGAATCAGATGATCATGAAGATCTCCTCTTTGGATTGAGAAGATGACCTGAAAATAAGACACCACTAAATCAAATGGTTGGTTAAATAGATAGCAGGGTGGATTGCCAAGTGTTAGTTAGATCCTAAAAGCAAGAGCTTCTTCAGGGGCTATCAATTCACATATTTTAAACAATTAAGTTTGGAAAATAGAAGATAAAGTGTTTGCATCAATAATAAAAAGGTACTATAATTGAATACTATTAGGTTGTGGAGCTAAAAGCTTCACCAAGATGCAAATAGGAGAAGTCACGGAGCTTGCAAAGGTTGCGAAGAGTTGTAAAATGAGTTACAAGGCAACCGACATCAGTCTGATCAACCGACGTTAGTCAGATAGTAGTGAGAAGCAACCGACATCGGTCACCAGTCGATCGACATCGGTCATGGAGGAGCCGACGTCGGTAGCCTGTACGTGAACATGCAGTTTGCATGTTGATTCTAGAGAGTCTATTTTTAGACTATTAGTTTGCATGTTAAAGGCCAGTCATAGTCTTGAGTTGCATGTCTAATTATTGTAATTAGGATAGTCTAATTATTTTAAGCATGAGATCTATATATGGACTCATGGGCTATATTGTAAATTTGTGCTAGAGAGTAAGAGAGCAATAAGCTCCTTCTGAGAGAGGAGATCAATGGTGTGTTCCTCCTAGTGCCATAGTACCAAGGTGGGTACTGGTTTAGAGAATTAGAAGGGTTCTTCATGTTTGTATGATCTTAGTCAGCAGATTAGCATGGCTTCTTTTGGAGATCTACAATGAGTAAGGTCTAGTGATTTACAGGTAGCAGCAGAGAGCAAGAGATCTACTTGGAGTATGGTTGTGTACTTGGTGTACTGGTAGCGTGTTACTGACTGGTTGGAGAGGTGAACATCAATTCTGTATTGGAGTTGATTGTTGGGACTGAGAGAGAGAGGGAAGAAGGTCTTGAGGTGTGGCGAGCCTTTGAGGTGGAAGAAGAAGTGGCATCTTCTTTATTGTATATTCTTCTGAGTGATTATTAATACAATTGTGTATTGTCTCTCATATTCCTGTGTTGTTTCATATTTCTAGTTACTTATTGATTCTGGTTAAATTTTGTGTTTAGTTGTTAATACAAGAAGTAATCATATGTGCTCTATTGGTGGAGTAAGATCCTGACAAGTGGTAGCATTTTACTTGTTCTAGGTTCCTGTCAAGTGGTATCTTGTAGGTTTAAGAGTTGATACCATCAAGTGGTATCAGAGCTTTTGGTTGGGTTGACTAACAGGTGATTTCAGATAGTGTTTTTTTATTAAGGTCACTCATAAGGGTTTCAGATTGAGTGGGAGTATAGCAATGGCAGAAGAAAGTAAGCTATGAATGGATAAATAGCATGAATGGTCTGATTGATGGAAAGAAAGAGCAGGTAAAAGGAGATTGTTGGTCAGTAGAAGATTAGCGCGTAGAAGCAAAGGTTATAGGGGTCATTGCAAGGTATAAAGTAGAATCTTTGAACAATTTTTTTGCCTCTTTCCAAGCCCGAAATAGAGCATCTTTTCATGGGTATGTCTTTGGAAGATATTTAGGGGTTGGAGAGCCTTGTTAGATTATTGACATGAAGTTGAAATTGCAGGCAGATAACACACAGGTGGTGAAGGAGGTCATGCAGGTTCCAATCTTGGAGATGAGTCTAATTTCTTCAAGAAATTTGGGTGATGAGAGATGCACTGTAACTCTCACAGAGGATGCACTTGAATTAGATGGTGGTAAGAAAGTAGATATCCTTTATCTATCTACTTATATTACTGATTCACCTTTTGTTACAGAGATGTGGCTTTGTAGGCTTGGTCACATATGTAGGAGGGGAATGCATGTTCTTAAGTAGAAGACAGATGTTTTTGACAAGCTAAAGAATTGGAAAGCCTTGGTGTTCATGGAGGAGATGATGGACAGAGATAGGTGAGGGAACTAAATTATTCTAAGCAGAGCAGGGTTGATTTGATCAAGATTTTGATCCATAGAGAGCTCACGGGTAAAAAGTTATCACTCACAGGCGAACACAAGTACTGGCATCGAGACAGTATACTGATCGGCAAAAATAAGACCGATGTCAGTTATGTTCGGTTGAGGAGGGACACCGACATCGGCCAGGGGAAACGACATCGGTAGTCAGGGTCATTGCAGGGAACTGACATCGGTGAGGAAGCAGACTTGGCTGAGATCGGTCACTAGAACAGATATTGGGCAGACAATAAGCTGTCAACAAGTCTCAAATGCTCATATGGAGGTTAGAAAGGGTAAGTGAACCTCATATTCGTTGTTCACCTTCTTTATATTGCTTATTGATGGTCAAGAACCAGGGAGATGCGAAGAGGCAATGCAGGTAGAATCTAGATACAGTAGGAGCTTGGCATTGAGGAGAGTGAGTGGAGAAGAACCAAACAGGGGTTTGTTGGTAGAGTTATCATAGAAGTAAGCACTGAGAAATGGAATGGATTCCCAAGTTAAAGAAGAGAGTGGATGGACACATGAGATGGAAGGCCAAGGTATATGGTCTTGAGGAAGCTGTAGGATAGTGGTACAGGTTTGACAGGTGGATGACTAAGCATGGCTACAGTCAATGTCAGTGTAACTATTGTGTTTATCTTACCAAGTGGATGATGGTCGCAACATTATCTTTTTACTGTATGTGGGTGATTTGCAAGCAGGTTTGTACATACAGGTTTTTTGCTGAGCTAAAGGTAAGGTTAGTTCAGAGGTGTGTCATGAAGAATTTGGAGCAACAAAATGGCATTGGAGATTTTATCTCCAGTGGGAGCTAGACGGTGTTGGCAGGGTTCATGATGCAGGATGCAGAATCAGAAAGCACACCAAGGGCTGGATAATTCAAGCTTAGCTTAGAACAGGGTTCAAAATCACATGAGGTCTAGTGTAGACTTGAGTTTTCCCAAGCAGTGGGAGTTGTCAAAAAGTATGGAGCCAATTCAGGGAAGGAGTACTGGAGGGCAGTTTAGTGGGACTAGTAGCAGGTTAACATGTTATGCAGGGTCAAGGTCTTCACTACATGGATATGTAGGTTCGGATGTGGCAGGTTACTTGAATGACAGGTGTAGCATCATAGGATATGTGGTGGTTAGTCTTCAGGGCTGATCTTGAGAGGGATACAAGCTAAGGAATAATTTAGATGGTGTACAGGTATAGGTACAGGTGTAGCTGTTTATCTCCAAGAGGGAGATTGTTAGGTTGTGGAGCTAAAAGCTTCACCAAGATGCAAACAGGAGAAGTCACAAAGTTGCGGAGGTTGCAGAGTTGTAGAATGAGTTGCAGGGCAACGACACTGGTCTGATCAACCGACGTTGGTCAGACAGTAGTGAGAAGCAACTGACGTCGGTCACCAGTTGGCCGACATCGGTCATGGAGGAGCCAACGTCGGCAGCTTGTACGTGAACATGCAGTTTACATGTTGATTTTGGAGAGTCTAACTGTTAGTTTGCATGTTAAAGGCCAGTCATAGTCTTGAGTTGTGTGTCTAATTATTGTAAAGGATAGTCTAATTATTGTAAGCATGAGATCTATATATGGACTCATGGGCTGTATTGTAAATTTGTGTTAGAGAGTAAGAGAGCAATAAGCTCCTTCTGAGAGAGGAGAGCAATGGTGTGTTCCTCCTAGTGCCATAGTACCAAGGTGGGTACTGGTTTAGAGAATCAGAAGGGTTCTTCATGTTTGTATGATCTTAGTCAGCAGATTAGCATGGCTTCTTTTGGAGATCTACAATGGTGAGTAAGGTCTAGTGATTTGTAGGTAGTAGCAGAGAGCAGGAGATCTAAGTACAGTTGTGTACTTGGTGTATTGGCAGCGTGTTACTGATTGTTAGAGAGGTGAACATCAATTCTGTATTGGAGTTGATTGTTGGGATCGAGAGAGAGAGAGGGAAGAAGGTCTTGAGGTGGGCGAGCCTTTGAGGTGGAAGAAGAAGTGGCATCTTCTTTATTTTATATTCTTCTAAGTGATTATTAATACAATTGTGTATTGTCTCTCATATTCCTGTGTTGTTTCATATTTCTAGTTACTTATTGATTTTGGTTATTTTGCTAATACAAGAAGTAATCATATGTGCTCTATTGGTGGAGCAAGATCCTATGGTATCAGAGCATGTTTATTTGTTCTAGATTCCTATACAAGAAATACTTGATAAATAAATAGACTATAAAATGACTAATATAGCAATAAACAAGTCAATACTAATGCTAAATAGTTCAAGTGTGGTTTAGAAAATAGGTTGGGAGTCTGTGAATAGGGATGAAAAGAAAGTTACATTTGGTTGAGGTTAGGTGGATGAAAATATCTTACTATTATTTCCTACCATAGTGACCATCGGTGGTTGGTGTGACCATCAGCAGTTAAGGTGACCACCGATAGTCAAGGTGACCACCAGTGCTTACTATGTTTGGTCTAGGTTGATAAAAAGTTAGATTGATGGGATCATGAAAGGCAATTCTGGGAGATGTGTTTATGCTAGGTTTATTGTGAAATAGAAACAAAGTAATTAAATAATGGAAAATAAATACTTAGCTTGCAGAAGGTTGATCTAGTGAATGGTTGAAGTGGTGGCTCATTGGTAGAGTCTGGCATGGTTCTAATAGAGTAATAATACTTGGATTTTGATCAAGGGGCTACAACAAGTTAGCTCTTTATGGTGATGGTTGGATCACTAGAAGAAGTGACCTATAAAGAAACTTTAGGTTTAAAAGCTTTTGTAGTCATGGATGGATCTTTTTCACCTCCTGCTCCTCTCTCCTTATAGGCAAGGAAGGAGAGGTGCAACAATATGTTAACAAGGGGTCCAACTTGTTATCTAATTTTAACTTTGACATGCATGGGCTAGCATGTGAATTAGTAATTCTAATTTTTGAAAATCAAGTGAGAATTGAAGGGTTAGTTAAGTTATTTTAGATGGTGGAATATGATCATCGATGGTCAAGGTGACCATCGATGGTCAAGGTGACCATCGATGGTCAAGAGGGTGGGTTTACTCAGTGGGCTAGACTAACTAGCATCAAACCTAGTTGTCAGTCTAAAGGCTAATGGTCTATGGGAATTTTGGCATTCATAACCATCATGTATGGATTTCTAGTGTCTACAGGGAGTGCCACCAATGGCAAAAAGTCCCAATAGTGGAACCCTCATAAATTAAGTAGATAGGCTAGTAGTATCTCACAATAGAAAATAAAAGGCAAAGGCTAAAAGAGGGTAATCTAGTGGCCAAGGAGTAGTGTAAAATTAGATGATAGTAATTTCATCTAAAGATACAACTTTTATTGAAGCATAAATAGTTTCTACTCATATCTCTGTCATAGTCTCTACTCCCATCTCTATCATAGTTTTTACTCTTATCTTTGTCATAGTTTCTCCTCCTATTTCTATCATTACATAAACCTCAACACCTCCTCCTCTATCTCCACTCCACCATCACCTCAAGAAATTACCCCATTCATTTCTACCAGCTCACATGTGCTAGTAACTTCATTACCAATAGTTTAATCAATGCAATTGGACACTCAAACTTCACTTTCACTCCCCTCTTCCACAATTTCACTCCCCTGTTCCATAAATACTTCCATCTTATCCCTAATCACCACCACCACCATGTTAATCACTAACATCACATAATAATATATAGTAGTGGATTCAGTCATCCTAACTATATTCCCACTAGCCATTCTAACCACTGGGATAGCTAGTGTTGTATTTTCATCTCCTATCACCTTCCCCATTTCATCAATCTTGAGTATCCCCATAACTTTGATTCATTCATTCATGGATCTAGATTCTACACTCCCACAAGTTTCCCTTTTTATAATCCCTTTGCTAACCCCGCCATTGGTATCATTTCCATCCCCCACACCCTCGATAGGCACATCTATTTCTACTACACCCATTTCTTCCATTTCCATAATAACCCTAACCCCCATAAAAGAGGTAGAGATAGAGAAACTCATTAATACAAATGTGGCCACTCAAACCATATATGGGGAAGAGGTTTTCAAAACATTATTCAAAGACTCAATGGCCATATTAGTGAAATATATATCTCTCATCATGGTAACCACTAGTGCAACAACTTCAACTATAGATTCACAGTTGGTAGTGCCAAGACAATAAGATGCCACTCCAAGTTGGATAGTAAAATTAGTGTGGAAGATATAAAATTATATGGTATCCTTGAGCACATTATATTTTTTCCTTGCAAAGGCATCAAAGAGATCAAAGGCATCTCCCAGAACCATATCAAGAATAATATATGATTCAGCAGGGGAGAAGTATGTAGAGATTGCAGTCCCCCCACCACACAAATAGAAAGAATATCTAGTGGTGAGGGATTACCAAATATCAAAAGTTCACCTTGGTCATCCTATAAGAGAGGGATTGAAACATGATGTTCGTAGACACCTAAAAGTGGCCACTAATAACCTCCAATCAAACTTTAGACTAATTTCTATCAAATATCACAATTTGACCTAAAAAAACTAAAACACGCTAAATGGTTTGAACCTATCATATATAAGTGTTGATTTTGACCAATGTATCCCTAAATGGAGAAATGAATTTTATGAGATATCAAACTTTTATCATATCATTTCATGTTAAAATGACATTTTCATACCTAGGTGCTTTGGATTACTCTTTTCTACCAAATTTCTTGCATGAGACACGTGCCCTTGTTATTTTGTGTTGGCAACATCCTAAATGGGATAATGGCTCCAACGTATCTAAAATCACCATACAATTCCAATCCAATCAAATTTTGAGCCAATAATATGAAATTTTGACCGATTGGATTAATTTAAGCACTAATTTCCAAGATTTGCACCAAAATTGATAAATCATGGTTAAGACTAATTAATTTGAATCAACAGCTTAAGTTAATTTTTCATGGAAATTGTTGAAGATTCCATCAATGGAAATTGATTTTTAATATTTGTATCATCAGGTGAGGTCATTTATGGGGTGTCATCTACAAGACATAATTATAACAAATATCTGATTAAGCCCTTCTATACCTCTTTAATGCCTCTCTATCCCAAATATTTATGAGGAAATTTATTGATTTTAGACTCCAAAATTGAATGGATTCTTAGCCACACATATTCATATTGAGATGGAAGGTTCAAGTTCATTCTGATCAAATAAAAAAATCTATAAATAAAAGGCCTCACACTCATAATTTTAAGCTTTCTCAAGCTAAAGTTACCATGCTCAAATAGCTTCAAGCCATATTTTGATGTAGTGTTATTATGCCCAAATATTGAGCCAAGCCATTCCAAACCAAGCCAAAGACAAAAGACAAGCATAAACATGATTCCAAGAGGAGATGGAGATAGTTTAACCCCATAATGAAGACCTCTTGAACATAATCCAAGCAAGCCACTTCAACAAGTCATCTTAGAGACACAAGGAAGGTAAAAGGTTTGTCTTTTATGTTTTAGTTATGTTTTTATCATAGCTTTGTTTTTATGCTCCTCCCTTTGATCTAGGATTAAGGTGTTAGATATTAGTGTTTTTTTGGATTTGGTTTTCCTATACTAACACAATACTAATCTCCCCTTATTGGATTCCTATTTTCACAAATGGCACACCCGATGAGACCCAACACATCCCACGTATCAAGAATATCAATGTGCAGGTTTTAAATTAATATTTTAAGGCTTGAATATATTTGACCCATGACCAATTTCTCCCTATAAAATCCAACTCAAAGTTCATTTACAAAGGAGGTGACCAATATTTACAAAGAAAATAAGAATATAAATAAAGCACGAAGGCAAACTTCCCTATTCTTTATACACAGTCACCCAACACAGCTGCAAACATACTCAAATCCTCATACCAATCCATAGCCACCTTAAAAACTATCAATTTTTCAATTGCATCTACATCACACTATTGCATAAAGCACACTAGGTGGGAGAACTACATATGGCTTGATCCCTCTTAGGAGTATTGTTATGTAGGCAGCATGCCCACACAAGGGGTGTGGATTGCATGTTCAGTACATCTTTCAAACTAACCCCCCACTTTATTAAGTGACTCAAAATGTCATTTTATCAAGCATGATGGAGGGTTAGGGTTTGAACACAAAATTATTTCCATAATGAGTTCTGTCAATCACCAGTGCTTGATTTTTCACAGGCATGCTTGTTGACAATTTTGACCCCATAGGTCAAATTGTAACCTCTACTATTTAAAGCTCTACCAGAAAAAGACTTTAGGTTCTCAAGGAAGAAGACTTTAGGTTTTTCTTATGAATTTATTAAATAATTCATTCTTTTAGGAAAGTCTTTTCCAAAATCCTGAAGGGTAATTTGTAATAGTTCTGATAAAAGAATTTCTTTGATTTTTTGTTTGAAGGAATTGTCTATTTTAAAAGGAGAAGTCAAAGATAGATTTCCTTCATAATTTTTGTCCAAATGAAATGATTGAAAGAAGTTTAATGGGACACTTTGCATAAATTCAAAGGGCTTCTTCACAAGAAGGCCATTTACAAAAATGTCGAAGGATTATTTCCTTTTAGGAGGGTGCATTTACAAAAGTCTCAAGGGTTCTTTCGAGAAGTTGAAGGGTCTATTTCAATATTTTGAAGGGCATTTTCATAAGTTTGAAGGGTATGTGCCCTTATAAAGAAGGTAATTTTAAAATTTTGAGGGACACTTTCAAAACTCCAAATGGTATTTTCCCTTCAGAGAGTTCATTTACAAAATCTGAGACAATTCTTTAAAGCTTTTTGTCCAAAGGAAAAGTGTATAAAGCAGAGCTTCAAACATTTTGTTGAGAGATAAAAATTTGAAAGAAAGATACCAATTCAAAAATCCTAAAGGACTTTTTAGGGGCAAGTGTACCATTTAATCTTTTTGAAGGGCCACTTGGAGAAAAGTTGAAGGGCACATTTATGAATAGTCAAAGAGGTCACTTTAACTTTCTTGAGGGATAATTTTGAGGAGGAATTTTCAAGGGATCTGAGTGAACCATTTCATTTTTTATAAAGGGTATGTGCCCTTTAGGAAAGTCACCTTGCAAGGAATTCCAAAGGGTAGGATCCCTTCATAAAAGGATCAATTACAAAAATCCTTAAGGGTATTTGCCCTTTAGAAAAGTTTAAAATAAGAAATTTAAAGGGTTATTAGCCCTTCAAAAAAGGATTAGTAGAAAGGCCGAAGGCCCACTTGGAAATCCAAAGGGTCATTTATCCTTTTAGAAAAGGATGTTTCAAAAAGCCTGAAGGGCTTTCTCAAAAATATGAAAGGGTCCATTCTTTCAAGGAAGTGACAAGCAAAAAGTCCAAAGGGACATTTCAGAAATTTAAAGGATAATTTGAAAGAAGGAATTCCTTCAAACATTTTTCAGAAGGAAGTTTACAAAGAAAGGGACCATTGTCATAAGCTAGAAATATAGATTTCCTTTAGACTTTTTATTCGAAGGAAATGTACTTAACAAAATAGCCAAAGGAGATGATGAGACAATTCCCACGAACAATTTATCTATGAGAAAATGATAAAGTGATAAAAGAAAAAAAGCCAAAAGATATGAATCTTCAGACTTTTTGTTTGAGGGAGTTATTCAAACCAAAGGAAAGAAATAAGCCACAAAAAATAAGTCCAAAGGAAATCAGAAGGAAGGAATAAGCCTAAGACAATTACAAAGGGACAAAACATATAGATGATGTAGAAATACATGCATAGAAATAAAGAGCCAAAAACCAAAATGCAAGAGTTTTTAATAGCTAATAAATAGATTAACATGTTCTAAAGCATGAAAAGTGGCCCAAAATAGGATTAAACATGTCCAAGATGTGTAACTATTTCAAACATGACACCTTCAGTTTTAAAATGAGGGCTCATTTTCATGAAGGACTCAAGGATTTTAACATTATAGAGCTTAATGTATATTTCATACATACACTCTTGTTAATCCAAGCCTTTCAAACATTTATAATAGTTCAAGTAGAGTTCTAAATTCAATTTTGGCATTGATTCCATGCAAAGAATATCCTTTCAAATGTTACAGCATCACAAGAGGAGTTCCATATTTAGATATTGGTGTAGCATCATGCATGTTGGAAGTTTTGACTCAATCTTGGGCTCATTTTCCATTTTTAACACCAAAGAGATTTCATGTAAGG
Organism: Torreya grandis; assembly: GCA_037957365.1. Classification (NCBI taxonomy): domain Eukaryota; kingdom Viridiplantae; phylum Streptophyta; class Pinopsida; order Cupressales; family Taxaceae; genus Torreya; species Torreya grandis. The sequence continues at coordinate 1,056,245 of JARHVA010002396.1, read as the reverse complement.
CATAAGACAAAAATACATTTTATTTGAAGGCTGAAATAACACAAGTTGGACTAAGTTGACCTCTTCTTCTATTTTCAATTCCAATTTCTTGGTTGTTGTATACTTTTCTATATAAGTTAGCTTTTTAGCCTTGAATTATATCCCTCTTTTGGCAAGATAAAATTCTACCAAAGACTAAGTTTGTAACCTTTTTTGATTAATAGGACTATTTTTATTTTCTAGAATGTTGGTATAGTGTATTCATGTCAGTGATTTACATAAGTGATAGAATTTATCTTCTTTGTCAAGTCTTGATTCTTACCTAATAGCATGGTTGATTAGTTTACGCAGGTCATGTTCTATGTTTGATGTCATTTGGTTGAGTTTACAGTGGATATAAGTGACTGGTTAGTGCCTTAAATTAGGCTTATTCTCTCATTTCCCTCAATCTTGAATCACTAGATAAAACCTTTTCATGAAATACTTATGTATATTAGACAATTAGAGTTGAAATTTTGGCCCTTTTCTTATCTAAATTAGTGTTCATAGGAGCTCAAATTGAGTGGATCAATCAAAAAATATAGGTGTATCACCATCATTAGATAGGATTTTTATTCAATTTTCTCTCTCTTTTCCTAATATTTTATAACGTAAAACAAATAACCTAATTGATACACCAAAAGGAGCTATCCCTTAAAATCTAGATATTCAATCCACTGATTAGGTCACCCATAGTATAGGATTGTTTCCATGTTTTAGCAGATTGTGAAGGCCTGAAACTACCTTCACAGGGGTGCAAGTCTGATTGATAATAGTTTTTGGCACACCCAGTGGGACCATGAAGAAATTCTTTGCATATCTGAAGAAGTTTTACAGTAACAGTAGATATTCATCAACATCTAGTTGTAAAGCTCATAGCATCAATTAGGCAATTCATTCATGCCAAAGGTTACCACAAGGTTAGCAAATAAAGGTATTCCTTTTAAATTTATATCTTATAAGAGATCAAGGTTTAGGAGGGCAAAACCATGTCCTCAAAATCAATATTTATCTCTTGGTTATCCTACTATTCTAATCACTACAACCCCCACTATCCAAATGGCCATCAGAAACTAGGTGTTTGCTCCATTCAATAGAGGTATCCCATTGAATTTATCCCAATTTGATGACATTCTGGTGTCTCCCCTCAAGAACATCCCATTCTTCTTAAGAGAAAATCAAACAACCCCTATTGATTATATCCAAGATGTTGGTAATCTTTGTTTAGTTCATAATGTTGTTGAGGATAATATTGCTATTAGATTGCTTGTTGCCTCCTTTAAAGGAAAAGTATTGCAATGGTATAAAAATCTACCACTAACTTCTATTTCTACTTGGGATGAATTAGGTGCAACCTTAATCAAGAAATTTGAAGATAAATCTAATCACCTCTCTTTGGTTGAGAAATTAACTACCATAAATCAAGTTCCTCATGAGCTCATGTCTAATTTTAACCTTAGATTCCAAAAGACATGGACCAGAATACCTATGTTGATAAGGCCATCCCCTGAATAACATTTTTATACTATTTGAAAGCCCTTCATTCTGACATTAGTGTGAAGATATAGTTAATGGGTGGTACTACCTTTCCAGATGCTTATGAGGTTGCAATAAGGGTAGAAAATAGTTTGATATAAGCTGGTAAGCTTTATCCAAGGCCTCTAATGCATATATTTTCATAACTGAATACCATATGAACCCCTCAAATTCCTCAAATTCCATCCTTAGCTCCTATTCTAGCACCTCAAGGTCAAATTATAGCCCCTACTAGTCAAGTTATTGAGATAGGAGAGTTGAAAAGCTTGATACAATCTTATGGGAATGAAATAGTAAAACTCAAGAGGCAAAAATTTCAGTCAAATAGGCCCTATCAACAACAAAATTAGAACACATATCAGTCCTTTAAAGATCAAAGGCCTCTTTATCAAGGTTTTAGGGAGAATAGACCACCTTATCAGGCACAAGGAGCCATAACTCTAGCTAAGCCATATGTTACCCTTGATCCTAATGCTCCTTCCACTTCAAAGGCCATTTTTCCCACCCCACCTCAAAATACTATGATGCAAGATTCAGGTTGGCAGTCCTCAAATCTCAATGATGCTCAAAACCAAGCCTTGGTATCATAGAACATCACTATGCCACAAATGACACAAGAAAAGTTTTATTTTCAAGAAGGTCAATACCAAGATATAGGTTTGGCATCATAAGGAAAGACTCATAAAGTTCAAGGACATCCTAATGTCATTAATGTAAATTAGTAAGTAGATGATCATGTTGCTTTTACTCAAGGTGTTAAAACTAACAATTAAAATGGTCAAGTTGCAGTTGTAACTAGAGCTAAAATAAGATCCATTAAAGAGGATCAAGATGTGACAAATTTATTCAAGTAATCCTAGGGTTATTTCTAAGAGTATAAAAGAGCAAATTGTTGTCCCTACAACATAAAAAAATTAGAATATAGAGTTTGATAAGGTACATCAACTACCTCTAGTTCATGAATAGCCAGTGCTTCAGAAGGTGCAACCAAAGGTTAGTGGATCTCAGTTCAGTATAGTAGATCAAATGAAGAAATATAATATCATAATTACTATGTGGGAATCCCTTTCCATTCCAAGATAAAATTATAAGCTCATTCTAGAGCGTGTCAACTCTCAAATTGTCTTCGAAACTAGTTGAGAAAAAAGGTGTTGTCTTGACTAATTTGGATCAGCCAACTAAATAGCAGGTATAACAAGTAAATAATATGGAAAAGGTGGAGAAAATTGAGTTAAAATCAAATAAAACTCCTTTTTTTTTTTACCTTTCTTTGATATTAGGTGATACTTTGGTTCATAATTGTATGGTGGATAGTGGAGCTAGTAATACAGTCATGCCTAAATAGATTGCAGACAAGCTCAGCCTTGTCTATGAATCAAACACTAAAGGAGTATTGAAATTGGATGGGTCACTAACAAAGATGGTAGGCATCATCAAAGATCTAAAATTTCCATTACATGCTTGTCCTAATGTTATTATTTATTAGGATGTTGTTGTGGTGGACTTGCCGCCTTACTTTGTTATGTGCCTTTCAAGGAACTTCACCTCAAAGATTGGGGGATATTTATCATCTGATTAAACTTATTTGTTGTTCAAAAATAGGTATGGTAACAAGTTAATAATTCATTCTAAACATATTTCACATTTTCATATGGAGCCATATATGCCAAGTTTTGTGGATACTAATTGTATCATCTCAGATGAAGTACTAGAAGCTAGTGAAGTAGAGATTGAATCACCTTTGGATGGAGTTACAATTTTTTTCCTTGATGAGTGAGATTCTACCTTGCATGATCATGATCCCTACAAGATTATTGAATAATAATTAATTAGTGTGTATTTATTTCATGAGAATGATGCACCAATTCTAGCCATGGTCAAAGAAGATGAGTCTAATGAAGGTTTGTGGAAATTGTACTTTGATGGATCAAGAAATAAGCATGGAACTAGAGATGGAATGATGTTGGTTTCTCCAAAAAAACAAAGGTATTTCTCTTTTATGAAATTTTAGTTTGGTTGTTAAAATAAATGTTCCTGAGTATGAAGCACTAGTTCACAGTTTGTAGTTGGCTAGGAAGATGAAGGTCAACACCTTACAAGTTTTTGGTGATAGTGAACTTATAGTTCACCAAGTAAGAGGTTAAAATTTATGCAAAAATTTGTTGCTTAAGTCTTAAAAGCATATAATATGGGACTTACTTGAATATTTCCAAGATTTTAACATTCAAACAATACCAATAGGTGAGAATAAACATGTTGATAGGTTAGTTGCCATTGGGTCATAATTCAGTATCCCAATTGACATAAAAAAGTGAGAAAATTCAATCACATATAAAGGTGGTTGTAAGGCCTTTTGTTCCAGATAATCATGAGAATTTGCAAGTTTTCAAAGATGAAAATTAAATTATGAGATTCTTATAAGAGGAGGCTAAGTTTTCTTCAAGAAACCAATCAAATCACTTGCAACAGTACAGTGATCAGATTGTGAAACTAAAAATGAATAAGTTTCCCAAGGGATTGGTCACACTTGAGAACATTTTTAGTGGTGATGATGATCTAAAGAAGGATAATTCATCCTTGTCAACAAAAAAAGAGTACCATGCCAATGTAGAGACTGTAGCTAGTAATATTTTCAAGATGGGTAAGGTATGCACTCCTTCAGAGAAGCAAGCTTTCATTGAGTTATGCATAAGTTTTGTTGATATACTTGCATGGTAGTATAGTTATCTCAAGGTATTTGATCCAAGTTTGGCTCAACACACCATTGAGTTAGAGGAGACTAAACCAGTAAGATAAAGACAAAGGCTAATCAATCCTAAGCTTGAGCCTTTGATGAGTGTTGAGCTTCACAAGCTCATAAAATTAGTTATTATATTTCCAATCAAGTACTCAACTTGGGTGGCCAATCTCATTCCAATACGGAAGAAGAATGGTGATATTCATCTGTGTGTTGATTTCCATGATTTGAATAGGGCTTCATTTAAATATCACTATCCATTGCCATCAATGGAAAAAAAATTATAACTTTTTGCAAGTTCAAAGAAGCTTTCTTTGTTGGATGGATATAGTGGCTACAATCAGATTTTGGTCAAGGAAGAAGACCAATTTAAGATAGCCTTCACAAGTGTGGGACATTTACATACAAAAAGATGCCATTCAGTTTTTCTAATGTTGGGGCAACCTTTCAAAGAGCCATGGATATGGCATTCTAAGGCCTTCTTAACAAGTTTGTACTTGTTTATTTAGATGATATAATAGTGTTTATAAAGAATGCAAAAGATCACATGGTTCATCTCAAGAAAGTGTTCAAAAGGTGTAGGCAATTTGGGGTATCTCTAAATCCCCAAAAGTGTGTTTTTTCCATTCATGAAGGTAAGCTTCTTGGACATGTTGTTTCAAAGCATGGTTTAAGCATAGATTCTTAAAGGATTACTCCATTCTTACACTTTCCTTGCCTAAGCACAAAAAGGCTATCCAAAGCTTCTTTGGAAAAATCTTCATAAGGAGATATATTTCAAATTTTATGATTTTAGCAAAGCCACTTATAGCCATGTTAAATAAGGATCAGGGCTTCAGTTGGTCCAAAGAAGGAGTAAATAGTTTTGAAGATATTAAGAGGGCCATAACTAGTGCTCCTATTGCTTATAAATATAGATTTCATAAAGGAATTTTTTTTATACATATGCTAACATAGACACCATTTTAGCCATTCTTATGTAACAAAATCATGAGGCTTTGGAGTAGTTAATAGCCTTCTTCAACCAAGGCTTGGAAGAGTATGAAACAAGGTATTCTTTTATTAAAAAACATGTCCTTTCAGTGATAAGATCTCTTAAGAAGTTTAGATACTTGTTGTCTAATAATAAAATACATCTAATGGTTTCTCATCCAAGAATCAAAGAGTTTCTCTTGAACAAGGATATAAATGAGAAGAGAGTTGATTGGATAACCAAGGTAATGGATTATGATGTGGAAATTAAGGTCACAAATCTGATTAGAGGCAAAGGACTTGAACACCTAGCTCAAGACTTGCAAGAGACTAATGAGGTTATTTTGGTGTCAAATGATGAAGAGATTCTAGTTGTTTATACCTCACCTTCCAACTAGTTTTATGATTTGGTAAGCTATCTCCAACATGGTATTTATCCCGCTCATCTAAGTTCTTCAAAAATAAGATATTTTAGGTTGCATTCAATTCCTTTTTTGCTTATTGATGGTGTGTTGTTCAAGAAAGATATCAATGGCATGTTGTTAAGATGTATACAGCCAAGTCAAACTTAGAGATTTCTTGAATAATTCCATGATGGACATGGTGGAGGACATTTTTATATAATAACTATAGCCCTTAATATCATGAGAGGTGGGTACTATAAGCCTAGTATATTTGGTGATTGTCATGCATGGGTTAGAAAGTACAAACAGTGTGTTATGTTTATAGGAAAAGTGGAACTTGTGGTCTTACCTCTTCAACCAATTATGGTGGATCATCCTTTTGTCCAATGGGGATTAGAATTTATTGGTATCATAAATCCTCCTTCAATTTCAGGGCATAAATGGATTCTCACTGCTATAGATTACTTCACACATTAGACAGAAGTAGTAGCATTGAAAGAAGCAAACAAAACTAATGTTCTAGATTTCTATAAAGGTTTACTTACTAGATTTAGAGTTCTTTCAACTATTATTTCTGATAACTCAATGGCTTTTATGGGATCTAGGATCAGTCAATGGGCTGTCCAACATGGAATTTACCTCAGCACTTCATCAAACTATTATCCACAACGTAATGGCCTTGTTGAATCTATGAATAAAAATATATTGAGGATCATAAGAAGGACTATTGAAGACAATTAGAAGTCATGGTATCTCAATTTGAAGTCAACTCTATGGGATGATAGGATCACCTAAAAAATATCAATAGCCAACTCTCCATATAAGCTGGTATATGGTAAAGAATCAATGTTACCCATTTCTCTTGAATTTCTCGCTTTAGAACTAATGCATTAGCTTGAGTTATTAGAGAATGAGCCTATGAAAATCATGTATGCTGAGCTTATGAAGCTTTAAGAGATAATAAATTAGTCCATGCTAGCCATGGAGATTCATCAAGCACAAGTGAAGAGAGCTTTTGACAAAGGAGCTTCTTCACAAAGTTTCAAAGAAGGAGATTTGGTCCTCAAGTGGGATGAGGATAGAGATAAACTAAGAAGGCACATAAATTTTGATTCCCTTTGGAGTGGCTCATACATAATTTCTAGCTACAAATCCCATAATGCCTTCCAACTTGTAAAGATTGATGACAAGGAGCTTCCAATCCCAATCAATGGGATACATCAAAAACATTGCTATTGAAGAGCAAAAGCTCCTTGTCCATAGTTTGTTTTTCTTTCCCTCAAGTGTTATTCAAGCACATTAGTTTAGTCTATTTTATCCCAAATAAGTTCTTGTTTGTACATTTATTTGGTTTAGTTAGTTTTCTTTTCTTCATGTATTTTCCTTCTTATTTTGAAGGATGAAGGTTACCTCATGTCTAGTCAAAGGATATTTGCAGTCATGGACCAAGATTACCATTATTTTTTTAGATTAATATCATGTTTATGGTCTAAGCTCTCAAACATATCAGGCATGCTTCCTAGTTGAGATGCCAAAATGTTGACAATTTTTACCCCACTTGTCAAATTATAACCTCTACCATTCGAAGCTCTACAAGAAAAAGACTTTAGGTTCTCAAGGAAGAAGACTTTAGGTTTTTCTTACAATTTGATTAAAGAATTCATTCTTTTAAGAAATTTGTTTTCTAAAATCCCAAAGGGAAATTTGCAATAGTTCCTATACAAGAATTCCTTCAAACTTTTATTTGAATTAATTATCCATTTTCAAATGAGAAGTTGAAGATAGATTTCCTTCAAACTTTTTGTCAAAAGGAAATGATTGAAAGAAGTTGAAGGGGGACACTTTGTAGAAATCCAAAGGGCTTCTTCATAAGAAGTCCATTTACAAAAATTTCAAATGGTTCTTTCCTTTCGAGAGGGTGTATTTATAAAAGTCCAAAGGGTTCTTTTGAGAAGTCAAATGGTCTATTTCATTCTTTCAAAGGGCATTTTCACAAGTCCAAATGGTATGTGCCCTTCAAAAGAAGGCAATTTCAAAATTCTAAGGGACACTTTCAAAACTCTAAAGGGTACGTTCCCTTCAGAGAGTTCATTTTCAAAATCCAAGACAATTCTTTTAGACTTTTTGTCCAAAGGAAAAGTGTATAAAGCATATCTTCAGACATTTTATATGATAGACAAAAAGCCAAAAGAAAGAGACCAAGTCAAAAATCTTGAAGGAATTTTCAAGGGCAAGTGTACCATTTCATCTTTTTGAAGGGTCACTTGGAGAAAAATTGAAGGGCACGTTTATGAAAAATTGAAGGGGTCACTTTAACTTTATCGAGGGATAATTTTGAGGACTTTTCAAGGGATCTGAGTGAACTATTTCATTTTTTCTAAAGGGTATGTGCCCCTCAGGAAAGTCACTTTACAAGAAGGGTGGAATCCCTTCACAAAAATATTAATTATGAAAATCTCAAAGGGTATATGCCCTTCGAGAAAGTTTAAAACAATAAATCTGAAGGGTTATTAGCCCTTTGGAAAAGGACTTAGCAAAAAGGGTGAAGGTCTACTTATAAATTTGAAGAATCATTTAGCCCTTCAAAAAAGGACATTTCGAAAAGCTTGAAGGGGATTCTCAAAAAGATGAAAGGGTCCATTCTTTTAGGGAAGTGACAAGCAAAAATTTTGAAGGGACATTTTAAAAATTTGAAGGGCAATTTGAAAGAAGGAATTCCTTCAGAATTTTTTTTGAAGGAAGTTTACAAAGAAAGGGACCATTGTCATAAGCCCAAAAGATAGATTTCCTTCAAACTTTTTGTTCGAAGGAAATGGACTTAACAGAATAGCCGAAGGAGATAAAGAGATAATTCCTATAGATAATTTGTCCATGGGAAAATGATAAAGTGACAAAAGATAAAAATCTCAAAGATATGATTCCTTTAGACTTTTTGTCTAAGGGAGTTGTTCAAACCAAAGAAAATAAATAAGTCACAAGAAATAAGTCTAAAGGAAATGAGCAGGAAGGAATAAGCCCAAGAAAATTACAAAGGGACAAAATAAATAGATGATGGAGAAATACATGCACACAAAAAAAGAGTCAAAAACCAAAATTCAAGAGTTTTTAATAGACAATAAATGGATTAACACATTCTATAGCATGAAAAGTGGCCCAAAATAGGATTAGACACATCCAAGATGTGTAAATATTTCAAATATAACACCTTTAGTTCTAAAACAAGGACTCGTTTGCATGAAGAACTCAAGGAGTTTAATGTTGGAGAGATTAACATAGATTTTATGCATGCACTCTTATTAATCCAAGCCTTTCAAATGTTTCCAACAGTTCAAGTAGAGGTCTAAATTTAGCTTTAGCATTGATTTCATGCAAAGAAGAGCCTTTCAAATGTTTTAGTAGCTCAAGAGGAGTTTCATATTTGGAGATTGGCATAGCATCATGCATGTTGGAAGTTTTGACTCAAGCTTGGGCTCACCATCTATTTTTAATGCCAAAGAGATTTCATGCAAGGCATAAGATAAAAATAGATTTTATTTGAAGGCTGAAATAACACAAGTTGGACTGAGTTGACCTCTTCTTCTATTTTCAGCACCAATCTCTTGGATGTATACTTTTCTATATAAGTTGGCTTTTTAGCCTTGAATTGTATCCCTTTTTTGTCAAGATTAAATTCTCTCAAAGATTGAGTTTGTAACCTTTTCTATTAATATAAAGACTATTTTTATTTTCCATAATGCTGGTATAGTGTATTCATGTTAGTGATTTGTATAAGTGATAGAATTTCTCTTCCTTATCAAGTCTTGATTCTTACCTAGCAGCATGGTTGATCAATTTATGTAGGTCATGTTCTATGTTTGATGTCTTTTGGCTAATTTTACAGTAGATATAAGTGGCTATTTAGTTCCTTAAATTAGGCCTATTCTCTCATTTCCCTCAAGCTTGAATCACCAGATAAAACCTTTTCATGAAATACCTATGTATATTGGTCAATTGGAGTTGAAAGTTCATCCCTTTTTTTGTCTAAATCAATGTTTTTAAGAGCTCAAATTAAGTGGATCAATCAAAAAATATAGGTGTATCACCATCATTAGATAGGATTTCCATTCAAGTTTCTCTCTCTTTTCCTGGTAGTTTGTAGTGTAGAGCAAAGATCCTAATTGATATACTAAAGGGATCTAGCCCTTAGAATCTAGAGATTCAATCCACTAATTAGGTTACCCATAACATAGGATTTTTTTCATGTTTTATCAGACTATAAAGGCCTGAAACTACCTTCATAGTGGTGCAATTCTAATTGACAATAATGCTCACATAGGCATAGTGCAACTACATAGAAAGTTTCAAGTCTATATGATCAATTTGGATAATAGCAATAGGAACGGACAACAACATCAAATACCAAAGCATCCACTTTTTGGGGCTTCTATCCTTTCACCTAGCAAAATCTATATTTAGGTTTATGATACCTTTCCAGTCTTTCACAGCGATTTTCAACCTTCGTCTCAGTCTGTTTTCTAGCTAAGTTATATTTCTTCTTATTTATTACTATTTTTATAAAGGTGAAAAAGATAAACAGTTAAAAAAATCAAGACTATATTTATTGTTATATTTTTATTTATTTATTAATCCATACCCTTAACTAAAATATTAATAAAACTCCATTAGTCCCAAAATAAGTTAAATCATTTCTTGAACCTGACTTACTTCACTTGTGCACAAAAACCCTTGAAACTCTAGGGAAAATTCCTTGCTGATTTTTAGAAATATATTTCTAATTTTTTTAATTAAATCAGATTTCACATAAAATAAAAAATGGATCTCACTTATTTTAAAACATTTTTTTTAAACAAGGAGTCCATACTCAGTCTTATCTTGTATATGAATGGTGAAGTTTACTATATGTTAATGTAAAGCTTCATTCTTTCCCTTTCATGCGTACTTTTCTTAATATGGGATGATATTATGACATTTATTAATAAACATATTAAGATCCCTTTCCTTCAAATCAATGTTTAATTTTCTTTAATACAAGGTTTCATTATTTCTTTTACTCTCTCTCTCTCTCTCTCTCTCTCTCTCTCTCTCTCTCTCTCTCTCTCTCTCTCTCTCTCTCTCTCTCTCTCTCTCTCTCTCTCTCTCTCTCTCCTCTCTCTCTCTCTCTCTCTCTCTCTCTCTCTCTCTTCAACTCTATCTTGCAAAATCTTGCTAAACATATTATAAATGTCATGTTACAAGTCAAACTTTTTTATGCATTAGTGAAAAATTACATGCTCTCTATCCCTTGTTTGATATCTCTTATGTGGAATGTTCTTTATAATGGTATTTCTATACAACTTATAACTCCAATTACATGCATTTCATCCCAAATACATGGTTTTTACCTAGATATATCTAAATATTTGGATACTTTTGAGTATCTCCCTATCACTACTAGACATAATAAAAAACTTATATTTCTTCCTCCTCCCTTCATACTTGGTTCACCTAGCTCTTATCCTACACCTACTACTAAATCTATGCCTATAGTAGATTATGCGGTACATGTTATCACCTAAGTTTGTGAAGATAGGTAGGTTGATTACACCCATGGCTATAGCTTTATCACTCAGGTTAACACCCCTTCTGATACATTTTTAGCTCTCAAGATCCTTTAACGATTGGATGATTACAAAGATGTGTTGTATGCATCCCATCGTAATACTAGAGTTCTTATTTTTGATGAACCAGCTTATGTCACCTCTATCCTCAACATAATGTAATAAACTGAATAGCATATTTCCTTTGAGAAATAGGATTTACCCCCATGCCACATCATTAAATAATATCTACCCCTGTATATTCAATTAAAAATTAATGATGTAGGGGTAAAAAGAGTGTTAGTTGATAACGGTTTTGGACTCAACATTTTCAACATTTCTTTTCTTAAACGTCTTAATATATAACCTACAGATCTAGACCATTTTGACATGAACATCAGAGGTTTTGACAATATTCCATGGAAAGTCATGGGTCAAATAACACTCAATCTTACTTTGGGACCTAAGACATTACCAACTACTTACCAAGTCATGCTAAATGACCTCAATTATAATTTATTACTTGGTCGGCCTTAGATTCATGGTATGCATGTAGTCCATTCCACACTCCATGCTTGTTTAGAATTTAGTCACAAATGCTACATCTACACGTGCCCAATGGACAATGAACCTTTTAAATATTACTAGGTTGCTAAATCTCCATAGAATTACATTTCACACTTTAATCCTAAAAATATACAAACACAACATGCTACTCATAGTGTACCTTCAAACTATACAACACATTAAAAGCTTCCAAGCTCTATAATAGCACTGGTACCAAATCACCAATTTAGCTCACTTTTTGTGCTTAAATGTCTTTATAAGACGGGATATCATGGTAAAGGTATTAGAAATCATGAACAAGGAATCATCAATCCTATCGAGGCATCCACACAATATGGAAATTAAGGACTAGGATATCAGCTTACCCTTCTTCATGGTAAACCTTCTTTCATTGCTTCAAAGCATATAATGTTTTGTCCACCCATTGCACCTATAGACCATACAATTAATCATGATTTTACATTATCATTGGTCTATCTTGATCTCATTGGTGATACAATTTCACCATATATGTTCACATTAGATGGATTCTCTAATGATGAATCCCTCCTATAGGTTCTCAAAGCATATGAGGACCTCTCATCTTGCTATCATAAAAATAGATTTCCTCATCATGCAAATTACCATGCTTACTTTGGAGAAATTTTAGATTCTCCCCAAGACATGCCAGTTAATTCAAGTGATATTATTCCTACAACCCCATACACACTAGATCATACCACATTACTTAATAAGGAAACAATTGATTTCAATTTTGGAATTGGTTAAGATCCTTGCATTGTCTTGTTAATCATTGCCCTAGAAAAGGAAGAGGATATAGATATTCATCAAACTTTGATAGATTTTTAAAAACTCTTTACTTGGTATTACTCAGATATGTCAAGAATTGATATATCTATAGTAGTCCATCGAATTCTATTATACCTTGATGTTAAATTGATTAAGCAAAAAATTCACAAAATGCATCCTAATGTGGCTCTCTTAGTTAAAGATGAGATCCAACACCTCTTAGATGATAGTTTTATTTAACCAGTAGCACACCCTAAATATATTTCTAATATAATCCCTATGGTTAAACCCAATGGATAAATTTGGTGTTATTTTGATTTTTGAGATTTAAAAAGGCATGCCCAAAAGATGATTTTCCCTTGCCTAATATTGACATGATCATAGATTCCATAGCCAGGTATGAAATGTTATCATTCATGGATGGCTTTGAAATATACAACCAAATTAAAATCACTGAAGAATATCAATAGAAAACATATTTTACAACACTTAGGGTAAATTTTGTTACATTTTCATGCCTTTTGTATTAAAAAATGTCAGAGCCATATATCATCATACTATGACACATATATTTCATGACTTGATTCACCATACCATCAAGGATTATGTCGATGATTTATTAGCTAAAGCCAAATAATGACAACATCATACCATAAATTTTATGATAGTTTTTCAATGACTCAGGCAATATAATGTTTGAAGTTACATCAGGTAAACTCTTAGGTTATATAATTACTCAACATGGCATAGAGGTTGACCCTAAAAAAGTCAAAGAAATTGTTGACATGCCACCTCCCACAAACATAAAACAACTTTGATCCTTAAAAGGCAAGATCTAAGATATCCATTATTTTATAGCTTAACTTGTTAATAAGACTTAGTCATTCACTCAATTATTAAATAAAGATACAAAGTTTGTTTAGGACCAAGCCTATCAAGAAAGCTTCAACACAATCAAGAAATATCTTCTTAATCCACCTATTCTAATACCACCTATACCTAATAGGCCTCTCTTACTATATATATCAGTAATAGATCATGCATTAGGAGCACTCTTAGCACAACATGATTGTCAACATATCGAGTAAGCAATTTATTGCATCAATCGCACATTAATTGATTACAAAAAAAATTAATTCATGATGGAAAAATTGTCTGTCATTAGTTTTTGCCACACAAAAACTTTGACGTTACATGATCAATAATGAGACTCAAGTTATAAAAAAAGCAAATCCCTTATAATTTCTAATGGCAAAACCACATCTCTCTTGTCGCATCGCAAAATAGGTCATGTTATTAACAAAATTTGACATAAAGATAGTTCTATAGAAATCAATAAAGGGACAAATCATTATATATCATTTGGTAGTCACACTAATTTTGGACACTAATCCTATTGGTGACACATTTAGAGATGATTTTACTAATTATTTTACTCATTCTGACACTTGGACCATGTTCTTTGATGGTTCTCGATGTGCATCTGGTGTAGGGGTAGGCATTATCTTTGTTGACCCTTCTAGTCACATAATTCTTATTTGTATACACCTAAAATTGTTCAAGAAACCACACATATCATGTCTTTTTAGAGTCCTTTCATATGAGACTCTGATTAAAGAATATGAGATTTATTCACATTTAACCATGTCTTTTGTTTACTTATTCTTATCTTGTTTCATGCTCTAAACACCTTTTTGCCTATTCCCAATCATCCCGAGCCTTTCAAATAGTCATTTCACCTTAGCCAGTTCAAGTTTTCTATGTTCTTTCCATCCCCCTAGGTATCTAGCTTGTAAGACAGGAGCACTAGACTTGGACTATAGTGTTGGTGTCATAAGTGTCCACTTTTGGTACTCTTATCCAAGGTCATTTTGAGCTCCAATGGTTAGTTTTCTTTGTTTAGCAGGTCCCAACCCCTTTCTTAGCTTCACCCTTAAGTTTTTTAAATGTCAGCCAAATGTGATTAAATCTCTCAAATTATAAATAAAGAGTCTCGTATATAAATGACTACACAAGGATTTTTATATCTAGCACTTACTACTTTAGCACATTACATAATTAAAATCAGTCTATAGTATAGCTCAGCATTCTATATCACACATAGACTTACATGCTTGATCTAGGAAGGGCCTAGGTAAAAGTTCATTCTATATCACACATAGACTTACATTTCCTAAGGGAGAACTACATTTGATATGATACCCTAGCTTGAGGGTTAATGTAGGTAGTGATCAGGACAACAGGGGTTCTAGATCATGTGATCATTCTTCTCCTAACCCAATTTTTCCACTTTTACTTTTAATGCATTTGTTGTTTACATATGTGTAGATAGATATGGGGTTTAGATATTTAAATAGACCTACAATGAGCTCTATTGACTTCTAGCCTCTTAAATTTTGTACACATGCTCACACTAAGGCAACAGACAAAACCTAGAAAGCTTAGATCTCTTGAACAATAGTGATAATGGTAGACTACAACATTGATGCCATTCTTATCTACTTTCAATGCTCCTATCCAATTGTAAAATGAAAGCTAGATCTAGATTCATGATAGTGTCCCAGTTTTGCACCTCAATTTCCATCCCTTGAATCATTCATTTCAGTTTGTTTTTAGATAAGTTAATTTCTCTTCCTCATGTAAATTATTAGATAAAAATCTATATTTTGTAATATTAAACTAGATATTTTCCCTTACTCTAGACCCTTTATTGTTTAGGAACTAAACATTAGTTTCCCAAAAATAATGAAATATTTGGTGAACCTGATGTACTTTAAACAAATCTAAAAACCCTAGGTACACTTAGGGTTTTTCCTTCAAATTTTATTCACAAATTTAATTTCAAATTTCTAATTTTTTTTATAAATTTTTGTGCATTAATTCTATTTTAAATTATTTTTAGAATTTAATTTATTGCATAATTTTCAAAAATTCTAAAACCCTAACTCAAAACCCTAGATTTTCAAACTAGGTCCTTAAACCCTAAGCCTCCCTCACAATTTTTAGAAAAATATTTTGGAAATTTTGCACAACTGTTTTGATAGTCAAAAATATTTTCAAAAAATCAATATTAGTAGTTATTTTGTGCAAAAATTAAATTTCTTAATTTCTAATTTTCATATAAATTTTTGTTCATTTATAATATTCAAAATTATTTTTAGAATTTAAATTATTACATAATTTTTAAAAATTCTAAAACCCTAGCCCAAAAACCCTATATTTCCAAACTAGGTCCTAAAACCACAAGCCTTCCTTGAAATATTTAGAAAAATATTTTGGAATTTTTGCACATTATTTAAATTGCCAAAAATATTTTCAAAATCTCTATGTTAATAGTTATTTTTGCATTATTTTCTTAATAGTACTTTTCAAGATTCTCTTTGGTAAAAAAAATAAAATGGCCACTAAGGCACTTCTTCCCTCTCATCCCATAGATCAATTTTTAAAATTTTATCAAAATTATAACAATGAATAGACAAATTTGCAAAATTGTACATTAGCTAAAAATGTGGAAAAAGATTTCATTTACATTGAAGATAGTTACTATTGTTGTAATGAGGAATATGATGATATATGTGATAGTGACAGTGAAGTACAAATAGATGCATCTTCTTCTCTCAAACCTATCTCTTTTATTCCCTCTTCTAAAGAAAATAATTTTGATAAATGGGAAAGGTACTTTTCACGTCATTCTCCTATGCGCAATGCACCAAATGAATAAATTAGTCATGCACTTCCAAATGAACCTCTTACTGGTGATAATTTGCTTCCATGTGAACCTAATCTCTCTCACACTTTTGCTACTTCCTTTTTCAAATTACAACAATATAAACACAATAGAATAAATTGTCAATGCATGCTTCAGATGATCTATCTAATGTGCCTAATTCTACTTTGTCAAAAGAATGTCTAAATGAAAACTCTTATTCTCTTATTTCTCATATTGCACATGAAAATAATTCATACACTCCATCCATGGATAACATAAATGCACAAGATATTCCAATTTCAAATGATACTTTATTGATTATTAGAAAAGAATTAAATTCTTCTCTTACACTTCTCCCTAGTTATAATGAAAGTGATAATGAGTATCATAGTGAACATACAAATGAATATGAAAATGAGAGTGATTATGAACAATATTCTATTGATGACAATGCATGAAACAATGATGATTATTATGCACATAGTGAATAATAAAATGCATCTCATGTTTCTAACTCTTCTCTCACTCCTCTCAAACATAATGCACTTCAAAATGTTGTTTCTACTTCTATGCATGATTCTATTTTTAAAAATGCACATGTTAATGATAATATCCCATCTTCTACTCAATTAGAATGTGATACAATAAAACATAAAGATACCAATGAATCTCCCAAGACACCCCTCACTATAGTAGAACCTAGTTCTCACTCTTCACCTAAAGAGAATGGTATCCCACATCCCTCTAAGAATGTCCAAGTTATCATTACTCCCAAGGTTCAAGTGAGCAAACCCCCTCTTTATGATCTAATTGCTAAATTTAGCATTTCCATGGCTAAAATTAACAATCAAATTCAATTATTAAATGAACCACTTCAAGATACTAATGTACCATCCTAGGAGATTATATATTTAATGCATACAGCTAGTGAATTACAACACAAAGTACATCTCCTTACCTGGGAAAACAAGGCTTATAAATCTTGGATGGATGCTAATGATTTACATGGTAACCCTTTTTTAAAGTCATTTGTAAAAGCTTCATTGCCTAAGCATTTCTAGATATCATCAGTACCTCACTTTGATGGTACTAGAGATCCATTCATACACCTTCAAGCCTTTCAAAAGGCTTTTCCATCTCATGCAAGTCCTCTGATTCTACTAAAGTTGTTCTAGTATACATTAGTGGGGGAAGCACATAATTGGTTCTTTCATCTACTCCTTGTTGGCTCCTTGCACATATATGATGACTTAGAGGAGGAATTTACCATATATTAAATAGTAAACATAGGCCCTCATGTTACATATGAGAAACTTGCCACACTACATCAGAATTCTTCAGAGCTAATTAATGAGCATATATTAAGATTCGAGAATCACATGTTAAGATTGATATACAAACTAGCCGATTTAGATATTTAACATATCTTTATTAAGGGGCTTCACCAACCTCTCCTCGAGCATCTACTATATTAGATAGAGTCTTATTTCAGGCACTTATGTTATATAATTCCAGGTTTGTAAAAGAAATTATGATTGATTGAGGTAGATTCAATTGATTGGATTAATCTAGATTTCACAATAGTATCTATAGGTCCTACCATCCACCATGTCCTAAACAAGATAGGAGACCACAACTAGAAAAGCAACCAGTTAAGAATAAAGAGCCAATGTTTAGAGCACAACCTATAGTATGCACTATAGAGAATAGCAACAAGGCACCACTATAGTTTGATTTAGAATGGGATAGCCCATGTGTCATATTATCATCACTATTAGATTGGAGTTTAATCATATTTCCTTCTACTCATTGACAAGATCCACGTCTCTTACATAGGTAGCCACATTAGCCCTTTTATAGCTATCATCATATTCATGGACATAGAGATAATGATTGTTATGGACTCAGAGATTGAATTACTAGATGTGTTGATAATGGCATCATAGCATTCACATAGGGGGGGCAAGATCTCCTCCATCATGGAACCATAGACCTCATTCATCCATGACTGAGTCATCCCAGAACATTCCTTTACAAGAATCATCAGTTATTCATCATGAGATAAATGTGGGTTTTAGGATAGAGCCTCACAGGAGATCTCCTATTCTACCTATTCAAAAGGTTTGGAACCAATAAAATGAGAGTAGCCTACATATAGCACTGTAGTTTGAGGAGTACATAATGAAATTCCATATACATATCTAGTAGAGTCATAGGTTCCATAGCAAAGTACTGATCTAGAGAAATATTCACTATAGCTAGATTTTTTGGGTCTTATCTCACATAGCAATCTGCTACAATTAAGATTAAATGAACCCACATCACAGAGTATTGTTCTTGAGAGATATTCACTATGGTCAAATTTTTAGGGACCTATTTCATGTAGCAACCCATAATGATTGAGATTAAATGAGCCCCTATCATAGGTTTCAACTCCATCTTGATATATTGCTCAGTCATACACATCATAGCAAAGGCCACAAGATATATGATTACGAATAGATGAGCCTTCTTCATAGCACATAGTTTTAGTTACATGACCAATAAAGTTACATTTTATAGAGTCTCCATGCATAGTTATAGTTAGTAAATAGCAAATAGTATCAGATATAGAGCATTTTCCTACATAGCATGAGTAGTATGGGCACTTGTTCAATTAGCCATCAGGGTTTAAATAATGATACAACATAAAGTGATATGACACACATTCATACCAACATCAATTTATCATTTCACTTAGAAGGGAAATGATGGAGCCAAAGGTTTATCTAGCCTTTGTATTCTTGAGCCACTCTCAAGGAAGTAATATGCACAACGTGCTATCTTACATCCCCACATACTAACAACTAACATTCCTAACTTCCAATAACTATCCATAGCAACTATCAAAATCTAGATGTTACCAAATCATTTTTTTACCAACATTAAACCAACTCAATTTATCCAAATAATTTACCAATCACAAAACCCACAAATTTTTGCTTATATATGATTACAAATCAAAAGCTAGCATCACAATTATCAACAAATAATCAAATCACATATCCCAAGTACCATTTTACCAAGCATAAACAACTTTCAAAATCAATACCAAATCAACTACTTCTAAAACAACCATATATAATGAATATAAAAATATCTTTCAAATCTAATAACATAGAAAATCAAAATAATATCCATATATATAGTAATGTTTTCAAAACATATACATCATATCAAAATAAAATCAATCATGAATCGGAATCATGCCCTCACTCTTAGTCTCACTCTCTCCTACAATACTAATCCCATAGTCCAGCCTAGCACTCGATGACCCTACACCTCCTCAAGATCCTAAATGCCTCTTACATTGGCTTTCTCACTCCAATAACTACCCATGCTCCTCATGTAAGTCCACATACTTCCTTTGAAGATCTATGTACTCATCCATAATCTATGTACTCAGTAATCCATAATCAGGTGGATGCATCATATGCCTATCTAGTTCAACCCTCAGCTCATCTCTCTCTCTCGCTACTCTAACATATGTAGTTATTGCTATAGCAACTCTATCAAACAAATGAGCATAAACACCAACTATAAATATCACTTTCTCTATCAAACCCTCCTCCACTACATCATTAGGAACATGCCACATGAGCTCTCAAAGTGTTGACTCAATGATGGTCTCCCAAAACCCATCATCTCTACCTCCTTCCCTATTAGGTGCTTCATCTTGAGCACCTCTCATTCCACCTGTATGAAAAAGTACAACACTACATCAGATATACATTTTCCAAACAAGCACAAACATGTACACAATCTAAATATAATCAATGTTTACCTCCCATCATCTGGATTAGAGTGAGATTCTCATACTCAGGGGCATCCCCTCCATCAATAGGGTATAATAGATCCCATTGATGCCTAGCCCACCATGTGGTATATGCCTTTGTGCATCTAACACCATCTACATTAGGAATATATATAGTCATATCCCATGCATCCAAAGGTAATGGTGATAACTCAATCTTAGTAAGCCTCCCATGAGCTCTTACCCTCACTACTGCCCATGTACTCCTCACCCACACCCATGCTTTAGGGAGCACATCTTGTGGTACCCCAAACTATTTAGTCATGCACTCATACTGAAATCACTCATACACTCCAACCAAGTAGTCATGTAACCAACATATGACCCTCATATATTGCAACTACACTCTATCCTTGGGCCACCCAAGGAATTCTCTATAGGACTTCCATATGATATCCCAAGCCACCAATCTATCTAAAAATTATCTATAGTGATCTATCATAGGAGATCAGATAGCCAACATACTTATCCACCACTCTCCAAATTATTATGGAGGTGCCCACCTCTCCCTCAATAATCCTATCAACCGCACAACTGCTATGTGCTCATAAACCCAATAATGCAATAAATTAGCCACACTCACACTACCACTAAATGCCTCCTGAGTAAACCTATAAAGATCCTTGTATAAGTAAGCAAGCATGGTCCTACCCCATGAGCACAAAATACCATAAACCTCTATAATGTGCACAATCCTATGCATCCTATATGCAATCAACACCCCACTCCCATCCATAGCAACAAATGAGGCCAACATGGCCAACCACTTCCATAGCCATAGAACACTAGACTATACTATAACTAATAGTAACACATCACTATCACTACCTTTCTAATGTATCCGTGAGGGCACACCAATAAAATACAAGGATACACAATCAATAATATTAGCACCCATGTCATCTTGCAAAGTCACACATCATCCACTAACTAGGAAATGCAAAATATGGTACACATCCTTTAGATTAATCATAATCTCTCTAGTAAGAAGCTAAAAAGTACATGTGTCAACATTCCACCTCTCACATAAGGTGGTAATAAGATACCTATCCCACTACATAATGCCTAGGTCTTACATATGACCCAACCCTACCCTATCCATCATAACTCTCTCATCAGCTGACAAAGGTAACAATCTCAGTGTCCCCATCACCTTGCATCTACAAAACTCCCTCATCCACACCTCAACTTATAAAAACACCAAAAAATAGCATATACATCAATTCACAATGCTAAATTCATAGCCAATCAAAAACCATAGCAACTAAACAAAGTATCAACTTAGAAAATCCAACCTTTAGGATAATAGTGATGGGTACAGGAAAGCAACATTGAACAAGAGCCCTACAACCTAGACAGTAGCACTAGAGCCTTGATAGCAATAATGGAGGAGGGATAGGAGCAATAAAACTAGTCAAAATTTTCCTAATCTACTTAAAACAACTTAAAAACATCAAAAAGGGGCTTCTCAACAAGCAAAAATCAAGCATTAAGATTACTCACTAGGCTAACATCACCTCCAACCTCCACCTGGGCTACCAACTACTCAAATCAAGTCATGTAAAAAGCTCATCTCCTTGACATATCTATAACTCTAGAGCTCCAAATCTCAACTTAGTCAATGCACAAATGAAGCAAGAACCAATCCAATTTTCCTATATCAAACAACTTTTTCATTCAAAGTAACATACCATTTTTCTCATAACTAGAACCCCCTAACTCTATTTTGCAAACTATTTTATTCCATAAAATCATGATAATGGTACCTTCAATATTATGCAAGCATTGATCTATTACTAGGTCATTTACCTACTATGGCTTGCACATCTCTACATTTATTTGACACCCAGACATACACCTTGATCATCATAAATCAAAAAACTTATTCCAATTCCAACAACTCAGACTAATCAATCAAACAACTGCTCAATTAGTTCAAACTATACCAACCTTATTTCTATCAATCTACTAATAGTCATCACTTTTGGCTTGACCTCCTCTATCACAAATATCATCCCTCTCCCCAAAATGGGGGCATCATTCTTACTATTCTTATTCCTACACTTACCCAATAGCCCTATTCACTCTCATAAGTGGCTACACCATGGTTCTTACACCTCTAGTATTCAGATTATTAGATTCAACTTAGACTGGTCAAAATATATAGTGATTCAAATTACATGGATCACTCAAAATTACTCAAGATATTTAAGGGGATATACCTTCAATTTACAAATACATAGACTATATAGATACAGTGGTTTAGATCATATGGCTCCATAATGATTTTTGCTTATAAATACACAAACTAGTCAGATACAATGGTTTAGATTATATGGATTTTCAATAACTTTGATATAGATTGACTTAAATACTAGATTTGGGAGCATGAGCATTACTATATGCCACACACATACAACATGACATAGTTAAAAGACCAAATAGCAGATTATAGGCATAGTGCAAAGCATAACATTTTGATCTCTAGTTTTACACATGGGCCATGGCATGATAGGTCATATCACATGTGGTTATATAGATTACCAGACTATACATATGCATCACTCACATACTAGATTTAGGGGCATAACATAAATGTTCATGTTATTCATCATCTAATATTATATAAATTGGAATGGAAAAGACATGTCATTCTCTTCTTTCACATTTACCAAAGTTTCAGATTACACCTAGTTGTACCCAAGATGTCACTAGGTTGGATGATTGTCTGCAATGGTTGGTCCATAGCATTACCCAGACCTAGACTACATGATTTTTTATGGGACAAAGGACAAACATTAGTTTTTGGCCTTCAAGCATTTCTTAGTTCTATTTTAGATATTCATAGTGGGAGCATGATAGATTTTTCTCTTCATAGCATAAAAATTCTATACACACATGCCATATTACATGAGTTTATGTGGGATAGAGGGTAGGCATTAGTTTTGGGCCTCTGATCATTTCTCATTCTAGTCAGATTCAACATAGGGGGCAAGCATTACCCTCCTCCATGTTATACAAATTCTACTTCCAAATTCATTAT
This sequence comes from Torreya grandis, assembly GCA_037957365.1. Taxonomy (NCBI): domain Eukaryota; kingdom Viridiplantae; phylum Streptophyta; class Pinopsida; order Cupressales; family Taxaceae; genus Torreya; species Torreya grandis. The sequence goes on along the minus strand of JARHVA010002396.1, from coordinate 1,033,041 downwards.
AGGGGGCATCCATCCTAGGGATTTCCTTCTTTCTCTAGGCACTATTCGGCTCTCCATCCACTTCCCTAGCTAAGAAGTGAGTTGGACCCTTTTGCAGTACATTCATCTCCATGCAAGTAGGTTCAGGTACACATTTTCTTTTTTTTCTTTTACTCTAGTACATCATTTCATTGCATCACTAGATTAAAATGGGGTCAAATGTATACACCCTAAATTGGTCAAGCAACCACATAGATCATGTCTTTTCATAGTCCTTTCATAGGAGACTCTGACTAGAGAATATGATTTTTGTTCACATTTAGCCATGTCTTTTCTTTACTCATACTGGTCTCATTTCATGCTTTAGACAACTTTTTATCTATTCACAATCATCCTGAGCCTTTCAAATAGTCATTTCACCTCAACCAGGTCAAGTTTTATGTGTTCTTTCCATCCCCTAGGTCTCTGGCCTATAGGATAGGAGCTTTAGACTTAGACTACATTATTGATACCACTAATGTCCACTTTTAGCACTCCTATCTAAGGTCATTTTGAGATCCAATGGTCAGTTTGCTTCACTTAATAAGTCATAACCCCTTTCTTATCTTTGCCCTTAAGTTTTTCAAATGTTAGGCAAATGAAATTAAAGATCCCAAATTTGAAATAAAGAGTCTCCTTTATAAAGGACTATACAAGGCACTTTATATCTAGCACTTAGTACTTTGGCATTTTATATAATTAAAATTAGTCAATAGTAGAGCTCAACATTCTATATCACACATAGACTTGCATGCTTGATCAAGGAAGGGCCTAGGCAAAAGTTCATTCCTACATCTATCATGCAATTTCATTATATGCATTCCCTAAAGAAGAACTACATTTGATCAAAGACCCTAGCTTGAGGGTTAATGTAGGTAGTGATCAGGACAATAGGGGTTCTAGATCATGCGATCATTCTTCCCCTAACCTAGTTTTCCCCCTTTTGCCTTTGATGCATTTATTTTTTATATGTGTGTAGATACATATAGGGTTTGAAGATTGAAATGAGCCTTATTGACTTCTAGCCTTCAAAATTTTGTACACAAGCTCATACTTAGATAGTGAACAAAACCCAAAAAGCTTAGATCTCCTAGACAATAGTGGTAGAGGTGGAATATAGTGCTAGTGCCACTCTTATCCACTTTTAGTACTCCCATCCAATCATAAAATGAAGACCAAATCTAAATTCATGACAGTGTCTCAGTCCTACACCTCAATTTCTAACCCCTGAATCATTTATTTCAATGTGTTTTTAAATAAGTTCATTTCTCTTCCTCATGTAAATTATTAGATAAATATCTATATTTTACCATATTAAACTAGATTTTCCCCTTACTCCAGACCCTTTATTGTTTAGGAACTAAACACTAGTTTCTCAAAAATAATAAAACATCATTGCATATCGATTAAGCTTATCCTACACCAACAACACCATAGAATATGAGGCACTTATCTTAGGTGTCTTTGCCACCTAGTCCCTCTAAATTAGATCTATTCAAGTCTTTGATGATTCTTGACTTGTGGTCAACCAAGTCAATGATGTCTATTAGACAAAAGAAGAATATATTATCCCATATCGAAACATGGTACAATGTTAATCATCATAGTTCAACTACTTTTCTATATAAAGTATACCAAGAAAAGATAACCAACATGCAGATGCAATGGCAATTGTCACATCTCTGATTCCTATCAACATCAATGATGATCAATCTATTTTCATAATTAAATGATTACAATCACCATCAATATCTAATGCAGATTTGATTGCCCTTTCCATCTTAGGCACTACGTGTAGTTCTACAACTCTAGAGTGGTTTTTTGATATCAATAACTTTCTAAACAAATCTATTACAATAGACACTCTCTCATGAAATGACAAACACAAGTTACACAAATAAGCACTTCATTATGTAATCATTGGTGGAGACCTTTTTAAGCAATCCTTTGATAGACAATTATTTCGATGCTTGACTTCAAAAAAATCCAAAATTGCTCTTACACAAATACACGATAGTGAGTGTGGTGGTCACTTCAATTTAAAGGCCATGTCACATAAATTTCTTTGACAGGGATACTATTGGCCCACCATGGAAGATGAATATTCACAATATGTAAATTTGCCAATAACATAGTAACCTACATCATGCACCATCATAATAATTGTAGCCTATTATCTCTTTATGGTCATTTATGTTATGAGGAATTGATCTTATTAGAAAGATTAACCCTAAGTATGTTGATGGACATAATTTTATCATCATGTCTATAAAGTACTTTACCAATTGGGTGGAATCCATTCCACTTCAATTTACCATAGGTGAGGACATTTGTAGTTTCCTCATGACTCATATTATTTCACATTTTGGCTTACCCATAGCTATCATTTATGATAATGGAGCATCATTCAAGAATAAAATTGTCAAGAAATTTTGCACAAAATATAATATTAAACACACATTCTCGACTCCATAGTACCCATAAGGAAATAGTCAAGTAGAGGCTACCAATAAAACCATCAATAACATTTTGAGCAAAATAGTGACCAAATTCAAGATGATTAGCACAATCAACTAGTTTATGCATTACATGCTTATCACACAAGTATTTTTACACCCATAAAAGTCACTCATTATTCACTAATTTATGGCATAGAGGTAGTTTTACCATTGGAATTAGAAATCCCATCTCTACATGTCTCCCTTAAAGGTATCATCACCGATGACCAATATCACAAAAAACATCTACACCAACTCGAGCAATTAGACCATACATGCATTCAAGCAGCTGAACATCTTAGAATCTACCAGCAACATATACAACAATCGTACAACAAAGGAGTTCACACTATAGAGTTCAAAGTTAAAGATCTCATTCTCAAAGAAAATCTTCATAATGTCACTGCCAAATAATAAATCAAAGGAAAATTCAAACTGAAGTGGCTAGGTCCATACCTTATTATCAAAAACATTAGCTCTAAAGTGTATCACCTAGCCTCACTTGAAGGAAAGAAACTCAAAAATCCAATGAATATTATGCATCTACACATATTCCATGTATAGTATTTTATTACACACATTTTATTATACATAGTTTCTTTCTACTTATACATAATTTCTCAACTTACATGTACATAGTTTTTTTTTGCTTTCTTGTACATAATTTCCTTATGATTACTTGTACATAGCTTATTTAAAAATACTAAAAACAATATAACATGTCAAAATACCAAAAACAATACAATATTTCAAAATACCAAAAATAATATAACATGTCAAAATACAAAAATAGTCAAATAACTCAAAACACCAAAAACTTTTCAATTATACGCATTATTCATGCTTTACATTTCTACTACCATGCTAGACTTACATTTTGTTATTATATGCTATTGTTTGTCAATTTATCTACATTACCATACTTCACTTGATCTTCTTTGAGTGTGTGCAGTGACACCTAGATCCTTGATTGCTTCACTCTACCCATTGAGGGGGCATCCTACTTTTACATTCGAGACATACATCGACATATCTAGCCACTGGGGGCATCTTCTACATGACTAAACCATCTAGGTTATGTCATTCCTACACCACACACTCTACTTATCATGTTGATGTACATTACTTGCTAGCTTACATAGATTATTCTATCGACACTCTCTAGTATAAAGCACTTGTGTATTTTTTAACATCTACCTAGTCTTGTACTACATGTTTTGCATACTTTCACCTCTTGCTTTAATTAGTTAGATGTGATAGTATTTCGATCATTTACATGCCTTCCTTTCTTGCTTTGAGTAGTTGAATATGATTACATTTCTTAGTTCCTTTTTTTTTACTTGTGTGTGCCTTAACACATTTGCCAAAGTCCTTCGTTTGTCCTCTTGTATGTACTTATGGCCCTTGCACCAATCTTGCTTGTTTCTAATTATATTTGTGTGTGGGCATTTGAACATGCCTTATATGCTTGTTTTTCCCAATTTGAGTGACATATGCCCATGTCCCTTATTTTCTTGGCCCCATGGCCTTTTTTGTATGTTTCTTGTTCCTTGCCTTGCATGTTTGTTTGCTTCTCAGTTGTTTGCAATGCCATGATCCACATCATGTATTATCTTACTTTCTTGGATGCCATGATGGACATCATTCTCCATCCCTCCTTTAAAATTAACTAGATTTCTAGTTTTAGTTCAATATATTGCACATGCTATTACATTGCAACATCTATCTAGGCATTCCCCTATTGATCTAACAATCTCCAACACAAACTATGCTATATCTTGAGACATCTTTTTGATCAGCATTATCATATCATATATTTCACAATATAACACACTTACAAGGCTCTTTCTTATGAGGGTAGTCATTGTAGGGTCTTCATTCCTACACTCAAAAGAGGGGGCAATAAATAAGGGTTTTGTCACAGAGATCAGAGCCCTCTATCGGTCAAAATAAGTTTTTAGAACACTCAGAATAGCAATCAAAATTCAAAATATGTAGAATAGACTAGAAAAATAGGGACGAACATAGAACATCCATCAAAAATAGTAAAGGACAAGAGTACCCAATTTGGACTATAATGCCCTATAACAAAGTGTCCACTTTTTGGTGCTCTTGTCCAAATAGCTAAAAACTCAAAAAAATTATAAACAGATAGAAAGGTAAGGTAAATTACAATTTTGTTAGCTATAGTCTAGTTCATATTAGGTAGTTTTAGTATAGTTTTACTTAAATTATCTAGATATAGGGGGCATCATACACGACATGATGGCTCTTGCTTCTAGTTTTAGATTGGGTAGTTAGTAAAACTTCCATATTAGAATCCATGTTATAGACACCAGTGATTAGGGGAAATTTACAAGACACATTTGCCTTCTTTTCTTTCTAGTTCATTATATTACCCAAGTTTTCTTAGTAGTTACATGCCTTATTCCATCTGTAGGTGATTGGCATCATTTTAGAGTGGCTTTCATATAAGCTTAGTTCTAAATTTTAGAGTGGTTTTCACACAATCCTAATCTCCACCTTTCAAAGTGGCAAAGATTGGCCTAGTTCTCAGTACACATTCATCTATCCACACCACATTATCAGATTATAAAGTTTCATAGGCTTCATGAGCCATCTCATATGACACACATATCGATATTATTTCATATTTCACACTTAGTGGGAAACAATAGGGCCAAAGGACTATTTATCATTTGTATTCTTGAACCACCTACTTAGAGGGATTGGACACATAGTCCAAACATTGATTAACACATGCATGATCACATAGCTTCACTACATAGTGGGTGACAATCGAGTCAAAGGGATAGCCTTTGTATTCTTGAGCCACCCTCAGTGAATTAAGCAATCAACTCCATTCATGATATTACTCTTGGTACAATACATACCCAACATCACTCAACATCATAATAGGTTTTGTGTTGGTTCATGTACTCAGTGAGGTGTCTTCATTCCTTTCTCTTCCTCTCTCTTTTACCCAACCTTTGTACATTCTTATTTTAGACATAGCATGTCTAATAAGAACTGATATACTCTTTGTTTTATCTTGTAGATTTATGCTTCATACTATGCTCTCTCTCTACACACTCAACATCACACATCTTCATGGGCTTCACCCTTACAAGTGAGTTCAGGTACACTTTCTATTTTTCCTTTATCTTAGTATTTTGCTTTACTGCATCACTAGATTAAAGGGGGGGAAATATAGTCATATAAAATGTCCAAATTGGTAGTTTGAGTGTATCTTGTGATAACCCATCCATAGGTACTTTTTTCATGATCTTACGACCCTTTTAGACATCATTTTGCTCATTACCAGTCATCTAGAACCTTCTAAATGATCATTCCACCTCAACTAGACAATATTGTCCATACCAATCTTGTTTATCTAGGTCCTGAGCCTATAAGATAGGAGTGACCCATTTAGACTATAGTACCCCATATAGAAGTGTCCCATTTTTGTTGATCTTGTCCATTTGTCCTTTGAGCCCCAACGATCATTTTTATCCAGTCTTTATCCTTAATTAGGTCAACCTAGTGTGAATGCATCTAACCCATGACTAATTATTCCTTATAAAATCCCACTCAAAGCTCACTTATAAAGGAGGTGACAAAAACTTACAAAGCAAGCAAGAATATAAATAAATCACTAAGGCAAACTTCCCTATTCTTTACACACAATCACCCAACATAGCTACAAACCTACTCAAATCCTCATACCAGTCCCTAGCCACCTCAAACACTATAGATTTAGTTTTTTCATTTGCATCATGCTATTGTATAAATCACACTAAGTGGGAGAACTACATATGGCTTGATCCCACATAAGGGGTGTGGATTACACATTCAGTACATCTTTCACACTAACCCCCCTCTTTCTCAAGTGACTTAAAATATCATTTTATCAAGTATTATGGAGGTGTTTTAGATTAATTTATGTTCATTTCTTAATTTGGAAGCAAGTAATGAAACTAGTAATAGGGTGTGTAGAAGAATACCTAGTAAAGTGTGCACATGATCCAGAAGATGGTGACAACTCCTCTTTGGCTTGGAAGGAATAACTTATAGATAAGAAAGACACTAAAAATAGGTTGTTAGATAGATGGTTGAGTGGACTACTTAGCATGAGCTAGATCTAAGAAGCTTGAGCTTACTAGGAGACTGTTAATCCACTGTTTATAACAATTAAGTTGATATAAATGAAAAAAAGAAACCTGTTTTCAATATCTAGAAAGTAAATGCATGTAAGATGAGATGAAATTAAATTGATTGTTCAACAAAAACACTAAATATTGCAAAATTCAGTCAATACTCATGTTAAGATAGTTGGGGTCAAGTTCAGAAAATTAGAAAAGTCTCTGTGAACAAGTAAGAACATAGAAAATAGGATTTGGTTGGGGTCAAGGGGGTGAAAATAACTTGCTATTATTTTTTTCAATAGTGATCATTGATGATTGGGTGAACTGTTGATGGTTGGGCTAACCATTATCGATTGTGCAACCATCAATGGTTGAGATGACCACCAATGGTTGGGCTAACCATCGATGGCTACCTATGAAATTTTGGAAACATTTAGAAAAGTAATGGTATATTGGGTAATTGGTCAAATGGAGAGGTATTTTGGATCTAAAGGATGGAAAATAAGATAAAGATAAGTATGGATTGGGTAGGGAGGTTAGAAATGAAATAGATCAAAGAAAACAAGCATGAGATACTTCTAGCCTGATGATGGAAGGTTGAATAAATTTGACCAAAGTGATAGTACTTTAGCATTCAAAAGTGATTCTAATAGAGGTTCGGGTCTCCGTTAATGTTACTTATTTGTTGAAGGGACACTAGTTACCTGTATGTAATATAATTGGGATATAGATTGTTAGATTTTTGGATTCTTTTCACTTCATACTTCTCTCCTTTTATACGATGAAGTTACTAAATGTGTAAGAGGAATTTGCTAATTGGGTAGAGGAAAAAATTTCTAATTATGATGTTTTAAAATTGGTTTGCATCACAAAATAGAAGTTGTTAAATGTGTCATGCTTATATGATACAACTGGTAATGCTTTTAAAGCTTTAAAGTAGGCTTGGAGACCTGATTATCGATGGTCAAGCTAATTGTTGATGGTTAGGCTGATCATCAATGGTTGAGATTCTAGAGGAAAATGGGTTAAAAAAGGGTGACTTAAACATTTAAGTTAGTAAATTAATAAATGGGCTAAGTCATCTAGCCTCAGAGTCGGGTAGGGGTTCAAGGCATTTCAACATCTAAAACTATGTAGTTTTTCAGTGTCTACATTTTACCCCTTTTTATTATGAAGCTTTAGATTAACAATATGTAAAACAAAAATGAATGGATTGTAGGTCATGGTTAGATTGTCTTGAGTATGGGAGGAGGTGTTCCCCTTCAAACTGGGAGCTGATGGAGGGAAAATGAAATTGGGTCGAGGTTTGATAAATGGTAGATGAGTAGTCATAAGGTGGGTGACACAAAATGGGTTAGGAATTTGAAATGAAAACATGCACACAAAATGTGACTTAGTATGATAATCAAGATCATGTAGAAACTAAAGTTTCCAATGTTGATAAAAATAAGGTTAGGTTTGAGGGAGACATATGACAGGGGAACCGATCCACAGTGTTGGTCATAGCTGATTGGGTCATACCTATCAAGTCATCTATATAGGATCGATATTGTGCATAGGTATTTGGGGTAGGAAGTGCTCCTATAAAATAACACAAATGGCATGGTCATGCACAAGGTAGTGTGAAGTTCAAAAGTTCAACTTGGTAAGGTTGGTTGGTACAGTCAAAATTATCAAGGCAAGGTCATCACAAAACATACAAATGTTTAGGTCAAAATGGCCAATGTCAAGGTGGACGTGGTTAGATGGGTTTTTTGGAGAAGATTAATCTCTTATAGTTCATTTTGTTAATTGTCTTATCAAAGCCAAATTCCAACCCCTACAATTCAAAATTTTCAAAAACCATCAATAGCCTTTGTAAGCTTATCAAACCGATATATTTTAGTCTAAAAAGTCATTTTTGGTATTTAAAATGTCAAATTTATCTCAAAATGTCATTAAATTATTTCAAATTCCTTTATTTATATTCAAAAATATAAATTTATCCTTATCTTAAAGTTTCATGGCTTAAAAAGGTAATTTAATGCATTTTTAAAGCCAAAAAAGGCTTATTTTGGACCCACATCTGCCAAAATTAGTCCTAAAAACATGGAAAAATCCAAATTTTATATATAAACATTAAATATCTTATTTTAAATCCATATCATGCAATATATTGGCATTGGAAGCTTGAATTGTTTTTAAAAAGCAAAAAATAAGCTATTTTCTTCACTTTCAAGAAGAGAAGTACGAATCAGTAATGATTTTTTACATTATGGGAAGGGAAAATAAATAAAATATCATTAAAAATATTCACCATAAGTTTAATGTTTTTTGGGTTCATAAAATGACCAAAACTATTTCATATAGGCACTCTTCCTAATTTGCACATAGTGACCTGGCAGGTTTGATGATGGTACAATCAGCTAGAGAAAGGAATAGGTTTGAATTTTTGGGTGTAAAAAATAGAATCAGATATATTCCTCATGTATTAAGTTTTTTTTTTTTAATTTGATTTTCCATGCTCATATACCATCAGGTTTAAGACAGGCCAATTTTTGTAACATTACAATCGAAAAGGCAATGGGTTTCTCTCAATTTCTCCTCACTTGGGAAGGGTTTCACGAAATGTCAAGTTGTTCTATAATATTTGGGAATTAATATATATTTTAATTTCATCCTTAATATATTATTAATACATTTAATGGTCTATTAGAGCAAGAAAAAATAGCCCATCAAATATACAAATTGGCATGCTTTCAAGAAAACTGTAGGGTTGGAGAGAGAGAAATGATTTTTTAAAGATTCTATTTTTGGATATTTTTCATAATTTAATACATTTTTAAATGTTTTAAAGTAGGTTTATCAAACAAATTTTACAAAAATATCCATTATTTGGCAAATCTTGGTGCTTTCAAGCTTCTAAAAGGGCCTAGTTTAGCATGGTTTAAGGAAATTTTATATTTTTAAGGTTTTTATGGAAAACCAAGTTTAAATGGACCATTTAACTAATTTAAGATTGATTTTATATAAAAAAAATCCATTACCCATGAAATAAACTTCAAAAATATGCAAAAATACATTCAAGTATGCATAGATTCCATGCAAAAGGGGGCATTTTTTGAGGAAATTTGAGGTTTCTGGCATCTACAGGTGGATTTTTGACTCAAAATTTGGTGTGTAGCATAATCATGATTTGATTAATCATAAATAAAAATTTAAATTCCATTGGAAAATTGGAGTTTCTTACTATTTTTACACAAACCTAAGCCTCTCAAAACACAATTTAAAAGAAAGCAAGCTTGAGCAAGATGAAGCCTCCAAGAGAAAAATTCAAGATTTTGGCTGTTTATAACCCTTGTGTGAGTTTTTTAGGTATATAATGGTGTTTTAAAATATTCAAAAATGAATAAATAACCATCTCTTTCTATTTTTAAGATTCCAAAAAGCTTCTAAGTGACAAAATTTGGCTTAATAGGCCATCTTATCAATCAAATAAATGAAGTTTAGAGTTGAAATATTTATCTTAGAGTTAAAATGGAGTTTACCACATTCCATATCTATTTTTTTATGTTTAAATATCATTATTAACTCAATCCATAAGTGACACTTCATGCAAGTTAAGTTCAAGTGGAAGTTGACTAGTCTTTGAGTCCACATCTCTTTGGTTGACTAGTTTGACTAGTTTAATGCATCTCCCATGCTTTTCATGCAAGATAAAGACATTCAATAACTTAAACTCACTTTAAATATGGAGTTATACTCAAATTTATGGAATTATTTTCATATAATTAAGGTTGACAAGTCAACATGGGTTAACCACATCCAATTCTATTCCAAAAGTAAAGGCCATGCAAATTTTTGAAGAATTGAAGACTTTGTCTAATATTCTAAAATGAATTTATTATTGAGGAATGGCATGGATTTTCATGAATTATGAATTTATTTTAAATAAATATATGTCCACTACTTTTCATACTCCAAAAATAAGTTTTATTTTAAGATTAAAAAAGGAGATATTTAAATAATATTGTAATTAATTTGAACTCAAAAATTGACTAGAGTTCACATCCAGTTAATCTCCTCTTCTTTTTTCAACTCCAATCTTGGATATTGCTTATACTTTATATATATTTAGGATTTTTATCCATTTTTTGGGGGATCCCTCTTTTTATCAAGACTATAATCTACCAAAACTTGAGTTTTATAACCTTTTCAAGGAAATAAAAGATTGTTTCAGATTTCTATTGCTCTGGTATAGTGTGTTAATATCAATTTTATTTGCATATGTGGTAAAAATATCTCCCTTGTCAAGTCTTGATGCTACCTAGTTATTGGTATGATATTATGCAAGTCATGTTTAGTGTTTAATGTTATTTTTTTAAGTTGAAAATGAATAAACATTCACTGGTTAGTTCCTTGAATCAAGCCTATTTAACCATTTCCCTCAAGCTTATATTAACTGATAAAACCTCTTCATGAAATAATGATGCATATGATTCAATTAAAGATGTAGATTCAATATTTGATTATATAATTAATGTTTTATAAGCTTAATTTGATTAGATGAACCAGTAATATAGGTGTATCACCAATAGTAGAGTAGGATTTCCCTTTTAGTTTCCTTCTCTCCCTTTTCATCCTAACATTCAATAGTTTAGTAAGCAGTGCAAAGTGATACATCAAAAGAGATAGCCTCACTAAAATATAGACGTCTGATCAGATTTTAGGTGTCTCATAACTTAGATCATTCCAATATTAGTCCAAGTGTGAAGGTTTCAGAGCCAAATCTACCAAGCCTTCAAAAAGGGTGTTATTTAGATTGCTAACATGTCCAATGTTGGTTTGGTGGAGAGAAGGTGATTTCCCAAAAGGTTAGCAATAAGATAAGGTGCATTGATTTTTTTTGAAAAAGAACATGGGGGATCCTAATCATCAATGGTTAGGGTTTTCCCTAGGTCAACCATTGACAGTCACCCTAACCATCGATGATCCGGAAGAAAAACTAAAAATTGGAAGGACAAAAATAAAACATAATTTCATTTTTAGCATTTGACTATTGGCATGTTTTGATCTAGGTGATTTATGCATTTTATCCTATTGTGAGTGAGCTTGTTGAGGTAGAGCTAATTGATTGATGGATTGTGTGGGCAGGGTGGACTGAGCGTGGATCGATAGAGGGTGGATGAAGATGTAGTTGGGTGGTGGTATGAGGGCTCCAACCATGCCAGTGATCATGGAATGAGGTAGGATTTATCTTGAAATTGATAGCATATTGTAATCAGTTGGTTGTGAGTTACTTTACAATTAGTAGTGAATGATTTAGGTAGGGTTCATTACTATTTATTATGATAAATGATGCCTTAGGGTAGGTTTGTGTGGATTTGGGGCAAATTCATGGGTGAAAGTGATAGGTGAAGGGTGGGTTGAGTTGATATGTAGGTGGGAATAAGGTTAGGCAGATGATTTATGGAAGTTTAGGTGGTTTTGGAGAGGTGTTGGGAGGTCTAGGGGTCGATTTGCACCACCAAAAATCACACATAGTGATTATTGGTGGTTCAACTCAACCATCAATAGTCGAGTCCCAGGGTAAAAGGTCCTAAAGGGACCATCAATAGTTTAATAACAGGTCAACAGTCAAAGTACTAGAGGGAGGTAAGTATAAAATTTTGTAGAAGTTTGTAAAGTTGTATATTATGGAAAGCATGTTTGAAGTGTTGTTTATTTAGGGATTGGTAAAGTGTTTATGATTGTAGAAGTTGTGTTCAAAAAAGGGTGAACAGGTGGTGAAAGGTATATGATTTAAAGGGTGCAAGGTATAGGATGTCAGTTTTTTTGTGGTGTAAATGGAAATAAATGTGTGATAAAGTGTGGTGAAGTGTTGAATAAATGGTTATAAGGGGGGAAAGTATATGTGAAAAGGTTTAAATAGGATGGGGGTAGGATGAAGAGGTAATAATGGGTTTAAGCATAGATAGAAGTGATATGTTTGTGTAGGTGTCATAGAGGGGTATAAGTTAGTGTGAGAGTTTTCATAGATGTAAGTAGGGTAGATATAATTGGGTTGGGTCATAATAGGTTGAAAAAGGTAGGCATAGGGTGGTACTTAATTAGATGTGGAAAAATAAGCATGCATTGTTAATGTGATTATTATGTAGGCATGCGATTAGATTTAGATGAGGGATCGAGTCCCTCAGATATTTATTGAGGTGAGAGATGTGATGACTATGAAGGAGTAGAGACATATGAAGACAGTCAGATTAGGCATGATGATTCATTACTGATACCTACCATAACATGTGAGTATGATTGTGGCCCTCATCGAGAGATCAGAACCAGCCATAAACATATTTTTTTTGTAGATAGGGAGATGATGATTCTATTAGAGGACATTCAACATATCACATGGCTACCCATTCATAGGGATCCAATCTACCATATAGAAAGTGAGGAGATTGATTATCATATGGACTTAATGTATAGGGTAGATTGAGTACATGCTTGATTTCACTCAAGTGGATTCAGCTATAGACCCCTGTACTAGAAGGCTCCTATAGATAGATGTCTACCCATGATGATGATGATGATGGCTATGTCCTACTTCATGGTGCCAAATTTAAGCAATGGCCACTTTCCATACCTGTTACTAGGGTTTTAGGTCGAGATGATTCTAGGGAGGACTGTGTTTGGATGGGCCCCAATGTTATTAATGTAGATTTATAGGGAGCTATGGGCCTTCAAATCATTTAGGTGATAAGGTATTAGCATTGGGTTTGTGTTCCATTACTGGGCATATGATCACATTCAAATATTAAGGCCCATGGGGGCACCCTAGGATGGATTTAGCTAGGAGCCATTTCTAGTTGGTTTCATGAGATAGAAAGGCAACTATGCATTGACAAGTGTTGGTGGTGGTGGCTAAGATATTGAGTGGTTTTAGGATGCTTTGGAGGGTTTGGTAGTTGGAGACATAGTATGGAGGCCATATGTAGGTTGGCCTAGGTGGCTTGGGTACAGCTACCACACATTATCCCTACAGAGCTAACCCTAGATTTATAGGGGATGGGATGGGGAGACTGATCTTATCATGTTTGAGTGAGTGTGGAGGTAGTTTGAATTGATGTAAGAGATCCCACCAAATTTCTCTAGATATAAGAGGGAGGATGTAGAGTTATAACTCCCTAATCCATAACAATAATATGTTGTACTAAACTATGAGGAGTTATCATCATCAATGATGTTGGTATTGTAGATGGGTATATAGCATGGTACCAATGATATGCATCAACTAATTTTGGATGAGGTGACAAGGGTTAGTAGCCCATGAACATAGATATTGTGGAGGCATTGACATAGGATGGATAGGCGACAATGGCATTAGCAGTGGGACAAGCCTAGATTACTAGCTTATAGGAATAGATGGCCACTTTACAAGGTTAGATCATCACTTTATAGGGTCAAGTGGCCACCTTGATGGGAGAGTGAGATCAAGCAAGGATCTTTCTTGGGTTGATGACATAAGAGAGAGATTCACTAAGATAGAGGTTAGGATTGCTATAGTAGTAGCAGGAGGACTGCCTAACATAGTTTTGAGGATACAATACTTAACCACCATTGAGGAGCTAAGATATTATGAGGTGATAGTGCTAGCATAGTTGCCATTGGAGATGAGATATGGAGAGTATAGGGCCAACTTGGTAAGGGGTACATCTATAGTTACTCCAAGATAGTGGGCCTCCATAGTAGGGTAGGCAAGGATAGCAAAGAGCCGCCACTAGATGGTAGTGTAGGTACACGTGTAGGTGTAGGTGCAAATGGAACCAAAGGGAGTGGTGCCTCAAGAGCTTGATAGATGAGATTATATGATGTATATGTTTTTGATTTTGATACCAGCTTACGTACTAATGATATGAGATGTATATGAGAGAGATTGAGACATTATTCCATGTATTTCTTGCATTATGATGTATACTTCACTAACATGTATGGCTTGGATGATGATGTATATGTTGATTATGTTGATTATATTGATGGCATTTGATTATTTGATGACATGATGATTAGGTTATGATGTTTATGATGTTTATTTGATTATGTATTGATGTATTATGATTATGATGATGATATGAGGACTTTTGCTCATGAGAGAATATGTGGGTTGATTATTGTTGTTCACATTTTGTTTATGTGATGGATATGATGTATTATAATGATGGATAAGATGGATGGACTTATGATTATGATGTTTTAATGACGTTTGTTATAAGTGATGACATAAGCTTAGGTATGTATGATTTTATATGCATGATGATTGATTTGATTATGTTATGAGTGATGTTGCCTTTAGATGTATATACTTTGTTCATTAGATGGATATGATGTATATGTGATCAAAGATGGATTTTGAGTTTGGTCCTAGAATGATGTTGTTCATGATGTGATTAAGGATATGAGATAGGTGAGATTTTATGTATATATGATCATGGTGACTTTATGTTTTAGATAGATTATTTGATGTATAGATGTTGATAGTAAAGAGAATGATGGCATTGTTCATGGATATGACATGGTTATTATTTCATAGTTATGATGTATATAGGAAATGGTAGATGACATGGTTAATGTGGTTTGTTGACATAATGTGATTTATGCATAAGATTATGGATATGTGGATTGTGGTTAGCTCATGAGTTGTGATATGTGTATGATGTGTGTTTTAAGGTTTATGAATGGCATGATGCTCATGCCCTATTCATCATGAGATGATATGTGTATACATGAGGATGTGTGAAATAAATAATATATCTTGTCTTGTGTTTTGATAGGTATGATGTTTTGATAGGCATGATGTTTTTATAAGTATAGATTATGGATGATGAGAAGAAGGAAGTAAAATGTGTTTTATGATGTTTGAATTTGATAGGTTGATAGTTGTAGGTGATGTTTTATGTATATATGAGGGATGATGTGTTTTTTCATGATGATAGATAGGATGGTTTTGATTATTTATTTTGATGATGTGGTTTATGATACATTTGATGTCAGGGTACATAGATGGGATATGGCTCATAATGTTGTGAGGCATATGGATTAGTGTTGTGATGAAAATGATGTGTTAAATGTTTGGATATGATATGCGATAGTTGGATATAATGTAGACACAAAAAGTTGGTATATGTAACAAACTAAATCTTGCAAAAAGATAAAAGAATCATGAGACACATGTCTTCATGAAAAAATAATGAGAAGGTAAGAAAGGCATGATGTGTTCATTGGTAAGGATATAAAAAAATAAAAGTTAGATTGGCTTAATGAAAATGAGCCTTTCAAATGCTTCACATGAGCATGTTGTGATCGAAAAATAAGGCATCAGGATCACTTTGTGTCAAGTAAGTTCATAGTCCTTGTATTTTAGAGAGTTTAAGAAGGGAGAGTAGGTGATATGTATATGGTTGAATGGGAAATGGGTAATATGAGAACCTAATGTGGGTTAGTTTTCCCCTTTTATAGGTGACCTAAGAACCCTAATAGATAAGTCCATGCCTCCATACAATGGGTAGACTGATAGATGTAGGAAGTCTACTAATGCCATATGAAAGAGTCGATTGTGGCCCTTTTGGGATAACTCACTTTGATTTTGATATAAGGCCCCCTTTTTCATTTTTTGTTGTTTTTGATAAAAAGGGGTAAAGTTGATCAATGTCAGAAGCTTTAAATGATTTTTTTTGACAAATTGGTCTTAGCCATCCTTCAAGGGAGTGATCTAAGTATGGATTTGTTTTTTATGTTGTAGATATCCTTTAAGGGAGTAGTCTATCTTTTAAGCAATTTTTAGTTTTTAGGTAGCCATCCTTCAAGGGAGCAGTCTGCAATGCTAGAGATATAGACCCAAGTGACATTTTGGTATCCCAATTTGATTTTAAATGCTAGGTTGAGACATGGATAAGTCTATTTGGGTTTAGAGGTTTACCTTAATGGAAACAAGACTTATAGCACAAAAGGTTGATGATATATGAGGAAAAGTGGTTTGAAAGATAATTGATCATGGGATTCCATCTAATTAGAGATAAAAAGTATCCTTGAAAACCATGCCATGGGTATAGCCATCGTATCCATGCTTAGGATTAAGCTATAATTGTGATGAATAATCACATGGTCCTATGTTGTAATCAATTATTCCCAAGAGGAATAAGGTGAAGGCACAAAGAAAGTAGAAATTTCATAGACCAAGGATGAACTTAAGTTAGACACAAAGGTGAATATAAAACTTCTTTAAAAATAGAAAGGATGCAAATGCAAAGCATTGAGAGGCTCAGGTTTTGGTTTGCATTCAAGAGAAGACAAATGATAAGTGCCTAATCCATACTTATGGGTTATGATGTAGGATCCAAGCCAATTAAAATCAAACTTGCCTTTTTGATTTTCTCCATATTAGTTACATGTTGGTTTTCCTTAAGTATGAGATCTCTGATATTGAATTCTCATTCTTTTAGGTGTTTTTTGTAAGCGTGCTTGATTCATTCTTGATATACACAAAGATTATTAAGTGTCATGAGGTGATGTTCATCAAGGAGTTCAAGATGTGTGAGAAGTTCTTGATGATAATCACTTTTAGAAATGATGTCATGCAAAGATATGTGAAGAGAAGGAATCTAGACTTTGAGGGGAAAGACTACCTCTGCTCTAAAGACGAGAGAAAGGGATGGCACCCATAGAGGTTAGAATGCTAGTGCAATAGGCCCATAAATCAAAAGGGATATGTAGATGACAATCCTGACCTAAAGTACTCACTACTTTGGTTAATAGTTTGTTGAAGATTTTATTAGAAACTTCTACCTATCCATTTGCTTGTGGATGATATGGTGAAGAAAAGATTAATTTGATGCCAAAAGTGTTGTAAAGAGCTTGGAATTTTTTTTAAAGAATTTGTGATTATCAGTGATGATATTATGGGGAACACCAAAGTAATAGATGATATGGTGATTGATGAAATTGATAATCTTTTCAGCTTTGGTGAAGATAAGAGGGATGGCTTTCACCCACTTGGTGAAATATTCGGTGGTAGTAATGATAAATTGGTGTCATTATGAATAATGATGATTGATTTCCCCAATAATATCGAGACCCCATTATGAGAAGGGCTAATAAGCTTTAGACACATGAAGGCCATGGGTTGGTGCATGATGTAAATTATCATGTTGTTGACATTTGACACACTTCTCTACATAATCACAACAATATTGATTGAGGGTGGGCTAATAATATCCAAGGCAAAAGATATGTTTAGCGATGGCTAGGCCACTAAAATACCCCCACAAATTCCATCATGTGTTTCTTTTATGGCATGGGAAGATTTATGACTACAAAGGCAATAGAGAAGGGGACCATCAAAGATGTTTGTAAAAGATTACCCCTAGTATGGTGTAATGAGAGGTACTCTGAATAAAAGCTCTTCGGGCATTCTTCGAAAGGTTGGGAGGAATGATGTCGAGGTTAAGGTAGTCAAAAGTTTGGTCGTACCAAATGTCAAAAGGAGATACTTCCACACTATAAATGGTAGGAAGGGAAAAAATAATATATGAGGGTGTGATAAATCAATGGATGGTGACAAATAGCTTAGATTCAGTAGGTTGAGATGGGATTTAGGAGGTAAGGGAAGCCATTATATCTGTGAACTTATTGGTAGATCGAGGAACTAACTAGATAAATTAATGATCAAATGATGCTAAGAGTACATCTACAAGTTGTTATACTTCAATAGGATATCATTCTTACATTGATAAGATCCATTAACCTAGTTGATCACAAGTTGAGAATCACCAAAGATATTAATTATTTTGATTCCCAAGGCTATAGTGATTTGGAGACCTATAACCAAGGCTTTGTACTTAGCCATATTATTGGTGCATTCAAAGTCAAGTTTAAAGGAAAGGGGAAGAGGTTCATCATTGAGAGGAATGAGAATAACTCCAGCACCCCCACCATGTTGGAATTTGGAGCCATCAAAAAACATGGTAATTTGATAGGTGGGTTCTGCCTAAGAAAGTTATAATGGAATCATCTGGAAAAGTAAGAGGGAGTGGTTGGTTATTAGGTAGAGGAGCTTTGGCCAATTGGCCAGTGATGACTTGCCCATTAATGGATTTTTTCTAAAGGAACTCAAGATCAAATTCAACTAGGAGCATGAGTCACTTAGCCATACACTAGTTTTGGTATGGTTTAAAGTGTATGTATTTGAGTGGGTCGATGTTAGTGATGACATAGGTTTTATGATTAAGAAGGTAATGATAGAGTTTGGAGGCCACAAACACTAAGGCAAGGTAAAGTTTCTCAACATGGGTATACTGAGTCTCATATTCTATAAGAGTAAAGCTAATGTAGTAGATAACTTGTTCTTTATTTTGTTCATCATGATGAGTGAGCATTACCCCTAGGGAATGGTATATGGTAGATATATAAAGGTAGAATTATTGATATTCTTTAGGAGGAATGAGAATATATGGAGAGATAAGGTACTCATTAATTGAATCAAAGGCTTGTTAACAATCCTTGGTCCACTCAAAAGAGGTGTCTTTCTCAAGGAGATGGTGAAATGGCTGACATCTATATGATAACTAGGAGATGAAGTGATGAATGGATTGGAGCTTTCCTTATAAGTTATGGAGTTGTCTAAGATTAGTAGGAGGAGGCATATCCAATATTACTCTAACTTTGGTAGGGTCTATTTCGATTCCTCAAAGAGAGATGATAAAGTTAAGAAGTTTTCTAGATAAGACCCCGAAAATACATTTCTTGGGGTTGAGTTTGACATGATAATGGATTAGTCGATTGAAGATGATTGTAAGAATAGATAGGTGGTCTTGCAGTGTTTAGATTTTCCAAGGATATCATCCACATAGTCCTCTATAATTTTATGGATAAGATCATGAAAAATATAGGTCATGGCACACTGATAGGTTTCTCTAGCATTCTTCAGACCAAAAGGCATGACCCTATAGCAGAAGGTCCCCCATAGGGTGATAAAGGAAGTTTTATGCTGATATTTGGGGGAAATCAATATCTAATTATATCCTAAAAAACCATCCATGATGGATAACATCTTATGGCTAGTTTTTAGATCAACAAGTTAGTCAATGTTCGATAAAGGAAAGTCATCCTTTGGGCAAGTGAGGTTAAGGTCATGAAAGTCGATGTAGAGTTGAAGTCCCCCTATGGGTTTGGTAATGAGAACAATGTTAAAACCCCATGGTGAATAATTAATGGGTTATATGAAGTCAATAGACAAGAGACGTTGAAGTTCTTCTTTGACTAGAAGGGCAATATGAGGATGTATCCTATAAAGCTTTTGCTATACTAGCTTGACCTCAGGAAGGGTGATGATGTTGTGGATGGAAATAGAAGGGTCAATTCTAGGCATATCCTGATAGGACCAAGCAAATACAATGCTATAATCATGAAGGAAAGAAGGGAATCTTGTTGCTCCATGAAATTTAATGATTGGCTTATTTTGACGATATGGGATTTATCCTGAGTACCCAAATTAACATCAATGGTGGATTCATTTAGCATGGTTTGGTTATTAGGAGGAAGGGATTTATGAATAGAATAATCCCTCACATTGAGGTAGGTGATAATGGAATCATTATCTTGATGTTAGATGGTGTTGATGGTAGGAGAATCTTTCTCTATCATTTCAAGATGAATGAGAGGAAGGGTTTTAGTTTAGCCACTCTTTTGATAGATCAAGGGACCAAAACTAATGGTATTAATCAAAAAAAAGTTAGATGGAATGATATCAAGGTCCTCATATTTTGAGGGAGATGGGGTTGGTGAAGATGGAACATCCTCATCGATGGTGGTGATGGGTTTTGGTGAGGTGAATTCTTCTGGCGGTATGAACCCAAGGTTGAATAACTCACAAGGTTTTTGAGTTTTGATTATGGGTAACTTGCGAAGTCCTTGTTCATAAAGGCCAAGGCCAAACCCCTTCCAAGCACACCTATAAAGATATGCTTTGGAAAAGTCTGGTTTATTGAGATAAGAGAAGTCAAAGGTGAATGGTCAAATATGAGGAGTGGTAGTAGGAACAAGAAGTAGATAATCGAGTCCCTCATAGATGAAATTTGTTTGATTATTGGGGAGCTCAAAAGGGATGATGGTTCCAATGTTGGGATCATAGGAAGGGTCATACTTGAGATTCTCATACTCTTTCAAAGTAGGGAAAGCATCCAAGGCTATAAGATGATACTCCCCAAGAGAGAGACATTGGAACATGGATTCTAAGGGGTCCTCTATAAGAATATAGGAAGAAGGAATATATGAGCTAGTTAAAGCTTCATCACTATTATGGGTAAGAGTGTTATTGGTTTTGGTTGGTGATAAGGTAGTGTTGTTAGTAGTTTATGGTGAGGTGGATGAGGGAGAAATAAGAACATCATTAGGTTGATACGTCATATTTTAAGAGGCAAATTGACTAGGGTCAACTTTGATGGTAACAACTTGACTTTCATGCTCTAATTTGACACATCGATGCAAGGTGGAAGGGACATAACTCATAGCACGGATCCAAGGGCATCTGAGTAAAACATTATATTGGGACTCACCCTCTATAATGTAAAATAATTTAGGAATGGTGTAAGGTCCCAAGTGGATATGAAGGACAACTGTCCCCAAGGTAGTGGTCATCATATCATTGAAGGAATGAAGGACTATTGTACTTTTTGACATGATGTTTTTGGGTAGCTATAGTTGGTCATAAGCATGGGAGGAGATGATGTTGATGCTAGCTCCTCTATCAATCATTAACCTATTAATGTGGGTTTGATTGATGTGTATTGTAATAAAGAGGGGAGGATCAAGATCCTCAGAATGAATAGGAGGTATTTCTAAATCCTAGAAGGTGACAAAGGCAAAAAGTTGGAGGGCTCCAACAAAGGGTGCAAGAGGTTGAGGATCATCTGGTTGAGCCTTTATAGATTGTGGAGCCTCTATCAGTACCTGATGATGATGGGGTGAGGTATTGATTAATTCATAAAGGCTCATTGTCATCAGTGTCTGGTGAAGTTGTTTCAATGTGATATTTTGGATGGATTCAAAAGGGTTGAAGGGAGAGAGTCTCGAAATTGATACTTTAGGTTTTGATGGTGGGATAGGTGAAGTTTTAGGTGGTTGGGTTTGGTTAGAATGTTGAGGGGTTGAAGGGTATGCCCAAAGGATGGAGACTTTGGCTTTTACCTTGTCCTTTTGTTGGGCCTAAGATTGGGTAACCATATGAATAGTGTGGATGGGGGGATTTTCTAGGTTTGATGGTTGCTTTGGTTCCTCCCCACCACTCTTGGGTGGGGGAGGGAGAGTAGGTAAATGTTGGGTAGGTTGAGTTGATGGTAGGATTGGTACTAGGGTAATATAGGTTCATCTAAAAATAAATCATCCTCATCATATAGGCTATAAATAAGTGCTTAGAGAGCTTTGTAATTCTTCATGTCATGTCCTGGTGCACTATGGTATGTATAGATCAAGTTATCAGTAAACCAGGAGGGTTTGGTATTGGAGGGGTAGAATGGTTTGATAGGTGGTACGCTAATGGAATAAGTATGTAACAATATTTGTAGGGTGGTTAAATAAGATTCATTCAAAAGTGTTGGAAGTGATGAGTTTATAGTTTTAGGGATGGGATCCTTCTTAGAGAAGTTTTCACCTTAGAAGTTGTAGGTGGTGGAATGATTTTAGTTGGTGGTTGAGATTGCTTAGTTATGGTTGGATTCAGGATTTGAAAGTGGAAGATTTAGATGATGAAGGGCTAGATATAGATGGGAAAGTAGAGTAGATAGGTTATTTAAGAATGAAGGAGAACTAGATGGTTTGGTAGGGGTAGGTGTAGGTAGAGAAAAGGGGGATGGTTTACTAGAGGAAGAATAGGTAACTAGGATAGTAGAAGGATGGGTTCATAAAATAGAAGGTAAGTGGGAAGGAGGTGGTATGGGTCTAGTTCGAGGTTATGGTTTGGGCAACTCTACCTTCTTAATTGGTTTGGTTAGGGGTTTATTTGGTGGACCAGATGGAGTTAAGTCCAAATTCAAATAGGGGTGAGTTAGACTAAGTGTGAGAAGAATTACCAGATTCTTAACTAGTTTGGTAAGAGAGGCATGAGGTGATTTGTTAATGCTAATGTGAGGTGGTTTGGATGGTTTACTTATGGTTTTAGAAGAAAAATGTTTGATGGGGAGGTAATAATGGGTTTAAGGGTGGATTCAAGGGAGGTTGATCATTTAGATTTCTTTTGGTAAGGGAGCCCAAGATGATGCCAAAAGGTGGCTCTATCAAAGTTAAGTTGAGAAGTAAACTCTAAACTTTGGACTAGTCTAGAAAAGGGCTTGTAAATGGGTTTAGTTCCTTGGTCATTGGTTTCAAAAATTAAACCCTTAGGTGAAGAAGAGGGAATGGCTCCATCATATTTGTTCTTGATGGGAGATTCCAAAGTTGGTGGTTGGGTGGATGAGGTAACCTTCTCTTGTGAGATGGTTTCCAAAGAGGGAATGGATGGTTCTATGATGGGTGAGGTAGGTGTAGTGTCCTCAATTGAAGGAATGGACATGGTCGATTCCTTTGTTTGGGTGTCTAAATGAATGGAGGGCATTTCTACCACTTCGATGGGTGGGGTGAAAGAAGAAATAATTAAAGCAAAGGTTGTCTCCTCTGGTATTTCCATCAAAGGAGAGGTAGACAGAGTAAGGTCTCATCAAGAAAAGAGAGAGGGGTAGTTGATTCCTTTGTTTTGGTATCCAAAGGAATAAGAGGTGAGTTTACTACTTTTGTAAATGAAATGGAAGAAGTAGTTGTGATAGTGGTCTCCTCAACAATGGGCTCAATAGTAATAACATTGATGGTATGTGCCTCATGAGAGTGAAAAGATTTTGGTTGGTTACCATGGTGATGGGTAGAAGGAGCATGATTAGTAAAAGGTTTGTGGAAGATTTCAAGGGAATGATTAGGAGGTGCATTAGGATTATCAAATGCAAGTTCTCCACTATCAATTAAGCTTTGGACAAGACTTTTGAAGGTATTACATCTACTTATGTCATGTCTAATAAATCAGTGAAAAGCATAATGGTCATTCTCATTGTACCAACTAGGCACGAGGTGAGAAGCAACAAATTATTGGGGTGGTTTCATAAATGGAAGTTGGATTAAGGTTAGCTTTGATAAATTTGTCCAAAACTGATGCATAAGATTCCCCTATGGGAGTATATTGTTTTGGAGGGGTTTGACTTTGGTTTTGGTTTTGTTGGTAGGAAGGGTCGGAAGAATTGGTTTGATGTGGTTGGTTGACAGTTGGACGTGGAGCAATTTTTATTAAAACTAAGTTTTTAGATGCTTTTGTTTTGGTATTGAGATGGTTGGATTGGTTAGTGGTTTTGGTAGAGGGAGGGTCATTGGATTTAAATCTATAATTATTGTTTTACAATTTCAATTTCCCTTCATCAATGGCTTAGTTTTCAACTTTATGTTATGGTAAATGGCTCATCAAAAGTTTTGAAAGTTTGAACTTGAAGAGTGGAGGCAATATGTTTGGCACAACCCTAAGAGAAGAGCTTAATAAACTCAAGTTGGGGTAATGGAAAAGAGATTTCATTGATGAGACCTCCCCATTTGGCTACAAAGTCAGCAATTGATTCTGTTGTTCCCAAAATCAGCTATGCTCATTTTTGGAACAACCCCTATGAAACTTGTCCGTTTCATGTTTTTCTCCCTAAGTTCGTCTTTTAAGGCAAGTTTCTCTTGTTATCGTGTTTGTTCAACTGGAAGCATTCAAAGTTCATGACGTTCCCTTATTGTGTTTTCCCAAAAATGTCAAAATCATTACAATCTTGATATGGCCAAAGGATTAAAAAATTTCATTTCTCAGAGTTAGTGTTTTCTAGTGTTTCTATGTAGGGGCAGCATTTTTTGCCACCACTACATTTGTTTTGTGTTTTCCATGCAAATGCAACATTTTTTGCCACCCTTGCATCTGTCATGCAAGAGCAGTGAAATTTTCCACCCTTACATATTTTTATGCCTCCCATATAGGAGTGGCAATTTTCTCCACCCCTGCATATCCTTTCAACCTCCCATGCAGAGGCGATGAATTTCGCTGCCCTTACACAACCTTGATTTTCACGTGTTGCATTTATGGCCACACACATCAAGTGGTTGGGGGCAATTTTCACCCCCATTTAATCATTTTTCTCGATCTTTTCACCTTATTCTTTCATTGCTTCTCCTCCTCTTTGCCCCTAGATGATCAAGCGAGCAAGAAGAAGCACATTTTCACTGGATTCAAGCCTCATTTTGCATTATTCTTTAGGTAGGGTTTTGTTTTTGTTTTTATTTTTGTTTTCCTTTCTCTTGTTTAGTTGTTTTTATTTCTTTTTCTTTTAGGTTTTCTTTTTTATTCTTCTTCTTCCCCTACCTCTTTTCCCCCATCAAATGAGGTGATCCTAGCCCCCTTCACCACACCTCGACCCTCCTCTTCCCACCTTTCCCTTTCGGCCTTTTCGTCCTCGCATCCAACCGCCGAACCTTGTGTTAGGGTGGAAAAATTTGTCGCCTTTATGGAACCCCTTACAAAATCCTTACTTGTGTAAGGATGGAAAATTTTGCCACCCTAACATAGTCCATAACCACCTGAACTCATGCACCAGTGGAAATTTTTATCGTCAATGCAATCCAACTCGAACTACATGTAAAGGTGGCAAAAATTACTGCCAATACACTTGACCTCCCCACTAAGTGCAAGGGCAGCAATTTTTGCCATCCTTACATGAAACATCCGTTATAATCCAAAATGCATCGGTGGTGATTTTTGCCACCTATGCATCCTCTTTTCTACTGAACGTGCACAGGTGGCAATTTTTGATGCCTATGCACAATAAACCCCTTCCACATGCAAGGGTGGCAATTTTTGCCGCCCCTACATACCATCTCCCCATTTTTCCTAACTCTAAGAAATTTTCATTTTTCTTGTTTTTTGAGCCTGCTCTCCATTTCCTTCCACTTTCTAACCTATTCTCATGCCTTAGCCTTTTCAAGTGTGTTTCCCTAGTCATGATCACCCAACGTGCAATTTTTCTAGATTGCCAATTTTTCCCCTAATTATGCAATCATGACTCTTATCGTAGTTTCTCTTCGAGATCCTTCTTTGTCAACGTATTTTCAACAAAGGCTTATCCTAATGACTAAAGCTTCTCCAAAGAAGTCGAAGGTGATGAACTACCAATATCAAGGTGTTTTCGTTATCACCTCGGTCACTTCTAATGTCAATGACATTAGGGACACAAAGATCGGCCACGTAGATATGGTCGAGTTTGTAGAGAGAACCAAGGCAAAAAATTTGAGCTCCAAAATGAAGATGATAATTGAGAGCAATATCCATCTAGTCTCCTTTTTTCCTATGGTGGAACATCACATAGAGTTTGTCCTCCAGTGCACCCAATTCTACAATAAAGAGACCAGAGCTGTGTCAGATGCTAGTGGCAACATAGTAATTTGATTGGACCCCAAATTCATCGATAAAGTTTTCATGTGCCCTCCTGCTACTGAAGTATTGAAGATCAACTTCGTAAAAGCACAAAAGGAATATGACAAAGACCTCGAGAATGCAAAGAAGGTGATCAACAACAGATGGTTGAAAACTCCCAGAGTCAACTTATCTAGATGGCCACAAAACTTTTTGAGTGACTTTATAGAGGAAGTTGGTGACTTAATTACTCTTCTCAACAGGGTACGAGGTTTACCCTCTTCTTCTCAATTTCATGAATGGATGTATCCCTTCATCAAGATAATCCTTCAAGGGAAGCAAGTCATCTTCAGGGGTGAACAGATCAGCAATGCTCTGCAGAGCAATTGACAAAAGTGTCTACTACTTAGAAGTTCTATATGACTTCATAACTAGTGTATATTGCAGCTTTAATGAGAACCTTTCTAGATTTGACATCAGAGGGAGACAGAAAAACCACCCCTGTATATCAATATTAACCTCAGCTAACATTAAAGGGATCAATCCATCACTTTAGGAGGGTAAATGATGCCTTTTTTATAGTATTTTTGTGTCTTTTTGACTCTCAATTAGAATAGAAGAGAGTATCAGATGAAGCCTAGACTATTGTCAATGACTTCGGTTGTATGTTCTTACAGTTCCCTACTTTTTGCTATCTGCGGGTTGGATTTTTCCAAGGCTATCCCTATATGCACCCTAAATTTCTTTCTGATAAATTGATCTTGATGGAGTTGTGTAGACAAATTATTATTATACATAATAAGTAGATGGAACTTAAGAAAACAGGCTTCAGATTCCTCATTGAAATTGATAGCTACTTAGTGTTGACCACTATAAAAGCAAGGGCAATGGAGACCAAAATGCAACTTGTTACTATGAATCATTTCAAAAAAAAGCTCAAATTTGATTACAGAGGTGTCAAAGACATGATTAGAAGGAAGACTCAGTTCCATGAGCCCATGATTGAAGATGTTTAGATAGATTTAAGAACAGCAGAAGATATCAAGAAGATGGACTATAGCAGACTATCTCTGGAACAAATTGAATATCTAGGGCTCGTTGATATTCTTCAAAATCTAGTAGATGACAGAGATCTGGTAAATAGTAGGTATCTTGCTAAACAAGTCACTACTCTCCTCTTCCTCTAATCCAATGGTCTCGAAAAGAGTTGACCTCTTTAAGAATGAGATTTGAACTAATATTGGCCAACACCAATGATTGGTTAGAAAACAAAGGTATCACATTAAAAGAATTCATCACAGGATCAGAGGCTAAATTCCAAGAAGAGACAAAGAGGAGAGCTAAAAATAGAACAAAGAATAAAAGTGATGTTCCTTCTCCTTCCAGGCCCCATAAGCCTATAATCATCTTTGTATCAAAGAAATCAAAGGTTGCCAAGAAAGAACCAGAGTAAATAGATATGGAAGTTGAGAAATAAAGTGCCCAAGAACAAGTGATAGAATAGATGGAAATAGATGATAGGCCCACAGGTCAATAGGGGATGAAAACTCTATCTCCATAAGAGGGGGCATAGCCAGTCACAGGAATTTCTTCTTCTCCACCCCACTCACCTGTTGTGACTCCTTCGCCCATTTCTCCCATCATTATTCCCTCCTCTAGAGCCGCCTCTCCTTCTAGAGTTATTTTTGGCAACCCTCAAGGCACTTATAGAGATGTTCTTTGATCATCAGGATCTATCCCCAGTCTTTCACCTCCTTTTTTCAACATCAGAGATAGTTTCACCTTCGACCAGTTAGTAGCCGGTGTAGTTTTGCCCGATACTACACCCACTACGCCCATTATTTCCACCAGTAGTGCAAAAATGCATTGTATCTTACCTTCACATTGAAATACTTATGTTATGTTACCCAAGTGACACCAACTATAGGGACTATTGCTACTGTAAGTGCTTCTGCTCTCCCACCTTGGTTATCGACTTTCACACCCAAAATAAAAAATCAAGCCATCTCTCCAAATGACTTTGATTTCGGAAAAATAGTGCCAATGAAAGCTAAGATCCCCAAGAAGCCAAAAATCCTTTTGAAAATGATTGGAGATAAGGAGCACAAATTTATAGAGATAGTCAAACCCCCATAGGATGTAACCCTTAAGAATTTTGATATGAGCATCTACTCCATTTCTCGAGTTGAGTTGGGAAAAATAACTCACAAGGGTGACAAGATTGATTTGCAATCCACAATGGATATCATGGTCTAGAAATTTGATAGAGAGAGAGATGAAAGATCATTACAAATCAAAGGCGGAACAATTGATCACGATAATCAAGAGATTCACTTTTGCTCCAGAAGCAGCAACTCTAGAGGCTTTCTCCATAAATGACCCTGTAATCCAAAAAGTAGAGAAGACCTATCTAAATAGAAAAGTACTTGAAGATTACATAGATAAGATGCATGCATAAGGGATTTCCTTGTTTACAGAGGTGGCTGAGAAAATAGGTAAAATAAAAAAATGACAACAGAGTTAGAAGACCTTATCTCTATTATTTCTCAAGATATTGATAGCACAAATAAATATCTTAGTAAGTGGACAGAGATGAAAACACTGAAGAAACGTACCTTAGTATCAATCAGCGTCATTACTGATAGAAATTTCTATATTGAAATCAAAGAACCACTAATATACAAGATTTGGGTACTTGAAGAATTAATCAACGACATCAAATCTTCTAAGGACACCAATGAAGAAAGCGACACCAGTCTATTAAACAGATTGGAGGAATTGCCTTGCAAACTCACCTCTCGAGACAACCAATTCATTTTTGTAGAGGAAATGATTCAAGAATTCAAAGGTATGATCCAAAGGGAATTCGAGGAGAAAGCGTTCTCAATGACTTCTATGGATAATATTTTAGATAAAAGGTTAACTCTGGATAATCTGAGAACTAGGTTAACAAGTCATGTGAAAGCAATCAAAGCAGTGAGAGATGCCACAATCAGAGCTAAGGTGGTCTTCAAAAATACTATTGCACCAGATAGTATCGAGATACAAGCAAATAACGCCATGTATGACGCTCATCTAAAGAAGTTTGGCGACAAAAGTTGAATTATTCTTCCATACTCTCTTCTTCATTCTTCTCATGTACTTTGTAATTGACTTGGGACATTTTCACATGTACTTTTGTAATATGTAATTACATGTAAAAATCCAAAAAAGTCTCAAAGTTAACAATGACTCATCTTTGACTACATTTTCAATATTTAAATCTATTTCCAATTTTGAAGGTTTTTCCTTATATATATACAGGCAGCTTCTTTTGTAAAATGGCTCTAGATAATTGAGAGCAAAAACTCTACCAAAATTGAGATACTTCTTGAGACTTTGATCTCAGCTTGTAAATCAAATTTTCTTGAATGAATGAGAAGCAGGTTATTTTCAGACTTTGTGTTGAAATAATTTGTGTTATTTAGGAGATCGTTCTTATGTTCTCTTTCCTAATAATCTCTCATCTATTTGATTAAATAAGAAAAGTGTGTGCAAAAATTATCTAAAGACATTCTAAAGGATATCAGAAAGACTTTAAAGTACTTTTATCCTTTGTGATCTTGTTATCTGTTGTAGTTTTAGGTGAAGACTTTGAGCTTTACTTCACTCTACTGTTACGTACACTTCGAATCAGTGAGAGAAGCAATGAAAGACTTTGTGCTTTCATGTGTTTCTCATCGACCTAGTTACTACTCGAGAATATTTTCTTCCATTTGCTTAATACTATTTTTGAGGGAAGAGGAATGCTTTCAGTCATCAACCAAGATTTCTCTTTTTCTTTATGAACATCATCTCTAAAAAAAGAGAGATGGATGGTGTTATCCTACCCTGAGTATTATTTTCTACTTATATATATATATATATATATATATATATATATAGCATATAAGTGATTTATAGGGAACCTCCCCTTGATGAGAGGAGAGATTTATCTCATTAAGATGTGGTAAATCCACACTTCTTTTTGCTGTATAAATCTCTTTATAATGTGGTTGATATATCCATTTTGCCATCAGTTAGCTGATGATAAAATTTTCACCCAACAACTTTTGGTGACTCTACTGGGGATTACGAACATGCATTTTAAAGCCTCATGCTTCAACTTGAAGCATCTCTAGTTCTTTTTTCATTTTACACTCTGGCAGATCCACTGTACACGCGAAGCCAGAGAGCTTAAGGTATTGTTGATCATGTATTTGAGTTGGTGCGACAAACTAACTTTGAGATTTCTCTTCCACCATCTCACCTTCAGTGAACTAAGAGTTTTTCTCCTACCAACGTCAGATCTTCCATACCTAGTGAAGCTTCTAGTCTCAGTAATAGTAAGGTTTTGTTTATATTGACCCATTTGTTATCCTTCCATTCAATCATCATATCATAATGGCCCAAGGTCCTTGGGGCAACTCCTTTGGTCCTCTCAATCTGACCCCACCTTTACACGAACTACCTCATAGTTCGAGAAAGAATTTCTCTAAATTCTATGGTGATGAGAAGGCTCATCCTGATGAGAATATTGTTGCCTTCTCTATAGCATGCAGTGTGATAGGTGTGGAATATGAAGATGTAGCAGTGAGACTTTTTGTAGAAACTTTGCAAGGTGCTGCTATGGACTAGTTTTATCACCTTCAAGCTTGAACTATAACTGACTAGAATACACTCAAAGCCAAGTTTGAGGCTAGCTTCAAAGCCGCTAAAGATGCACATGCCTTGTTAGCTCAGCTTATGTAGATGAAGAAAGAACCTCATGAGCCTATATTATGTTCAAGAGCCAGGATTGTGTTGATATCTCCTCAAGGAGATATTTTTCCTCTTCATACAAGTTGTAGTTCAGCAACACTAATAACACAGCTGAGTACGAATCTCTACTGCTTGGATTGAAGACTGCTCAAGACAAAGGCATCAAACTCCTCCATGTTAAAGGTGATGTTAAAGTGATAGTTTGTCAGATAAGGAACCTGTATCAAACTAAAAAAAAGAAATTGTGCCACTACCACAATTTAGTCTTAGATCAAATTGAAAGCTTTGACACTTTTAACATCTCTGCCATACCTAGGGAATTTAACGATCGAGCTGATGCACTAGTTATTTCAGCAACTCTATTGGTTCCTCACCCTAATTTTAAAAGAGATAGCTACACTATTAAATTGGTCTTTCAACCAGTGTGCTTGATAATGCCATCCATTGCCAGGTGTTTAACAATGATAACCAAATCATTGTCTTCCTAGAGCAAAAGAACAACTTTAAATAGCTTCATTTCGATGGTAGTGAGCCCCAGAAGCTTAAACTAGCCTCTAAATCAAATACAAATGCAGGTGAAGAATTTCTGCAACTTAAAGGGAATAAGATTCCAAAAGGCCTAATTTCCCTTGAGAAACTATTTGACAAATACGACAGGTTCATTAAACAACAGCAAAAAGATTCAAACTCTTCCCATGAGTTTGATCAAATAAATTTAGGTACCAAGAAAAATCCCAAAGTGGTAAACATTGGGAAATGCTGCACTCAAGAAAAAAAGTTCAAGTTCACTGCTCTGCTCCACCAATATATAGATGTCCTAGCATACTCCTATGATGATCTGAAGTCGCTCAGACCTGAAGAAATCTACCATAACATTCTTCTCAAAAGTGATTCAGTGCCTTACAAGCAAAAATTTAGGTAGTATAATCTGAAAATATCAGGTACTATTCTGTTTGAAATACAAAAAATGCTAAATGCTAGGATAATTTTTCCAATCCATCATTCCAAATGGATTGCAAAAATAGTCCCTGTGAAGAAGAAGAATGGCAAAATTTGCATGTGTAGATTTCAAAAACTTAAATCAGTTATCCTTAAAAGATAACTATCCTCTGCCTATCATGGACCAAGTTCTACAGATGGTGATCAATTTAGAGATGTTATCAATACTGGATAGCTTCTTAGGGTATAATCAAGTTGAAGTTAAAAAAGTAGACTAGCGTAAGACTACCTTCACCACATCTTGGGGCACTTTTACCTATCGAAGAA
This sequence comes from Torreya grandis, assembly GCA_037957365.1. Taxonomy (NCBI): domain Eukaryota; kingdom Viridiplantae; phylum Streptophyta; class Pinopsida; order Cupressales; family Taxaceae; genus Torreya; species Torreya grandis. The sequence continues at coordinate 1,000,858 of JARHVA010002396.1, read as the reverse complement.
TGCTTTTTGGCCTAATAAATGCTGGTGCCACTTTTTAGAGAGCAATGGACTTTACTTTCAAAAAGGAAATGGGTAAGTTCATTAAAGTATACCTGAATGATTTAATAGTCTTTTTCAAGCATTGTCTTGATCATGTGCACTAATTATAACAAGTGCTGGAACGTTGCCGCCAAAATGACATTTCTCTAAATCCCAAAAAAAACATTTTTGGAGTAACAGAGAGGAAATTTCTCAGACACATTATATCCCAAGAAGGCATAAAGATTGACTCAAAAAGAGTCAAGTCCATCTAGGAGCTTACCCTTCCCATAAGTAAGACTGCAGTTCACTCTTTTTTTGGAAAAGTGAATTTTTTACGAAGGTTCATCCCCGAGTTTGCTGAAAAGACTCACCATATTGTAAACATGATGAAGGGAAAGGCCACTTTTCATTGGACTGAAGAAGGCAAATTAGCATTCCGAGACATCAAGACAGTGATTGCCCATGCCCCAATTCTGGTTTGTCCAAACTATAACAAGGATTTTATAATGTATAGTTATGCTTCTGAGCATACACTTTCAGCTATTTTGATTCCACATAATCAAGAAGGTGTGGAATCCCCTATTTTTTTCATGAGTTTTTCCCTCAAATCTCATGATCTGAAGTATTCAAACATGGAGAATCATGCTTATGCAGTGGTAAAGGCAGTGAAACATTTCTGCTTCTACATCCTGAATTCACACACTACTATCCTAGTTCCTGACACCACAGTCAAATCCATATTAACTCAGCAGGAGTTTGGAACTAAAAGAGGCAATTGGATTGATAAAATTCAAGAGTTTAATCTAGTCATCAAACTAATGAAACTGGTATAAGGAAAGGGCCTATGTCAATTGATTGTCGACAACAAACCAGAAGAAATAGAGCATGGAGAAGAAGAAATTGAAGACACGCCAATAGTCCTCTTTATCTCCACCATGAATGAGTGGTACTCAAATATTGCTCATTTTCTTACTTATGGTGAGTGTCCTGCTCACCTATCTTATAAAGAAAAGAGGATTGTCAAGTTAAAGGCTGCCAATTTTGTCCTCTAGGATAATGACCTATACAAGAGGAGCCTTGATGGAGTGTTCTTTCACTGTGTGGATAAAGAGCAGTAGAATCAACTTTTGAAGTCTTTCCATGATCTAGCCTGTGGAGGACATTTTTCTACTCTTGTAATAGCTCATAAAATTTTGTGAGCCAGGTATTACTAGCTTACTCTCTTTCAAGATGCATACAAATGGGTACGTAGATGTGAATTATGCTAGCAATTCGTTAGAAGACCCAAGTTGGTTGCTCTACCTCTTAAACTTGTGGTGATAGAAGAACCATTTCATCAATGGGGAATCGATTTTATTGGTGTTATAAATCCATATTTAAGTGCTAGACATGATTATGTCTTCATAGCCATAGATTACTTCACCAAGTGGGTGTAAGCTATTCCAACCAAGCATGCTACTTTAGAAGTAGTATGCAATTTCCTCAAGAAAAACATTATTTCCAGGTTTGGAGTTCCAACCAAGATTGTCACGGATAATGCAGCTTGTTTTTCTTCCTATAAGATTACTTAGTTCTATTTTTACTATGGGATTACCTCTCCCACACTTCTGATTATTTTTCACAAGGAAATGGCCAAGCAGAATCAAGCAACAAGAACCTGGTGACCATCATCAGAAAGCTGGTGGATGACAACTAATGAACCTGTCATAAAGCATTGGTTGATGTTTTATGGGCAGACAAAACTACACTCAAAAGGGCAATTGGTATGTCACCTTTTCAACTTCTTTATGGTCTCAATGCTGAGATACTAATCACCCTGAAATTGTCAGCATTGAAATTGGCTAAGGCAAATCGAAGATCAGACATATGAAAGATCCATCAATAAGAGGATCATGTGCTTGACTGAGTTAGATGAGCAGCGAACTATGGTGGTGGACCAAATTTTTGTGCATCAGAGTCTGGTGAAGAAGCTTTTTGACTAGAAAGCAAAAAATTGTGATTTTCAAGTTGGAGATCAAGTCCTGTTGTGGGACAAAAGAAGACAGCCAAAGGGAATGCACGAGAAATTTGAATCCCTTTAGAAGGGCCCTTTTACTATACATTAGCTCAATGGTGAAAATAGTTTCTTATTGAGTTATCAAGATGGCACGCCCTTTTCTCTCCCTCACAATGGGCAGCATTTGAAGCACTTTAATTCTTGAAGTATCAGATAACATCATCTATACATATGTTTATTTGTATAGTCTTTAGTTCTATTTTCATGCTTTTTATTTTCATTTTTTGTGTCTTTTCCTTTTTTTTGGCTTGACTCTGTAGCCCAATGGCTTGGATGAAGGCACTTAGAGACTGGTTTCTACTCCCATCAATCAGTTTGACCAATGAAACTTCCCAAATAGAAGTCAGTTGTTGTTTCCAAAATTAGCTACACTCATTTTTGGAACAACCCCTATGAAACTTGTCCATTTTATGTTTTTCTCTCTAAGTTCATCTTTCGAGGCATGTTTCTCTTGTTCTCATGTTTATTCAACTGGTAGCATTCAAAGTTCGTGACGTTCTCTTATTGCATTTTCCCAAAAATGTGAAAATCATTACAATCTCAATGCGGCCAAAGGACAAAAAATTTCATTTCTCAAAGTTAGTGTTTTCTAGTGTTTCCATGTAGCGGCGACATCTTTTGCCTCCACTACATTTGTTTTATGTTTTCCATGCAAAAGTAGCATTTTTCGCTGCCCTTGCATCCATCATACAAGAGCGACAAAACTTGTCACCCTTGCATATATTGATGCCTCCCATAAAGGAGCAATAATTTTTGCCACTCCTACATATCCTTTCAACCTCCCATGTAGAGGCGGCAAATTTTGCCAACCCTGTATAACCTCAATTCTTGCACGCGACATTTATGGCCATGTACATCGAGTGGTTGGGGGCAATTTTTGCACCCATTTAATCTTTTTTCTCCCTCTTTTCACCTCATTCCTCCATTGTTTCTCTTCCTCTCTACCCCTGAATGATCAAGCGAGCAAGAGGAAATGCATTTTTGCTGGATTCGAGCCTCGTTTTGTGTTGTTCTTCAGATAGGGTTTTGTTTTTGTTTTTATTTTTGTTTTCCTTTCTCTTGTTAAGTTGTTTTTCTTTCTTTTTCTTTTAAGTTTTCTTTTTTATTCTTTTTCTTTTTCTTCTACCTCTTTTTCCTTGTCAAATGAGGTGATCTTAGCCCCCTTCACCGTGCCTTGACCCTCCTCTTCCCACCTTTCCCTTTCGGCCTTTTCACCCTCGCATCTAACCACCAAACCTTGTGTTAGGGTGGCAAAATTTGTTGCCCTTATGGATCCCATTACAAAATCCTTACTTGTGTAAGGGTAGTAAATTTTGCCACCCTAACATAGTCCCTAACCACCCGAACTCATGCACTGGTGGCAATTTTTATTGCTAATACAATCCAAATCGAACTACATGTAAAGGTGGAAAAAATTGCCACTAATACACCTGACCTCCCTACTAGGTGCAAGGGCAGCAATTTTTGCCGCCCTTACATGAAACATCCTTTCTAATCCAACATGCATCGACGGCATTTTTTACCACCTATGTATCCTCTTTTCTACTCAATGTGCACAGGTGGCAATTTTTGCCACCTATGCATAAGAAACCCCTTCCACATGTAAGGGTAGCAATTTTTTCTGCCCCTACATACCTTCTTCCCATTTTTGCTAACTCTACGTTATTTTTGTTTTTCTTGTTTTCTAAGCTTGCTCCCCCTTTCCTTCTAATTTTTGACCTATTCTCACACCTTAGCCTTTTTAAGCACATTTCTCTATCCATGATCACCGAATGTGCAATTTTTCCAAATTGCTAATTTTTTCCCTAATTGTGCGATCATGACTCTTATCGCAGTTTCTCCTTGAGATCCTTCTTCATCAACGCATTTTTAACAAAGGCTCATCTTGATGACTGAAGCTTCTCTAAAGAAGTTGAAGGTGATGAAATACCAATATCAAAGTGTTTTCCCAATCACCTTGGTCACTTCTAATGTCGATGAGATTGGGGACACAGAGATCGGCCAAGTAGATATGGTTGAGTTTGTAGAGGAAACCAAGGCAAAAAATCCAAGCTCTAAAATGAAGAGGATAATCAAGAGCAATATCCATCTAGTCTCCTCTTTTCATGTGGTGGCACATCACACAGAGTTCATCCTCCAATGTGCCCAATTTTACAACAAAGAGACCAGAGCTGTGTCAGATGTTAATGGCAATGTAGTAATTTGACTAGACCTCAAATTCATTGATAAAGTTTTCATGTGCCCTCTTGCTACTGAAGTATTAAAAATCAACTTCATAGAAGCACAAAAGGAATATGACAAAGACCCTGAGAAGGCAAAGAAGGTGATCAACAACAAATGGCTAAAAACTCCCAGAGCCAACTTATCCAGATGGCTATGAAACTTTTTAAAGAGTGACTTTCTAAAGGAAGTTGGTGACTTAATTACTCTCTCAGCAAGGTACGAGGTTTACCCTCTTCTTCTCAATTTCATGAATGGATGTATCCCTTCATCAAGATAATCCTTCAAGGAAAACAAGTCATCTTCTGAGGTGAACAGATCAGCAATGCTTTGCATGAGCAATTGACAAAATTATCTACTACTTCAAAGTTATATATGACTTCATACCTAGTGTATATTATAGCTTCAATGAGAACCTTTCCAAGTTTGACATCAGAAGGAGACACAAAAACCACTCCTGTATATCAATATTAACCTTAGATAACATTAAAGAGATCAATCCATCACTTTAGGAGGGTAAATGATGCCTTCTTCACAGTATTTTTGTGTCTTTTTGACCCTCAATTAGAATAGAAGAGAGTATCAGCTGAAGCCTGGACTGTTGTCAATGATTTTGGCAGTATGTTTTTACAGTTCCCTACTTTTTGCTATCTATGGGTTGGCTTTTTCTAAGGCTATCCCTATATGCTCCCTAGATTTTTTTCTGATAAATTGATCTTGATGGAGCTGTGTAGACAAATTATTATTGTACACAATAAGTAGATGGAACTTAAGAAACCAAGCTTCAGGTTCCCCATTGAAATTCGCAGGTACTCAGTGTTGACCACTACAAAAGCAAGGCAAATGGAGATCGAAATGCAACTTGTCACTATGAAGCATTTTAAAAGAAGGCCCAAATTTGATTACAAAGGTGTCAAAGACATGATCAGAAGGAAGAATCAATTCCATGAGCCCATGATCGAAGACATCTAAATAGATTTAAGAACAGTAGAAGATATCAGGAAGATGGACTATAGCAAACTATCTCTGGAACAAATCAAATATCTAGGGCTCGCTGATATTCTTCAAAATCTAGTAGATGACAGAGATCTGGTAAATAGTAGGTATCTTGCTGAACAAGTCACTAACTCTCCTCTTCCTCTGATCTAATGGTCTCAAAAAGAGTTGACCTCTTTATGAATGAGATTTGCACTAATATTGGCCAACACCAATGATTAGTTAGAAAACAAAGGGATCACATTAAAAGAATTCATCACAAGATCAGAGGCTGAATTCCAAGAAGAGACAAAGAGGAGAGCAAAAAATAGAATAAAGAATAAAAGTGATGTTTCTTCTCCTTCCAGACCCCATAAGCATAGAATCATCTTTGTATTAAAGAAATCAAAGGTTGTCGAGAAAGAACCAGAGTAAACAAATATGGAAGTTGAGAAACAAAGTGCTCAAGAACAAGTGACAAAATAGATGGAAATAGATGATAGGCCCATGAGTCAATAGGGGATGGAAACTCTATCTCCACAAGAGGGAGCATAGCCAGTCGCAGGAATTTCTTCTTCTCCACCCCACTCACCTATTATGACTCCTTCACCCATTTCTCCCATCAGTATTCCCTCCTCTAGATCCGCCTCTCCTTCTAGAGTTATTTTTGGTGACCCTCAAGGCACTTCTGGAGATGTTCTTTGATCATCAAGATCTATCCCCAGTCTTTCACCTCCTTTTTTCAACATCAAAGATAGTTTCACCTTCGACTAGTCAGTAGTCGGTGTAGTTTTGCCTGATACTACGCCCATTATTTCCACCAGCAGTGTAGATGTTACCCAAGTGAAACCAACTATAGGGACTGTTGCTACTATAAGTGCTTTTGCTCTCCCACCTTAGTTATCAACTTTCACACCCAAAATAAAAAAGCAAGCCATCTCTCTAAATGACTTTGATTTTGGCAAAATAGTGCCAGTGAAAGCTAAGACCCCCAAGAAGCCAAAAATCTTTTTGAAAATGATTGGAGATAAGGAGCACAAATTTATAGAGATAGCCAAACCCCCACAGGATGCAACCCTTGAGAATTCCTACAACTATTTGAAGATATCAAGAAGATGGACTACAGTAGACTATCTCTAGAACAAATCGAATATCTAGGGCTCATTGATATTCTTCCAAATCTAGTAGATGACAGAGATCTGGTAAATAGTAGGTATCTTGCTGAACAAGTCGCTAACTCTCCTCTTCCTCTGAACCAATGATCTCAAAAAAAGTTGACCTCTTTAAGAATGAGATTTGAATCAATATTAGTTAACACCAATGATTGGTTAGCAAACAAAAGGATCATATTAAAAAAATTCCTCATGGGATCAGAGGCTAAATTCTAAGAAGAGACAAGGAGGAGAGCAAAAAATAGAACAAAGAATAAAAGTGATGTTCCTTCTCCTTCTGGACCCCATAAGCCTAGAATCATATTTGTGTCAAAGAAATCAAAGGTTGTCGAGAAAGAACCAAAGTCAACAGATATGGGGGTTGAAAAACAAAGTGCCCAAGAATAAGTGACAGAATAAATAGAAATAGATGATAGGCTCATGAGTCAATAGGGGACAGAAACTCTATCTCCACAAGAGGGGGCACAGCCAGTCACAGGAATTTCTTCTTCTTTGCCCCACTCACCTATTGTGACTCTTTCGCCTATTTTTCCCATCAGTATTCCCTCCTCTAGAGCCGCCTCTCCTTCTAGAGTTATTTTTTATGACCCTCAAGGCACTTTTGGAGATGTTCTTCGATCATCAAGATCCATCCCAAGTCTTTCATCTCCTTCTTTCAACATCAGAGACAATTCCACCTTCGACTAGTCAGTGGCCGGTGCAGTTTTACCCGATACTACGCCCATTATTCCCAATAGCAGTGCAGATGTTACCCCAGTGACACCAACTACAGGGACTATTGCTATTGTAAGTGCTTCTGCTCTCCCACCTTGGTTGTCGACTTTCACACCCAAAAGAAAAAAGTAAGCCATCTCTCCAGATGACTTTGATATCAACAAAATAGTGCTAGTGAAAGATAAGACATCCAAGAAGCCAAAAATCTTTTCAAAAATGATTGGAGATAAGGGGCACAAATTTCTGGAGATAGCCAAACTCCCACATGATGTAACCCTTGAGAATTTTGATATGAGTAACTACTCCATTCCTCGAGTTGAGTTGGGAAAAATAATTCACGAGGGTGTCAAGAGCGATTTGCAATTCGCAATGGATATCATGGTCCAAAAATTTGATAAAGAGAGAGAGATGAAAGATCATTACAAAGTAAAGGTGGAACAATTGATCGCGATAATCAGGAGATTCACTTTTGCTCTAGAAGCAGCAACTCTAGAGGCTTTCTCTGTAGATGACCCTGTAATCTAGAAAGCAGAGAAGACCTATCTAAAAGGAAAACTACTTGAAGATTACCTAGATAAGATGCATGCACAAGAGATTTCCTTGTTTACAGAGGTGGCTGAAAAATAGGTAAAATGAAAAAAATGAGAACAGAGTTAGAAGACCTTATCTCTATTATTTCTCAAGATATTAACAGCATTAATAATTATCTTAGCAAGTGGACAGAGATGAAAGCACTGAAGAAACATACCTTAGTATCAATCGGCGTCATTGTCGATAGAGATTTCTATATTTAAATCAAAGAGTCACTAATATACAGGATTCAGGTACTTGAAGAATTAATCAGCGACCTCAAATCTTCCAAGGATGTTAGTGAAAAAAGTGACACCAGTCTATTGAATAGATTAGAGGAATTGCCTTATAGACTCGCTTCTCGAGACAATCAATTCATTTTAGCAGAGGAAATGATTTAGAAATTCAAAGGTATGATCCAATGGGAATTTGAGGAGAAAGCATTCTCAATGACTTTTATGGATAATATTTTAGATAATCAGTTAACTCTAGATAATCTAATAACGAGGTTAACTAGTCATGTGAAAGCAATCAAAGCAATGAGAGATGCCACAATCAGAGCTAAGATGGTCTTCAAAAATACTATTGCACCAGATAGTATCGAGATACAGGCAGCTATCACCATGTATGATGCTCATCTGAAGAAGTCTGGCGATAAAAGTTAAACTATTCTTCCATACTCTCTTCTTCATTCTTCTCATGTACTTTGTAATTGACTTGGGACATTTTCACATGTACTTTTGTAATATGTAATTACATGTAAAATTTTGGAAAAGTCTCAAAGTCAACGGTGACTCATCTTTGACTAGGTTTTCAATATTTAAGTTTTTTTCCAATTTTGAATGTTTTTTCCTATATATATAGAGGGAGCCTCTTTTGTAAAAGGGCTCTAGATAATTGAGAGCAAAAACTCTGTCAAAATTGAGATACTTCTTGAGACTTTGATCTCATCTTGTAAATCAAATTTTTTTGAATGAATGAGAAGCAGATTATTTTTAGACTTTTTGTTGAAATAATTTGTGTTATTTAGAAGATCGTTCTTATGTTCTCTTTCTTAATAATATTGCATCTATTTGATTAAATAAGCAAAGTCTGTGTGAAAATTATCTGAAGGCATTCTAAAGAATATCAGAAAGACTTTAAACTACTTTTATTCTTTGTGATCTTGTTATCTGTTGTAGTTTTAGGTGAAGACTTTGAGCTTTACTTCACTCTACTGTTATGTACACTTCAAATCAGTGAGAGAAGTAATGAAAGACTTTGTGCTTTCATATGTTTCTCATTGTCCTAGTTACTACTCAAGAAGATTTTCTTCTATTTGTTGAATACCATTTCTGAAGGAAGAGGAATGCTTTTAGTCATCAACTAGGATTTCTCTTTTACTCTATGAACATCATCTCTAAAAAAAGAGATATATATGGTGTTATCCTACCCTGAGTATTATTTTTTATTTATTTATTTATATATATATATATAGCATATAAGTGATTTATAGGGAACCTCCTCTTGATGAGAGGAGAGATTTATCTCATTAAGATGTGGTAAACCCACATTTTTTGTCGTATAAATCTCTATGTATTGTGGTTGATATACCCATTTTTCCATTAGTTAGCTAATGACAAAATATTCACCCAACAACTTTTGGCGACTCTGTTTGGGATTACATATATGCATTTTGAAGCTTCACACTTCAACTTGAAGCATCTCTAGTTCCTTTTTCATTTTACACTCTGGTAGATCCACTGTACACGTGAAGCTAAAGAGCTCAAGGTATTGTTGATCCTGTATTCAAGTTGGTGTGACAAACTAACTTTGAAATTTCTCCTCCACCATCTCGCCTCCAGTGAACCAGGAGTTTCCCTCCTACCAACGTCAAATCTCCCATACCTAGTGAAGCTTCTAGTCTCAGTACTAATAAGGTTTTGTCTATAATGACCCCACCAAGATTTGTTATCTCGCCATTCAATTGTCATATCATAATGGCCCAAGGTCCTTGGGGCAACTCCTTTGGTCCTCTCAATCTGACCCCACCTTTACACAAACTACCTCGTAGTTCAAGAAAGAATTTTCCTAAATTCTATGGCAATAAGAAGGTTCATCCTGATGAGCATATTGTTGCCTTCTCTATAGCATGTGGTGTGATAGGTTGGAATACGAAGATGTAGTAGTGAGACTTTTTGTAGAAACTTTGCAAGGCACTACTGCGGACTAGTTTTATCACCTTCAAGCTCAAATTATAACTGATTGGAATACACTCAAAGTCAAGTTTGAGGCTAAGTTCAAACTTGCTGAAGATGCACATGCCTTGTTAGCTTAGCTTACGTAAATGAAGAAAGAACCTCATGAGCCTATGAGGGATTTCACAAAAAAATTCAATAAGCTGAGGAACCAAATTCCTACAATCACTCAACCAACGTCAAAAAACCTCAAGTGCTTTTTCATCAACTCGGAACTTCCTGAAGTAAGTTTTTTGTTGAGGCAAGCCAGTCCTATGGATCTCGCTGTGGCTCAAAACATGGCTACTGAGGTGGAAGATGATCTTATTTTGGCAGGTAAGATCAGAAAAGACTCTAATAAAATTAATTTTTCTTCATTTACTAAAAATTCTTCCACAAGCACCATAGATCTTATGGTGCAAAAATTAATGAATGAATTGCTATCCTTGAAAAGATAAATGGCCCAAGGTATGTCTGCTCCTCCTTATCGAGATATGCCAAGAAGGAGATTTCAAAACTAGTCATATCAAGGTAATGCTACCAGAAATCAAGGGTAGCCAAATCGCCTTCCTCTCTCACATGGGAAACTTGCCATTTAATTAGCACCTGTTAATTTAGCAGTTAGTTACCTTGAAGATGAACATGATTTTTTATTCCAACCTGAGTTGGACCAATAAGATGACTCTAATCTCTTTATAGAACAAGAAGAAGAATTAGCTGGCGACTTCAATATCAATTTCCTAGATTATCAGGATGAAGTTAGAAGTAAAAGAGAAGTATTTGATGGATCTTATGTTATTTTTACCAGGTCCCAAAACTAGTCAGCTCAACAAGCTGATAAATAAAAATCAAGAAAAGAACTTCAGCCAGCAGTTTCTATTGCTAAACGAGGGACTTCACTATCATTCTAATCAAAGGACCTGGTGACTAATAAAAAAGTAAGTACCTCAAACCATCCCATACCTTCTACTTCTATCTCTCAGACCAATGTCACACCCAATAAAGGTTAAGATGATGGGTTCCCTTCCTCTATCTCTAACTCATTTCAATTATTTGATATAATTAATCATGCCAAAAAGACTAACATTCAAATGACTGAGATTGAGTACTTACGAGCCAATCCTGAATAGTTTGATAGGTTTGATGAATACGTGAAAAGTAAAATTGCCCCTATAGGACAAGATTATCCAAAGGTAATTCATGATACCTCCAAGAATAAATCCATCTAGAATAATCTTGTTGTTACTCCTCTTGTTGATCCCGAGAAAATATAACCTTTTTATGTTTCCCTATTGATAAATGGTTATGAATTGAGCAATTGCATAATAGACTCTAGAGCTTCTAATAAGGAACCTGTATCAAACTAAAAATGAGAAATTGCACCACTACCGCAATTTAGTCTGGGATCAAATTGAAAGCTTTGATGCTTTCAACATCTCTGCCATACCTAAGGAATTCAATGACCAAGCTGATGCACTAGCTATTTCAACAACTCTATTGATTCTTCACCCTGATTTTAAAGGAGATAGCTACACTATTGAACTAGTCTTTTGACCAAGTGTGCCTAATAATGTCATCCATTGGTAGGTGTTTAACAATGATAACCAAATCATTGCCTTCTTAGAGTAAAAGAATAGCTTTGAACAGCTTCATTTCAATCACAGTGAGCCTCATCAGCTTGAACTAACCTCTGAATCAAATGCAAATGTAGGTGAAGAATTCCTACAATTTAAAGGGAATAAGATCCCAAAAGGCCTAGTTTCCCTTGAGAAGCTGTTTGACAAATACGACATGTTCATTAAACAGTGGCAAAAAGATTAAAACTCCTCCCAGGAGTTTGATCAAGTAAATTTAGGTACCAAGGAAAATCTCAAAGTGGTGAACATTGAGAAATGCTACACTCAGGAAGAAAAGTTCAAGTTCACTGCTCTGCTCCACCAGTATATAGATGTCATGGCATACTCTTATGATGATCTGAAGTCACTCAGACCTGAAAAAATTCACCATAACATTCCTCTCAAAAGTGATTCAGTGCCTTACAAGTAAAAATCTAGGTAGTATAATCTGAAGATATCAGATACTATTATGTCTGAAATATAGAAAATGTTGAATGCTAGAATAATTTTTTCAATCCATCATTCCACATGGATTGCAAATATAGTCCCTGTGAAGAAAAAGAATGAAAAAATTTGCATTTGTGTGGATTTCAAAAACTTAAATTAGTCATCCTTAAATGATAATTATCCTCTACCTATCATGGATCAAGTTCTACGGACGGTGACCAGTTCAAAGATGTTATCAATGCTGGATGGCTTCTCAAGGTACAATCAAGTTGAAGTTGAAAAAGTAGGCTAGCATAAGACTGCCTTCACCACACCTTAAGGCACTTTTGCCTATCGAGGAATGCCTTTTGGCCTAATAAATGTTGGTGCCACTTTTTAGAGAGCAATGGACCTTGCTTTCAAAGAGGAAATGGGTAAGTTCATTATAGTACACCTAGATGATTTAACAGTCTTTTTCAAGCATCGTCCTGATCATGTGCACCATTTACAACAAGTGTTGGAACGTTGCTCTCAGAATGGCATTTCTCTAAATCCCAAAAAATCTATTTTTTGAGTAACGGAGGGGAAACTTCTTGAACACATTGTATCCTGAGAAGGCATAAAGATTGACTCAGAAATAGTCAAGTCCATCCAGGAGCTTACCCTTCCCACAAGTAAGACTACAGTTCACTCTTTCTTCAGAAAAATAAATTTTTTACAAAGGTTCATCCCCGAATTTGTTGAAAAGACACCATATTGTAAACATGATGAAAAGAAAGGCCACTTTCCATTGGACTGAAGAAGGCAAATAAGCATTATGAGACATCAAGATAGTGATTGCCCACGCCCTAATTATGGTTTGTCCAAACTATAACAAGGATTTCATAATGTATAGTTATGCTTTTGAGCATACACTTTTGGCTATTTTGGTTCAACAAAATTAAGAAAGTGTGAAATCCCCTATTTTTATCATGAGTTGTTCTCTCAAATCTCATGAGTTGAAGTATTCAAATATGGAGAAGCATGCTTATGCAATGGTAAAGGTAGTGAAATATTTCTACTTCTACATCCTAAATTCACACACTACTACCCTAGTTCTTGACACCACAGTCAAATCCATATTAACTCAAAAGGAGTTTGAAACTAAAAGAGGTAGTTGGATTGCTAAAATCTAGGGGTTTGATCTAGTCATCAAACCAATGAAGCTGGTGCGAAGAAAGGGCCTATGTCAATTGATTGCCAACAATAGACCAGAAGAAATAGAGCATGAAAAAGAAGAAATTGAAGACACGCCAACAGTCCTCTTTGTCTCCACCACGAATGAGTGGTACTCAAATATTGCTCATTTTCTTACTTAGGGTGAGTGTCATGCTCACCTGTCTTATAAAGAAAGGAGGACTGTCAAGTTAAAGGCTACCAATTTTTTCCTCTGAGACAACGGCCTATATAAGAGGAGCCTTGATGGAGTGTTCCTTCACTCTGTGGATAAAGAGCAGTAGAATCAACTTTTGAAGTCTTTCCATGATCTAGCCTATGGAGGACATTTTTTTGCTCCTATAACTGCTCATAAAATTCTATGAGCCAGGTATTACTGGCCTACTCTCTTTCAAGATGCATACAAATAGGTACGTAGATGTGAATTATGCCAGCAATTCATTGGAAGACCCAAGTTGGTTGCTCTACCTCTTAAACCTATGGTGATAGAAGAACCATTTCAGTAATGGGGAATCAATTTTATTAGTGTTGTAAACCCATCTTTAAGTGTTGGACATGATTATGTCCTCACAGCCATAGATAACTTCATCAAGTAGGTGGAAGATATTCCAAACAAACATGCTACTTCAGAGTAGTGTGCAATTTCCTCAAGAAGAACATCAGTTACAGGTTTGGGGTCCCAACCAAGATTGTCACAGACAATGCAGCTTGTTTCTCTTCCCAAGAGATTACTCAGTTATATTTTTACTATGGGATTACCCTCTCCCACTCTTCTAATTATTTTTTACAAAGAAATGGCCAAGCAGAATTGAGCAATAAGAACCTAGTGACCATCATCAAGAAGTTGGTGGATGACAACCAACGAACCTGGCACAAAGCATTGTTTGATGCTTTATGGATAGATAGAATTACACCCAAAAAGGCAATTGGTATGTCACCTTTTCAACCTCTTTATGGTCTCAATGCTGAGATACCAATCACCCTGAAATTGCTAGCATTGAAATTAGTTAAGGCAATCGAAGATCAGACATATGAAAGCTCCATCGATAAGAGGGTCATTTGCTTGACTGAGTTGGATGAGCAGTGAACTATGGTGGTGGACTGAATTGCTACACATCAGATTCTGGTGAAGAAGTTCTTCAACTAGAAAGAAAAAAATTGTGATTTTTAGGTTGGAGATCAAGTCCTATTATGGGATAAAAGAAGAGAGCCAAAGGGAATGCATGGGAAATTTGACTCCCTCTAGAGGGGCCCTTTTACTATACATTAGCTCAATGGTGAAAATAATTTCCTGTTGAGGTATCAAGATGGCATGCCCTTTTCTCTCCTTCATCATGGGCAGCATCTGAAGCACTTCAATTCTTGAAGTATCAGATAAGATCATCTATACATATGTTTATTTGTATAGTCTTTAGTTTTATTTTTGTGCTTTTCATTTTCATTTTTTGTGTTTTTTCCTTTTTTTGGCTTGACTCCGTAGCCCAATGGCTTGGATGAAGGCACTTAGAAACTAGTTTCTACTCCCATCGATCATTTTAATCAATGGAACTTCTCCAATAGGAGCTAGCTATTATTCCCAAAATTAGCTACGTTCATTTTTGGAACAACCCCTACGAAACTTGTCCATTTCATGTTTTTCTCTCTAAGTTTGTCTTTCAAGGCAAGTTTCTTTTGTTCTCATGTTTGATCAACTAGTAGCATTCGAAGTTCATGACATTCCCTTATTGCATTTTCTCAAAAATGTGAAAATCATTACAATCTCGATGCGATCAGAGGAGAAATTTTTTTATTTCTCAGAGTTAGTGTTTTATAGTGTTTCCATGTAGGGGCGGCATTTTTTGCCACCACTACATTTATTTTATGTTTTCCATGCAAAGGCAACATTTTTTACCACCCTTGCATCTGTCATGCAAGAGCAGTGAAATTTTTCACCCTTGCATATTTTGATGCCTCCCATGTGGGAGCAACATTTTTTGCCACCCCTGCATATCTTCTCAACCTCCCATGCAAAGGTGGTGAATT
Organism: Torreya grandis; assembly: GCA_037957365.1. NCBI lineage: Eukaryota > Viridiplantae > Streptophyta > Pinopsida > Cupressales > Taxaceae > Torreya > Torreya grandis. The sequence continues at coordinate 985,635 of JARHVA010002396.1, read as the reverse complement.
TCACTGCCACTACACAACCTCAATTTTCATGTGCAACATTTATGGCCACGTGTGTCAAGTGGTTGGGGGAAATTTTCACCCCCATTTAATCTTTTTTCTCTCTCTTTTCACCTCATTCTTCCATTGCTTCTCCTCCTCTCTGCCCCTGGATGATCAAGTGAGCAAGAGGAAGCACATTTTTGCCAGATTCGAGCCTCATTTCATGTTGTTCTTCAAGTAAAGTTTTGTTTTTGTTTTTATTTTTGTTTTCCTTTCCCTTGTTAAGTTGTTTTTCTTTCTTTTTCTTTTAGGTTTTCTTTTTTCTTCTTTTTCTTCTTCCCCTACCTCTTTTTCCCCATCAAACGAGGCAATCCTAGCCCCCTTCACCGTGCCTTGAGCCTCCTCTTCCCACCTTTCCCTTTCGGCCTTTTCACCCTCGCATCCAACCGCCAAACCTTGAGTTAGGATGGCAAAATTTTATGCCCTTACGAAACCCATTACAAAATCCTTACCTGTGTAAGGGCGGCAAATTTTGCCACCCTAACATAGTCCCTTGCCACCCTTATGGAACCCATTACAAAATCCTTACCTATGTAAGGGCGACAAATTTTGCCACCCTAACATAGTCCCTAACCACCTGAACTCATGCACCGATGGCAATTTTTGCCACCGATGCAATCCAACTCGAACTACGTGTAAAGGCAGCAAAAATTACTGCCAATACACCTGACCTCCCCACTAGGTACAAGGGTGATAATTTTTGTTGCCCTTACATGAAACATCCTTTCTAATCCAACATGCATTAGTGGTGATTTTTACCACCTATGCATCCTCTTTTCTACTCAACGTGCACATGCGGCAATTTTTGCTGCCTATGCACAGGAAACCCCTTCCACATGCAAGGGCGGCAATTTTTGCCACCCTTACATACCTTCTCCCCATTTTTCTTAACTCTAGGTAATTTTCATTTTTCTTGTTTTTTGAGCCTACTCCCCCTTTCCTTCTACTTTATGACCTATTCTCACACCTCAACCTTTTCAATCATGTTTCCCTAGTCATGATCACCCAATGTGCAATTTTTCTAGATTGCTAATTTTTTTCCTAATTGCACGATCATTACTCTTATCATAGTTTCTCCTTGAGATCCTTCTTCATCAACGTATTTTCAATAATTGCTCTTCTTCATGACTGAAGCTTCTCTAAAGAAGTCGAAGGTGATGAAATATCAATATCAAGGTGTTTTCTCAATCACCTCGGTCACTTCTAATGTTGATGACATTAGGGACACAGAGATCGGCCACATAAATATGGCTGAGTTTGTAGAGGGAACCAAGGCAAAAAAATTGAGCTCTAAAATGAAGAGGATAATCGAGAGCAATATCCATCTAGTCTCCTCTTTTCCTATGGTGGCACATCACATAGAGTTCATCCTCTAGTGCACCCAATTCTACAACAAAGAGACCAGAGCTGTGTTAGATGCTAATGGCAACATAGTAATTCAACTGGACCCTAAATTCATTGATAAAGTTTTCATGTGCCCTCTTGCTACTGAAGTATTAAAGATTGACTTCATAGAAGCACAAAAGGAATATGATAAAGACCCCGAGAAGGTGAAGAAGGTGATCAACAACAGATGGCTGAAAACTCTCAGAGCCAACTTATCTAGATGGCCATGAAACTTTTTGATGAGTGACTTTATAGAGGAAATTGGTGACTTAATTACTCTTCTCAGCAAGGTACGAGGTTTACCCTCTTCTTCCCAATTTCATGAATGGATGTATCCCTTCATCAAGATAATCTTTTAAGAGAAATAAGTCATCTTTTAGAGTGAACAGATTAGTAATGCTCTGCATGAGTAATTAACAAAAGTGTCTACTAATTAAAAGTTATATATGACTTCGTACCTGGTGTATATTGCAGCTTCAATGAGAACCTTTCCAGGTTTGACATCAGAAGGAGATAGAAAAACTACCCATGTATGTCAATATTACCCTCAGCTAACATTAAAGGGATCAATACATCACTTTAGGAGGGTAAATGATGCCTTTTTTGTAGTATTTTTATGTCTTTTTGACCCTCAATTAGAATAGAAGAGAGTATCAAATGAATCCTGGACTGTTGTCAATGACTTCGGCTGTATGCTATAGTTCCCTACTTTTTGCTATATGTGGGTTGGCTTTTTTCAAGGCTATCCCTATATGCTCCCTAAATTTTTTTCTGATAAATTGATATTGATGGAGCTGTGTAGACAAATTATTGTTGTACACAATAAGTAGATGGAACTTAAGAAACCAGGCTTCAAGTTCCCCATTAAAATTGGCAGGTACTCAGTGTTGACCACTACAAAAGCAAGACCAATAGAGATCGAAATGCAACTTGTCACTATGAAGCATTTTAAAAGAAGGCCCAAATTTGATTACAGAGGTGTCAAAGACATGATCAGAAGGAAGACTCAGTTCCATGAGCCCATGATCGAAGACGTCTAGATAGATTTAAGAACAATAGAAGATATCAAGAAGATGGACTATAATAGACTGTCTCTGAAACAAATCAAATATCTAGGGCTCCCTGATATTCCTCAAAATCTAGTAGATGATATAGATCTGGTAAATAGCAGGTATCTTGTTGAACAAGTCGCTAACTCTCCTCTTCTTCTGATCTAATGGTCTCAGAAAAAGTTGACCTCTTTAAGAATGAGATTCAAACCAATATTGGCTAACACCAATGATTGGTTAGAAAACAAAGGGATCACATTAAAAGAATTCATCATGGGATCAGAGGCCAAATTCCAAGAAGAGAAAAGGATGAGAGTGAAAAATAGAACAAAGAATAAAAGCAATGTTCCTTCTCCTTCCAGACCCCATAAGCCTAGAATCATCTTTGTGTCAAAGAAATCAAAGGTTGCTGAGAAATAACTAAAGCCAACAAATATAGGGGTTGAGAAATAAAGTACCCAAGAACAAGCAACAGAATAGATGGAAATAGATGATAGGCCCATGTGTCAACAGGGGACAAAAACTCTATCTCCACAAGAGGGGGCATAGGTAGTCATAGGAATTTCTTCTTCTCTACCCCACTCACCTATTGTGACTCCTTCACCTATTTCTCCCATCAGTATTCCCTCCTCTAGAGCTGCCTCTCCTTCTAGAGTTATTTTTGGCAACCCTCAAGGTGCTTCTAGAGATGTTCTTCGATCATTAGGATCCATCCCTAGTCTTTCATCTCCTTCTTTCAACATCAAAGACAGTTCCACCTTTGACCAATCAGTGGTTGGTGTAGTTTTGCCTGATACTACGCCCACTATACCCATTGTTTCCATCAGTAGTGCATATGTTACCCCAGTGACACCAACAACGACTGTTACTACTATAAGTGCTTTTGCTCTCCCACCTTGGTTGTCGACTTTCACATCTAAAAGAAAAAAGCAAGCCATCTCTCCAGATGACTTTGATTTTGGAAAAATAGTGCCAGTGAAAGCTAAGACCCCCAAGAAGCCAAAAATTCTTTCAAAAATGATTGGAGATAAGGGACACAGATTTTTAGAGATAGCCAAACCCCCACAAGATGCAACCCTTGAGAATTTTGATATGAGCAGCTACTCCATTTCTTGAGTTGAGTTGGAAAAAATAACTCACGAGGGTGCCAAGAGCGATTTGCAATCCGCAATGGATATCATGGTCCAGAAATTTGATAGAGAGAGAGAGAGATGAAAGATCATTACAAATAAAAGGTGGAATAATTGACTGTCATAATCAGGAGATTCACTTTTGCTCCAAAAGTGGCAACTTGAGAGGCTTTCTCCATAGATGACCCTGTAATCCAGAAAGCAGAGAAGACCTATCTAAAGGGAAAAGTACTGGAAGATTACCTAGATAAGATGCATGCACAAGGGATTTCCTTGTTTACAGAGGTGGTTAAGAAAATAGGTAAAATGAAGAAAATGAGAGTAGAGTTAGAAGACCTTATCTCTATTATTTCTCAAGATATTGACAACACAAATAAATATATTAGCAAGTGGATAGAGATGAAAGCACTGAAGAAACGTACCTTAGTATCAATCGGCATCATTATTGATAGAGATTCCTATATTGAAATCAAAGAATCACTAATATATAGGATTCAGGTACTTGAAGAATTAATCAATGACCTTGAATCTTTCAAAGATGACAGTGAAGAAAGTGACACTAGTCTATTGAACAAATTAGAGGAATTGCCTTGCAGACTCACCTCTCAAGACAACCAATTCATTTCATCAAAGGAAATGATTCAAGAATTTGAAGCTATGATCCAAAGGTAATTCATGGAGAAAGCATTCTTAATGACTTATATGGATAATATTTTAGATAATCAATTAACTCTGGATAATCTGAGAACCAGGTTAACAAGTCATGCGAAAGCAATCACAGTAGTGAGAGATGCCACAATCAGAGCTAAGGTGGTCTTCAAAAATACTATTGCACTAGATAGTATCAGAATACAGGCAGCTATCACCATGTATGATGCTCATCTAAAAAAGTCTGGTGACAAAAGTTGAACTATTCTTCCATACTCTCTTCTTCATTCTTCTCATGTACTTTGTAATTGACTTAGGACATTTTCACGTGTACTTTTGTAATATGTAATTACATGTAAAAATCTAGAAAAATCCCAAAGTCAACGGTGACTCATCTTTGACTAGGTTTTCAATATTTAAGTCTTTTTCTAATTTTGAAGGTTTTTCCCTATATATATAGAGGGGGCCTCTTTTGTAAAAGGGCTTTGGATAATTGAGAGAAAAAACTCTACCAAAATTGAGATACTTCTTGAGACTTTGATCTCAGCTTGTAAATCAAATTTTCTTGAATGAATGAGAAGCAAGTTATTTTCAGACTTTGTGTTGAAATAATTTGTGTTATTTAGGAGATCATTCTTATGTTCTCTTTCCTAATAATCTCTCATCTATTTGATTAAATAAGCAAAGTGTGTGCAGAAATTAATCTGAAGAAATTCTAAAGGATATTAGAAAGACTTTGAATTGCTTTTATCTTTTGTGATCTTGTTATCTATTATAGTTTTAGGTGAAGACTTTGAGATTTACTTCACTCTACTGTTACGTACACTTCAAATCAGTGAGAGAAGAAATGAAAGACTTTGTGCTTTCATGTATTTCTCATTGACCTAGTTCTACTCGAGAAGATTTTTTGCTATTTGTTGAATACCATTTTTGAAGGAAGGGGAATGCTTTCAGTCATCAACCAGGATTTCTCTTTTGTTCTATGAACATCATCTCTGAAAAAAAAAAGATGGATGGTGTTATCCTACCCTGAGTATTATTTTTTACTTATTTATATATATAGCATATAAGTGATTTATAGGGAACTTCCCCTTGATGAGAGGAGAGATTTATCTCATTAAGATGTGGTAAACCCAAACTTTTTGTCGTATAAATCTCCTTGTACTATGGTTGATATACCCATTTTGCCATCAATTAGCTGACGACAAAATATTCACCCAACAGATTCATCATCAAATTACCTAATGGAATAGAGGGTAGTAATTGAAATCTTTTTAGATATGTTTACATAAAAGTGTTCTAAAAAGATTTTGGCTAATTAGGCGAATGAAAAGATGGAGTGCTTAGTGAGATCACTATACCAATCAAGGGTTGGTCCTGAAAAATACATGGGTAAGGTACGAAGGAGGAGAGCATCATCATATGTGATAAAATAATAAAAATGACAAAATGCTCTCAAATGTATTTGGGGGTCCTCCTTACCTTGGAATTTGAAAAACTTGGGTAATTTCCATTGAGGAGGATAATCATGGATAGGAATAGATGGATGGATGGGTTCATTATAAATTTGATCATAGGATAAAATGTTAAGAGACCCAGAGATAAATTACTCTAGGTTGGTCATTTTGTCCATTAACATCTGGACCAAATCCATTTGAGGTTGGGAAGCTGCATAATTAGGTGGTAAGCTTTGTTGAGGTTAGGTGGAAACAATGTATGGATAAGTGACAGAGGGTGTTGAAGAAGCCATATATTGGTAAGTGGTCATAAGAGTTTGGGATGGTGCCACATAAGGGTTGATTAGCACAAACGATTGGGTAGAAGGTGCTATGTATCCTTGTGGGTTAGAAAGATATGGGTAAGATGTCATGGGTACTTGTTGTAGGGTTGATATGGGTTGGGTTAGAGGTATGTTTGGGTTGGGTTAGAGGTGGTATCGATGTATATTGGGTTGGGGGTATGAAAGTGCTAGTTGGTTGTTGGTGAGTGGTAACTCTAATGCTAATAAGTGGGAGGGTTTGAGGTATGGAAAGTACCAAACTCTAAAGTGGGGTAGAAGTTGGTGGGTTGGTCAAATTAAGAGTAATGGTATAAATAGGAGTAGAAGATACTCCCACAACAAAAGGAGTATAGGTAACAAGAGTAAAGTTGATCTAATGTTGAAGGTATTGATTGGGGTGGTAGGTGTTTGGTTGTTGGTTGGGATATTGGATGGAGTTTGGGGAGTGATGGTAGATGGGATATTGGAGGAAGAAGAGGCTTAGATAATCATGGTTTGGGTTGAGGTGGTACGCACTAGAATATGGGGAGGCATATCGTAAGGAGGATCTATAGAAGGAATTGAAGCAAGAGAGGTACGGTTAGATAAGGTGTTAAGGTAATGCTGAAGAGCCATGGGGTTATTGTAGAGGAAGGTAGCGAAATCTACATCACCCTCAACAACAATCTAAAACTTGGTAGGCAAAGGAGAAAAATGATGGGAACCCTCAACATCATAAGTATACTAGATGGAGGAAGAAGAAGAAGGTGGTTGTTGGTTGGTTTGATTCCTCAATTGTTATCTAGTAAAGACCATGAAAGGAAATAGGAATGATGAAACTCACACCTCAAACAAAGAGCAAGCAAAAGAAAAGAATTCAAGGTAATCCAAACATACACTAAAATTGCATTTAAACTTAGGGTTCTTTTTAGATCACTTTTGTCTTATGCCTTAAAAAGTGTTAAAAATAAATTTAGCTTGTAAATCAGGTACTAAAGAGAAAATTTAAGGTTGGTTTCAGGTTATGTTTAGGTTCTCAAGAGAGAAATTTGTGTTGAACATTAGTACGTGGCTTGGTATTGGGGCCTACCCCCTCACACCACACACCACAGTGATAGGGGTGCCGGTGCTTAGCCAAAATATACTAAATTTTAGATTTTATACTCAACCAGAGAGTTAAGTTGATTCTCCCCTTGGTAATGACCTCTAAGTAGGATTGTCAAGAAGGGGTAAGGTTCACCGCTAGGTGATGAAATCCTAGTCAGGCCTTGTTTCAAGTATGTTTTGATGTGTTTATTGATTATGTGGTTTGGAAAAAGTGTTTGATAAAAGAGTGAAAGCTATGATTAATTACTTTGCCTTTAAGTCACTAGATGAAGTAAAACAAGCAAGTAATCAATGTATGTAAAAGATTTATTTTAATCCCAATAGAAATTTTATATTTCATTTGATGAGCATACAATAAAGGAATAAAAAAGGATGTTATGTCCCACTGGGTGTGCCAAAAATTTTCAAATTAATTTATGCTCATTTCTTAATTTGGAAGCAAGTAATGAAATGAGTAATAGGGTGTGTAGAAGAATACCTGATAAAGCATGTGTGTGATCCAGATGATGGTGAGAAGTCCTCTTTAGCTTGGAAGGAATAACTTGTAGATAATAAAGACACTAGAAAAAGGAAGTTGTTAGATGGATGGTTGAGTGGACTGCCTAGTGTGAGATAGATCTAAGAAGTACAAGCTTACTAGGAGGTTGTCAATCCACTATTTATAACAATTAAGTTGATATAAATGAAAAGAAAGGAAACTTGCAATCAATATCTAGAAAGTAAATGCATATAATATGAGATGAGAGTAAATTGCTTGTTAATCAAAAACACTAAATACAACAAAAGTGGCTCAATACTCATGCTAAGATAGTTGGGGTCAGGTTTAAAAAATCAAAAAAGTCTCTATGAACAGGTAGAAACACAAAAAATAGGATTTGGTTGGGGTCAAGGGGTGAAAATAACTTGATGTTATTCTTTGTCATAGTGATCATCAATTGGGTTAACCATCAGCAATTGGGCGATCATCAATGGTTGAGATGACCATCGGTGGTTGGGCTAAACCATCGGTGGTTGCCTGTGAAATTCTGGAAATGTTTAGAAAAGTAATGGTAAATTGGGTAGTTGGTCAAACATAGAGATATTATGGATCTAGAGGATGGAAAATAAGATAAAGATAGGTATGGATAGGGCAGGGAGGTTAGAAATGAAATAAATCAAAGAAAACAAGCATGAGATACCTTTAATCTGATGGTGGAAGGTTGAAGCAATTTGGCCAAAGTGATAGTACTTTGGCATTCAAAAGTGATTTTGATAAAGGTTCAAGTCTCCGTTGATGTTGCTAATTTGTAAAATGGATGTTGGTTACCTATATGCAGGATAGCTAGGACATAGATTGTTGAATTTTTGGATCCTTTTCACTTTTTCTTTCCTTTTATAGGATGAAGTTACTAAATGTGTAGGAGGAAGTTACTAATTGGGTAGAGGAGAAAGTTGTTAATTATGATGCTCTAAAGCTAGTTTGCATCACAAAATAGAAGTTGATAAATGTGGCATGCTTATCCCGTATAGTTGGTAATTCTTTTAAAGCTTTAAAGCAGGCTTGGAGACCTGACCATCAATGGTTAGGCTAATTTTTTATGCTTAAGCTGACTGTCGGTGGTCGAGGTTCTAGAGGAAAATGGGTTAAAAAAGGTTGAGCTAAAAAGTTAAGTTAGTAAATTAATAAATGAGCTAAGTCAACTAGATGGTTAACTAGCCTCAGATTCAGGTAGGGGTTCAAGGTGTTTTGACATATAAAACTATGTAGTTTTCAAGTGTCTATAGGAGGCTTAGGGTTTGAAGATAAAATCAGCTCCATAGTGAGTTATGTCAATGACCAATACTCAATTTTTCATAAGCATGCTCACACAGTCACAACATAACTACTCAAAAAGTTTCAAGTCTCTATGATCAGTTTGGAAAATAGTGGTAAGAATGGACAACAGTTTCGAACACCAAAGCATCCAATTTTCAGTACTCTATCCTTTTGCACAAAAAAATCTAGATTTAGGTTTTTAACACCTTTCCAGTCTTGCACAACGATTTTCAACATCTGTATTAACCATCTTAGTCTATTTTCTAGCTAAGTTATATTTCTTCTTATTTATTTTTATTTTTAGAAAGGTGGAAAAGACATAGTTTCACAAATTAGGACTGTATTTATTGCTATATTATGTATTGATTTATTAATCCAAACCCTTAACTAAAATAGAAATAAAACTCCATTATTCCCAAAATAAGTTAAATCAGGTGTTTATTTGAATGTTTTGTAGTTGTTCTTTACAAATTTTTAATACTTAAGGCCAAGGGGCCAAAGAACACCAAATCTTTCAATTTAGTGCTTTAAAATTGGACTCACTTCAAAAAAAATTGTTTTAAGCAAGTCATTTCTTATTTGCTTGGTTAAAATTGTTTGTGTAAAAAGGAAGTTGTGCATGTATGCTCTCCCCATGTCCCCTATAGGGAACTTATGGGATCAAAAGTACCATCTTCATGACAAACTTGTACCTTAGTCCAAAGGTGTAAAAGAGATGTTGAGAAGGCTCTCCTTAAGATCTGCATGGCTTAGGTGATCTAGAAACAACCATAAAGCTCTTTTACTTAGTTTTTATTTACGCATTTTGGCTTGTGAGGGGGATTTCATCACCTCCCATAAGTTCTATAGGGAAGCTTTGACCTGAGGCTTCATCTCCCAGCATCTTCTTCAACCCCTTTTGGTGGGGTATATAAATTGGGATCCGCTCACTAAGATGATGGTTTGAGTGGTTAAACCATCTATATTAGTAGAGGTTAAGCCTGGGATGTTTGAGCATGTTAGACATCACACTACATTGAATGAGCAATGGATGTAGTGGTTGTAAAGAGGGTAAGTATTTTTTACAACAAGCCATATGATGCAAACCCAAATGATGTGCTACTTCTCTTGTTTGCTAATGTGAAAGTTGGTAGACATGGGATCCATCTAGACGATTGAAAACCAATTAGTTTTAGTCAACCCCACTTTGCCAGACCCTTGATAAGATTTAGGACATTATGCTTACTTGAATTTGATCATTTATCTTTTTCTTGCTTGGTGTTTTTATACTAAAACTAATGTGTTTTGTTTGTATCCATGTCCAAACTAATTTGTTTTTATGCCACTCTTTAATTTAAAGAGGCATTATGCTAGCCATTTTACACCACACTTGTGCCTTACAATTTTTGCTAAACTTATTTTTATGTGTGTCAATTGATTGATACAAGTATTGTTATGATGCCCAAATCATTATCAAGTTTATACCTTTTGAGTCTTTTAAACAAAACATTGATCACATCATTAGAGCACACTAATGTCGTTATGTTGGTCAATTTATTTCAATACTTGTTTATCTTGTACCAAAACTATTGCTTAAAACCATGTCACATTTGGACCTTGTTCATGTGCCATTATGCCACCCAATCTTGTCTAGCTTGTTTGGTAAATCAAATCCTAGTCTTTAATGTTGAGTTTTCAATTAACCTTATCAAGTTCAGACACAAACATTGATTGATTTTTATTTAAGCCTCACTTCATAGGGGATGATACACAAATCTTTCTCTTTTGGGTTGTGTAAATTTCGTAAATTGATTACGCAAATTTGAAAATTATTGTTTGTTTGTTCATAAAACCTATCCTCATCATTGCTTGTGCCTTTATTTGGGAGAACACAGTGCTTTCTCCTAGTGCCTTTTGCCTTATGGATTATGCCAATTGATCACATTTATGTTTGATTCCATGTGTTGAGTCTATGTCAAATTTGTTCCAAATTTGTTAGATTAAATCAAATCACATCATGCATTTGTTTTAATTCTATATTTTGATGTCATTTGGCCAAAAGTCCTAACTTATCCTGTTTAAGCCTAGCTTTTGACTTTGCATTTGGATAAAAGACCTAGTGACTCTTTTCCCTTTCCTAGTTTAGACCTTGTTTGGAATACTTTGACTTAGACTTTGACATACTGATTTTTATTCAAACACTTGACCTTTTGTGTGTATGACATTTGACATTAGACATTTGATGTTAGACTATTTTATGCCAAGTTCTAACACAGACCATTTTGGGGATACAACTCCACCCTTTTTTAACCAAGTTAGACCAAGTTTAAACCATTTGTACTTTGGATATAGTTTTTTAGAGTTTTAAAAACTCTAAGCCATTTTGTCTTCAAAGCTTTTAGCATTTATACAAATATGTCTAGCTACACTTATGGTGGATTCATGTACAATCCAAGTAATGATAGAATGGTCACACAAAATCTAACTAGAAACCCCTATGGGGACAAATTTTGTAAGGATTTTTATTATTATCTTTACAATACTACATATGGGGAACACAATGTAGAACCAGTGTATAATACAACTAAAAACCCCAACTAGGATGATATGGTTTATGAAGAGGACTTGGATGCTTTGGCTTATGTGAACAACCACACCCCCAAACTTATCATTCTAAGACCTTGTCATTTGGCTCATGTGAGAAATCAAGCTCCACAACGCGCTTTCATTATCTAATCATCGACTACCATTAACCCTCCTTTAAAGTATGAGAGCTACCAAGCTCCATAAAATCTAAGAAATACCATTACCATTATAGGACCTCATCCTTTATCTCATGATAGCAATCAAGCTTCGTAACGCCCTATCCATACCATTCAAGGACTTCATCTTTTGGCTTATGTGAGCAACTAGAATCCACAATGCCACACCATTTCTATACCAAGACCTTGTCCTTTGGCTTGTGTGAGAATACATGTACAATGCCCATCCAAATCTAAACCAATCCAATCTAAATCTCAACCAATCCAATCCAAACCTCAACTAAGCCAATCAATCCCTCAACTGAGCTAATCATTTGAAGACAAAGCTATGATCAAAATTGGTATTTTCCAACTCATTGGAAATCAAGGCCAAGAGAACTAACCAATCCAAGATGTTTTTATTAAACCAACCATTTATGTTAAGTCAACCTATGATGAATCACCTTTCAATCTTATACCCGTTGTCAAGGAGTCTCACTCTAACAAGCCAATCTTTGTTGAGCCATTTATTAATGATCATAACTACCTTTGGATAAATCATTACCTCAACCATATGCCTATTTTTCAAGAGCCTCCCTTTGATAATCCAGTCTCTATGGAGTTATCTCTTGACCTTTTTCCCATTATTATAGAATCTCACTTTGACAAGCTAGTCTTTGTGGAACCCGTTATGCCATCACATGTCATTACTTATCCAATACCAAACATTAAATAATACATCATTGTAATAGAGTACCCATCAGATGAAGAGTCAGAGTTAGAGTCATGTTCTATTTTTGAACTGATATTAGATTTAGCATTAGCATTAGAATCAACATCAGTCTTACCATTAGATTCAGAGTCCCCTAGGTCAGAATCAAAATATGTTCATGACTATTACAATATTGGTTATACATGCCTTGAAAATTAGTTTGAATATATTTGTGATCCTTTTATGATTTGTTAGGATGAGTACTTTAGCTTCGACACAAGTTCTCCTAGTATCTTTTACAAGGATTGTGTTGCCTTCTCCCATTCCATTACCAAATAACCAACATAGCCATATTATTGACATTCCATCTATTGCAAGTGTTGATTAGGATAGACAGAATCATACCTTAATGAATTACATCCATGGCAACATAGCAGTTAAAGAGCAATGAGGCCAAGACCACATTCATGCAAAAGAAGAATAATCTCCTAGTGAAACCTTTTTAGAGGTGTTAGGGAACAATAAAAGTTCAAACTTAGCATCTTCTAGCGAAACCTTTTCAGAGGCATTATAAAACAATCAAAGTCAAAATTCAATATTCCTTAGTGAAACCTTCTCTAAGGTGTTATGGAACAATCAAGATAACTTCATTGGTGAAAACCTCTTTGAAGCACCAATAGCTAAGCACAAAAGTTCTTCACAGCTTGATGAAGACATTATCAAAGATGAAATCAAAATAGTTTCCTATTTACAACCTAATCAGATGGTAGTTACTCTTAGGCCTAAATGATAAATAATCTGGTGGTCTTATCGAGAGAATATTCAAAAGTCTTCAGCCCCACCACATCCAAAGTTATGTCAAATTTGAAATCAACAACATTGTGTGTGCTTAATAATCTTGATCTTCATTTGTTTCCCTACCAATATACATTCCATTATCCTCCACCATTCCATTTTCCAATCAAACCTATCATCTAACATTTATCCTTATTTACCATCCACAACGACACTTTCCTTTGTAGAGGCTAAAAATATACCTTGTCTCAATGCTTGAAGGAATCAAAATCAATGACTAACAAAGATCAAAATAACATCATTTGCATCCAAATCTATAGCCAGTTCTCGATAGAGTAGCTATTCAGATGAGATGTGGGCTAGCAATTAACATGATTGATTATTATGTTTGTATTGTTTGTTGATCAGGATGTGCATCTCCACATCATCAATAACAACAAAATCCAAAACCACACCCAGGCCAAACACATGTAACTCAACAACCAATCATCAACCAAAAACATGTACCATGTCATTATCGCATACCCAACCAATCACCTTACCACTTGGGGGCAACCCTCTCAAAATTCTTCTTTATCATCCTACCATTCTATAATTCTACCATTCTATCACTTTGCCATTCTGCCATTCTATTCTACCATACCTTTTCTATCGACCATCATGTTTTGACACTCCCTACCTAAACCGTTTGACCTTGGTTCATCCATTGGTTCCACTTTCAATGTGAAGAATAAGATCAATTTCAGTAGTTATTTCAAGAATTTTAGATAGAGGCAGTATCTCAGAGTAATAAGATAGAAGTTTTGGTAGTTACATCCTTTGTTTTTTATCCATTCTCATCATGTTTGTTTATGTGAGCCTGATTATATCTACCTACATAGACAAATCAGTGTTTCATCGATCTTGTTACTAATTATAACTGCCTATGGGCAAATAAGTATTATTGATCTGTGTCATTATTTCCTAGTTATAACTGCCTATGGGTAAACTAAGGGCAATAATTATTTATTATGCCTTGACATACTAACTTTCCATTTCTATGTTGTATTGTCCCATTATGTCAACTGTGCCTATTTTGTTTGAATTAGCTGCTACACTAATCAAATTCCTCCACTAAAGGGTGGAACTACTATGACCTAGGGCCATTTTGGGACTATGTGGGTTGTGCTCAATTTATGTTGAGGTTAACTCAATCCCCCTTACCATTACGCTCTTGCCATTTTGTGAGCTTCAACCATTTAGTATCTTGTCATTCTCAATTGAGTTGAGATGCTCAAACTTCTAAAATAGTCATACATTTTCAAAATCCAAAAACATGTGTCCTATCTAAGCCTAGTCAGTTATCCTTTGATCTACCCTACTGGGGTAAATCCATTGTAGGATGCTTTCTATAACTTTTATTTTCAAGATTTTTATTTGTTTGTTTTCTATATGTTTGTTCACTTTCCTGTTTGTTTACTTTCAACATTGTTGCCTTGACTCAGTTTACATGTGTTCATTGGGTGATTCTTTGCACATTATTCTTGAGTCTATCCATATTCAAATGTTAACATTATCATCATGGTTTTTATCATTGGTGCATTATTTTCAATTATTTATTGGATTGAGAGTTAGTCTTTATGCGTATTTTGGCCAAGTCCTCATGATGTTTTATCACGAGGCATACCATCATGTGTTATATGTAAAATCAGCTTAGAAGGTCATATAAGCAATGGAGCCACAGAATTTTATCCTTAGTACCATGGTAAATCCTTCCACCCATCTTGATCAAATCAACTCATTAACCATTATAGTTGTATTAATGCTAATAAGGATGAGCATCTCTTCATTGGTAGGTACAATTGAATCTTTTCTATTGATCAATCTTATTCTTCTATCCATCTCTTTCATAACTTTGCATCCTCGTATGATTGGTTTTTTGTGGCTTCTTTAGTCATTAGACCATCGCATCTACGTTTGTGCTCACTTATCTTTAATTTGTATAATAGGTTCTATCCTTGAGTCATGCTTATTAATTTGCCCTATTAGGGCACAACCATATCAAACATCATCTTTATCAAACAATCTAGGTCATCTTAATAATTATAACTGCCTATGGACAAATCATTATTTTGACTTTTATTCCTGATTATAACCGCCTTTGGGTAAATTAGTACCTTTTAAATCAATGCATGCAAGCATTTTATCATTTGGATTAATCTCAACCATGGGTTAATTCCACCTTTCTTCTTACTTCTTTTTGAGGGAAAATCCATCAAACATCTGATGGCCACTCCCTTGAGGAGGCATCATCCTAGGATTCCCAAACATTATTGGGAGTTTTTTCTTCAACTATCATCTTTTTTTAGGCATACAAGCCATTTCTCATTATTTGAGAATAAATTGCTATGCCTATGATTTGCAATGCCTTCCCAAATAGGGGAAAAGTGTAAACACCTAAAACTGGCCACCAATAACCTATGATCAAGCTTTAGACTAATTTCTATCGAATATCACAATTTAGCCTAAAAACACTAAAACATGCTAAATGGTTTGAATCTATCATATACAAGTGTTGATTTTGGCCATTGTATCCCTAAATGGGGCAAAGCATTTTATTAAATATATAACTTTGATCAGATCATTTCATGTTAAAATGACATATTCGCACTTGGGTGCTCTAGATCGCTCTTTTCTACCAAATTTCTTGTATGAAACACATACCCTTGTTATTTTGTGTTGGCAACATCCTAAATGAGATAATGGTTCCAATGCATCTAAAATCACCTTCCAATTATAATCCAAACAAATTTTGAGCCAATAATATGACATTTTGACCAATTTGATTAATTTGAGCACCAATTTCCAAGATTTTCACCAAAAATGATAAATCGTGTTTAAGATTAATTAATTTGAATCAAGGGCTTAAGTTAATTTTCCATGGAACTTGTTGGATTTTCATTAATGGAAATTGGTTTCTAATATCTACATCATCAAGTGAGGTCATTTATGGGGTGGCATCCATAAGCCATAATTACAAAAAATATCTGATTAAGCCCTCCCATGCCTCTTTAATGTTTCTATGTCCCAAATATTTATGAGGGTATTTATTGATTTTAGCCTCCAAAATTGAATGGATTCTTAGCCACACATCTTAATTTTTAGATGGATGATTCAAGTTCATTCTAATCAAATGAGAAAATCTATAAATAGAAGGCCTCACACTCATAATTTTAAGTTCTCTCAAGCCAAAGTTACCATGCCCAAATAACTTCAAGCCATATTTTCATGTAGTTTTATTATGCCCAAATATTGAGCCAAGCCATTCTAAACTAAGTTAAAGCTAAAATCCAAGCATGAACATGATGCCAAGAGGAGATGGAGATAGCCAAACCCCATTGATGAAGACCTCTTGAGCACAAGCCAAGCAAGCCACTTCAACAAGTCATTTTGGAGACACAAGGAAGGTAAAAAGTTTATCTTTTATGTTTTAGTTGTGATTTTAACAGAGCTTTGTTATTATGCTCCTCTATTTGATCTAGGCTTAAGGTGTTAGCTATTAGTGTGTTTTTGGATTTGGTTTTCCTATACTAACATGATACTAATCTCCCCTTATTAGATTCCTATGTTTACAATGTTGAATTAAACATTAACTCTCTTTTTGATAAAATGGATAGTGAAAAGGTCAAAAAGGATGAATTGAAGAATAAAGTTGAAAAATTGATGACTACACTAAAGAATTTCATTGAAGCCCCTACCCAACCAACACAATCTATTACTCAGATCACAAACAAAGAAACACTTGATGCAGCAATAGAGATTGGTAGCATGGGAAGAGCTACAAAGGACTAGAAAGAGGAGCTCATTTCAAAGGGAAATAGAGCCATTGAGTTAGCAATGGACTAATACATAGCCTTGGAGGATGAACGGGCAACTTTGAAGGATCAAATAAGTAAATATCAAGAAGAGATAGAAAGGTTGAACCTATTCTACCCAAAGTTACAAACTGTAGACACAATTGAAACTGATACCCTCATTATAGAAAAGATATTAAAAAATGATGCAGTTCATGAATAATTGGACAGAGCAACTATTTTTAGAATAAGAATACTCACAAAGAGTATTAATAAAGCTAAGGCTACACATGACAAGGTCACAGATATAATCTTTGACATTGAATACTTGCTTAATAAATTATCATGTCAAGTAACAGATCATCGAGACCAAATCCTTTTAGTATAGGAAGTTCAAGACAAATTCAAAGGAGTGGTCCAACGAGAGTCAGCACAAGACACAACATTTAACTAGAGATACATCCACTATTTTATTTGGTATCATAATACATTGGATCAAATGGGGAAGGAAACTCAAGTATATAAGGCTACACAAAGGGAACTCTCTAACACAATTGAAGAACATGAAATAAGCAATCTATATTCATTTGGTCCTGATGAAGATCATATCCTAATGATATTCAAGAGTTTTAATGCTTATATTGACAAGACATAGGCAAAGAAAGACAAAGAGCCTTCAAAGGTTATCGCTGTAGATTAATTCTTTTAATCAAATACATTTTGTATATTATATTTCTTTGTTGTAAAAATATTGTAAATTTGCATGTTGCAAATTGTAATTATCATTTTGATAGCTCTTTTTGAGAAAGAGCCACCTATAATTTCTAAGTATCTTTTCATCAGGTTAAAAATTTGTGAAAAATAAACTTGTAAATTGCACTTTCCTTTTCGACAAGTCTGAGTTATTTAACTTGCAAAAACTCATTTTGTAAATTGCATTTCCAGTTTTGTCAAAACTGGATGACTTAAAAAGTTGTAAAAAGCTCAATTGAAAAATACAAGCTAGGTTTTGAAAAAAGTAACCTAAGTTATCTAAAAGCTTTCTATCGTTCTAAGTTTAAATTCATTTTTTGACACCTCATTGCATGGAGAAGCTACAATAGCTCAACTAAAGATTATGGAGGCATTACATGAAGATTCATTAAGTTCTCCCATGCCTCCAATGGTTTTTTTGGAATGCCCAGTAGTTGCATGTTCCTTTTCCACTTGTTTACCTTACTAAGGATGCCATTCTAGCTAAAGATCATGCCGCTTTGCATTGAGTTTTCTAATTTTACTTGCTCTTGAATTGGCGTAGACTTTTTGATATCTACATCTCTTCTATGAGAATATTTTGTATAAATATGGGTACTATGGTGTAACCCATTTATATTTTTGTTGTTAGAAAAATTATCTTGCATTTTGAACAATTTATCTACATGTAACCTAGAGAATGAGAATAGATTGAAAATTTACCTCTCTTGTTTATGTTATCTTTGTATGTAAGGCTATTTATCAAATTTGTGGATGCTTTTATTATTATTTTATTCACAAAATTTTTATTTTTGGTATTATTTTTCCCTTTTGAGAGATTATTTGATAAAAATAAAGAATCATGTTCCTTATATGAGAAATACCCAATATTACACATGGTTTCACATTTGCATGAGTTTGTGCTCGAATAAATTTCAATATATTTATTATTCTATTGTGTTAATTCAAATAAAGCATTAAAATCCACAACAAATATTTGGTGCAATCACCATTTCTAGTTTTTCCAAAATTCATTTCTAAAACTCTTTTCCTCACAGTTAAACCCTAGTTTAGAAGAAAGATCACTAAGAAGCAGAATTTATATATAACTGGTAGTTTATTAGTTGCATTGAATTTAGTGAAAGGAAGTTGATCTTTTGTAGAGTTTCACCTAAATTTTCCAAGTTCTTATAGCTTGGAGGTGATCCCCTTGTATCATTAGATTTTTGAATAGCTCAATGCAACACAAAGATAAGTGCAAAATCTATGTAATAACATTTAGCACAAGCAGTAGTTTATTGCCTTGTTTTGTTTATCTTATTTTGTTATTTTCCTTAGGTTACATGTGTTTGATTCTTAGTTTAGTTCTGTTCTTTTTCTTGCTTTTGTTTATGTCTTGTTGTTTCTTGTACTTAAGAGGTGTCATAAAGTACAAAATTTGTCTGGTAGTCCAAAGTAGTCATCAAAACCATGTTGTTATGTTTCAAAACTATCATTATCATGAAAAATCAAAGGGCTATCTTGACCATCAGGTTGGTCAACCCCTGTGAGTCACCAAAAATGTTGTCAATTGGGCCTCCTAGTGCTAAATGCAACCCCTATAACTTGAAACTTTTCATGGCACTGATCTAAGCCTCTACATGGTGGTCTACTATATGTATGTTGACTAAAAGTGAAGGTTTTGGCCTTTAAATTATATATTTTGAGTCAAAAGGCCACTAAATCATTCATAAAACCTTTAAACACCCTCGTGATCATGACTTTTCTTTAATCAAATGGTTTCATGCTTTGAAAAGGTCTCTTCTACAAGTCTAAAGCATTGTTTTGGCCTCTGAAAAGTTCTCACATGTGAAATATGCCCCATTTTTATCTCCAAAGACTTATTACTTGTTTTAATCTACCCTTTTACTCATAATCTTACTCATGTTGCTCTAAATTAGCAATTAAAAACTTGAAGGTAGGAAAAAAGGTATTTTCATGTGTTTCATGCCGAAAGTACATACTTATAAGGAATTTTTTCATACAAAAGAGGTCAAGAGTTTGAATATGGATTCATGGTAGGTGTTTCAAATAATATTCATGGCAAAAGGATCTCAAACAGACTCAAAATTGATCCTTAAACACCACCTAGTTTCTTTGCAACTCAAGAGAGACCTTCAGGTTTATAGATGGTATGGCCATGAGAGAGAATATCAAGATCTATAATTTTGGGTAGAGGAAGGGGTCTAAGAGAACTTCTATTTTTGAGAATTTATCTTTAGTTTGGATCTCTCTCCTTTATGAAAAATCCTTTGCAAGTTAAGGCACTCATAATGGCTTCTTCATTCAGAAGGCAACCAATTTTCCTTGTTTTCTCCTCTCCTGAGCATGATAACAAAAAAATGGAAGTTTATGGAGCTTATTGGGAGTATTAACCACCTTTTCATGATAATTATTCAAATTAATTCCACATATGTGAGGTTATATAGATCTCAATAAGACATACACTACCAAATATGTAGCCTACATGTAGTTTGGAGAGTTTGTACGGTTCATGATGGATCCATTGGTATCAAGACTCATCATGGCACTATTTTAGAGGTATCATTCATGTTCATTTATTATTATTAATGTTTCTCAAATTTTCATCATGCTTCATAGCCTAGAGATCACCAATTAGTCTTTAAACACCCTCATACTCTCTAGAGCAAAAGACCCAATCAAGCCTTATAGGGTTAGAAGCTTTAATTAGTCCTGTGTATGCCATGATCAAAAAAGAGTTATAATGAGCATGTAGGAATAATGGGACACTTCATTTGACCTCTCTACATCATCCGAGGAGTCAAAATAAGCACTATATGGAGCATTCTAGTCAACACCTTCATAAAAGCCTTGGTAAGCGAGAAGATGATGAGTGTCTTAAGTGAAATCTCCACCTATAATAGTCCTATGAAACAAAGATCTTGAAAAGGTAGATTACTTATTTGAGGGTCTAGCTCAAAGTTTAAGAATACTAGATGAGATCACCTTGACAATTTCAAGAAACTAGTGAAATTATGAAGAATTCAAGCATGAATGGTGAAGGCTTATAAAGAGAAGGCAATATTGCATTTCCCTTATTAGCAAAAGTTAAGGTAAATTTGTGTTGCTTTAGGTAATGAACCTCTTCTTATTTTTTATTACTATTCAAAGATCGTATGGCCAGTTAAGGTTTATCCAACAAAGGTATGGAATATGGAGAGTCAACGAGAGTATTGGGGTAACTTTTACCTCTTGAGGTCAACCTCATACCTATCATCAGTCTGTACATAGTCTAATGACTACCTACAATAGTCAGAGTTCCACCTCAGAATGCAAAGGGTTCTTGAATGATCATGGAGATTCACCTCAATGAATATCAATGACTCTAGGGTAAAGACTAGTCAAACAAGTCAAGAGAGCCAACATGATCTAAGTGAATCCAATTATGAGGGGCAAGTTGAGAAGGCAAAAAAACTATGATCTCCCTTATTAGCATTTTTAAGGTAGTTTTGTGAAATTTAAGGTAACTTGTTTTCCTTGTTTCTTCTCCATTCTACCAAACTTGTGATAAAATCCATAATCCTTCAAGTAAAATGGATCAAAAGGGAGTAATAGAGGTTTTTTGCCTATTATGCATCATGAAAATCAACTTATCAACTTGGTCACAGTCTGTACATAGGTGCCATATGACCACCTACAACCAACAACCTCAAGGTTGTCAAGATGTGCTAGAAGAGTCTTTTGAAAGGTCATAATGAGTGAATAAATATTATAAGGTAAATTAAATGGGATTCAAGTACTATAATATCATAATCAACCCTTATTCAATGTATACATATTGTATACCATGCTTGGACTACCTTAGTCCATACAGTAGGGTTTGGCAAGCCTCATAATGACTGAGTTTTTAAAGTAAGCATCAAGGCTATGGTATTGGGTAAGATGAATAGTGGAATGGTTTCAAATGAGTGATAAAAAATTTTAAGGTTGAGTTTTTTCCAACTCACCTCATCACTTCATCATCCTATTGCCTCATACAAGGTAAGTAAATGACTAGCTATAGCCAATAAGTACATTGGCAGTCTATGAGATATATCTAAGTTCTTGAAGGATAGTTGAGAGACCAAGTACATGGTTGGTATGATTATGATAACCTCAATAATGGAAATCAATGGAATACAAGTTTAAGGCTTTTCTAGCTCAAGGAGACACCTTAAAAGAGGCTACAACTATCTTAATATAACTATATAGCTAAGTAGAGCAAGCTCAATCTTGTACATTGAATTAGAAGTGAACTTGTGATATATAAAGTAGATATGTTGAAAATAATAAGAAATCTAATCAATTTCAATCCATAAATTAAGTTAATAGTGAGGTCTCAACCCAAAACACATAATCAACCATTTTCAAAGACATCTACAGGTATGGTACTATGTATTATGAGCAAGGTAAGAAAGTTGAAGTGTGTTAAAGGATATAAGAGATAGTTAAAACTTCTTAAGAATATCATTCATATTCAAGGACTGTTAGAAGATTCCTTAACATGAAAACACAATCCTTAACATCAAAACATAGTCAAGAACCTCACAAAGCTATACCTACACAGTCAATGCCTTAAAGCCAATTTTGGTAGAATTTTGGTTTTGGAACCTCTAAAGGTGGATTTAGGATCTTAAAAATAGAATATATGGCCATATTAAGTAGTTTAATATTTTCATATTATCTTAAAGGTTAGACAATTAGTGGAGATATCCATTGTTCTATCTCAGATAGACCCTAGTTTGCTAACAGTCTTTGAGGAGACCTAGTGAGCAAATTATAGGTTTGAAGGTAGGTTAAGAGCTAAGACTTCATAAAAAGGTTTTGAGGAAATGGAATATTTTTTAAAGGTTCTCATATGCCCTCTAAGTATGCAACAGTTAGGCTCTCAAGTCAGATGAGGGCTAGTTGAAGAAATATAGATCTATAACCAATTTGTCCATGCCATCTTAAGAACTTTTGCTTATTTTAAGGTTTATTTGAAGTTTCATATACTTGATAGGAATTTTATAAGGTATTTTAAGGTGTCATGATGGTGATAAACTAAAGTTAGGAAAGAAAAGGCATTTAACTCAGTCACCCATGGGTTAAGAAGATATAACTGCCAAAAAACCCTAGGGTAAAGGAATCAAACGTATGCAGAGAATAGGATGACCCTGGGGTAAACCAAATAATTTTATTACCCTAGAATCATGTGTTAGGAATTCATACTCTATTAACCTTTCATTTGAGGTAAGAATAACTATGTAGACCTTTGTCCTCCAAACACACAAATTGATAAAGAAACCTACAGGCAGTCTCATGGAAGGAGGACCATAGTTGAAATTTGAAAACTCAAGGGTAAGAACAAAGGTTGATAGAAGGAATCAAAGAGGGGTTTTATGATGACCTTGAATCCAAAACATATATAGTTTACTCAGACCTCCAAAGCTCAGTTAAGGCTAATTAGGCCTAAAAGCTTATTTTAGGCCTAGAAGTCCAACATCATGATTAAACATACCCTAACCTTCTCCAAGAATAAATAGGACTTTGAAAAGTTGTAAGGTAATGATATAGGTCTTAAAAAGTTTAATTAAAGTATATATAAATAGGGGAAGGGTCAATTTGGTCCTTGGAAGCTAACTCAAAGTATGCAATCCAGGCATCCAGTTCAACCCCTCATTTTAGATGTTTATATCTTTCACCACTAGAAGACTTCGACCAAATAATCTTATAAGGATTTTAGTACAGATATTTACTTTAAATCCATAGAGGATTGGGTTTTTTTAGGGGCATAGGTTTATGAACCATTCCTAAGACTATAAGCAAGTCTAGAGTGTAATGTAGAGAGCTTATGGTCAACTTCCCTACGTATGTATCTTGACACACCCTTTGCATGGGAACCTAAGAATCTTAGGAAATTTGAAGGGGTATATGGAATAAATATCCATAACAATAAATTTTGGTTTAGAGTTCTATAATTTATGAACCATCATTATGATGGTGGACCTCCAAAACCATCCCTAAACAATGCTACAGACCAGTCTTAAGAAAAGTGAAAATTCTTGCACCCAAGCACCCATGAATCACCCTAAAAACACTTGAATCATGAAGTAAACTAAAAGAGGGTCCTAACCATGGAACTATGTTGTACATAACTATACGTACCTATCATAAAATAATGTTTTTGGGGAAAAAGAGCAAAAAGAGAGGTAAAAGGCAGTTTAAGATGATGTTAAACATTAGATATGTTTATGTGGAACTTTTTTCACCTTTTCAAGGCATTAGATGACTAAAAACACGATTTTAAGTGTCTTTGTATCTATCTTCTAATCAACCAATCTATAAGAGTGAAGGATAAGGTGACCTAGTCACCTAGTTTGATAAATTTGTAGGTGTTTCTTGCCTAAGAGGACCAATGTTATGATTTAAGGCATTGTTTCAAGTCTAAAACTCACTTCTTTTTAGGTTTTCAAAATTTCATGCAGGTTTTTAGGAACATAAAATGTAATCAGCTAAGCCTAATTGGCCTAGTAGACCTGTTGTGATGTGATATTGCACCCTTGTGGGGGAGTTCTTTAGGCTCTTACACTCCCAATCACAATATGGGAACAACCCCAGGCTGTGGGTATCCTATAATAAGGTTGAACCTCTATAAAAGGTCAACTTCCTTCTAATGAATCACCTAAACCAATGATAATATAGGTAAAAGGGTTAAAAAGAGGGAAAAGGGCTCCTAAGAAAGCTAAAAGGCGATGAATCAAATAAAAATGGGAAACTCTCATAAGCTTGAACCCACACTAGATCTGAAAAAGATAATGCTAGCTCACACAACCTCACAATCTAGTTGAGTGCATAAGTGTTTAATGGACTAGGTTCAGACAAAACACTAATTTAGACCTGTAACAGCTTGAAAACACCCTAAAGGAGGTCAGAAAGGAGGACAATAGATGAGGAAGATTCTTCTTCATAATGTCATCATGCACAACTGACTCAACATAGATCTAAGGCAAGAAAGAAAGTCTTTTATTGCATCAAGAGGTAGTTCTTAAAAAAATTTGATAGGGTTTAGTCTTATAAAGATGAGCATATCTTACCAAGATATCTCAGAGAGTCCCCTGCTCTTCAAAATCAAAGAGTCCTTGTGAGAATATAGAATGTGAGAGAGAATGTCTTACAAATGGAAAGAATAGGTGATATAGAGAAAGGGAGATGAGAGAAGAGGGAGAACATTAACCAACAAAAATCAATGAGCTACCAACTTCAATGAATGTTCCACCACACTTAATCCAATATAGACTAGCCCTTCATCAATAAGTTAACATGTATTTGCTCTAATTAGTCTGCAAGTTCTTCTCATTGGTTGAGCAATACACTAGAGGACAAGAGTCTATTTTGTAGATGATGATTCATGGTCCTTTTAAAGAAGAAAGATCCTTAATATATAAATAGAATTGAATGCTCCAATTGCTTCTCTAACCACCAGATCTCCATCTTGGGAATTTAAACTATCTTCTACTTGACCTGTTTATGAAAATAAAATCCTCATCTCTTGAACCTGATAGAGCCATGACTATGTCTATTTTTATGGCTATCAGTTCTTATTTATCAAAGATAAGACTATGTTAAAGGATGAGACATTTCTCCATAGTCACACATCTACCCCTACTATAAAATATGAGCATAGGTCTTTATTATATATTGAAAACCAATCTAATTTATTGGTTTTCATATAGTCATTATATTGATGAAGATCTGTAGATGTCATAACTTTGTTCTAGATTATATTAGGTGTAAACAAACTTATCCTACATCTAAGCTTTAATGGGAATAGAGCCTCATTATTAGCAATCTTGATTGCATGGCTACATCTTCTTGATGGTATTTGATCGAGCTCTAATGATAATATAGCCCTTTGAAACATTTGCTTTTGGTTTGACCTAGGTCACAATTTTTCTTTATGAAGTCCTTGGCTTTCAATTTTTGACATTGGCCATCAATCTTGATCTAGGTCCTTGAGATTATGACACTTGTCTTCTTTGCATTGATCCTTAGGATATTGTAGTCATTCCATCCATTACTTCACTTGCATTACATAATAGCTTTGTATTCATCCCTAGGATATGCTGACTCTTTGACCTCTCACTCACCATTGATCAACATCTTTGCAATTGAATGAGCACCATTGGATCTAATTTATCATGCACTATCAGTCTTATTTTGCACAACTTGAACATGTATCATTGATTTACCTGGTAGATACCATGATCATGACACTTGATAGCTTTTCATTCATTCATCGATCTACTTTGGTATGATGTATTATGCACCATTGATCAACTTAGACCCACTAGCTTTGTCAGTCATTGCATGTCATTAGATCTCAACTTGATCTCCTACCATCTTGACACTTATTAATGATGTGTTCAATCTTAGGATACACTAACCTTTTGATTGTGAGCTTATCATTGATCTTTGATACATGATTTAACGTGCTTCATTGGATCTTCTAGACCCACTAACATCATTGATCACCCGCTCACTATTATTTTTGATCTTAGTTTCTAATATTTAGACATGTATCATCAACATGTTTAGATTTAGGAATATTTGAATCTAAATGGCTACTTGTCATAGCTTTAACTTGACATCTCTACACCCATCCCGGACTACTTATTCAACATTAAAGACCTATATCTTGAGATAGCATACTCATAAAGATACAAAATTTTCAAAGCATGATTTATGCATGGAAAACATCATGTCCATGCAATATTTTATCTTGAGAGGCTTCTTAAGTGAATTTATCAAATGTGTTACTATATTGACTCATTTATTTCTACATGATGTGTAATGAAGGACTAGCTCTTCGAAGCTTGCTTTTGTCATATTTTGATCATTTATGGGTCAAAAACTCTACTCAAACTCTCTATCTAGGCAGAATCTTGGTATGTGGGCCAAAGATATTGGCCAACATCTTTGATGACTCACAGGGAAGCATGCCTGCTATGCTTTAGAACCCAGACTAGTTGCCAAGTATCATCAACATGTTTAGACTTAGGAATATTTGAATCTAAATGGCTACTTGTCATAGCTTTGACTTGACATCCCTACACCCATCCCAGACTACTTATTCAACTTTAAAGACCTATATCTTGAGATAGCATACTCATAAAGATACAAAATTTTCAAAGCATGATTTATGCATGGAAAACATCATGTCCATGCAATATTTTATCTTGAGAGGCTCCTTAAGTGAATTTATCAAATGTGTTACTATATTGACTCATTTATTTCTACATGATGTGTAATGAAGGACTGGCTCTTCAAAGCTTGCTTTTGTCATCTTTTGATCATTTATGGGTCAAAAACTCTACTCAAACTCTCTATCTAGGTAGAATCTTGGTATGTGGGCCAAAGATATTGGCCAACATCTTTGATGACTCACAGGGAAGCATGCCTGCTATGCTTTAGAACCCAGACTAGTTGCCTTGTCTAATCCATTGGGCATGGATTTATAAGTCTTTACTCCTAGCTGACATGAAATGATGCAAGCTTGCCCCTCTAGATAGCTTCCTCTTGAAGCAATATGAACAATAAGAAATAAAACAAATAAAGTGCCTAAGACACTTTGGAAAAGGAAACACACAATAGGAAAAGAATGTGCACAAGGCCCTTAGAAGAAAATAAGAAAATTATTCTAATATGTACAGGGCTATAACTTACAAGTATCTTCCTCTTTGATCAAATGGAAAATATTTAACATCACTCACTTGTGGTAGACCAAGATAAAAAACACCTTGCTCTTGAGAGCTCATGATAGGTGAGCTAAGATGCCTGATTGTTTACTCTTTTGGCATGCTCTTAAGAGGATGAAATGGGACAAACATGTCTCCAATGTAGACATATTGGTCCATTTATTCAAGGCTTGCTCTAAAATGGACTACAGGAGCACCTGCAACCTCCTCATTTGATGGATCCTTTGAACATAAAGGTTGACTGTTTAGGCTTAGGCAAAAAAGCTCTAAGTCATCATAAAAGGCAACTTCCTCTTGGTAATTTGGGATAATGCCAAATTCAACACCACCCTTGCTTTGCTTACTTTGAAAGGAGTCATATGGTAGCTCATCAACCCATTTAAGGTTCAAAATGTCTTGTTTTTATGGCTCTGGATCTGACCATTCTCCTTCATTCTTGAAGACATTCAGTACTGCCTTCAACAGACAATTCATCTTGAGACTGGGCAACTTCTATAGCCTGATCTACAAATCATTTTCATGCTTTAGAGGAGGCATAGGTTGGTTTAGAACCTCTATTTGGTCTATGAATTCATGGTATAGCTATTGGCATACTTCATCTTGATCCTCCTTTTTCTCTATTTCTTCCTCATCTTCATCCTTACCCATACCAAATGGAAGTTCCTAGAATAAATCAAGATCCCCTTTGCTCTCAGCTACATCTTGAATACACATCCCTTCAAATATGAAGGCATCAGTACCTTCAAGCTCTAATTCATCAGTGTCAAATCCATGCCACAACAATTGGTCCAAACCTAATTTCTCATCCTTTAAATGGAGTGGGTTACCTATCATGATCTCCTCATCATAGACACTTGCATTTCCCTCTTTAGGTTTACCTGTGCTTATAAGCTCCTCCTCTATTATTTTCAACATAGGCTCTTTATCCAAGAGGGAGATGGTGGGAGGGTGAAGTTGTTCACCTTGCTTGCAGATTAGGGAAATAGCCTTCTAGCTAGGGACTTTGAAGGATCTCTTAGTGGCCCTTAGGGGAGGGAGATAGAGTCATGGAAATTTTGGACGAAAAGCTCATTGAGCTGAGTTAACACCTCTTTTTCTTGAACTAGTTCCTAGACTACCTTAGCTAGAACTTCCTCTCTCTTCTTTGTGCCCTCCTTGATTTATTTCTATGAGAGGAAAGCATAAGGCTTGGCCACCTCCTTTTCTAGAATGGGTGTGGGAGAGGGTGGTTTCACAAGAGAGGGTATGACACATTCAGGGTCATTGGCATAAGAGAAGATCCAAGATGGGATGGCTTCATGTTCCTCAACTGAATGTTTTTTAGTGACTTGTTTGTCTCTTAATGAGGATAATACTTGATAAGGTAGACTATGGGTTGGGTTTGAGCATAAATAAGAGTAAGAGAGGGAAACTAGGTTTTAGGGTTGGTTGTTCTCATTCCTAAGAGCAACTGATAGTTATTTTCTTTTCTAGATTAGTCTTGCCTAACCAAGCATTCTTCTTTAAACCTCAACTCCTGCTCCTAAACATAAGTTTGGTGTTCAAGGTTCTATTATTTCCTATAGTACTCTTATTCCATATCAACCTCTCTTAATTCTTTTTCAAGATCAAGCCATTTCTCCCTAAGGCTCTTTTTTGGTTGACTAGAGAGAGGCAAATTCTGGCAAGACTGATACATTAAATCTTAAGAGCCATTTGGGGTGAAGCCATGAACATTAATAACTTGATATGAAGGATAAGGAATTAAAAAATATGCATTTTGATTAAATGGGGGATGCTACATATTAAGTAATGGTGATTATCCACTTAGACTACTTATATCAATTGATATTCATAGTGGAGTCACCATTAGTGTTTGCAAATGTGCCTCCAAAGGCTGATTGCACTAAAAGGCAACACCAATAACCTTTCAATGAGATTCAAAATGTAGTAAAGTCATATCGGGCATGCCAAAAACTATTGTGACATGAGATTGCACCCTTGTGGGGGAATTCTTTAGGCTTCTCTGCTCCCAGTCATAATATGGGAACAACCCCACATTGTGGGTATCCTATAATAGGGTTGAACCTCTAGAGAAAGGTTGACTTCCTTCTGATGAATCCCCTAAACTAATGCTACTATAGGGAAAAGGGTTAAAAAGAGGGAAAAGGGCTCCTAATAAGACTAAAATGTGATGCACCCAAAAAAATGGGAAACTCCCATAAGCTTAAACCCACACTAGATCTGTAGAAGATAAAGCTAGCTCACACAACCTCGCAATCTAACTTAATGCATAAGTGTTTCATGGACTAGGTTTAGACAGAACACTAATTCAGACCTGTAATATCTTGAAAACACCCTAAATGAGGTTAGAAAGGAGGACAATGGATGAGGAAGATTTTCCTTTATAATGCCATCATGCACAACTCACTCAACATGGATCCAAGGCAAAAGATAGGTAAAGAAAGTATTTTATTGCATCAAGAGGTAGTTCTTACAAATTCTTGATAGGGTTTAGCCTTATCAAGATGAGCATATCTTACCAAGATATCTCAAAGATTCCCCCACTCTTCAAAATCAAAGAGTCCTTGTGAGAATCTAGAATCTAAGAGAGAGTGTCTTACAAATGGAAAGAATGAGTGATATAGAGAAAGGGAGAAGAGAGAAGAGGGAACACATTAACCAAAAACAATCAATGAGCTAGCACCTTTCAATGAATGTTTCACCACACTTAATTCAATCCGACCTAACCCTTCATCAACAAGTTAACCTATATTTGCTCTAATTAGTCTTAAAGTTCTTCTCATTGGTTGAGCAATACACTAGAGGAAAAGAGTCTATTTTGTAGATGATGAGTCATGATCCTTTCAAGGAATAAATATCCTTAAGATCTAAACAACATTGAATGTTCCAACTACTTTTCTAACCTCCAAATTTCTATCTTGGGAGTTTATGTTATCTTCCACTTAACCTATTTATGAGAATAAAATCCTCATATCTTGAACTTGACAAGGCCATGACTATGTCTATTTTTATGGCTATTGGTACTTGTTTGTCTAAGATAATATTATGTTAAAGGATGAGACATTTCTCCATAATCACACATCTACCCCTACAATAACATATGAGCATAGGTCTTTATTATAGATTGAAAACCAATCCAATTTATTGGTTTTTATATAGTCATTATATCGATGAAGATTCTCATATTATATAATTTTTTTTAGACTATATTATGTTTAAACAAACATATCCTACATCTAAGCTTTAATAGTAATAGAGCCTCATTATTAGCAATCTTGATTGCATGCTTTTATCTTCTTGATAGTATTCAACCGAGCTCTAATGGTAATATATCCCTTTGAAACATTTGCTCTTGGTTCGACCTAGGTCGTAATT
Source organism: Torreya grandis (assembly GCA_037957365.1). Taxonomy (NCBI): domain Eukaryota; kingdom Viridiplantae; phylum Streptophyta; class Pinopsida; order Cupressales; family Taxaceae; genus Torreya; species Torreya grandis. Next base: position 954,776 of record JARHVA010002396.1, on the reverse strand, counting down.
ATTCTTTATGAAGTCCCTGGCTTTCTACTTTTGACATTGGCCATCAATCTTGATCTAGGTCCTCAAGATTATGATATTTATCTTCTTTACATTGATCCTCAGGATCCTATAGTCAGTCCATCCATTCTTTTACGTATGCCACATGGTAGCTTCACATTTGTCCCTAGGATGCATTGACTCTTTTACCTCTTACTCGTCATCGATCAGCATCCCCACGATTAGATGAGTACCATTGGATCTATTTTATCATGCATCATCGATCTTCCTTTACATGACTTGAACACATATCATTGATTTATCTGATAGTTGTTGTGGTCAAGACACTTGGTATATTTTAATTCATTCCCAGGATCTGTTGACTAGTTGACCTTTCACTCATCATTGATCTACTTTGGTATGATGGATCATGTACCGTTGATTAGCTTGGACCCACTAGCTTTGTTAGTCACCATGTACTATTAGATATCAACTTGAGATCCTATGATATCAACAATTATCAGTGACGTGTTCAATCTTAGGATACACTAAAATTTTGACTATGAGCTTGTCGTTAATCTTTGATGCATGATTTAATGCACTTCATTAGATCTTCTAGACCCACTAGCATTATTGATCGCTTGCTTACTATTAGATTTGATCTTAGCCTCCAAGATTTGAACACTTATCACCAATATATTTAGACTCAGGAATATTTGAATCCAAATAACTACTTATCTTAGCTTTAACTTGACATCTCAGTGCTTGTCCCAGACTGCTTGTTGAACTTTAAAGACCTATATCTTGAGATAACAATCTCATCAAGATACAAAATTTATAGAGCATGATTTAGGCATGGAAAACATCATGTTTATGCAATATTTTGGCCTAAAAGGGTTTTAAGTGAATTTATCAAATGTGAAACCAGATTGACATGTTCACTTTTGTATGATGTGTGATGACAGTTTGGCTCTTCAAAGCTTGATTTTTCCATCTTTTGATCATTTATGGGTCAATAACTCTGCGTAGCTTCTCTATCTAGGTAGAAGCTTGGTATGTGGGCCAAAGATATTAACCAATAAGACCTACTTGATCAATAAATTAAAGTGGAATATGGCATAGAAGGCTATTGATGAGAGCTTATGTAGAGTAATCATGCCACATAACTAACCCTTAAGTGGCAATCACATGCATAATTGGTCTTTAAGTGGCATTTTCATGCATAACTGGTCATTAAGTGTCAATCCATGCATAACTGACCCTTAAGTGGATAAGTACAGGAGTTATTTGACAAGATAGAGGTGTAACATGCTTCAAAATGAGGTTGAATCAGTGAATTAAATCTTCAACTACCTCATCTCAATGCATAAGGGATCATGCAAGAGCACCAAACATGGAGAGATTACTTAAAGACTATTTATAATTATTTACAATTGAAGTAATGCTTGAGTTAATGATATATTGATGATCTTTTTTTCTCTCCTCCACACCATTATTCTTTCTCTATACTCATTTTCTATATATTCAGGCCTTATGACCTTAATTTGTATCCCTCACCTAGGTATGAGGAAACTTTGTGAGGTTTTGTACTTGATAGGCCTCTTGGACTAATGCATAAATTGTTGTAGCCACTCCATTACTAGATTATAGTGTGTTTATTCTTGTTCATATGTGTATAAGTGGTATAAATATTACCTTAGCATGTCCTTGTCACACCTATATGTTGATTAGTTGTCTTATGCAGGTTGTGTGAAGTTTCAAAGTTTGGTGATCATGTTTAGAGTGTAATCTAGTTGAAAGTGCCTCAAGATAGACCTCTTTACCTTCACCTCCAAGATATAATCATCCATCAAGACCTTCATATGAAACATTGTTTAATAAGAGTGTTGGATATAATGTTTCAATCTATTTCTAAGTTTATTAGTGTTGTAAGAGTCCAAGATTGAGTGGATAATCAGAATTGGCGCATCACCGTCACTAGTATAGGTTTTCCCTTTAAGTTATATTTCTAACTCTTTTCACCCCAAAATAAAAATAGGAAAAGGAAAAGGATTTAAAAGGATATGTCATAAGATCTAACCTTATAATCTAGAGGTTTTGTCTAGCTATAGGTTACCCACAACCTGTAGACCAATCCAATGTTAATACAAATTGAAGGAGAATTGAACAATCTACTTCAACAAGGTGCAACTTGGGTTGCTAAAATGTTTTGGAAAAGATTGCATTTTATAATAGATACAGGTTTAGCCCTATGGATGGCTCAACCATCCACAATACTAAACCTATATCCTCTAAATCCCTATGAATGTAATAAAATTATGTGTATGTGTATATTTGATAGGGTTAAATGGATTTATTGTTTTGTGATGGAAAAATACCCTAGCTTAAGAACTATAGGACTTGGCAGATAGTTTTAATATATACTATGACTTTGAGACCCTATCTATGTATATATATAACCTATATACCTATCTATGTGTATTATATATATATATATATATATATATATATATATATATATATGCTCAATGTATTGATATATACATATTTACACAAACACGCACACACACACACACACACACACACACACACACACACACACACACACACACACACACACACACACACACACACACACACACACACACACACACACACACATAACCTATATGAGTGTGTGTGTGTGTGTGTGGGTGTGTATGTGTGTATTTGTGTACATAGGTATATATCGATATGCTGAGCATATATATATATATATATATATATATATGAACTGTGTATTTTTGTCATTCAAAATAGTTAGAATATATATGTATGGATTATGTGTATATTTATTATACAAAATCATGAGAATAGATATGGGTATCAACTATGTGTTTAAACTCTTATAATTCCCATATCTAAAGACTAAGTATATATAAATTAGTTATAGGTTATGATAAAGCTATCCTATAGTGAATACAGGGGGGGGAGAGAGCTTAAATCCTATCTCAACTCTATGTTTCAAATTATTTAAAATGGGGTCATGTGAGGTGATTATTATAACCAGTTTGACACTGTTAGTAAATTCCATATTAGATAATTGGATTTTAGTGTAACCAGGATTTCATATATATATATATATATATACATATATATATATATATATATATATATATGTATATATATATGTATATATATATATACATATATATACATATATATACATATATGTATATGTATATATATACATATATATATATGTATATATATATATATATATACATATACATATATATATATATATATATATATATACATACATATATATATGTATATATATATGTATATGTATATATATATATATATATATACATATATATATATATATATACATATACATATATATATACATATACATATATATATACATATATATATATATATATATATATATGTATGTATATATATATATATATGTATATATATATATATACACACACACACACACACATATATATATATACACACACATATATATATATATACATATATATATATATATATAGAGAGAGAGAGAGAGATTATATGATTTGTATTTCATTTATGAGAACAAATATTAGGATCAAGTTCTATTATGAAACCTGTAGCGTGTTTAGAGTCTTTAAGCATACAAGGTTTCATATACAAGGAAGTTGTCAAAGTCAAACTTGTAATGATATATATGAACTGATTGTATTGACTATTGTAAGGTTTGAAAATGTATATAAACTGTGTAATGGTTATACGGTTCATTAAGGATTTGTGTTAAAGTCAACTTGATTTAGATGACACTTATAAAACTCAGGAATAGTATAAACCTCCAATAAATGAACAAAGGTAGAATATAGGTCTGTGTGGTCGATTTTATATAGTGCTCTATTTTCAATAATTCAGGATAATGTATACATAGTTTAAAGACCCAAGTTTGGGGAAACAGGGTAGTAGACTTTGTATGGATTTTATCATAACTGGATTGTGACTTTTAAATCAAAATAAGTGAATAAAAATAATGGTTTTAGAAATGTTGAGACCTTGTGTTTAATCTTGAATACTATTTTATGAATAGGTATAAATGGTTTGGTTTAATTATATGAAGTTCTTATTTAAAAATATAAATGACTGTTAGTTTGACAGAATGGTATTTGTTCATGTGAACAAATATAGTTATGTAGTACATACTAAGCATATATAAAATATATCTATATGAAGACTTAGGTTATCATACATATATATGCCGTATATTTGTACATTAGAATGTGTGCCTATAATTATAGTTATTATTGACTACTAAATCAAGTCATAGAATTTTGAGGGATAGGACACTATGATTATATGCATACAGCCTCCTAAAGGTACAATAAGTTGTATAAATGAAGGATTATGTTTCATGTGAGTTAAGACTTTATTTATGAGATATTGGATCTTTGAAATTATTATGATTGGTTGTTTGTAATTGAGTATTGTGTACATAAAAATAATAGACTATGATATTGTTGTTTATTATAGAATGTCCTATATTTGAATCTACTTATGAAAATTAGAAACATGCAGTCTAAGTATACATTATACCTGGTTGGTATAGATTGTATTTGTTTATGTTTATTATTTATGTGATAAATAATAAAGTAGAGATTCATTGCATATGTTTGATGGGCTAAATGTATGTACTTTGATTATTTTTGTATTTAGCATGTTTTACGTCTAGTGATAAGAAGTAATATATATGAATATGTTGGTTATATATTATATTAACCAAATCTCACATTGTTGGTACTAATTAAGTAGTGAGACAGACTTCACTAGCTTATTTAGCATCACCAATGCTAGATGAAGGTAATCCAAACAAGTGGTGTGTACGAATTTGACTAATCCTAGAGATCAATAACTATTTGAAAACTTTGGCCAAAGTAATGTTTAGTTAAACATTGATATTTCATATGTATGCTTTATGTGTTTGTGTGATATCATGTTAGAACATATTTTTTTATGGTACACATCATGTAATAGAAATCTTACAGAGCACGGGTACTAGCTTGTCTCTGTAGATTCCTGCACCATCACTATCTACCCATCCATGAAGGGAGGGCCATTCTTTGATTGTGGGATTATGTGAGGGATCAATGGTCCATGGTTGGTGTAAAAAAACACTCAGATGATGTTCTTCCTCCCCACAATAGTGCTTATTTGGAGACTACACTTGAGATTACCATAGATACTAGAGTTCATGGGACTCATGCTTTGTGAAGCCTTGTATTATATTTATTATTATTGAAACATTATTCTTGATGAAATGTAATTATTTACTTATTTACACATTGACAACAATGGTTGTATTATTGTACCAGCCATGGTTGGAATTTATGTAATTACTTTCTGGAATAAATGGAGTTACGTTTTAATTATTTGTTTCATATGTTGATAGTGATCAGTAACTGGTAGATGTTACGTGTTTATTTTATAGTTAACATATTTAGTGTTTTATAGTAGGGTCACTAATTAGATTCTCGTGGTGAAATCTAATGAAAGACTGCATGAAATTAATTTTTTTTTTAAATTGTTATGTTATTCTAGTAAATCCCATTGGAGATGTTAATAACTTGGTGTGATCGCATACTATGAACCTAATTGATATATCTATTTCAACATGTTATCTTTATATGCTATATGATTCATACACATGTTACCTTATCCTTTTAAGATAAGGTGCATCCTAGATTCTATTTCCCTCACCTCAAAAGGTGGGGCATGTCATAAAAGCATGACCTCCATATTTTCACAGTTTATAGATTTCAGTGGGGGCATGTCATAAAAACATGCCCTCTACATTTATATACCTTCTCAGTATTTCCATATTTCAGTGGGGGCATGTCATAAAAATATGACCTCCATGCTTACACACTTGGTCAACATCTCTAAATTTTATTGGTGGTATGTCATAAAGACATGACATACACACTTGCACCATATCCAGTTCATTTCCATGATTTAAATATACACTTAGGCTAGAATCCTATACATTGCATCAATTTTTCATAGATTTGAAGCATTTTTTTTCATATTTACGACACATATACTTTATCTCAAACATATTAGAGGTGCATATGCCATGTTATTACACCAAAGTGACATATATGACACTTGTAATATTACGGTATCAATGTTATGTACATAGGGATATGGTATATTAATGTACATGGGTTGATAGATATGTTGACATGTGACACACATCCCCCTTAGTTATATGGGTTTAATATTTTAAGATAAATGAGTAACTTGTGGAATTAGTGCATTGGATAATGGTCAGCATACATTGGGATTAGGAGGTTACCCATCTATTATTAGTTATATAAATGTCTATATAAAGGAGTTGAATATCATTGTAAAGAAATAAATCAAGTAAGTGTCAAGTCTTCTATTTGGTAGAAGGATATTAGAGGTTATCCCTCTTGAAGTGGCATTGTGAAGTTATTCTTTCCTAAAGGAGTATTGTATGACGTTGCCCTACCATAAGGGTATTATTCTATTCTTACATATATTGAATATTTGGGCATCTTAGCCCACCAATATCTATAGTTTTGTTTTGATCTACATTATATTATGCATTATTTCATATCATTATAAGTGTGGTTCATAACAAGTGGTATCAGAGCATTGATTTGGGCAAATATTGTGGATGAAACCCTAAGTTTGGAGAATCACAAGTATATCTTGCAATCTATTGTGGATTTTTCTACAAATTTTTTATGGTGTTGAAGAATATTTCAAAGAAGCCACAATAAAAAATTAAAGGTTTTATGATCTTTTTTGAGGGAGTTATTGATATTTTAGGGTTTGTAATAAATTCAATGTATTGGCTAAAATTTTAGGATTTTTTATGTGAAATTTTTATTAATTTGGTATCAACATACATGAAAGCTACAGTCAAAATTTTGGAATTTTTTGACAATTTTTGTGCGAGTTATTATGATTTTATGATTTTTTATAAATTCACTCTACAGGCCAAAAAATTTAGTGTTTTTATACCAAAATTTCATTGAGGTTGACATATCATACATGGAAGTTATAATAATTTTTTTGGATTGTTTAGATCAATTTTGCATGATTTATCAAAATTTAGGGTTTTTTTCATTAACCCTGATTTTCTTTCTCTCTTCTAAATCATGTGTCAAATTGATTACAAACAATGGAAACATTTGATGGAGAGAGTATTACAAAAATGCAAAATATTTTTCATAAGTATATTGTGTTAAAAAAGGTGCATGTGGTGGAAGAAGAGACTGATGATGATAACCAAGAAGAAAGTGTGGATAAAGAAGAGGAAAAAAAAGAGGATGAACATAATGATAATGAGGAGGAAGCTATAAATGATTCAGGAGGAGAGGTTGAGGATCGTGTTAATGTAGAAAAAGAGGAAGAAAACATTTTAGATGATGGAAACAAGGAATACCATGTCGGTGCTCCTGAAAAAGAAGAAATAAAGCATAATAATGATGATGAAGAGGCCAAATATGGTGCAAAAGGTGAGGTAGAGATTCTCAAAGAGGATAAAGAAGGATTGGATGATAAGGATTCAAATAATTTGACTCCAAAGAAATCAAAGTCAAGTTTTTAATTTCATGGATTCATTCAAAATAATAAGGTCATTTTGTCCATAAACCCTCGTAGTAAGTATAACTCTGTTAACATGGATGTGGCCCAACATCTATAGGTTCAAACAAAGAATATAAAGGAGGCTCAAGTAAAGGGTAAGAATATTCAAGTTTTTAAAGATTTGAACCTAACTATGGACAAATATGTTTTGCATTCAGATTTTTGTGCTTTGGATATGGATGGTGTGGATATGGTTCTTGGATATTTTTTGTTAGAGACATTGAGAATAATAAATATTAATGTGCAGAAGCATTTCATGAAGTTTTGGTGCAAGAAAATGAAGGTTACTTTATAGGATATCATAGTTGGAAAGGCATAAAGAATAGTCAAGGTGGAACATGAAGATGAGATTGAAGCGGATTAAGAAAAACACAATGAATATTTAGATGAAGACATAGATAAAGAAACAATACAAGCAAAAAAGAACACTTAATCTACTCGAGATATAAAGGAACCACCAAAGGAAAAGCTAGGAGAGGTAGAATAAAAGGTTGATAAGGTCAAAGTATCAAAAAATGTTGAGGTATATAAACACCCATATCATCATGAGAGGTAAGAATCATGGAGCCATGAGAGGGAGTGTCATAGCAACAATCACTTTGGCTATATAGAAGATCATAATACCAATCAATATGGCTACATAAGGAATCAATGGAACAATCACTATGACTATGCATGGAAGCCAAAAAAGAACTGTTATGGTCAGGTATGGAATAAAAGTAATGCAATGGCATATAGAACATGGAATCGATGGGGAAAAAACTATGACTATGCATGGAATAATAATTATTATGGTCCTACATAGAATCAGAGTAATGCAATAGAGTATGGTACATGGAATCAAAGGAGGAATTATCATGCTTAGACACCAAGGTAATACAATTATGATCATGAATGAAATCAAAGTAGCACAATGGAATTTAAAAATAAGGTTGGAGAGTTATCACCTACCAAGATCACATATGAGTGGTTGGATAATCAAGCTTGAAGACAAGTGTGCAATGATATGAAGCACACTCATTATTTGCTTTCTTCTTATGTTTCATGAATGAAACATGTAAAGGAGGAAAGGAATGTTATGTTCCTAGGGATATGATATATTAATGTATATGAGTTGATGGATATGTAGACATGTGGCACACATGCCCCTTAGTTAAGTATATGGGTATAGTATATTGGGATAAATGAGTAATTTATGGAATTAATGCATTGGATAATGGTCAACCTACATTGGGATTAGGAGGTTACCCATCCATTGTTAGTTATATAAAGGTTAATTTAAATGATTAAATATCATTATAAAGAAATCATCAAATAAGTGTTGAGTCTTCTATTTGGTATAAGGATATTGAGGTTATCCCCCTTCAAGTGGCATTGTGGAGTTATTCCTTCCTAAAGGAGTATTGTATGGTGTTGCCCTCCCATAAGGGTATTCTTTTATCTTTGCATATATTGAATATTTGGGCATATTAACCCACCAATATTTATTGCATTGTTTTTATCTATGTTGTATTATGCATAATTCAAATATTATAATTGTCAATCATAACAATATGTCATAAAGACATGACCTCCACACTTGCACAATCTCCAGTTCTATTCCATGATTTAGATTTACATAGATTTGAATCAAAGTTTTTCATATTTATGACACATATACTCCAAATCATACATATTAGAGGTGCATATGACATGTTATTGTACCAAAAATTGTAAACTTAACCAATTATACTACTCACTCAAATGCACAAATTACACCAGGATGTATTGTTATCAAACCTTTTCTACTACAATAGTTGTTTCATTTTATAGGTTGAAGTGATTAAATCATTCAACCTTACTAGATGTATAGTTTGGAGTGATTAAATAATCCAATCTCACTATATTTATAAGATGAATTGATTAAATCACTCACCCTCGCCAAATTATATATATTAACAGTGCGATTAAGATATAATGAGCTTAATAGTCATGTCACAATTCATCCTCACACTAGATTAGGAGCATAATACCTTCTAATCTCTCTCTTAATATCTCTAAGGTTCAAGTATGAAACTCTTACAAATCTAATGCTTCATAAGGAAGCATATTTACCAAGCCAAAACATCAAGAGACATCATGGTTACATTGACACATAGGTGTACTCCTTCCTTGCTCTCTTTCTTTTCAATAATTGTAATTATTTCAAATTTAAAATTATATGCATTGATTTATATTGTAACATTCCCTTGGTTACATGCCATACATTAGCAAAGCACTTATAATAGGCTCAATCAAAGGCAAGGTGTGTTATATGCACATAGGTACACATTTCTTTTGTTTAAACTAGTAATTTCATCCTTATGTATTACTACATTAAAGAGGGGGGGCAAATGTAGATATTAAAACTAAATATTTATAGAATCTCAGTCTTCGACATTTGATAAATATCAATCAAGCTCTACCCTTTAGTTTAAGACCTCTTTGCTGCCAAAAGGCTTGCATCGCCATCTCACTGTGCCTAAATGCTCATATCTTTGTTTGATCCATGTCATTATGATGACCCAGGTCTCTTGCACTGCAAAAAACTTAAATTGTAATAAGCATCATTCACTATCAGTTTTACATCCATCCCTATTTTCTAACCCTTTGGACATTACCGATGAAAAGGGACGCTATTATCGACAATAGTGTCTGATTGCCAAAAGTCATCTAAATTGTAAATGTTTCAAAACCTATGGGTTGGCCTATTTGTTTTATTGAACCCTGTTGTGAGATGTTTTGAAAATGTGAGGTATAAATACAAGTCTTTTCATTCTTTATCTAACAAATACCAAACAATAACCTACTAAATCCAAGTCAATTAACTACACAACCAATCTATTCTACCATATTCATTCCTATTTTCATATCAAGCATAAGAATAATCATATTACATGTTTAAAGCATTCAAAGAGCAACCCATGAGCAATATTTATCAAATTACAAGTTAAATCTATGCATGCATCTTCATATAGTATATTGCACCCTTGTGCACGCACTTTTCCACACATAGTGGATAACTACATAAGTCTAAGGCCCTCCTTGGAGTATTGGCTATGTAGTTAGCACTCATTGATAGAGGATTTTTGGGGTCAGTTCAACATCATGAGCCCACTAACTCATTTTTAATAAATTCATTCCAAGGGTGAAGAGCTAGGGTTTGATCAATCAATGAAAAATGATAACATGTATCCCATATCTAAATACATCGGTAGAAAAGTGATAGAATATCTAGAACAATAAAGTTGGTCGCATCTAGATCCACTCATTATTTTATATCAAACACCCGCATCATAACCATACACTAGTGTTGATGGTAGTGTATGTGGCTACAAAAGTATAATTTTAAAAATTTGATGACCGATCCAAAATATTGATCCTGCCTAAATTACACTTGTTTCTAATCCAGATCTACCCACGTACAAGAACCCATCTAAGTATAAAATCTTTTTAGTATTGCAATCAATTAAACATATTCCAAATCAAGTACTTTTTATATCCAACATATCTCAGAATTTATGATTATGAATATTCATTTATCCAAATTTACAATTAATTGGCCTGCTATAGATTAGTTTATCACCATTGTGCTTGAACTATTTATATATTCTTAACTCTATATCCACACATCTAAAATATAGTCTTAAATAATGTGCTAAGTGTATTATTAGATCTATTGAAGGACACAAGGCTTGGAAAGTTCTTCTCAGAAAGTGCATCTCTTCAGGGGCTCCTCAAGGTCAAAAGGTTCGAAGGAATCTAGGCTTTCAAACTCTACTTATCACCCAAACCTTTGTTAAAATCACTGGGACCTTTATTGTCAAAGCATACAAAATGCTTGGGAGTATGAAACCCTAGTTGATGTGGAAAGAGGACGGGTTTAAATCTGGCCTAGCGATCAATTCTCATTCTTTTATGGTGGTCACCTATTATCACTATTAATGACAAGCCTTTGGTAGAAGATCCTAGGATTAAAGCCTTGAGGATGTACTACCATGGCATTAAAACTTTGAGGGATATTTTTGAAAAATGCACCAGATCTTGGCTCACTTGGGAGGTCCTCAAGGCTAAAATCAAGTTAAACTCCCAAGACTTCGAATTAGTCACTGAAATTCAAATCACTGTGCCTAACTATGCTTTACATAATATTGGTCACACTAAATCTACTCAGTGGTGGAAGGATTGGAACTGGTTTGCCTCCACACCTATGTTTTGGTACAAACCTCTACTTCGTTCTCAATGACTCTCCTAGACCACTTTTTATTGGGAGATGCTCAATAGGCATTAACATCTTATTAGCTAAACTTTTATTTGGACTAGGAGATTCATGATTGTTTGGGCTACTATTGTTGAGCCCCAAAAAACCATTTTTGCCCAGTGTTTGCTTTATCTAGGCCTCCCTCTAGGCAAAAGGTTACTTCACATGGGGATTGCTCCTCCCAGATGTTATACTTGTGGTTAAATTGAGTCCCTTAAACATATTTTTTGGTTTTGTGTCAAGGCTCAAGATGCTTGGAATTGGATTCACTCATTCTTTCAACCCTATAGTCCCGAACCTTTCCATTGGCACCTCATTCTTATTGGGGATTATGTGGCCCTACTTGAAAAGTTCAAGCAAATTTAGTATTTTTATTATATTGAAATTCTTTTTATGTTATGGAAAGACAAAAATGCTGCTACTTTTAATAAATAAACTTTTCCCACATATTTTTCTACTTCTAATTGAATCTCTATGCTCTCTAATTTCATGCTTTAGATTCAAGTGCAAGTAAATAAAATGGAAATGGAGGTTCAACATCTCCACCCTCTCCTTGGCCACTAGGGATATGCTCATTGCACTGTCAGTAGAATTCTAGTGGAGGATCCTTCATAGAGTGGGCATAACATAGACCACGAGAGGAGAGGACGTGGTCAAGCTAGGAGCCATGACCACCATAAATCTCTTAGTCACACTACCTTCTCCCCCCTCCTCCTCCCAGGTGGGGCTTTTATCCCTCTAGTGGGTTTGGAGGTTGGCCATCACCCAATACTAGTTATGTTGGGTTTGCCTTGTGGGGTAGGGATGATCATAATAAATTTTCTAAATTAAATCTTGTTATCTCCCCCACTATGACCAGAAAGAAGAAGAAGAAGAAAATATATCCTTGACATCGCACCCCCCACCCCCCACTCCCCCCGTCTCATAGGCAAGGGTGGGGAGATTCCACCGCCTCTCCCTTTGCGAGCATGGTGGCACCATTTACATAATACTATTTTTTTTAATATTATACTCAACATGATGTCAACATAATCTTTGGGGTGTACTTCCATACCACTTACTTTTTAATTGTACTTATATTATATTTATAATACTTATATTATGTTTATATTTTATTAATATGCAAGTTTTAATTTAAAAAACCTTGAATGCTTATAATTTAAAAAAAACTCTCCTCCGTCGAACTATAGCCTAATTAAACTCACGAGAGTTGCTCCTAAATGCTCAATAAAATTTTCGAAACCCCTCCATTGGACCCTAGCCTAAGTAACCTCACGAGAGTATTAACAGGCCGGGCCAAGCCAGGCGATCACATGGCGGGATGAGAGACAAAAGGACTTGGACTGGCAGGTCAGACAAGAATCAATCTTTCCTCTAAATAAATCGTCTTAACTTGCGCTCTATTGTTATTTTTTATTTTTTGCCTCGCACTTTTTCCACAAATTTTTATTTTTTTACTTCGGAATTTCGCTTTCTTGGTTGAAATATTGGATTGGCGCTTTAATTCAGGATTTTTTATTTTTGGGTATGAGTTGTGATATATTGTAGAGGGAAGTGGGTGATGCAGTATTATTGAGTTCTACACAATCAGATTTCGTGGATACCCAATTTAGTAGTTGTATTAATGGGATATGAAAGGGATTGCTGTTGATCTACCTACAGTTGAATCTACAAACGTTTATTTTGAGGCGTCTCATTGATTTTGTGGCCCTGGCATTGGCTCCAAAACTTATAGTGTATAAATTAGGGTTGAAATTTGAATCAGTGATAGGCGGAATCTGAGTCCGATTTCATGTTGTTTCCACTTTGGCAGCGGATTTTTATGTTACATAGGGATCTGAGCAGAACCGATCGTGGGGACTTGCACGGTTCTGAATTCGATTCATGGCTGATATTGTGATGTGAATTGCTATTCATATTATTTATGGAGGGCACAACCGATCGTGGGGACTCGCACGGTTCTGAATTCGATTCATGGTTGATATTGTGATGTGAATTGTTATTCATATTATTTACGGAGGGAACAATATGAGTTGAGTCGCCATCGTCAGTTGTCATCAAGATGGGAGTCATTTTGCAAGGGCTAATAACGATTGAGGCTGGTTTGTCTACAGACAACCTCAATGGGTGTTTGCTTGCACTATTGTCCAGTGCTTTTATAGGGGCAAGCTTTATAATCAAGAAGAAAGGCCTGAAACGTGCAGGGGCATCAGGAGCTCGAGCAGGTAACAGAGTGCTTGGCTATTGATAAGAATGAACATGCATGCACCTAGATGCATTCATGGGTTTTTACTTGTGGGACCATTTTGGGACGGTGACATTCATGCTCCTTTCTTAAGATGCATTTTTTCTGCTTTTTCAGGCTTAGGTGGCTACACATATTTGCTAGAACCTCTATGGTGGACAGGAATGATTACCAGTAAGAAAATTATTTTTTATGTGCTGTTTTGTATGAACAATTACTTTATCACAATTTTGCACCCTGCTTCACATTATCATGCCCCAACAGGTCATTTCATGCATGCACAATGTAGGCCCAACTATAAAAGGCGCATGAACCTGACAACAGGAAATTTGGGGCTTACATTTTTAATATCAATCTTATTGTAGTTCACTCAATTTACGGTCTTATCTATCATGTCGTGTTACAATTGCCGTCATTTAATTGATTTTAAGGTGTTGCATTGTTAACCCATAACAGTGATTGTGGGTGAGTGTGCAAACTTCATAGCTTATGTATTTGCTCCAGCTGTTCTGGTCACTCCTCTAGGTGCTTTGAGCATCATTGTCAGGTAGATAATATCTAGCATCAAACTTGCATATTTGTGAATTTGATGAGACCAAAAGTCAAGTTCTGATTCTGATAAATGCTAGTGAGATTTTGGCACGCAGTGCTGTATTGGCACACTTTATGTTGAAAGAGACGCTCCATAAGATGGGTATGCTAGGATGCCTTATGTGCATGGTTGGCTCTACAATAATTGTAATTCATGCACCCCAGGAGCGTTCTATTGATTCGGTTACAGAAATTTGGTATCTCGCAACTCGACCTGGTACTCATCTCCTCCTAGATTTTTATTTGGAGCCATCCTTCTTATATGTTACCCTGCTATTTTTGCATTGTATTTATGCTAGATTAATTGTATGTGAGGAGAAAGGAACCACTGTAGTTTGAATTATCTGACTTGGTCTTCTCCTTTCATTCATCTCCCAGCATTTTTGTGCTACACCATAGCAGTGATGGCTATAGTTCTGGTGTTAACATTGCACTTTGTGCCACGCTGTGGACACACAAATGTACTGGTATATACAGGCATTTGTTCCTTAATGGGCTCTATAACGGTATAAAGATGCTTTCCGTTCTCTCATTTTTCGTTCTCTTCAAATCAGTGGTCTTTTTTAGATTTACAGTGTTGAAAGGAAAGGTAAATGCAGGCAAACTAAAAGAGTTGAGATGATACTCTTTAATTTTGTTTTTGCTGCCTGAATACAATATGATGCCTTCCTGCAGGTCATGAGTATAAAAGCCATTGGAATTGCCATAAAGCTCACTTTACAGGGAACAAATCAGCTAGTTTATCCTTCAACATGGTTCTTTACTATGGTGGCAATTACATGTGTGATAATGCAACTCAATTACTTAAACAAGGTTAGTTGCAGTTATTCTTATTCTTATATTTTTGCTGAGAACTGAACTCATTCATCCACATTTGACATCTTTGAGTTGCCTTCTAGGATATCTATTTCCCTAAAATACAGATTTCCATCTTTTGGCTGCAGGAGAATATTAGGAAGAATTTTATTTTATGTAATTTTTTTTAACTGGTAAATCTTTACCCCATAGGTGAGAAATTTTCATGCTGGAGATCGATATTAGAAACATATGTTCTTTTATAAATATTTAAATTTTGGTAGAGATGGTAGTATGGCGATAACTGTTGTTCAGTTTGACAAGTTTTTTTAGATGAAACTGATGTGGATTTTATTCATAATTAATCTGGTAAAGAGATACTCAGATTGAATAAGAACAGCTATAAAAAATTACTTTTCTAGAGTACTTGTATTCCAGACCTTGTACAATGAAAGTGCAATCTGCAATGTGTTATAGACAGGAATTTTGCATTGACACTGTTAGTGTATTACATGCATTACAGCAGTTATCTTTCAGTTATGCTTCCATTAGCTTTCAGCTGATCATGCAAGCGCTGGTAACTAGCATACTTCACTATGATTAAGCCTGGTTAGGTTTAGCATAGGTGATGTTAAGTGGGAGTTAATCCATTTGTAAACTCCACTAAACAGTAATGGCTTTGCCTATATGTACACTCGTTTTTTCATTCAATTTAATGGTGAACAATCTTCTTTGCTGCTGTTTGTTTTTAACCCATAGATTCTGGTGAATTTATACATGGTCCCAGAGCAGATCTGGGTTGATTGTGTAGTTCGGTATTATTGAAGATATTTTGCAGCATGCTGTGAGCTTGATAGGGCGTATTTGGCAGAGCCAAGCGTTGTTTGAAACAGTCCACCGTCGCCGCTGCCGTAGCAAGTGTGGAATATGTTTTAAAGGGCATAGGATTTTCTCCGTTGACATAGATATGACAGCTCTGCATGAATCTCACCTGGCTCGAACCCCAGACCTCTTCCGAAATTGGCGCTGATATTGGTTTCTCTGCTGCTGTCCATGCATTGCGTAGCATGCAAATCCTAGTCATCATGAAAGGATTCTGATCCTTGCGTCGCTGTACAAGGTAAAGTTTCAAATAAAAGAATATATCTCAGCGAATGAATGATAAAGTGGATGCATGTTGAAATTGCTGCACATGCATTTTTAGTTTTTTTTTCCAAATAGCTCGCCCTTCATCCAAAGTACATGTGGGTGCTTGGCGCAAATGGATAGAGGTATGTGTTTGATCGCTGAGAGGTAAAAGTAAGCTTTTAAAACTGCATCAAAAATACAACACATGTCTGCTCTCCATCATTCAATGCATCTGATTTTGAAGGAGCCGACGTCAATAGATTTGGGAAAATTCGGATGTGGGCTTTGGTGAATCATTTCAATCAATGTTTGCAGAACTGAAGCTGTATATTCTGCTCTTTTTGCACACCTAGAGTCTCCCATGGTGGCGCCCAAATCTACTGGACTTGCCTTCTCTCTCATGGTGGCGCATTCCTGATTTCTGTGTCTCCAATGGCAGCGAGCTTTCTACATCTATGGTGCCGTACAATTTGCTCTTCTCCTTGCTAAGCCAAATTTAATTTGCCCTAATCATTTTCTGATAATTCTGCCCTAAAAGCTTTTAAAATTAGCTAATTTTTTAGTTATTATTTTTAAAGTCTCTGTTTTATTTTGCCTTAAGTGAGTTGTTTTTCGCTTAAGTGCACATAAGGGTAAGAAGAAGGGGCAATTTTTGACCTTAGATTGTTTGCAGAGGTCTATCATTATGTGCTGGTTCCAACGAGTGGTTGGAAAGCTATCTTTGCCTTTGTTTGGACAGACTTTTTAATCTTTTGTGCAAATTTAATTAAACAGGCCATTAATGACGGAAAAAGTATTTTGCTATAACTTTTAATTGGTAACTCAGAATTGAGTACCACTTTTTTCAAAAGTGCATGTTTTTTCGTCCTCTTTCCATTGGTCTATTTTGTTTTGTAAAATGCACTCAAGTTATAAAGTGCCATATTCAGGGGTTTGTGGGCCACACTAGTTTCTGCAACGTACATCATGCACTGATTGCTCTCATCTATATGGACTCATTTTCAGCCTAGTCTGAAGTTCATCTCTAGAGCATGCACCAATGTTTTTTTGCTTACTTCAACACTGATTGCTCATTTGGATGCATTTTCGGCTTTGCCCGACATCCCTTTCATGAGTGTGCTTTAGGGGGTTCATTGTAAAGTATTTTGTGCATTGTGCACTTTTCTGGTGTCTTTTCTCAGTCATATTGACCTCATTTGAGAGATTCCAGATGAGGAGTGTTGTTTCATCTCCAGTGATCCTTCTTGGGAAAGACAATTATGCTTCGTGGCGTGTTTATATGGAACACTTACATGCAAGAATCGTATTCCATTCCTATATGGGCAAATTTTTGCACCCACCAATCCTGTTTGGTTTAATAAGTGGGTTAATACTTGTGACAAGGTTTTTGCCACTTTGTTACTTCATGTTTCCATGGATCTTCATTACCATGTGGAACATACAAAGTGTCTATGCACTATTTGGAGCATACTACATAGTCGTTTGGGTGATCTTGCTGAGATTTATGTTACACCTCTCCTCCGCTTCCTATTGTCTCTTATGAGACTATTGTACTCTCTCCTCATGCTTTTATTTCTTGTGATGATACATTTATGGTGGATAGTGCTTTTCCTTGTGTCGAGCCCCCACTACAGGATGGGATTCTGTTAGACTTTGGTTGCCCTATTGCAGATTTTACTTTTGTTTCTGTGCATATTGTTGCTCTTTCAGAGCCTTCACAGACTTGCGTTTCGGAAGACTTTACTGATTTCAGTGAGAGTATACATATTGAGAGTATTGACGACTCATGTGTCCCTGTGGACATTCATCTTGCATATCTGAGTGCTTCATTTGCAGACCAGTCTTCAGTTTCGATAGTTGTTGAGCCTTGCTCTCCTCTTCACATACACATTCTTTTAGTGAATGTTTCATGTCTATCTTCTTTGAGTTTTCTCTCTCCTTTATTGAATGTTTCTTCATTTCCATCTTCTAAGTTAATCGTGTGATATCTGATCGGACTTTGGCATATTCGAGCATTAGCAAAGAGACATTTTAGCATTTTCTAGAGATATACATCATGATTCCTACATGCAATCCACTTGAGTGGGAATTCAGTAGTTTGATAGCTTGTGGTTTCTTTCTTCCGAAAGGAAAAGATAGTATTTGTTGCAGAGGGACCTACTACAGCATTTGCCAGGCGACATTCTGTGCATACATTCTCTTTCTTCTTTGTGGAGGCACACATCTTTCACATTTTGTAGGATGCTGGGATCATCACGATGTACTTGGGTACCTCATCAAGGCTCGTTACTGGGAACCAATTTTACAGCCCACCTAAGTTATGCTTAAGGGGGGTGTTGGAGTGGGTTTTCTAGTCCCAACTTTTTTTCTTTATCTCTTTTTTTTGGAGGGGGGAGTTTTTTTCCACTGGGTTTCTCCTTTTACTCCACTTTTGAGAGTTGTATTGTATGTGGGTACCTCATCAAGCCTTGTTGTCGGGACCCATCTTTTCTTTTCTGCCTGCCTAAGCTATGCTGAAGGGGGGGTGTTAGTGTATTACATGCATTACAGCAGTTATTTTTCAGTTATGCTTCCGTTAACTTTCAGCTGATCATGCAAGCGCTGGTAACTAGCATACTTCACTATGATTAAGCCTAGTTAGATTTAGCATAGGTGATGTTAAGTGGGAGTTAATCCATTTGTAAACTCCACTAAACAGTAATGGCTTTGCCTATATGTACACTCATCTTTTCATTCAATTTAACAGTGAACAATCTTCTTTGCTGCTGTTTGTTTTTAACCCATAGATTCTGGTGAATTTCTACAGACACTGGTCACATTTCAGGACCATAAATAGTTTTCCACCTGGGGATCAAATTTTCCATAATTTTTAGTAATGGAATACTGCTACAAAATATTGAAATGTTTCCAACAGGAATTTGTTTCACTGGTAATGCCAAATCAATTTAAAGCGGTCCACCAGGGTATAATTCGAGCTGCTGTTTGCTGCACCTGAATGACATGAGTTAAGCAATCAAGGACACCAGGTGAACTCTCAGGTGATAGGTACCTATAGGAACTAGCGTCTAAGCCAAAGGATATCCATGCTACATGGTGCAGGCCCTGTGCGCTGTTTTTCTGGAACCCTTCTGGAAAAAGCTGAATATTCAATTTATTTTATGATTTGACCCTTCCACAATGCATTATTTTCTGACTTAACACTGCTGAATTTAATCAAAGTCATACTTTATCCAGAATTGTATAACCAAGTTTGTATTAATTGGAATTCCCTCATTGAGTTATATGAAAATTTTGAGTATTAGTTGTTCTCCATCGCTTAACATTCAATGACCTAATTGTTATCATCACATTGTTCTTGGTGCTTGGTTTACTGCTATTTTTAGCATCTATGATAATATAGTTTAGATTGTGCATATGAAGTTACTAGGTGATGCATACTTAGGATTTTGTGAGGAATAGTGTTGCTGCTTGCTTTGCTTCTTATTATTGCCATAATGAAGTTCATGATCACAACCATTACCATATATTAAATGTTTTAAGAGGGAAGTATGGCTACATAACTTATGTATGTACCAGGCAGGGATAACATATGGAAGGAGCATATATACTGTGCGCACGCTAAGAGAATTTTATAAAGAGTAGCTAGATACTATGCCATCCATTAGTTCCTCTACCCAAGATCATCAAGATCATTAACACAGCCAAAGATTTACAGTGCAATTCACTGTTCATGATTGTGTTTGCGTTGTAACATGATAGCCTTGCCTAATTTGAGTTTTGATTTATGATTTTAACATTATTTTGCTAAAGCGTGTGGTGATACATTCATATCTTCATTTATCCATCTTTTTCTTTTATTTTTAATGAAAGAACACTTCTTGAGAGTGGCCGCTTATAGTGTCCAGTAAATTCTAAACCCGATTTCACATTTTGATTTCTCTCCAATGTATCTTACAGTGATTTAAGGGGGAATCATGGTTTCATTAGCAGATCTTTGGTAAGTATATGGCGTTGATCCCTAATTCTCCAAGTGTCTTGTACCTGAAATTGGTTTTTTCTGCAGCACCTTGAGAACACAACATCTAGCCATGAAAACCCACCATCCCGTATGTTGATGGCTAAGCATAGAGTTTGACAGATATCCTCTTGTCAGTAAGTGCTAGAATTCAAAATCTGTGAGGTTTTACAGAGTTCACATCGAAGTGCTATTGAAGGTCAGATGACAATCAAGAATGTAACTAAAAATTCTCTAGTGAGTACGTAAACTTGTGGATGTCAATTTATATTAAGAATATAGATATGATCATAACAAAAAGCTGAACAATTGAAAATGATCACGGTTTGAGTCTGAAAAGTAAAACAATTTGCATTAATTAGTTTTCCTGTTACTGGAAGATTATGGCTGTTCATGGTTAGCTTTTTGTTAAAACTGATAACATTTATTTTATTGGAAAGAATATAATACTACTCAGAATATATACAAAAAATGGCTTTCTAGGACCATTAATGGAAATCCATATATGGACATTAACTTCTGAATGAAAATTCAAAATTATTTTATACGTCTTAAAATACTAAGCATGATGATCATAGTAGACCTGAACAAATGCCTGAGCAAAATCAATCCCCTGAAATTTATCTTTATAAATGAAACTGTAACTGTAATGCTAGCGGTGAACCGATGTCACACAAATCTTGCTTGGTATTGACATGGTGTGTTTGAAGTGTCAAACTTGAGAGTTCACTGTGGCAAAAGCTTTGGAAAAACTTAGCATTTAAAATAGAGAAGCATAGTTAAATTTCTTAAATTTTCTTCCCCCATTCCATTCCAAAAATAGTTTATAGACATAAAAAAAAATATGCTACAACATGTTTTAAGCTTGCGAATGACGTATAGTGATAACAGATATTATCCTATTCCAAAGTTAAAAAATATGTCTTCGACATCACGATCAGATTCTAGAATTTGCTGTTTAGACTATCTAGAGTGCCATGTACGATGTACACAACAAAAGCATATAAAAGTACAGATTCCAAAGTCCATGCTACTGTTAGAGTCTAGTGCTCATCACTTATTTGGGATGGACTGGGAAGTGGAAGGCCCTGCCTTTGTGTTTGGCAATTGAACCTGATTTGCGGCCTTTTCCAGCCAACTAAAAATCTCAGCTAGAAATGCTGGCTCCTTGGTCTCAGGGATCTGTCTGAAGTTGGATCAACATCTGCAACATGAATTGATTGATACTTCTGATGATATTAAAGTACTAATTGGACAATGTATAAATGAAATTACTTCAAAATGATATAAAAATACTAGACATCAAATACTTCAAGTTCAAGTTCAATCCTTCCAATTATTATGCTTAGATGTAGGTTGTAACGCACGAATGAAATGGCTCACTTGCTTTTGAGCTAACTAGTTGCATTTCTTGAAATATATGTTTTCAAACATTGTCCACCTTCGGCTTCACTCAACCAGAATTAGGGCAGGTTTAGCCCAAGATATGGATATCCTACTTTTGAAGTGTGGGAGCTTCAGAACCAAAATCCTTCCACCCAAAACACACAAAATTAGTAAGAAAGTTTATCAATTAGTAAAAATTTAAGTTTTAAAACAATGGAAAAAACATCATACTTGAAAATCCAAATTTCGGCAATCAACTTAAAGACCGGAATTTTAAACATGAATAATCAATTTTAATGTATGGTACCTGTCAACACTTTCTTCCTTTGATTAATGGCAATATTACATTCAAATAATCCTTTCGCCCCCTATACATTTGCAGTTTCTTAACTACCATCTTCGAGGTTGTTGATCAGGGCGCATTCTCTTAATGCAATTAAACAAACCTCGGTTTACCTCTGCATCAACACAAATGATGGATTATAAAAGAAAGCTGTATTTGGATACTAACAAACAACTTGCAAGTTTCCAACAGAATATGCAGCTGTTGTCCCACCTCTCGCAATGATTCTTCATAAAGGTATGTGCTTTTCCTCCACATATTCATGCATCAATTTAATGGATTCCTTGGCCCTATCCATCACTTCATACAAGTAATCCATGTTGGTTTTTTCTCCATCCACCATCTTCAACACCATCACTAGTGACTCTGAAATTCCTTATCGTCGATACAAAAAGCCTCACGAAATACAAGATTTGAAACCTCTATGCCATCAGTGAGCTCGGAATGTTTTGATTCAATGCTTTCATTAGACATAGACTAATGTCATTCTTTTTAAATTCAGTTTTTGAGAGGAAAGGCATAGCAAGTAGATGAAGTTGGTGGTGAACCTGGTAATAGCGAGTCGAACAAGATCCTTTCCCTCTTTAAATTTCCTCATGATACTGCAGACCTTTGTATGATTGTAGATGTTTCTGCAAATTCAACCCAATCATTTTACCGTCTTTTAGCATAAAGTCTATGCAATGAGAAACACAAAAGGTCTAAGAAATAGAGGTGTGCCTCTCCATAAAAAAAATATTTGCAGCCACTTAATTTTCAGCATTTTCGGTAGCAATCTGTACAATATTATCCTTCTCACCTTAGCGACAACAATCTCCAAAATCTCTGAAAGTGTTTGAGCATTTTAAATTTGGCTGGTCACATTATTGGATTTTAAAACATTGTGCCCTAAGAGTATGAGACAAGAAAATTTAGCAATATTTGCTTTCTTCCATTCATCTGCCCTTCAGATATAATATTGAAACCGGGTTTTTCCCTATGAGCACAATGTTTAGCAAATGTTTTTGTCACATATTTAACGCGTTTTATGACTTTTTAGCAGTAAGGGCTTTGGATGTGGGAGCTTTGAAACCAGGGCTAGGAATGGCAAGTATGTATAATTTGTGACTCCTAAAATACGCTTTTGTCTGAAGATTGTATTTTTATCTTAATTAATCAGGATATTATATTTTCCAGTTCTGATATTTTCTAGATTATTTGAGGAATCTTCTTGAAAATAGTTCTTTCCTATCCACCCATAAATTAAAAACATTTCATAAAAAGAAAAAAAAAAGTTGGGTATGTTTGTTTATCACATATTGGTAAGAATTGTGAGGCAAGAGGGTTTATAAGGCACTACATGCACTAAAGCTTTGCCAATTTGAAAGCATGACTTTGGGGCTCAAGTCCCTGGGTTGATGTGTTAGCAACCTATTCCTCTCTAGTGCTAACATTGCTTACTGGTGCTTGTGTGCTTTGTGATTGACACCAATGTGGGTGTTTTAAAAATTACAAGCTTGTTTCAAACAAAGTGGCATATCCCACCAGTTAAAGATTTTGTTCCACTAGTCCTACAAGTGAAGAAGAGTTGTCTGATAAGGTGCATTAGCAAGTTGTGAAAGAGAACCTTGCTTTGGAGTGAAGACAAGTTTGTTGCAGGTAAGAGAGGAGTTTTGTAAGGGGAGAGTGCTATGTGAAAGTGTGAGAGACTCTTGTGTGAGTCGAATGCATGTTGTGAAAGAGAAGCCTGCTTGAGTTAGTTGCAAGTAGAGAAGCTTGCATAGGAAAGAGGATAAGTTTGTTGCAGGTATGTGAGAAATCCTGCAATTGTAAAGAAAGTGAGAGATATTCTTGTATGAGTCTAATGGAGGTCGTGAAAAAGAAGCTTGCTTGAATTAGTTACAGGTTGTGAAAGAGAATATTGTTCAAGGAGGAAATATGGCACATAGAAGAGGAAGAACACCAAAAGTAGAAGACTTGGCAGAAATGTTGAAGGATATCCAAGCAAGATTGGATATGATGGAGGATGCGCAAAGTTGAGAAGATGTTGCAGCTGTAAGTGAAGATGAAGAAGAAGAAATGATGATGGAGTTGTTATCCCTACAAAAAAGGTTGGATGGTGTGGAAAGAAAACCAACAAGTAAAGGCAAAAGACCTATTGAGCAAAAGAAGCTCATAAAGCCAAGAAGAGAAGATCCCAACAAAGATGAGAGATAAGCAGAGGTCAAGGTCAAAGAAAGAGGTAAGTCCACTTGCAATGTTATTTTGTTTTGTGGTAAAAATAACCCAAAGGAGCTCATGAAATGGATAGTTGAGTTAGAGAATTTATTTGAAGAGGAGAATGTAGAAGACCCCATGAGGGTAAAGATTGTAAAGAAAATCTTATGTGGAAATGCAGCCGTGTATTGGAGAGATCTCCAAGAGAAGAGACGAGAGAAAGGAAAGAAGAAATTGAGAAGTTGGGAACATATGGTTTTTAAGTTGATGGGTCATGTTGTGCACCCAAGATTGCAAGAAGAGTGGCAGAAGAAGCTCAAAGTCTTGAGACTTGAGAGAAAGGAGAAGATTGTATTAAGAAGCAATAGGAGATAAAAGTTGCCATGTGATCAGCTCAAAGCTATTTTGAGAAATAGCAAGGGGAAAGATACGAGCAAAGAGAAGAGCATTGTTGTGAAAGACAATGGGAGAGAGAGATCTCCAAGTGAGAAGCCCAAGTCTATTTTCAAGAACAACAAAGAGAAAGAAAGATGTGAGCAGACTCTAGAGAAAGAAAGCTTTGTGGAAGAGGATGTGGAGGTAATAGATTGTTCACGAGAAGGAGACTTAATGGATGATGGGAAAGAGTTTGTGGTATCTCATAAGTGGGAAGAGGCTGAATTATCCTCGGAGAATATGGGAAATGCATTTGTCTTTTCTCTTTGGCAAGTAATGAACGCTAAGGACAACAAAGAAGAGTTTTAGGGTTCCATGAAGGAAAAAATGAAGGTGGACAAAGTGCATATCATTGCACATTAGTAGAGTATGGTTGGAGATCATCTACTTGCGAAAGAAGAAGAAAATCAAGTGAAGAATAAGGAAAGATGATGTAGGTACATATAAGTCTATTTTTGTGAATTGTGGTCAATTTTGGTTGTGAGTAGGTGTAGGTTGTCTTGATGTGTCCTCAGGCTTTATATGGTTTTCCTGCCAAAATTTGTATTTTGAAAATTTGAACTTGTCTAGGCTTTTTGGAAGGGTCTTTTCATCTCCTAGTGAATTGCAAGGATAAGATCCTTCATGTGAAGGGTTATTAGGGTGCAATAACATGTTCTAAATTGTGTCATGTTTTAATTCATAATGGACATGTTAAACTCAACCAATGCTAAATCCAAGGTGAGTTGTCAAGTTAGGGATCCACACTTGGTGTGAGTCTTGAAACAGTTGAAAAAAAGAAGGAAACATGCAAGGTAGTAGAAGAGGTGCATGGTAAAGACAAGAAGTTTTCAAGAAAAGAGAAGAAAAACGTAGAAAATAGGTTTTTGACAGTGTTGTTCTATACATGTACACAAAAACTCAATGAAAGAATGTCTTTTTGAATTGACTGCTTCAATTTCAATCCTTTATGAAATGTAAGTGGATGTTCTTGTTACTTTTGAATCACATTTGTTGTCCTGAATGGTATTCATGCACAATGCAGGTCTGAAAACACAGTATAGAGGTTTACATAGTCAAGAAAGGTGGTTGAACAGTTGAGAAAAGTTGTGTTTCATCATCTTTTTGAAGTTGGTTTAATGCTAAATCAATGGGAAGAGTAATATAAACGTCTTGAGGGTATTTTTCAATCATAAAGACTTCAATTTAGGTCTTAGAATTTGAATTTTCACTCTTGGCCTGTACAGAGTCTAAACACTTGCAAATACAGCTGAGAAAAGTCATTTTATTCATGTTTTTGAACTTGTTCCAAGCTTGAAATTGCTTGCAAGAATAAATATTGATTGGGCAGACCATATACAGGTGAAAGAAGTGGAAAAGAATCACTAAAATTCAAACTAGCCCCTTTTGCAGGCTCTTGGCCAATGAGCAGGTGTATAGACCTTAAAACTAGGGTTTTTAGACTAAAACTTTTCTAAAATGAAAATGAACCCGTAGAATTTGATGAAACTTTGTAGAAGGGTTGATTTTGATGTGTTTTACATGATTAAAGTGGTTTTAAGATTTTTTAGTCTCTATAGAAGGAGATATTTGAAAATCTCAGTCAACATGCCTAATATGAAAGGCTTCAAGACTGTGTTTTAGCATATTTTGAAATTTTAAGCAAATCCAGGGGAAAAGATCAATTTGAAGGGTTGAAATAACACTAAATAAGTGTGATAAAGGTTCCTAAAGCAAAAGATTCCTTGTTTGATTTCAAACTACCACAAAAAGGTTTAAGAAGGCTTGAAGGCTTAGTTATCTAGAGACCCTGTTTTGCAAATCTTGAAGTTTCGGGCAAATACAAAGCTAAAGATCAGTTTGATCAGTTGTTATAACATTATATGAATGTGATAAGGTCTTTCAAACATAAGAAATCACTGTTTGAACTCAAGTTGTGCTCAGTTAGGCTTGTAGGCTTCTTTTTTTTATTCAAGAAAGATTGAAAGTGAATTCTTCTTTACCCATCACCATCAAAAGGACAACCATGGAGAAGATTGTTGAGAATGGGCCTTTGGAAGTCCATCATGAGAGTAAAAGTTGTGAGGAGAATGTGAGCAACAAAGAAGAGTTGGATAACATGTCTTTGAAGCATGGAGAAGAGTTGGAAGGAGTGTTTGTGGGAATTATTGATTTCCTTAATATGTTTGATCCATGTGCAAGTCCAACAATGAAGGAGATCGCTATAAAGAGGACAAAATATGGTTCAGTCCAACATGCTCATATGTATGAAAGGTTGCAAGAAGTGGAACACGAGAGTTTTCATTTGTAGCAGTTAAATGTGTAAGAGAAGTCTCTCACAAGAGAGATTGGAAAAGAATGGAGAGATGAAAAATGTCACTCATGTTACATAGAAATGAAGGAGAAGAAGAAAGAAGGAGAATGCAATCAGCCTGGAGTTGATGCAAAGAGGATGATGAGTGAAGAAGAGAAAGAGGAGCTATCACAAGAACAAATGAGCATCATTTTGAGGAGCCGCTAGAATTATGAAGGCTTTTAGGAGCCCAAGCTTGGTGGAAACCAAGCAAATAGTGGGACGATGGAGGAAGCACCTATGTGAATTGTGAAGTCTCATATTTTTAAACTAATATGTGATTGTTGTCAATGTGCAGGTGCAGAAAAAGGACAAAAGGAGAAGAGTCTTTTAAGACTCTTGGGAAAGAAGCCACAAACAAGATGATGATAGCAAGGAGAAGAGTACAGGAAGAGATGGCGGCCATGATAATAGAGGAGAGCTGCAAATAGAGAAGAGTGACAGAAAGAAGAATCCAACAACAGGGTGGATGGTGAATGAACAAGGTTAAGAAGGTCTTAGGAGGAGGTGGTCAGAGAATAGTGGGTATAAGTCCACAAGAGAACATAAGATGTAAGAAATAATATTTTGGTGGAGGTGGTTGGACTAAGGTGGGTTTCAACCCACAAAAAGATGGAAAAGGAAGAGAAGAATCATTTGGTGGAGGTGGACGGACTATGCCCAAACAGTGGGTAAAAAGAAGAGAAGCCTTTGACGGAGGTGGATGGAATATGGTGGGTTTGATCCCACAATAGAAGAAAGAGTTAGCAAGCATAAGCAAAAGATGATGGATTCAAAGAAGGCAAGAAGCTGAAAATGGAAGAGAAAAAGAGAAAAACAGATGAGATATTTGGTGTGTTGGAAGGGAATGCCATGGTCATCAATTTAAGTGACCAAAAGAGTGGATTTACCACTTATACCATCCATTTGAGCAAGAGCTCACAATATTAATTACTTTGGGTGTCTGATGTAGGAGAATCCAAGGTGTACGAGCAATATCGCATTGCCAAAAATATGTAGTGGTTTTGGATAGCTTTCAATAAAGTTCTCGGACAATTTTAGAGCTTAATGGAATCCCCAGGGTAAATCAGAGAGACCATGAAGTTCATTTTGGCTCACTTTGTAATCCCACATTGATCTTAGTTTGTGAAGGCCACATTGGGGTCCAAGTCACGAGTGTCACGATGACCACACTTCGAAGCCCAAGTGTTTGCAATGTAATGGAGGCCACGAGGAAGATTTATTCTCATTTGTGACTAAGTATAAAGCTAACAAAGTTCACTGTGAACTTGATGTGTTTCTAAGTTGGAAATGATATTCCAATGGGTCCATGGAGTTCTCGGGAATGCCCCACAAAGTCCATAAAGTTTGACAACCTCAAGAATGCCCTACATAATTCATAGAACCCATGGAGTTCACAAAGATTGTTGGTTCTGTGAAATAAATGGAGGCCACAATTTTCTTAAAAGTAGATGCATGACCAACTTTTAAGTGGATTTTATAAATCCATGGGTCCACGGAGGATAAAGGGACCACATGAACAACTTTGAGCCCATTATACAGAGACATTAGGATCACGACCCATGGCATAATGCCGTTGAACCCTATGGCCACTATTCTCTGATTTGTTCACATTAATGGGAATCGACATAAGATAATTTGAACCAGCCATAACTTTCACAAGAAAATGTCAAATGGGGTGTTATGGGTCTTGATGGAACGCTGGTGATATCGGAGTTGTTGCCAGAATCCGGATAATGCAAATGCAATGGAGACGTGATCACACGAGATGAAGCAAGTGCACACCACATAGATGCTAAAGCAATTTGAAATGATACAAGAAGATAAATTGCATAAGACAAATAGGAGAAAACTTAATATCTGATTTAACATGAGATGGCCAAAGTGAAGAATACATATAGGAGAGTACATAAGTAACTCCTCCACAAAAGGTGGTCAAGGCAGCCCAAAAATAGACTGTAACTCTTCCATGAAAGGTGGTGACAAGGTGCTAAGAATAGAGAAGTAACTCCCATCAAGGGAGTTACTTATGACATTCTTATGACACCTATGACACATCTATGACACATCTCCACATAAGCTAGCCTATCCCACGAATGTAGGAAAACTCTATGTATGCACAAAAATATAATTTTCCTAATTAAATAATAGGGAAAAATAAAAACCTACACTAATACCCTCCCATAAGCGCAGCTTAGGTGGGCAGTGTGGAAATATAAAATGGGTCCCGGCAACTAGGCCTGATGAGGTACCCATGTACAAATGCAATCTCCTATAAGATAGAGAAAAGAAGAAAATCCGTAGGAAAAAACTCCCCCCCAAAAGAGAGAAAAGAAAGGAAGAGGCTAGTGGGCCCCCCCCGAAGATGATGCTGCTACAGATGTGGGCTGCACCCCAAGAAGAGCTCGTAGATGAATGAACTTGCTCTCAGTGAAGGTTTGGTGAAGATGTCTGCAACCTGCTCCGAAGACTGGCAAAATATCAAGTCAATGACCTGACTATGAATAAGCTCCCGAATGAAATGCATGTGAATCTCTGTGCTTGGTCCGCTGGTGCTGAACTGGATTCCTGTAAATCTGAATGGTACTTTGGTTGTCACAATAAATGATGGTGGGCTGTCTGATAGGAATGCCAAACTCAAAAAGTATCCCCTGAAGCCAAATAGCTTCAATAGTTGCATTAACAGCTCCCCTGTACTCTGCCTCTGTGGATGATATAGCAATAGCATTATGCTTCTTGCTAGACCAACTGATAGGACCAGAACCTAGAGAGAATCTGTAACCAGAAGTGGACTTGTGAGTCTGTGAATCGCCAGCGCAGTCTGAATCTGTATATCCAACCAAGTCAATTTCTATGCCAAATCTGTAATGAATCCCGTATCTATGTGAACCTTGTATGTAATGCAAGATCCTCTTCGCTGCTTTCCAATGTAGCTCATGAGGTTCCTGCATGAATCTGGAGACAAGTCCCACTGTATATGATATGTCGGACCTGGTGTGAGTCAAGTAGATGAGATTGCCAACAAGTTGTCGATACCGAGTGGCATCAACCAATGGTGAAGAACAGTCAGCCTCAAGCTTGACTCCTGATAGAAAGGGAGTCAGAGATGGCTTGCAATCAGCCATGTGAAATCGAGCCAATAAATCAAGAGCATACTTAGGTTGTGCAAGAGAAATCCCTGAATCTGACTGTGAGATCTCAATGCGAAGGAAGTAGTGCAACAAACCCAAGTCTGTCATGTCAAATCTATCCTGGAGAGATGCCTTCACTGCTGTAATAGCCGATGAAGAACTCTCGGTGATCAAAAGGTCATCAACATATAGATTCAAAATTAGGAGCGAATCATCCTGTCGCAAGAAGTAGACATTGGGGTCAGAATGACACCTAGTGAAACCCGCTGTGAGAAGGAAGGAATCCATCTTGGCATACCAAGCCCGAAGGGCTTGTTTGAGGCCATAGATAGATTTCTTAAGTCTGCATACTAAGAAAGAATCCTGAACAAATCTTGGCGGCTGCTCCATGTAGATCTCTTTAAGGTCTTCGTGAAGAAAGACACTCTTCACATCCATCTGGTGCACATTCCAACCATGTGCTGCGGCAATAGCCAAGGTGAGTCGGATAGAAGTCATCTTTGCAACGGGTGCAAAGGTCTCTGAGTAGTCAATGCCTGCCACCTGTGAGAAACCCTTGGCGACCAATCGCGTCTTGTACTTATCAACCGACCCATCTGCTGCAAATTTGGTCCGATATATCCACCTACATCGAACCATCTTTCTTCCCTTAGGAAGTGAAGTCAAATCCCAAGTGTGATTTTTGATTAAGGAAGAATATTCTTCCTCCATAGCACTATCCCACTCAGGTACCCCCGATGCCTCTCGAAAAGTGTGTGGATCCTAAACTGAAGCAAAGAAGGCATGTGGATCTCTCTGAAAATCCCCCCTAGTGTGTCTGTCATCTGCGGGATCTCTTGCCCAAGTGCCAGCACTCTCAAGTGTCTATCTGGCCCAAAGTGGCCCGGAAGTGGGCGAGTCAGGTGCTAACTCCTCATCCTCTGACTGACTAGAGGTGGATGACTCTGCATCACTGTCCTCGCTGTCTGAACTCGAAAAAGAGAAAGATGTTTCTGGCTTGAGAACCTGCTGTGGCTGATCTGAATCTGATGAGGAATCATCATGAAGAAGTAGATCCGATGAGGGAGAAGTGTCAAGTGTTGGGTCTCTAGGATTCTCTTGAAAATGTACACTTCTCTCGATGAACAACTCATGAGTGACTGGATCTAGAAGGCGATACCCCTTAATACCATCCGGATATCCTAGAAAGATGCAAGGCTTGGACTGACGTTCCATAGCTTTGTGTTTATTTTTTGGAATGCGGGCCATGGCTGGGGATTCGAAAACCCTAAGGTGCTCAACATCAGGTTTCCTTTTATGCCAAGCTTAAAAGGGTGTTATCCCTTTCAAAGCTTTGTGAGGAACCTTGTTTTGAATGTAGCAAGCACAATTGATGGCTTCGGCCCAATACTGTGGTGCGAAGGATTTGGAGTGAATCATACAACTACCCATCTCTTTCAAGAACCTATTTTTGCGTTCAGCAACCCCATTCTGTGAAAGACTGTAAGTGACTGTGTGCTGCAAATCAATCCCCTCGGTGGTGCAAAATTGCTCAAATCTGTTGCTGACATACTCCCCTCCATTATCAGTTCGAAGAACCTTGATGGATTTCTCACTTTGTTTCTCAACAAGAGCCTTGAAGTCTAAAAAATTATCAAACACTTCAGACTTTTGTTTGAGAAAATATATCCAAGTGTACCTAGAGAAATCATCAATGAAAGTGAGGATGTACTTGGCCCTTGTGAAAGATGGTTTGGGAAAGGGTCCCGATACATCGCTGTGGACTAACTCCAAAGGTTGTGAAGCCCTCCAAGCTTTGCCTTTGTCAAATTTTGCTTCGGGATGCTTCCCAAGGGAGCACCCCTCGCAAAGTCTTTTTAAGAATTGGACACGAGGCAAGCCAATGACCATGTTATTTTTGCAAAGTTGTTCAAGGTAGCGGTAGTTAAGGTGGCCAAACCGCTCATGCCATAGTTTGCTAACTCCATCTGAATGAGTCAGCAATGCTGTTGGAGAAGAATCAGGTGCAAAATGTGGTGTATAACTTTGCTTGGTGATTTTCCCTACCCACTGCCACTGTAGTATCACTATGCAACTCCCTGATAGCCACTGAATCTGGTGAAAACTCAACTCTCATGCCCTGACCATTGTGAGTGATTTGGTACACTGATAGGAGATTGGTTGAAAGAGAAGGAACACTTAGAATATTATTGAATGTTCCTCCTTCCATTTCAGCTGACCCTCTCCTTGCAACAGAGACTGATGTGTCATCACCCAAACTAATTGAAGTCATGCTACAAGGCTCTAAAGATGAAAACTCAACTAGTGAAGAGCCCATGTGGTGAGAAGCACCCGAATCAGTGACCTACGATGATGTAGAAGCTGCTGTAGCTACAAGGGCCTTGCCCTTTTCTTTCTCCTTACCCTTGCCTTTTGCCTTAGTAGAGTCTTGGGTAGATGAATTTTGCTTGATGGACTCAGGAACACCTATGTTGTGCTTCTCTAGAAGATGAGTTAGGTGATCTATTTGTTTTTTCATGCATTTGTGTTCATTATGCTCTGTCTTTTTGCAATAGGCACACTTAACCTTTTCCTTCTTAGGTTTAGCGTTGGAGGAGGAAGACTCAGTGTTGTTTTTGGCAAGATTGTTGTTTTCTTTTTTTTTTCTCTTGGTCCTTGTTCTTTTTCTTCTTATCCTTTGTTGAAGTCTTATCCTTACCATTTCCAGCTATCAAAGCTTGAGGTTGAGTAGATTTCATTGTGCCCATTTGAATTAGTTTATCTTGCTCCCTAGTCAAGTCGGCAATAAATGAATCCAAAGAAGGCATTTCCCATGTAGTGCTAAGGGCACTTTTTGTGGTATGGAAAGTGGAGACAAAGACTAAATAGCTTGGACCTAACTTTGCGAGAATAGAAATGATGAGTTGATCATCTTTCTTCTCTATCCTGCATTCTTTCAATTGCAATCTAAGGGCTTTAAATTTAGTGAAGAAGTCCTATAGGGTGTCAAAGTTGCTAGGACTTAGATTTATGAGTTCGTTTTCGAGCTCATGGCCTCTCATCTCATCAAGCTTCCCAAATAAGAGTTCTAAGGTGTCCCATATGTCTTTGGGAGTCTTGGCGGTTTCTAAATAGAAGAGAAGTTCCGGAGACACGAACAAGCTCAGTAATCCATAGGCTTCATCACTACGGTTGTACCACTTGACCTTTTCAGCATCAGTGCTGGGTTCTACTTCAGTACCCATGGTGATCCGATACAATCTTTTGCTTCTAAGAATGATTGACATTTTAACCTTCCATTCATGATAGTTGAAGGGTGTTAGGGGTTTAAGTTGAAAAGAATCCATTCTAAGCTGAATTTAGGTGAAGTTGTGTTGATTGCAAGTTGTGAATTTATGCAGAAAGGAGAATGAAAGCAAAGATTGCAAGTGCTGAAAAACAATCACACCCCCCCGAAATGTTGAGCCCCCCCAAATATGCAAGTGCATGCTCAAAAGACGTCGGGCTCAGTCGAGAATGCGTTTTAGAGCAATTAGTGCAAGACTTTAAGCAAACAGGACGTCGGACTCAGCCGAAAATGCGTCTCGGGAGACCCAAAATTTTGACACTTTATAAACTAGTGCGTTTTTAACAAATAACAAGCCTACGCTGTGGAGAATTGAATTACAAACACTTTTGCAAAAAAGGTACCCAAATCCGAGCTACTGTTTGCAAGATATTAAAGATTCAATTTTTTCGTAAACTAGTGTTTTTGCAAAAAAAACATTAAAACATTAAAAAAATCCCTGTTTTGAGAGAGAAAGTGGCCTTCGAACCACTCGTTGGATTCGGCACGGAGCGAAGAATCCAAAGGAGGTTTGTGTGAGGGGGAATTGGCCTCCTGCCAACCCGGGCCTCACCCTTCGTCTTCGACAGGCGAAGATACAAGTTTAAATCTAAACTCCCAAATTATCAAATTGTTTAAAAAACTTAATATTCAGTCAAATTGACTGGTTTTTTTTTTTAACAAGTCAATTTTAACTGAAAATAATAAAGTAAGAGACAATGAAATGGAAGGCCAAGTATATAATGGCCCACATGGGACGCCAAGCAAGGAAGGGGCGCCATTTAAAAAAAAAACAGTTCTAATTTTGCTGGGCACAAAAAAAGATATTGAAATTGCAGACCTCAATGCACAACAGGGAAAGAGACAACGCTTCACTTTCAATGCACAACAGGTAGTGTTAATCACTACCTCACTACGCACCTGCGCGCTGGATGCTGTACAGCTGCATTTTGCCTTGCTGGAGTCCTGCTCTACGCATATCTCACCCTACCAGATGCCTCACATGGACCTCCACATGCAGAAGCGCTTCTTGGAGAGCTGCCCCAAGTTGAAAGTGGCGTTCAAGAGCAGAAACCAGATGTGCAGAGATCTCTCTTTTCCTGCAGAATGACAAAAAAAAAAGAATTCTACTGCCTTTGCTGAAGCCACAACAGATCTATACAAGATGTCTTGGCAAATTTTAACTCAAATATCTAAAGGGAGATCTGAATGAAACTCAACAGAAGTAATTTTCTTTTAACAGATTTTCGTATGGATTTGCATGAGTTTTCAAGGAACTCTACCAAAACTCTTAAATGCAATCGAGTTAAACAAAACTATTAAGAAAGCAAAGTAAGAATTTCAGAATAAACTACTAGCATAACCAGACACACGATTACCGGGGTGGCTCTGATACCATATCGGAGTTGTTGCCAGAATCTGGATAATGCGAATGCAATGGAGACGTGATCACACGAGATGAAGCAAGTGCACACCACATATATGCTAAAGCAATTTGAAATTATACAAGAAGATAAATTGCACAAGACAAATAGGAGAAAACCCAATATCTGATTAACATGAGATGGCCAAAGTGAAGAATACATATAGGAGAGTACATAAGTAATTCTTCTACAAAAAGTGGTCAAGGCACCCCAAAAATAGACTGTAACTCCTCCATGAAAGGTGGTGACAAGGTGCTACGAATAGAAAAGTAACTCCCATCAAGGGAGTTACTTATGACATTCTTATGACACCTATGACACATCTATGACACACATCTCCACATAAGCTAGCTTATCCCATGAATGTAGGAAAACTCCATGTATGCACAAAAATATAATTTTTCTAATTAAAGGGAAAAATAAAAACCTACACTAATAGGTGAGAGCTTTCAAATGGATCCGGCCATGATACAATTAAATCACACATGGGGTTGTTGCAACAAACTTCCCAGGAATCACAAACAGTATGAGAGAGAATTCGAGAACGCCGACGAGCGGGAAAAGGATAAAAGATCTTAGGTCCAAAATAAAAGGGGTTTTTTTCTCTTGGAAAAAGGCCGTGGTGATCATGGGAAGAGTTGGCATATTGAAGAGAGTAGTCGATAGAAATAGAGAGAAAAGGCCAAAGAGTAGGAGATCTCATAAGAGAAATTTGTAGAGTCTGCAGACTGCAACTAAGAGAGATTGTGATTGTAAAGCCCAAAGAGGCTTAGGGAGATAGAGGAGAGAGTACATAATAGAGAGTCACAAAGTCACCAAATGTAGATGCTGTTAAGTCTTGTTTCATTTAATATCAAAGAATGAATGTTGTTTTTTGCTGCATAACTTTGGTTGCATGGCCAAGGGCATTCCTTCACTAGGACCCCCTACTGAGAGTGCATCAGGCCTTAAACAAGATATTTCTAGTCTTTATGAATGCTATCTTAGGCATTCCACATTATCAGACTTTGAGCGAGTGAGGTGTATGATCAAAGGTATAACGTCTATAGCTCTAATTGATGATGACGACACTTAGAATTTTACTAATATTAAATTAGTCAATTCTTTGGATATTCAAGTAGAACCTTTGGAAAATTTTCAGGTGTCCATGCGAACAAAACTTTGATGGAACGTAGGGGAATGATAATAGGCCTCAATTCAAGGTCAGATTGTCATGAGTTGTAAAAGTATTCAAATTTGTTGCCTTAATTCTTACTGGACAAGATATTTTCATTGGCCTTAGCTTTGATTGATGAGCATATATGGCCTTTTAGAGGCCTTAACCATGGGTGCTTTGCTTCTTGCTGGGACATGATTATGATGGGAAGGCCATCTTTTGATCGTGTCTTGCTATGAAGCACATGAACCTTGTTTTGGCATTGATTAATCTTTGGCCCTTGCTTATTGACCATTTGGAGGCCTCCTTTTTAAGATAGTTCCAGGTTTGGAGAGCTTTAGTTGGAGAGTATGCTTGAGGAGAGATGTTGATGAAAGAATCCTTGCGTTA
Source organism: Torreya grandis (assembly GCA_037957365.1). Lineage (NCBI taxonomy): Eukaryota > Viridiplantae > Streptophyta > Pinopsida > Cupressales > Taxaceae > Torreya > Torreya grandis. The sequence continues at coordinate 917,979 of JARHVA010002396.1, read as the reverse complement.
GGCTTGTGGACATTGCTTTTATGAATAAGAGCTTTAGGTTTGTGGACATTGCTTTTATGAATAAGCGGATCTTGGCTTGATTGATGATTTTTTTTATTTTAGTTCATCCAGACTTAGAGTTTTGATGGTTCAAGGCAGAACCTGCAGGTCAAGTATGGCTAGATTGCTGATTTCAGGATTGTTTATCTTAATGAAAAAGGAAAAGAAGAGTTATTAAAAGTGAAAAATTATTTTTATATTTTTTACAGTTATAATATGATAATAGAGAGAGGAGTTTTATAAAAAAGAATTTCAAAGAATATTATAAAAATTAATAAAAAATTAGTAAAATTACGTAAAATAAAAGAAAATAAGGTCAAAAACATCACTTATAAAAAAAGGATTGATTTTTTTCTTTTATTTTTCAAGTAGAAAAGTTTATTTGAAAACGAATAAAATTATAAAAAAAAATATATTTAAAAAAATAGAGAATGGAGTAGATTGGGAAGTTGGCCAACAGACAGCTCCCACAACACCCTTACTGATTTTTACAAATAATTTGTAAAGAGAACACATGGAAGGTGAGATTGTAAGTCATCCCCTAGTCTTGAAGTTTTAATTAACTTTAAGAATTGTACAATAATGAACGACACCAAGAGAGGATTAGAACATAATGTTAACAAGAAGTTAAATGCATTAAAATAGGAAAAACATCCTTGAAAATTGCAAACAAATTTAGGAAATTGACGTTTCGGGCCACATTTTGTTGTCCATCATCAGGATGAATGACAAGATTACAAACATGGGCTCCTTATATGGATAGCCCGTTTACAATAAGAGGGATTGATCAATAATAAATGCTAAATGACAATGTTAAATAATTTACACCACTTATTATTTTCTTTTCATTCGTGCTTTGAGCAAATGATTAATAGGTTTCTATGAAATATTCAGTTTCAGCCTCTCATCTCTTTTGAGATGGTTATTAGGAAATCAATGTTTCAGACCATTCCATCAGTAGGATGAATAACAAGATTACAAATGTGGGCTCCTTATATAGATAGCCTGTTTACAATAAAAGGGAGTGATCAATAATAAATGTTAAATGACAATATTAAATAATTGTCCAAATAGCATTGAATAATTGTCCATTAATAGGTTTCCGTGAATCATTCAGTTTCAGCCTCTCATCTCTATTGAGATGGTTATAATGCTTATTAATTTCAATGGCCTCTTTGAGCCTTCTTTTCATATAATGCTCCTCCTATACCAAAATTAATTCTTTTTCTGGGTATGTCATGAGTGGTAACATGTGCATTCTCAACTAGGACCTTGTTCTTAAAGTGGTCATGATATATATTTGAATCATGTTCTGTAAACCTTTGTGGAAACAATCTCCCTGTTTCTCCAATGTATGGCCCACCCCACATGTAATTAATACTATAAGCCCCACAACTCAACTTTGGTTCAAGAGTATCTTGGGGGAATTTTATCATGCTCCCAATTTTGTTTTGTGGAGTGAAAATTGGGATGATTTTCCACATTAAATTCCTATATCTTTGGGGGATGTTGTGCAGTGGGGACGAGACTGCCACACTTTCAATTAGCATGTTCTAGCTTCTCTCACTTTGAGATGGGAGTTGATCTCTTCATGGATGATACTTCCATTCTTTACTTTGGAGCACAATAGATGATTCATTTTACAGTGTTGAGGATTGATGAGAAGTTCATCACATTGGGGGAGCTATGTTATCCAGTCTTTCGAGATTTGAGGAGTTTTCAAGATTGCAAAAGCTTTGAGGATGGAGTTGACCAGATTGGAGCTACTTGAGTTTTCAGATGCTGCCATAAAGGGGGATGTTGAAATGTGTAATCATTCACTTTGATCAGGGCTGACATTAGTGTGTGTTATATTTTATAACCGGCCCAACGACCCATCTTCACTTTATAAAGTGATCCATGTATCAATTTAATGGACCATTAATATGCTGACATGACAAATATTGGGGTTCATGTCAATGTAGTGTGAGAGGATTAAATGCTTGTATTCACACATCATTTGGTAATCAAGCAGGATGTAATCCTTTTTATTTTTAGTGAAGTTTTTTGACGTATAAAGGCACCTCATCATATCTCATGTTCTTTTGTAATATCTGTGCTATCTTTTTTCTCTTGCGAGTTTGGGCAATGTTTTGATATCATTCGATTCTCTTGTGTAATGGTTGGGAAATTCTTAAAGGAGACCATGTTTGTAATCGTATCATTCATTTTAATATCCGAAACGTCGATTTCCTAAATTTGTTCGCAATTTTCCCATAAGCTTCTCTTTAATACATTGGTTTTCAGAAGCTTGAAGTTTGAAGTTAAATGTAGTTCTTTAAGCTTTTACTTACTGCTTTTATAGCCTTTTTTGATTTAAAAATGCATTGTATTTGAAGTTTGTTGTATTAGATACTAATATAAAACATCCATTTTTTTTTTGGTTTTAACCTTTCACCATAAGTTTCATGTCCTTCGCAGGATATCACTGTCTGCAAAGGAAAATAGCATGCCGAGAGAATGAAGAATAGTGAAAAGAGCACAGAGGCAAAGGAGAGTGGCATAAGAAATGGGAAAAAGTGGCAGCTATGGGGTGAAGAGAAATGGTGCGAGAAGAGGAGATTGTGAAAGGTGAGCAATATAACATGTGGGGAAGGAAGTGGGTGGGTAGCAGAATGAAACAGCCAAGAAATAACAAAGAAGTGACAAAATGGTTGTGAAAGAGATGTACAGGAAAAAGTGTGCAAAGGAGTGAAATGGAGAGGTGGTGTGGAGGGCAAATAGCATGGTGTGTGAAGAGGAGCATCTGAACGGAAAAAAGAAAGTGATGGCCGCAGGGTGAGGCCATGTGAGTGAGAATTGAAGAGGGTGCAAATAAATGGAGCAGACCTTGGCACAAACACAGGGAATAGGAACAAAAAAAAAAATGAAAAAAAAAAAAAAAAAGGATTACAGGGCAGGTGAGGTGTGTCTAAGTGAGAAGTGGGATAATAAAATGTGCGTAGGAGGGGTTTATTTCTATGTTTTCAGTATATTAATTGGATTTAGTTTTCCATGAGCTATGGAAACAATTTTTGTTTTATGTTGATTTTTAATTGGCCCCAAGCTAAGTTTTGGGGTTTTTTAGTATACATCATTTTGCATAAACTTTACAATACTGTATTCTGATTTGGATTCTCATTTAAAAACAAAACAAAACTGAGGAATTAGCTACTCGCCAAAACAATTGGTCAAATACCAGGGTTACAAGTTATAAACAATCTTACAGACCTCAAATTGCATGAGAGTTAGCTTTGGTGCCTCTCGTCACATAGCTACTAGGTAGACATAGTAAATATGTGCATATTTACTTACTGAAACATAAATTAGGATATAGAATCTGATAGGTGAGTATGAAGGATAGGGATGATAGAATACATACACATTAGGATGTAGAATCTGATAGGTTAGTATGAAGGATGGGGATGATAGATTACCTATATGAGTCAAGGGACACACACGATAGGATGTGTCCCTGTAAGGTGAGGGGTTGTGTAATTAGGCACATAACAGATCAGCTTTGGTTTTCTCCCCCATATGGCTCTTCCCATTACAGGGGTAAACCAAAGACAAAATTACTGTTTCATAAGTACTTTCATTAAGATTTAGTTGCTAATACAGACTTATTTAACTTCCTAAATGGGATCCCCGATACAAGAGTTTATCATTCCAGCTTATAATGCAAACTTACATCCTCTTTCTGTTGCACAGGCTCTTGACACTTTCAACACTGCGGTGGTGTCTCCTATCTACTATGTCATGTTCACAACACTGACAATTGTTGCGAGTGTCATCATGTTTAAGGTATGCATGGGCTCAAGAAATGAAAGCAGGATTGGTTATTCAAAAGGTGTTTATGGTCATCTATTGCTTGTGATTTGTTTTACAATGTTACATCCATTTCTACTGTAGGACTGGGATGGTCAGAGTGCAAGTGACATAGTGTCAGAGATTTGTGGTTTCATTACTGTTCTTTCGGGGACAATCATATTGCATGTTACAAAAGATTCTGACAAGACCACTTCAAGTATGTACACGCCTTTCTATTATGCTAAAGTGAAATCTAATAAATTTTCGTGTGTTGCTGCATTCAAATTTGTGGAGGATAAAATTTGTAGCTAAAAAAATATGCCATCAAATTTGTGATTAAATTTGGCTAAAAGAAATATTATATATGTTTTTTAGAGTAAATTAAAAAAAAAAAAAAAAAAAAATTCAATGAACTTCAACGATTTTTTTAATGAACTTCAACAAATTTTAATGAATTTCATTGAATTTTATCGAATTAAATGAATTTCATTGAATGTTTATAGGCATATTTGGTATTTGGCAAATTTTGATTTTTTTACATAAAATTCACCGAATGTGGCAACATAGGTTTGGAATATTAAAGACGAGCAGTGGCGGAAAATTTGAATGTGCCTATCAATTTTTTGTGACAAGATTTTGACATTCTGATCACTCTGCAGGCATCTATACACCACTTACACATTCATCTACATGTCACTGCCAAGGAAATGGGGAGTTGATTAAGAATATAGAGGAGAACAGTACAAGCACAGATGAAATTACCTTCTTAAGACAAGATTTATTTTGCTAGCTGGCATCACATTCTTGCAGGTTTGAAGTTGATCAAACATGGAGGTTACCCTGAATATCAAGCTACATCGGTGTACCTTGTCTGAATGCCAGGCTGTATTTTTGTTACGCCAAGGGACATTGGCAAATACATCTTTTTCTGCAGGGTACAAGGTTTTTCACAGGTGGTATGATATGATAGATTTGTATATGTTTGATCCGTTGATATATTTAAAAAAGAATCGGATCTAAGCACTTGCATTTATGTCACCGTATTGCTATGGAGGAAAAAAGGTACACAAATATCTTCACATCCGACCATGGAAGATTGTTCCAGTTTTGCCATCACTCAAGTTTGTAATACTTTGGAGGATTGACAATAGGCCTTGGAACTTTATAAGTTATATGTGGTATTTAACATTTGAGCCCAATTTATTCTTGATTTCTACTAGGATTTATCTGAGGCAAGCACCTAAAGTGTCACCATCTGTTACATGTATCATCATTTATTTGCTATCTAGTGCATTACAAAATCCTTCAGCTACGGAGGAGGGGTTCCAGCATAAAACAGTGAACAGGAATGGTAATTATGATTTCCAACACGTGGACTGCCAATCTTGTCAAGAGATCTGATCTTTCACTTTTTACGGCCAAGTGAGGGAAGTGCGAACTATTGTAGTTGAGGTTAAGTGTAAATTTTTCTTCAATTATTTATTTTGTTAATCAGAACCTTTTTGTGCTAATTTACTTGAGCCCTGATTTTTCTTTTTGAGTGTAAGCCTTGAATATTATAAATGCCATTTTGTTGTAACATGGATTACATTGTAAAGTTATTTCACCATCCTTCAAGCAGCTTGATGATATGTGACTTCACCAGATGGGATCCAAATTGCAAAATCTGCTATTAAGCTAAAAGTTGTGCTTTTGCTCAACGCCTTTCCATGCGATATTCATTTGCACCTCCTTATTTCTTTTTTAATCCAGGTTGCATTATAAGTTTATATCAAAAAAATATTAAAAACAGACATTATGACTAAGTTGCATTTTTGCATAAACTTGAAATAGTTTTTAGAATTGAACATTACTTGTATTTTATTTATTCTAAAATCTAACAGGGATTGACACTAGGGAGGTTTTTTGTAGTTAGGGAAAAGAGGTCAAATCAAAAGTTCTTTTAAGAAGGTATTAGTTAGTTTTTTGAACTGTTTCATGAATTTCTGAAAAACTAAATAAAACTAAATATGTTTGATAGTGTTTGCCGCTTTCCGAGGGGTTGACGTATGCATTAAGAAATTGTTTTTGTTTGTAATGTGATTTTGAATCAAAATTAGCAACGATTTTTGAAATGTCCAAATGACACCAATCCAAAGTAACATGATCTATTCAGACAAGAAAATGATTATACAAAATGTAAAATACACAATGGACCTTTTTTTCTATTGAAATTTCGGTAATTATATTAACTAAAGAGTTAATACCAAATTTTGTATCAACAAGGAGGAACTTGAAAGAAGCAAGACAAAACTTAGACATTGTTAAAACTAAAACTTAAAGATATCAATAGGTACAAAAGATAGTAACAAGTTGGAAAAGGTTTGCATAAATATCTCTTTTGTTAGAAAAGGAATGATATTACGAGACGTAGGAATAGTTTGTACCATATACTTTTATTAACTGAAAATGGGTTACATCTTTTGTCTATAAATTCTCGTTAAGAGCAAGATACACAGTGAATCATGTTTGCGTATAGGATTCAACCACCCACAATAATCTGTATACTAACAAACATTAATAAAATACAAGTGCATTAAAGTGGTGTCTCACTAAGAGATGCATGCTCTGTAAATGATACAAATAACTAACAAATATATAAAATAAATTGTGGATCATGAGACCCAACAACTTTGGGCTTTGATCCAAAAAGGACCAAAAGATGATCCAAAGTAAATAACATTGAAGTTACCCAACAATTCTTGTTGCAACTTGTCAATTGGCCACTTGTACATTTGGTACTCATCAATTTGTGTAGGCACATCTATTACAACCACAATTTCACCACTTGTACCTTATGCCAATTCCTGACACAAAGATGAGCATTATTCTGGGAGTACCTATCCCTCTAATCATCTACACATATACTATGGTAAGAGCATTATTAAGGGAATATTTAACTAAATCAATTCGTCTCAATGATAATTTTGTACCTCAAATATTGTAAATCTTCCTTGATGTGCAACAACTCTAATCATTTTGGAAACACTATTGATTTTTACAACCCTTTTGGTGTTTACAACCCTTGTCAATTGTACAATCATCCAAAGATTGATTGAAACCAAAACATTTTTTTTGGAGGTGAGAAATCTATGCAGTAAAAAACCACCAAAAATTTGGTTACATTTTTCATTGCAAGAGGTAAGAAAATAATTGAAAAACCTATTATAAAAAATTCAAAAAAAATTGTCAAAACAAAAACTGCTTTAACATCACTTTCTCTATTTTAGAGTTAGTAGCGAATTCAAGATGAACGACTCTTTGGAGGCTTTGTATGCAAGGTTGATCTTGAGGGACTTATAAACTTCAAAATTTAACTTTTTTGTCTTTGACAATAATGGTGTCAAGAAAACATGTTACATTCACAATGTTCTTATAAATGTTGCTCATTGTCAAATTCAAAGCAACATTAGTGAGTCAGAACTAAAATGCACTCTTTATTTATTTCTTTTACATATTTTTTATAAAATCACAAGGGGAGACCTCCAAACTAAAAACTAACTTTTTAGATGGACTCAAAATGTTTCAAAATCACAAATCAAGTGGTTATACTCATATTTTCATGCGAAACATCAAACTGACAAAAATAACATGGGCATAGATTAAGTGCATTGAAAAAGATGGGATTTTATTTTTTTTTATTTTGTGCTTCGTCGGATTTGACCACCCGACCTTCCATACTTTCAATTATTTTAGAAAGAACATTATGACCCACTTTTCTTAACAACCACTTGACATATAATACATTATACTTGGATATATCCTTAATTTTCCTGAATGCTCATGTTTATATTTCATGGGGAAAAAGACCATAAAGAGTTAAACCGTTGACTTTTGTGTTGATGCAGGTTTTATGCACACCACAAACAATGGGTTTTCACCTTTTCCTTTTAGGATTAGTGATTAATCACCACACGGCACAAGTTGTGGATATGCGGTTTTATATTAACCAAGTTGTGGAATAGTAGAATGTGACCTACATTCCATCAAGGTAAATTCACTTAAGTGATCAAATTAACATCCAAGAACATATATTTATAATGATGCTATATTAAAATAATAAGATCTTATAAAAAGAAACTCAAAAAAAAAGGAAGAGTAGCGCAGAAAAGGAGGCTTGTGGATCAAACAAAATGAAACCTTTCTAACCCAACATTTGAATTAAAGGTTGAACAAATAATCAGAAGCCAATGCTTGCTGCAAGTTGTTAAGACCACACCAACAATCAAACACAATCAAAAGTCCAAGGGAACAAGAAACACATTAAAGTTAAACATTTATAATCAAAGGTTATCGTGTTTGTAAGATTGCATTAACACATCTACAAGGGGAGATTATGACTAATATACAAAAGACAATTCAAATCAACAATACCACACTAATAATAAATGTATTAAAAAAATAACTCATGTACAACCAGAAAACTAAGATACCGAAAATGTGCAACACTTCTTACACAATCCATTAGTTTGGAGACAAATCAAGATTTACACATCGAAATCAATTGCAAAACTTTTCTCAGAATTTCCTATTAATTTCCCTAGTCAAAATTCTTCTTCCTCCCTTTGGCACTGAGATGATACAAATATATATAGGCTTGGGGAAGGCCTCATCCTCCAAGGAAAGTCTAAAATTATATCTTTAGAAATAACATTGTATGCCAATCATCATATAAAAACACATGTTCATAAATAAAACTATGTATCAATTCTCACACAAAGCATGCATGTATAATGGAATTGCCTAGAATAGAGTTCATTGATTAAAATAAAATATATACCTGCAAAATAGATTATGAACCAATGTTCCAACTTGGCCAAACATGTAAATATATATGTATTTTTAGGAGTGTTGATGTGGCATCGTTGGAGAAATAAAACGATATAGTAACAATTATGGGAACAAAAGTAGATGGAACTGATGTTTCACTTTGAGGGGCAACTAGAACATGCACTATCACAAAAAACACGTCGTAAGTTGTCACCGATGTAGTTTTGAAAGTGAAAATTTAGAGGTGACACACATGCTATTTCTAAAAATCGAATACATTAATTTGCCATTTTGTGTGAATGACAATGACTTTTGTTATTCCGTTCCTTGTCTATTCTTTCCATTTGAATTTCAATGTTAATTTTCATGAATTTTATTGTCATGCGGCTTCTTTTGCTTGCTGTCAGAAGGTTAGTCATTGTAATATGACAAATGTCTCTTTTCTGCTTTTTTGGGCTTAACATTGGTGTCTTTGTTATTTACTTATGTGGATGTGAAGGACATGTGCTTGCGTTTCGCTATTCTACTCCGAACTTCGTTATGGATTAATCTACTTCATTTTTTTGGTTGTGGATTAGCAAGATGATGGCACTTGGTAAGATCTCTATGATTTGCTTGCTTGAGATTATCCGTACGATGAACTTTGTTGATATCACCTCTAGGTTAGCGAGATGGTGAAATTTGGATGACTCTCAACGATCCACTTGCCTGGGATCAATTGTAAAAATACCTCTAGTGACATCAGTGTTAGGTAAGTGGAATGGTGACACATGGATGGTTCTTAGCAATCTGCTTTTCTGGGATCAACCGTACATACAACTTTGTTGACATCACCTCTAGGTTAGTGGGATGGTGACACATGGATAACTCTCGATGATTTGCTTACCCAAAATCATCCGTACAAATATATTTGTTGACATCAAATCCAAGTATGTAGGATGGTGACATGTGGATGTCTCTCAACGATCTGCTTGCCCAATATAATACATACAATTTACAATGCTGATATCATCTTGGGTTAGTAGGATTATGACATGAGGATGGCTCTCGATGATCCACTTGCCCAAGATTGTATGTATAATACCTCTGATGACATCACCTCTGGGTGACTTATGTTCTTCACTTGGGTTCTAGGTGAGCGGGATGATGCCACATGGTAAAAATAAATGAGTTCTAAGGATGTCCCGAAAGACGTTTAAACACAAAATGCCTATTTAAGACACATCAAAGGTAAAAAACCAACTAAAAATAAAACACGCTAGCCTAATTAGCCATTAAAATTGTAAATTAAATACATTCATAGAATCCTCTTCAAATTGAAATAAAATCAAAGGTAAAACATAAATCATGCATATAACTTATGCACAACTTTGATTCTCCTTCTCAAAATTCATGGACTTTAGAGGCTTAGAAACTTTTTGCAAAGGCTGAAAGCTCTGAGTAACGTAATAATGCCACCTATCTCAGATAAATAAAGTAGGGCCCAACAATGAATAATTTATAAATCTTTGCTAATAGTTCTACGATCATTGGAACACTAGGGCAAAGCATATTAATTTTGTTAATCCAAACAAATCATAAAAATTATGAAAACCTAAGGTTTAAGATAAATCAAAATGACTGTTCAAGCTTCGATTTTCAAAACTTGAATTAATGTAACTTCTAGACTTCAAAATAAACCTTTAGACTTAAACACATTAAGATAAATGTCATGAATGTCTAAGGTTATGAGGACCCTGAATAAAGACATTTAAGAAATAGTGGGTCCCCATTTGAATTTTGAAAATGAGGTGTGTATTAGGGCACAACAAATGACGATTAAATGGAAAAAATACTCTAAGTATTTGAGAACCCAAAATCTTAGTAATGTATCATAACAAAACTTCAACTCTACCTAGAAAAAAATAAATAAACTAGACCCTAAAGATAGACTCATACTTCCTCATGCAACATACTAACCCTTTCCATTCCTTGGTTTAAGTGTGTGATTTTTATGTGAAATTAATTTCTTTTAGTTATGAGAGTTTTAACAAAGACTTGAATAAACACTATAGGTTTCGTTTTGACCTTATATTTTGTAACCAAATAGTAAGGGAAGCTTAGAAATTTCTCTACGACCAGCTAGATGTTCATAGCCCTGATAGAGATACTTCTGATTCCACTCAAAGCTTTACTCTACTATCAACCAAAGATCCATAGCCCCAATAGAGATTATTTGAATTACCCATCTTTAATGAGTTTGTATGATTTTTTTTAAAACATAAATAGGAGGATTGAGAATCATCATTGGTTGGGTGTATATACAATAAAATTTATTTTGATCAATATGTCCATGTTTGTGTGTCTCCATTTCTATGTTTATTATCTCCCATCCAAGTTTTAGTATGTAATAGTGTAGTTAATCTTTGAAAATAGAAAGTCTTTTTAAAATTTACATGACTATATTAGAGTAAATTCCATAGGTAAAGTAAACTCATTTAGTCCAAACATAACCTAATCTAGTCATATCACATATCTTAATCCCAGAAGCTCTAGTACTGCCAGAATAAATTCTCATGAAAATCAATTGTGCATCTTTGTAAATCATCCATTTGTTTTGATAAGTCTTCGTAACTTCAGCATAGGAAATTAGTTGCTCTGTTTTGAAATTTAGAAAATTACTCTAGAAAGCACAACAACTAATCTACTCAAAGCAAAATACATAAAACAAGAAAGACTAATATTATAAAACAAAAAAAAATAATCTAAAAAATAAGAAATCTGTCCAGACTCTAGAAAAATAATTCTAAACAAATTTGGGAGGGTGAATTTGAAAAATTTGTGTATTCTTTGGTAGAAACACACTTCTTCCAATTAAAGTCCTCAAACGTGCCATAACATCTTTGTATTTCTTCAACATTTTTTTAAATTTCTTCCTCTTAAATCCAAAACAATTTGTAATCATGCATTTAACATAATCATCTTTGTTAATTCTAAAATTAGAATGAACATTGGTATATGAAAGTTTTACCTCAAAGTCTCACCAAACATAAACAAGAAATTTATTTACATGAAATTTGGTGAATATGATGTTTGGAGCAAGAGGTTCAATAAATATCAATTCTTTAGAATTTGAAACATCTGATAAATAAATATCTTCTTCAACTTCTACTTGCATGTGTTGATTATGCTTTTCTAGATTTGAAATCTCTTTATATTTATCATCATCTAAATGTCTTATTCAATCATATCATGATTTATAAAAGTAGAAACTTGATGATCAAATTGCTCATATTGAAAGGCTTATAGTGGAACAATGATAAGATCTTGAATTTTTTGATTATTTGGCACAATACTTTGAAAAGAGAATAAATACTCCACTTGACCTCTATTTGTGTATGATAACTGATGATCCCCCTGAATAACCTCTACACAAGCTAACACCAAAATTTTGTTGAAGACATTCTCATAAAAATAAATATTAATGGATCCAAAGCATGCAAATATATATCTAAAACCATTGTTTCATAAGGTCTATGACTAATTAAAATTTTATTATAATTATTTTGAAATCTAAAATTAAAATCCCTAATTAGTTCTTAAGGTTCTCTTTTTATCATAATAAATTATTTTGGCAAAACATGAGTATCAATCATTTTATCAAATTGAAACATAAATTAATCTTCAAAACTCCTCCAACTAGTGTCAGAATTATGTTCCAAGCCTAAAAACCAATCATAAGTTTTTTATCTAGAGTAAAAGAAAATAATCTACAAGTTACATCCTCAATTTCACATAAAAAATATTCATAACAAATTTGTCAGTAAAAAGATGTTTGTATGCACGCAAAATTTATATGGTGTGACATCCCCGATACAAATTCGATGATGATGCAATGATATCTTGTTTTGTGCTCCACAAAAAATTTTGTAGTTCCTCCATATACCTTCCTACCCCTCCATTGACCTCCTTTGATCCTCTTAGATTTGACTATTCATAGCTTTTTTTAATCTTGTTTTAAAAACTGACTATGCATGACAGAACTTTCACTCTAGATGATGAAACCACCCCTCTCCATTATGAAACCACCCCTTATTATACACAACCACTGTGGTGGTTTTATAATTCAAGCAACAATTTTGAAACTAAGTGGTAGTTTCACATTAAAACAACAATGATTACATAATGTTTAATAACGGTTTTGTCATCTTAAGTGACAGTTGCGCAACCATCCCTGTATAAAGCAACAGTTCTATCATAGTTCAAACATCTTTCAAAATTAGCTTTCGTGACATCAATTTTGATGCATTTTACATGATTAGTGTCACTTTTTTTTTGTTTTAATCACCATGTATTCACCTTCAATCAGGCCCAACACACTCCTATTTCTAGTCCACTTTAATTCTTCTTAAGTTGAATTCATCATTAGACTTAATTGAGCTCCTCCATGCGAGCTCCCATCTCTTTCTACAAGAAGGCCAATTTTAACATGATTTTAGATCCAAAAATTATCATTAGAAGATGCTATTGTGAAGTTTTTAAAGCCATAATCTTATTATAATTGCTTAAAGATTCAACCTCTATTGTTTTGAGTTGACTACATTTGTACAAGTGAAGAAGTATTCTTGGTGAAAATAACTCAGACTTTGACATTAGCCAACCTTAGTTTACCTACTCTCCATTTGTGATTGTGTCTCCTCATTTTCTATCTTGTTTCAGAGCTTGTGCATATTCCATGTAGAAATTTTCTAGAATTTATATCAGAACATACAACTCTAGTATACTGAGGATTATTTTATCAATACATCAGATGCACTTCAATTGATTTATGCCTTAGATTAGAGTTCTATTGATTTATAATATTTATTATCTCTATTAAATTAGATTTCATATAATTTTTTGTTGTGACAGATTAGCTTCCATAATCAGAAAAAGAGCAAATTTGATAGGAAGATATATATGTTTTTTTTTTTTTTGCTACAAAAAGAGATAGTTAATTTTGATTTCTGTTTGCATTTTGGTAGATTAGTTTTCTTTAAATTATTATTATATATAATCAATAATTTTAGGAAAGACCTTAGTAAATCTTCAAGTTATTTCCAGCCAAGACAAAATTTTTCTTTTCAAGATCTAAACAAGTCTCTTACACTCCAAACGATCGTCTAGGAAATCATAAAAATATAAAAAATTGTAGGTGCATGCACAAAGGTAGTATATTTATGATTTCATTTGTTTTAGAGAGTTAAAAGTATTATTATTTCTCTTTTTTAAAATAGAATATCAGAACTTGCATCTCTTATTTCCATTTTAGCAAACCATTCAAAAAGCTTATTCTTAGCAAACTAAGAAAGTTGAAAAGCTAGTATAATTTGTTTATGAACAAAGAAAATCAAAAGAAAGTTTTATGTTATTTTTGTTTTAGATCATATTTATTGATACATTACCTACATGTTTAGATCCAATTTACATACTTAGTCCTCTCATACAAAACAATCAAAACAGACAAAATCATAGTCATCTAGTTTGCATATAAATAAAAATTAAGAAAATTTTGCATTTTACATAATAACATAGTTTATTTCTCTCTCTCCTTGCATGCATTATAGATTGAAAAAAGATAAAAAAAAATGTTTTGTTTTTGTTTAATTTCAATTTTATCATTCTTTTTATTTTAGCATTTCATTTTTAACAAATAAAAATTTATTTCCATAGAACCAAGAAAAGTGAAAAATAATAAAAACTTAACAAAAATAGTGCCAAAAAACCTTACCAACACATGCAAGCAAACACATTTCATCCAAGCCTTGTCCATTTGTACAAGCATATTACACAAAGCCTTGTCCATTTGTACAAGCATACGTTACAAAGCCTTACTTCAACATTCTAACAAGCACATATTTACAAGCCATTGCCTAAACAAGCTCATACATTTTTTATTGGCTTTTGCCTAACCTCTTTGGGATGACCCTTCCAGAGACACCAGGTCTTGTCTGGTATGATCTATTTCATAATGTTAGATCACTCGATCCCATCATTATCACACAATCTCATATTCGTACTGAGTTAAAATGTGAGGTCTTTCACTCCACTCTCATTCCTCATATCATTATAGACTCCTTAGCCATTTTAGAAGAAAAAGAACACATCCTCGAGCCACATATCATTGTTCCCCATGGAACAAATGATTTCAATACAATGTCATCCAAGCCTAGTATCTCATCCACCTCTCCTTCATCTCCTTGAGTCTAGCTTCATCTTAGATCATTCACATTTAATGGATGAAATTTACTAGGTAGAATCAACCCAACAAAGTAGACCTTTTTTCATTAGTCATCCAACCCAATCTTGCTCATTTATCTAGTCTTAGTATTTACCAAGAGCTTCACCTTATTGTGATATCAAATACCAAAGGACTTTGGATCTCAATTTCAACCTAACTAGATGCTTTTAATTAGCATCAAGATGTCATTGATATCTTTTGGTTTCATCACAAGTACCCATTACCACCACTTATCCCAAATCCCATTCCACCAAACAACCAACCAAACCCTTAGCCTATCAATTACGTTGACTACCTTAGCTAAACCTTAGGGAGTCTAGTGCACAGTTTAGCGTATGCTATTCATATGCATAAAAAATGGTGAACCTAACATGAATAAATTCATCTTTTTCATACCCCTTTTTTAATTTTCTCCTTTCCCTTATCCATTTTACCTCCTTCCATTTATTTAGTGGGTATCCATATACCCCCATAATATGTATTGACATGACATTAATAGATCTTTTGGCCTAGAGGGATATTGAATAAGTCAACTTAGCTCAAGTGAACCTTCATTAATGTGTTGGAACAATCCAAACTTTAACACTAATGTATATTACCAATTTTATGATTATTCTCTTCCCAACACTTAGACATGGAATGAGGTTATCATTCAAGATATACGTGATGTATCTAAAACTGTAAGCAACCACCTCGACTCCAACACCATGACCCTTATGATTGGATGTACGATCACCCCACATATAACAGTAAGGCCATCCATCATCTTGTAGAGCCTAAAAATATAAAGTGTCACCAAATACGATCATTACATAGGAATGATCCATTATTTAGAAGATGAGGTTAATTGTATGTAAATTACTACATTACTTCCAGTATGAATCAAGATGCCTCCAACCTACCAACATCAAATGTGAACACTACTTATGGGGTTCCCACCTTAAACTAAGATATCCCCACTACCCCATCTCACACATCTACCCCACCTACACTAGAGGCCCATGAGCCCAATACCAACATTTGCCCAGACTGACTCATTATTACCCTAGCGGGTTACATCCATGACTTATAAAGTAGTCAATAAGTGCTCGATTAAAGAATAGGCTCAAACACTTTTATACTAACTCATCCCATTCCTCTCCCATTCAAATGATGACTTACCCAACATCACAACAATAAACCTACATGCTTACACCACTACAAGAGTATGTACCACCACAAAACTGCATCTCTCACCTACCACTTGGGGATATCCTCACTCATGGGGTTCCTAACCCAGACACTTCCAAAAAACATTCATCTTACCAAGTACCCATTCAAGATCCAATAGGTAGTGTATACTCATACACTCCACTACTACAAAATAATGCGATAGTAAATAATATGCTATTATTTACACCTCTAGGCCATGTGCCTCCCATGTACAATCCCCCTCTATAGAAAAGCTATGTTCTACCCTATGTAGTGTCAGGATACACATAACCTACATTTATACCACCATAACAAACTACACACTAACACAACAGGCCATGACACCTCCCATTTCTCACAATGTCCCTCTATATTTTCATATGTATTCAAAATCTACTCAGCTAGACAATTATTTTTTAACCTATTTCATCCCACCTTATCAAGCTTATTTTATTCCTTCCAGTGGATACTAGGTCAACCCATACACAACCCCACCTCCTCATCCTAGTCTCACTATGATGATGATAGACTTTAAAAACATAGGAACCTACACCTAATATCTCAATAATCCCCTCGATGCCAATATAAGGGGGGTTCTTCTCTTGCATCCCCTACCAGATCTCTCAAAGTTCAAAGGAGAGGGGGACCCCAACGCATATGAAATCCTATGCCACTACCATCAGGGAACTCCTACCTTGGGATGGAGTTGTAGTGAAGATATTTCCAAATACTCTTGAGGGAATAACACTTGACTGGTACTACCACCTCTTTGAGGGATCCATATGCTCTTTTCTCCAACTTATGGTTGAGTTCATCAAAGTGTTTAACATGAACAAGCTCCTCAAGACTGACATACATGAGTTATTACATATCAATCAAGAACATAACGATTTAACTTATTATTTCATCAAAAGATGGTGATAGGTCCTCTATTACTCTACCAATGCACCTAGCATGGATCAAAAAGAGTTATGTGATCTTTTCCCCTAATCTCTTAACAATGAAATGAGGGAAGACATTCATAAATTCTCATATCACTCATATGAAGAAGCCCTTGATAATGCCATATGTATTGATTGGGTAGCCATTGATAGTAGTCGATGGACTTATGGGAATAATGGACATATCATCACCCCAAATAAAAATAATGAGGGGTCTCAAAATGCAAGCCTAAATAATGCAAATAACAAAGGTCCTAAGATACTGAATCATAATAGGAATACTACCACTGATGGCATTATCGATCAAAGTATGAAGCAAAACTCCATAAATAATAATTAATACCAACTCATAAATAACACCAACACTAAGAATGTGGGAGTCAGGAACTGGAACCCCCCTCCTGGCATTCACGTGGTTGATTTCTACCTCATAATGTGTAATATCAAAATCATAACTAAAATTAGTACCAACCAAATGAACAATGCCCCCAATTCCAAAATCAAAATTACTACCCATGAAATAACCAATATGGGTTTGGGCAACAAGGAGAAAACACGATACCTAGGGATTACGATCCCAACATCTATCACCTCTTTCACAAAGTCATAGGTCATGACATTCAAAGCTATAGATAATATGAAAAATTCATATAAAGAATCCTAAAAGACCAAAGGAAAACATTCATTGACATGTTCCTAAGAAATGACAATGTAAACACGTAAACCTCTTCAAATAGTCCTATTACTCCCTAGAACTAGAACCTACAAATCTATCACAACCCTTTCCCCAACCATCAAACACACCTTACTAAAAATTAGTAGCAAGGTAACCCATAGGGTGACCCCATTCAATACAACCAACCCATGATGACAATTACTCATGACAATGAGGCCTCCACCTCAAGAACTACCAACCTTGATGTAGCTCCTCAATTGGGAGTGCAAGGTAAAAATAAGATGATAGGAGCCTTGGAATTAGAGGTATAAGAAGAATAAAAAATTGTTACTCACACTAGGGAGTACTAGCCCATGCTCTCCATCCCTTGAACATCTTAGAAATAGAGTCAACTCTTAATCCCATGGAAAACTATGACCTAATCTCTGATTTAACTAAAACATTCTCTCATATTTCATTCATAAACTTGCTAAAAAACTCTCACTCATCAATTAGCCTTGTTTTATGCCATATGGATGAGATATTTATCCAGTGTCACCTCTCCCCTACAATCTCATATTAACCACATTGACTTAGACATGTTTCCCCCTGGTTGGGACTCATGGGATGCTGGTTATTTCTTTGATTTATGAAGTCTTCCTCCTAATTATAAAATGATAAAGAGGGGAGATCCAACCTTATTTATAAGTATGGATCTAAAACAACTATGTGAAGAGAGCCATGGTTGATTATGGAGTGATTTTCATCATCATTCCCTTCTCCTTATAAAAAAAACTTGGTTATGGGGAACCAAAATTTTTATGACATAGAACACACTAGGCTATGATAGTCTCAAATCCACTTCCATAGGGACTATTGTACTCCTAGTCACTTTGGGTCCCAATACAGTACTAATAGATTTATATGTCATAAACAAGGATACTAATTACAATATGATCTTGAAAGTCCTTAGATACACTGAGTGAAAGCTATTCCTTCTACCTTATTTTAACAAATCTGGTTCTTACACCTAGGAAAGGTTTTCCTAGCCCAAAGAGACACTAAACCCTTTGATATGTTAAAAACCACCATGCATAAATAGCATGGGATACACATCAATTACCACTTGCCTACCAATGGATTCATGAATCCCCTGTAATTGGTTGATGTTATCGGATCCTAGAAACCCTAAGTGGTCATCTTGAAGAAAGGGGTGGAAATACCTCAGGTCTTATCAAAAGATAAACTTGAAGAAAAAGACATAGCCATGACTGTAAGGATATCTGACTCAAAACTAGTCATTGGTGTAGTAATTTCCATCATGACTATTACCTAAATCATTAGTCTCTTGGAGGAGACTCCCCTAGTTCTCCCTTTTGATCTAGGAGCAGTAGGGACCTATGGCTTCCCTGGGCCTTGAGGCCAACAACCCAAAGAGGGGTTAGCTAGACTAACATACCTTTGCATGGTAGAGGTACACAAGAGTGAATAAGTTACCATCTATAATGATCATCTCAATGGTTATCACCATGCCCAACCAAAATACAACCATAAAAGAATAAGTCATAATTTACATCTCACCCTCATTACTTTTGAACCACTTCATGGTATGATTTCAGACCATAATATGATATGGTCACATCAATTTTATAGGGTCCCTAAATCATTAAGGTTACTCCCTTAATAAATGTCAACCATTCTCCTTTGACCTGCACCTGATCTTGTTTCTAATCATATACAAAATTGATAGATAAGCAATTAAGTCACTTCCCTTGGGTCACCTCGATGCTCAGGGACAAGATTCAAACATTACTATGGGGAGAATAAAAATTAACATTATAACTCATGATTACTTGTGAATTATTGAGAAGGCACTTCTCTTTCATATTAAAAAGGAATAAGATCCAAAAAAGTCACTCATCGAGTTCCTACAAGCCCTCCCTCACATAATAATAGGACAAACAATACTACCCATGTCATATCTGTAATATTGTGAGCTACATAACTACACCTGAGTGCCTTCTCCATCAAGGTAGGATCCTAATTACACTATCATTCTCCTTACACCTATACAAAACCCTAACTATGCTGGCATACTTTTAACCTTGAGGAAAAATCCAAACATGTAGTCTTTTGAGTTTCTAGAAGTTATTACTTACCATGACTTAAAACCTAGAAAACAACCCTTCAATTTATTATAAATTATTCCCTTCATCTGTAGTATGAGATTAAGATGTCCACACATCCACAATCCCTTCCATTTATCTCACATAGGAGATAGACTCATTATCTTCCAAATACTTGAAACTAGGAACCCCAAAGGGGATTACCTAATTTTTTAGTATTCATATGGTCAAAATTTTAGAGGACCAAGAAACCTTACCTGATGAATACCCACCTTCTACACATAATAAATTGATCATCTACTATGATGGAGATAAATTCCATCTGGGCACCAGGGAAGGAGTCATTCTCATTTATCTTGAAGGGTGAATCATGCCTTTTGGATTCAAATTAGACTTCAAGTATACAAATAATGGATTCAAATACAAATCTCTATTGCTTAGATTTCTCAATGTGAAACACTTAGGCATATAAAATCTAAGGATCTAGGGAGATTCACAATTCATTTCAAACCAAGTTTATAAAGTTTATTAGACTAAGTTGAGCACCTCCAGTTGTACAAGGCTGATGTCTATGAGGTTTCCAAGGACTTTGATTTTGTTTTTATAGAATCAATCCCTAGAGAAAGTAACCAGATTGATAACTCTATGGCTACCTTATCTTCA
This sequence comes from Torreya grandis, assembly GCA_037957365.1. NCBI lineage: Eukaryota > Viridiplantae > Streptophyta > Pinopsida > Cupressales > Taxaceae > Torreya > Torreya grandis. The sequence continues at coordinate 897,468 of JARHVA010002396.1, read as the reverse complement.
CATTTCATTCCCCATCTAATAATACCAAACTCAAACTTCATAGTTTCATTCAAGACAAAGCCTATCATATGCAAGACTCCTAATGTCAAATAGTCACCCACGTCAGTTGAGACAAAGATCCCTTGGTCCTAGACCTATCCAATAATGATGAGGCCATCCTCAAGTTCATGAAAGCTTAAAATTACCTCCCCTTATTTCATCATAAAAGGGGATTCTCCCTTACCTATTATCATAACTCATCCCTCAAAATTGAGTTTTATGCATCTTACTGCTATGTGAAGGATTACCCTTCCTCTGACAATGAGCACAATGTATTTAATGCTAAGGGATAAGAACCTAATCTTCCCCCAAATCCTAATGTATTCAAGGAATAAAACACATCCCTCATCAAGGAAAATATTGACATTGACATCTAAATGGAAGAGAACCCTAGACTCTTTAAGTTGGGATCTTCACTATCTAAATAAGTTGTAGAATACCAGAAACAACTCCTCGTGGAACTTCAAAAATCCTTCACTTTATCCTACACCAACATGATCAACATCAATCCTAATGTAGATGTCCATAATCTAGTTACAATTCCTGACATGAAACCTATCAAGCAAAATATTAGATCCATAAATACCTAATGTCACTTTAATGGTAAAGGAGGAAGTTATCAAACTATTAAAATTCAGCTTTATTAAGTTAGTTGATTACTCCAAGTGGATGTCCAACATCATCCCCATTCTAAAAAAGAATGGTAAAATCATTATATATATACTTTAGAGAAATTAATAAGGCATGTCCAGAGGATGACTTCCCCCTCCCATCCATTGACATCATTGTTAACTCTATCATAGGGTACAAACTACTATAAATTATGGACATATATTCAAGATACATCTAGATTTGTATTTTTAATAAAAAACAAAGCAGGACTTCAATCACTACACCTTAGGGGACATTTTACTATGTTATAATTACTTTGAGCCTAAAAAATATAGGGGAAACATATCAAAGGGCCATAGCCCACATTTTCCATGACCTCATCCATAAAATAGTAGAGGTCTACATGGATGGCCTTCTTGGAAAAACAAGATGAATTAAAGACCATTATTAAGTGTTATGCATAATCCTCACACGTATGATCCAATATAGAGTTACTCTCAATCCAGATAAATATGTGTTTGGAGTCACTAGCAAAAACTCTTGGGATATATCATCTCCCAACATAAGATCGATATTGATCCTATTAAGATCCAAGCAATCTTAGAAATGAGATTACCATGGATGAATAGGGTATTATGACATTTTTAGGAAATTTGAGAGATATCTAATAATTCATACCTAACCTTGCTTATACCATTCATCCCATCAATAAATTGCTCAAATAGATAAGTAGCCTAACTTAGACAAGTGATTGTTAATAAGAATTCGAGGTAATAAAACACTTTATTATGTCTCTTCTGACGATCATGAAACCTAAGATAGATAAGCCTTTAATACTTTATATAAGAGCAATCGAGGTGTCCCTCACATGTATGTTGGTTTAATAAGATGACATCGGCAAGGAACACAATCTATTTCATCAACTGAACCCTTATCGATTATGAGACATGATACACTCAAGCAGAAAAACAATGTCTAATAATAGTATTTACAACCAAGTGACTATGCAACTATATGATTAATTAGGAAATGAAAGTTATCATTATATATCAAGCCCTACATACTTTCCTAACCCAACTAATTTTGCCTCAAAAGGCTGGGTACTTCATTAGACTACTGAGTGAGTTTGAGTTAACTTATGTCAACCAAAAGTTTGTTGAAGGATAAATCATTACTGATTGCTTGGCTGATTCAAATTTATAAATTAATGACCTCATTGATATCAATTTCCCTAAAGAAATGATATACTATATAGAAAATCCTACCATCAATTCCTCTCCTTGGTACATAAACATCATTAATTACCTGGTTGACTATACCTATCTTGAAGGTATTAATTCACAATAGAGAAGGCACCTTCATGTCATTGCATCCAATTACTTTGTCTTAGATATGGTCCTCTATTACAAGGCCTTAGATGACATATTTATTTGACATGTTCACCAAGAAGAGTAAAAACTATTCCTCTTTCATTATCACAGTGGCATATGAGGTGGGCACTTTGGTAACCAACAACCACTCACAAAATTCATAGGATGGGATATCTATGGCCCACTCTAGACCATGACGTTGTTAAATATGTGCATATATATGAAAAGTGTCAACATTTTTCACATGAGATACAATATCCATTTGGGAATTATATCCCATCATCACCCCGTGGCCTTTTTCTACTTGGGATTTGGATTTGTTAGGTAAAATTTCTGTTGCTTCTTCAGATGATCACCACCTCATTATCAAGGTGACTAAATATTTCATCAAATGGGTAGGAGTGATGCCCCTAACAACCATCATCATATTAGCCATTAAAAATTTCATCTTGCATCAAATCATTTATTAATTTGGTGTCCCATAGGTCATCATAAAAAACCTATCATCAAAAAGTTCATGAGTTATGTGAGGAGTTAAACATATCACACCACTCAGTCTCCTTGTAATATCCATAAGATAACAACCAAGATGAGGCAAAAAAAACCCTTGAAGTTGATTCTAGTCAAAAATATTAGAGATTATAAGTGAGATTGGTATCTATAGCTTTATCCAGTGTTATAGGCTTATAGGAAAACCATCAAGGCACCTACTGGGGTAACCCTATATTCATCCATGTTTATTTATGAATCTATTTTACCCTTAGAAGTAGAAATATAAAATTTTCACATTTATATTTGAGGCCTCCTTGATGAAGAATAATATAGAGAGGGGTGTTTGGATGAATTGGAACTCTAAGATGGACATCGAATTATTACCACAAATAATCACATTGCCTACATTGAATTCATGTGTAGGAAATACATAAAAATGTCCATGATCATCCAATCTATGTAGGATAGCTTATCCTTAGAATTGACAAAAAGAAAAGAGAAGGTCAAAAATTTAGAGCCAATTGATTAGGTCCCTGCCTAGTGACAAAATATTTAAATAATGGAGCCTATCGATTATGCACTTTATAAGGCAAAGAGTTTGATGAGTATGTAAACTCTTTACATCTAAAATGTTTATATATTTAATTCTTACATATAACCCTATTCTCATTAGCATTGTGTTTTTATATGTTACATGTCCACCAACATAATAAAGGTGTTGTTTCATGATTGTTTAGTTGGTTAGTTTATACAATATATAAACCTTCAAAATGCAACATATCACATTTACCTTGTTCTCACATTTCCTTATCACCCTATAGTAGGTATTATCAAAATCAACATGTCATATTGGTCTTTGTCTTAATTATTATGAGTAGAATACACTTATTTCCCTATATCTTCTTACATGACTTAAAATAATGCTAGCCTACAGTGGATTATATAATCTTGTCCATGATAAATTTCCCCGTTATAGTGACTTTGAAAAACAAAAGAAATAATAACATTCCTAAAATAAGGTAACTTTACCCACCCATATTGGTCCTCAGTGGTGAGGCATTGCATCTTACTAGTGTAAGGGCCCAAGGTTTTGGGGTAAAGGCCTTATAAATAGAAAAATATATGCTTCTATGATAATCAAAAGCTTATACAAATACAAAATTAAAAAAACTATACATATCTCACCCTTTTTCAACCCTTGATGTTGAGCCCTCACATATTATTAGTTGCATGGGGTTGGCATTGGAGAGAGATGCCCCCTTACTCACCTATATTTAGCCTTTGGTGATGATCCCATGTGTCTTCCTGGTCACATGAGAATAGGTGTAGGGGGTCATAAAGAGAAGTAAAATATAAATGAAAAAGCAATGTAAAATTAGAAAAAGTGTCTAAAGAAAAATTTCTTCAAAAAAATTATCCACATGTATATGTTTAAATAAACTAACATTTCCTCATTAATTGGTTCTATCAGGGCTAGTTCTCTCTAGATGAAACCAATAAAGTTAAAATTTTATAACATTATCAAGAAGTAAATATTCCCCTTTGATCATAAGGATAAGGCCATATTATTGTTTCTTGCAAAATTTTTATTTATGGTTTTCATTATTTATCATCTCACATTTATCTTGATTCCCCCTTCATTCCTTGTTATAAATTGAAAGTCATATGTTGTGTGAACAAAACAATTAAGTAATCACTGAAAAAATAAATATTAGCACAACTGTAGTTGTATATAGTACATCCATTACATTAAATCATCTACATACATTTTTTTTGAATATACATAAAAACTTCTCATAAGCATCATATAAAAAATAAACAGGTACACATACACATACACATACACATACACATACACATACACATACACATACACATACACATACACATACACATACACATACACATACACATACAAATACACATACACATACACATACACATACACATACACATACACATACACATACACATACACATACACATACACATACACATACACATACACATACACATACACATACACATACACATACACATACACATACACATACACATACAAATACACATACACATACACATACACATACACATACACATACACATACACATACACATACACATACACATACACATACACATACACATACACATACACATACACATACACATACACATACACATACACATACACATACACATTTCTAGTCATCTAGAATGCATGAACTGAAAAGATGATATGAAAAAAAAGTCACATTGCATAATGATAAAAAATTAATTAGATATTCCAAAAACATCTCTATATATCATGTAAATTGTTGAGTTTATATAAGAAAAATGTTTGATACAAACACCTTTATAGAGGGCCAATATGCCTTAAGTAATCTAAAAAAGAATTTACATATACAATGGTATAACAAAATCATATGTAAACGAGTCTTATAAACCTATCCTCCTCCTCTGAGAGGGTCTTGATACAAAAGAGTGCTTAGGGATTTAGATCTGATGGTCTCTCTTGCTAGTACCTCCCTCCAAAGCCATCTCCCCTATCTTGTGGTTGGAGGCTCTACCACCTCCCCCACCCACCATGGTATCTACTAAACCCTCTGCTCTCCTCACCCTAGTTAATATAGTGTTGTTATCTACCCTCAATGTCATCACCATCCTTGGGCAAATACATATGTATGGTGCCTGATCACTGTAACAAGCCAAGGGTCTACCAATAGTTGGTTTTACATCTAGATAATACTTATCTAAAATAATTTGATCAGGGTATCCTTGATCATCCACTTCTATCCATCCATAATATCTGAAATCATAGAGTACATAAGATAAATAAATTCTAGTTGACGTAAAAGAAAATCAAATACATGTAAAATCAGTGAAGTAACAAAAAAGAATCAAAATATAAGCTATAATTATAAATGACAAAATATTTAACCTGAATCCTCCTCATGCCACTCTAGATTATAATCATCCTCTATATCCTCATCCTCTTCTATGTCAAGGTCATCCTCTAGCTCAACATGTACATGAGCCTCACCATCCCCATCCCATGGCTGCTATTATTGCATAAGACCTTATAGTGATGGTGGGCCCATCTATTGTTATTGTCTAAATCCAACCTATCCTTCTCCTCTTCCAATTACATGTTAGATTGGTCAGGTGATGACTACCCCTCTCATGAGTGGATGCCATACTAACAACCCCAACCTCATGACCCTCATCTTGTAAAGCCCTTTGTACATGACTCCAGGGATAGAGAGGTTACCTATATAGGGCATACTAAACTACTGGGATACTTGATCCATAAGGTACACCTCAATATGTAACAGTCTATATCAAACTTAAGTGGGCCCAATGACCACCATAAGATAAAATCCCTCATTTTCTCATTACCCAACCATGTCTTGGTAGGGTAGGGTAATCAAATCTGTTGTTATTAGTGTTTCCACAACCTTGGGCAAAACACAAAAGGGTGTCATGTTTGTCTATATGATAGCTCTAATATTTAATGTGCCCCAATCAACACCCCACTTTGATATGGGATCATCCTATCATACACCCAACCCATGATAATGGATAGGTGGATAATAGAAAAGGATCCCATATTAGTAACTTAATACAAATATCTATACGTACATAGTAGCATCTCCTAAATACAAGCATACCATGCCCCTTTCTCTTTGATTTATCACACAATTGATGAATAACTATATAATAACCTATATTTTCCCTTGTCTCCCACCAACTAGGAGGCAAGGATGCCAATGATAGCCTTTCTTAGATTAGGGATCATTAATCCATCAACCTAAGAAAGTATCACTCCATAATTTACACCCACATTAGGTTTGTTATAGTCCCCAAAATGATTTTCCCAACTATAGGCCTCACGGTGGCTATTAACATCCTAAATAGACACCAACTAACCTGTCATAGGGAGACTAGTGCTCTGATACAAGGCCATGAGAGTGATCATCCACTCTTTTGGGCATAGGGTTACATGAAAGTGTTTCACTTAGGGTCCTAATAAGTCAAGAGATCACACAATAGTAGAATGGAATAAGGAATATTCCTTATATATGAAATTCAAAGTATCCCTACTCAATCGAGAAGGGATGACTCATCATATATAAATAACACCAACACTTGAGAGATCCACTTCTACTCCCATGGTATATTCTATTGTATATAGGCTACTTATAAGAAATAAATGAGACCCTAATATTAGTCTAAAAAATAATTCTACCTTCCACACAAATCAAATTCTATACACTTTTATAATTTATAGAACAACCTCGTTTTGTAGGTGGTGATTATGAAACCACTACATGGTAGTTATGTAATTGCCCCAGGTGGTTCTATAACCACCTTTAGGTGGTAGTAATGTAACCACACTATAGTAGGTACATTAATGTTGTCATGGTTATGTAACCACCACCTGTAAAGGGTGATAGTTCCATAACATGAGTAGTGGTTCTATCTACCACTCACATCTCCCCCAAAACTTCTCAAAACCCCATGATATTCACCCAAAACTATGCAAATTTCAAAAATTCCTAATCTACCCTCCAAAAAATTACAATAAAACTTATTTTTTTGAAACTCATTGAAATTTAACCAAGTTTTTCTCAAAATTCTAAGTGGGGGGTAAAAATGAAAAAGTTAGAAAAATTAAGCCAATCTTACTCAAAAAAACCTCCAACTAGTAAATTCACCATCCTCTCATTATTCTCATCCCATCGATTGCTTTCACACTCAAAATAGTCACTAACAATCTAGAGCTCAAAATTCTCCCAAGGTAAATGGCACAAATGAATGGTTTTTGGTAAGTTTTGAATATATTAGGCCCTAGACTAGTCATTTTGATTCAAAAGTTTTCTAAATATGGAATATTTATTTGTTTAACATTTATTCTCACATTTATAAGTCATATTTATCCTATGTTCTATGATTAACATTTCATGACTAACATTTTAACAAGTTTATCTATTCTTCATAGTAATTTTTATGGTTTTACAGGTATACACCAAACTTGGCACCAAATTCAGTCCCCTGGTATGATGATCTAGGTAGTATGATCTCCCCACATGTATGGTACACATTCTTTCCATATTTTAATTACTTAGTCCATTTTCTACTTTTTGTTAAAATTGTACTTAAATCTCAACCTCTATCTACAGGTTAGGTGGAGTTTTGTCTAGATTCACTGCACTACTTAGGTAAGTAAGGTAAGTATTTCTAATCTCTCACATGCCTTGCTCAGGTCTACACCTTGCTAACTCATGACAAGGTGTCATATTGAGGGGATAATATGTATGTACTCAAAATTTATATAGTATGGCATCCCTGATATAAATTTGATGATGATGTAATGATATATTATTTTATGTTCTATAGGGAACTCTCTAGATATCTCCCCTTACTATACCTTATTAACCCTCTATTGACCCCCTTTGATCCCCTTGGTTTTGAATATTCATGGATTATCTTATCTTATTTTAAAAATTGACTATGCATGGCATAACCACTGCTCCAAACGATAAAACTTCCCCTCTTTGTTATGGAATTGCCCCTTATTTTACACAACTACCATGGTAGTTTTGTAACTTAAGTGACATTTTCTAAACCAAGTGGTGATTTCACATTAAAACAATAATGGTTTTATCATTTTAATTGACATTTGCATAATCACCCTTGCATAAAGCAATAATTATGTCACAATTTAAATGTCTTCTAAAATTAGCTCCTATGACACTAGTTTTGACATAATTTACATGACAAATGTCATGTTTCTTGTTTTAATCACCTTGTGTTTGCCTTCATTTAGGCCCAACTAATTTACTCTTATATTTTTGGTCCACTTTAGTTCCTCTTAATTTGAACTCACTGTTAGTATTAATTGAACTCCATACCAGCTCCCATCTTTTTTTACAAGAAGGCTAATTTTGGCCTAATTTTAGATCTAAAAATTACCATTAGAAGTTTTTACTATAAATATTTTACAACCATAGTCATGTTACAATTGCCTTAAGTTTCATCCTCAATTGTTTTGAGTCAATTACATTACTATAAGTGAAGAAGTGCTCTTGGTGAATACAAATCAAACTTTACAAGCCAAGACATTAGCCAAACTCAGTTTAACTAATCTCTATTTGTGGTTGTGTCTCCTATTTTCCCATCTTATTTCAAAACTTGTGTATCCTCCATCTAGAGAATTTTCATAATTTATACAAGAGAATATGAAGCTATCATACTAAGGATTCTTCTATCAATACATCACATGCACTTCAACTAATTTATGCTTTAGTCAGATTGGAGTTCTCTTGGTTTCCAGTATTTATTTTATCTTTTAAAATTAGATTTAATGTAATTTTTTATTGTGATAGATTAGTTTTCATAATCCGAAAAATAATAGATTTGATAGGAAGATAGATCTATTTCTTTTCTACAAAAAATATAGTTAGATTTGATTTATGTTTACATTATGGTAGATTAGTTTTCTTTCAATTAGTAATACATATCATCAATAATTATAGGAAAGATATTAGTAAATATTTAATTTATTTCCAACCAAGACAAATTTTCCCTTTTCAAGATCTAAACAAGTCTCTTATACTCCAGGCAGTCATCTAGGCAATCGTAAAAACATATACAATCGTAGGTGAATGCACATGGGTACTATATTTATGATTTCATTTATTTTGGAGAGTTAAAAGTATTATAATTTACATATTTAAAAACATAAGACTAGAACTTTCATCTCTTATTTCCATTTTAGCAAATAATTCAAAAGGCTTGTTCTTAGCAAACTAGGGAAGTTAAAAAGCTAGTCTAGTTTATTTGTTAACAAATAAAATCAAAAGAAAGTGTTGTGTTGTTTTTGTTTTAGATCATATTTATTGATACATTACCTACATGTTTATATCCAATTTTCATATTTAGTCCACCCATACAAAATAATAATAATAAACAAAAACATATTCATCTAGTTTGTAGATAAACACAAGTTAATAAAATTCTACATTTAACATAATAACGTAGTTTCTTTCTCTCTCCTTACATGTATTATAAATCATAAAAAGATAAAAAAAGAGTTATAATTTTTTTTACTTTTAGCTTTGTAATTTTTTTACTTTCAACATTTCATTTTTAGCAAACATAACATTTATTTCCATAAAGCCAAGAAAAGTTTAAAATAATAAAAACTTAACAAAAATAATGTCAAAAAGCCTTGCCAACACGTGCAAGTAAATGCATTCCATCCAAGCCTTTTCCATTCATAAAATCATCCTACACAAAGCCTTTTACATTTGTACAAGCATACATTATAAATCCTTACTTAAAAATTCTAATAAACACACATTTATAACCTATCACATGAACAAGCTCATCGGCTTTTCCTTGCCTTCTACCTAGCCTCCTCTAGATGACCCTTCCTGAGATACTAGGTCTTGTTTAACATTGTCTATTCTATGGGGTTAGAGTATCTAGTCCCATCATTATCACACAATATAATATTAGTATTGAGTAAGGACGTGATATCTTTTACTCCACTCCCATTCCTCATCTTATTATAAACTCCTTAACTGCTTTAAAAGAATAAGAACACATCCATGATCCTCCTTTCATTGTTCCCCCAAGGAAAAAAGGACATAAATACAATTTCATCTAAGCCTAGCCTCTCATCCAAATCTCCTTCTTCTCCTTGAGTTTATCCTCATCTTATATCATTCACATTTAGTGGATGACATTGACTAGTAAGAGTCAACCCATCATAGTAGACCTTTTTACATTAGTCATTCAACTTGATCTCCCTCATTTCCATGGTCCTAGTATTAACTAAGAGCTTCACCTTCTTATGATATCAAAGACTGAAGGACATTGGAACTCTGTTTTAGCCTAGCTTGATGATCTTAATGATCATTGAGATGCTATTGAGGTCTTTTAGTTTTATCATAATAACCCATTACCATCACCTATCCCAAATCCCATTTCACCAACTAACCAACCAAATCCCTACCTATCCATTATGTAAACTGCCTCATCCAAACCTCAGGGAATCAATTGCATAGTTTAGTGTATGCTATTCACATGCATACAATGTTTATCAATATTTTTTTCTATTGTTTTGAAAACTAGGAAGAAAAATAAATAGATATTATGGTAAATCATATTGAATACTTGAGTTATTTGTGGGTGATTCAACAAGCCAAAATATTTTTAAAAATTTCTAAATTTTATGATTTTTTTTATAGATTTTAATAAGAAACTAAAATAAATTGATGCATTGAATGAAATTTAATCGCAAGAGGCTCTCCTTCTAGCACTAGTTTTTTGTTTATGTGTATTTTGCGTACACCATAGATAATATATTTTCACCCTATTGTTTTAGGATCATCGATTAATCACTCCAAGGCATGATTTATGGGTATGTGATTTTAGATTAACTAAGTGATGGAATAAAAACATGTGACCCACATTCCATCAAGTAAAATTAATTCAAGGGATCAAATTAACATCTAAAAACACATATTTAAAGTGATGTTATATTAAAATAATAAGACCTCATAAAAAGAAACTTAAAAAAGAGGGAAGATTAGGGCAAAAAAGGAGACTTGTAGAGTAAACAAGATAAACCTTTCTAAGCCAACACTTGAGATAGAGGTTAGACAAGTAATAAAAAAATAATGTTTATTGCAATCTTCTAATATCACACCAATAATCAATCACAATTAGAAGTCTAAGGAAACAAGAAACATAGTAAAATTAAACATGTATAATCAAAGGTTGTTATATTTGTAAAATTACAATAGCACATTTACAAGGGGGGATTATGATTAACACACAAAAAACAATTCAAATCAACAATAACATAATAAGAATAACTATAATAAAAAGATAACTCATGCAAAACTATAAAACTAAGATACTAGAATGACAATATTTCTTACACAATCCACATGTTTGGAGAAAAATCAAGATTTGCACATTGAGATCAATTATAGAACTTTCATCAAAATTTCCTATATATATTTTTAGTCAAAATTATCCTCCATTTGCGACTGGGAGGATAAAAATATAAATAGGATTGGGGAAAGGGAAGGATCCATCCTCCCAACGAAGTCTAAAATCATATCTCTAGAAATAACATTATATGTCAATCATCATGCAAAAATACACGTTCAAAAATAGAATTATGTGTCAATTCTTATACAAAGCATGCATGTACAATGGAATTACCCAAAATAGAGTTATCTAACTAAAATATAATATACACACATGAAATATATTAGGAATCAATGTTCCAAATCATCCAAACATGAAAATACATATATTTTTAGAAAGGGTGCTAATGTGGCACCACTGGAGGAATAAAATGATGTAGTAATAGTTATAGGAATAAAATGATGTAGTAATAGTTATAGGAACTACAGTAGATGGAATTTATGTTGGACCTTGAAGGGTAGTTAGAATAGACACTATCACTATAAACATGCTAGAATTTTATGTTGATGTAATTTTATCAATAAAAATTAGAGGTGACAAACATGCTGGATTTGAAAATTGTATACATTAATTTTCCAATTGGTGTGAAAAGTAATGGATTTCATTAATTTGTTCCTTGTATATTATCTCCATATAAATTTCAATGCTAATTTCCATGAATTTTATGTCCATGTGACATATTTTGCCTACTCTTGAGTTCTTTGTCATCATAATATGATAGATGTCTCTTTTACGCTCTTTTAGGCTTAGTATTGGTGTTTTTGTTATTTATTTACATGTCTATGAAAGAAACATGTTTGAATTTCACTATTTCACTTATAATTATGTTATGGATTATTGTACTTCATTTTTTTGGCCTTAGGTTAATGGGATGATGACACTTGGCAAGATCTTGATGATTTACTTACTCTATATTATCCATATGATGAACTCAATTGACACCATCTATAAGTTAGCAAGATGGTGAGACATGGATGACTATTAATGATCTGCTTACCCAAGTTAAACCTTAAATATAAATATACTGACATCACCTTAGAGTTAGAAGGATGGTGATGTGTAGATGTCTTTTGACAATATTCTTTCCTGGGATCATCCATATAAATACCTCTATTAACATCACCTTTAGGTGATTAAGATGGTGACATGTGGATTCATCTCAATGATCCACTTGTCTAGGATAAACTATACATAAAACTCTATTGATGTAACATCCAGGTCAATGATATGGTGACATGTGGATGAATCTTAGTGATCCACTTTCTTGGGATCGTCTGTATAAATACTTATGCTAACATTACCTCTGGGTAATAGGATGGTGACACATGGATAGATCTTAATGAACCTCATGACTAGGATCATATGTATAGTTTACTATGTTGACATCACCCTAGGTTAGTGAGATGGTGACATGTGGATGACTATTGACAATCTACTTGCCTAAAATTATCTATATAATACCTTTATTAACATCACCTCTAGGTAACTTATGTTTTTCATTTTGGTTTTGGGTGAGCAAAATGATGCTATGTGGTAAAAAAATGAGCTCTAGGATGTCCCAAGAGATGTTTAAGTATAAAATAACTTATTTAAGACACAATAAAGGAAAAAAACCAACTAAAAACAAAACATGTCAGCCTGATTATCCATTAAAATTGTTAATCATATATTCATAGAAGCCTCTTTGAATTGAAAGAAATCCAAAGGTAAACTATAAATAATGCATATGACTTATGCACAAATTTGATTCTCCTTCTTAGAGTCTGGGGACTTTAGAGACTTAGAAAGCTTTTACAAAGGCTAAAAGCTTTGGGTAACATAATAACACCCCCTGTCTTAGATAAATAAAGTAGGGCCCAATAGTGAATAATTTGTAAATCTTTTCTAATAATTTTGTGATTATTGGAACACTAGGGCAAAGCATATTAGTTCTATTAGTCCAAATAAATCATGAAAATTATAATAACCCAAGGTTTAAGATAATTTAAAATGACTGTTCAAGATTTGATTTTTAATTTTTTAATTTTTGTAACTTTTAGACTTGAAAGATAAACTTTATACTTATGCAAATTAAGACCAATGTTATGAATGTCTAAGGCTATAAAAACCCTAAATAAAAATATTCAAGCAATAGTGGGTCCCCATTTTAAATTTGAAAATGGGGTGTGTGTGTGTTAGGGCATAACACTTTGCACATGCATCACTTTGACTAATTTAACTATAGTTATATTTAGAAATAATTTTCAACAAATTTGTTTAAACTAAATGTTTGTTTAGAATTCAAAAATAATAATCATTCGATAGTAATTAAATTACAAGCAATAAAAATGTCCCCACATTTTTTACCCTATAGAAGTAATAGATAGTGAATGCATCAATGAATATAATTTATTTGGGCCCCACATTATGTATAATAGGATAACAAAAAATAAATATATCAAATTTCAGGTGTTGAACATCAACTATGAATCAAAATTGTGGCTATTCTAATGATATTTTATAATGTACAAAGACTTTTAGGGTAGGTTTCATGAATTTTTTAGTAGTCTTAACATCTTGAAAGGCTTTTGATGATCAAAATCACACATTGCACAAAGACTTATTGCACTTTTAGGTATTAAATAGATTTTTAGGAATATTTTAAAGGTAATTATTACACTTATCACAATAAATAATAAATCTTATTAGAAAAAAAATAATTTTTGCAATTTGGTTAATGCTTTCAAGGCATTAAATATTATTAGGTAGATGTAGCACCCTAGACAAATTTTAATATTCTAAACATTGATCCAAACTTTCCAAATACTTTTTATATTTATTTTGGTTGGTGGGATGATTTAGGGAATGTTTTCAAATGGCATTTCAGCAAAAATCACATCCACATTAAAAAAAAAAATATATCCACATCAAATTTTGCCTGCCAATATTAAATAAGACTAAAAAATAAACATTCTAAAATGAAAACATGCCCACATTAACATTCACAACAAAATAAACTCTTCTTCCTTCTCTCACATACACCTTCATGGTTCAATGATGGATTCCTCTTCATAGGGAAGGTATTATTGAAAACATCTCAATAGTTTCCTTGGAAAAAATAATAATCAATCTTCAAAAATACATCCAAGAAAATAATAAAAGATTTTTTCAAGAAAATTAAAGAAAAACCTTTCCTATTCATACATAATCTTCTTCATTTCCTCAAAGCTTCAACCTCCATTGTTATTCCTTTCACAAACCCAATATTCAATATATCTATGGCTCTAATACCATTATTAATAAGTGGACAACACCATAAGATGTAGAAATACATCGTACATATTTTGTCTATAAATACTTGCTAAGAGTAAGTTACACAATAAAGTCTGATTAGATACGAGACTCAACTACCCATAACTAACCACATGCTATAATTCATAATAATATTTAAACACACTAAATGAGGAGTGTCACTAGGATATGAATATTTTGTACATAATAAAACTAATATATATATATATATATATATATATATATTAGTTTTATTATGTACAAAATATTCATATCCTAGTGACACTCCTCATTTAGTGTGTTTAAATATTATTATGAATTATAGCATGTGGTTAGTTATGGGTAATATATATATATATATATATATATATATATATATATATATATATATATATATATAATGAAACTTGGATTATTAAACCTAATATCTATCAGTGGCAGTTTCTTCTATAACTATTTAACAAAATTTTATAAATTCTTTGTCAGAAGGATGCAAATTCAATGTAAATTGCTGTGAATCATGTTTTACCTTTTGTGTCATCCATAAAGGATTTGGATTTAATTTTGAATAGTATGCAAGACTTGTAGGCCATTGATTTCATGACAAATAAACACCAATTTAATTTTTCATTCTAGAAGAGTTTTGAATTGTAATGAAAACTTGAAATATGATTTTTGAAATAATATAGTATATAGAATTTTAAAACCAATCATGATGTATATGTTGTTTTTGACATTCATTTTGAGTAATAATAAGGAAAAACTATGTAAAATGGTGAAAGAATATGTCAAAAACCTCTACATAAACATGCTTGAATAAGTTGGAAGATGAATCAATAAGTTTCCTTAGGAATTTAATTGATTAACCATTTAGTAATAAACTTTAAACACACTTTAATTAATTAATAAAATTTAAACACACTAAAAGAGGTGTTTCACTAGGATATGCATGCGTCAATATATAAAATAAAACTTGGATTACTAGGCCTAATATCAATCAACTATAGTTTCTTCTATCACCATATAATAAAAAATTACAAATTTCTTGTTAGAAGGTTGTATATTCAATGGAAATTTATGTTAATCATATTTTCCATTCTATCTCATCCCTAAAGGAGTTATATTTTATTTTTAATAGTATTCAAGACTTATTGTAGGCGAGCGATTTCTTGACAAATTAAAAACATCTAATTTTGCATTCTAAAAGAGTTTTGAATTATAATGAAAGTTAAATGATGGTTATTGAAATATGATAGTATATAGAATTTTAAAACTAGTCATGATGTGTATATCATGATTGACATTTATTTTGAAGAACATTAAGGAAAAAACTATGGAAAAGGGTGTATATTTTTGTTAAAATCATCTACATGTAAAAATAATTTAGGTTTTACCCTTATTTTGATTTGATAATTAATGTGTTTCACTAATAGGTTTACAAATTTATAGATATAATAATTCTAAAGATGTATAATAATAATAAATTTTAAATTTGATAAATATAAAAAATATTATTTTTTGAAAATACTAAGAAAAAAGTACTTAACTGAAATCAAGATTTTTGTTGACTATTTCAAATATCTAAAAGTGAAAGTTTATAAAAGGTATGACTGTGCATGATTATAATCAAGAAAAAATATGTATCTTTTTCTAGAAAGGTTTCCACTATATGGACAATAGTGTAGGCCATTCACCTTTGTTGACCATGAACTTGTCCCAATTAACTGTGATGGTGGAGTGACATGAGAAGACATAAAAAATAAAATTATGATAGTGATAGTTCAAAATCAAGATATGAGATTATTATTGGAAAATATCATTGTTTATTAATAATAGATTAATCCACTTGATTTTGTTGATTTTAGACTTGTCTACATTGAATGTGACAAAAAAATTGAGTGTTGTAACTTCTACGCCTATATCTATTAAGTAGGATGAGAAATTATGATATAGATTATACTGCACAAATATCATTATTTTTATTATTTTGGTTTTGAAACCATATAGACACATTGAAAGATTTAAAATTTTAAAAAATAGAGGAGAGTATAATCAACTAAGCTAACTCCAATCACCCCTTTGATGACTGACTGTTACCTATGTATCTAATATTCTAAAGATAGAAATCAAGCCCACATAGTTATCCCAATTAAAGTGATTATGCAATTGTGCTTCTTAACTATGTGTATGTAGCTATATATATGGCTTATATACTTGATAATAATATTTATTGACTTAATTTTATATGATTTATACTTGGCTTATGGCTTCTCCTTGTGAGTGATCTTAAATTTAGAAAAAATAGGGTAAATTTTCTCAATGTGTAATAGTGTGTAAACTAGGAACCAAGTGGGGATAAGGAATGACCATTGATGTGTATTTATAAAAAATGTTTAAATAATTTTATTTAGATAACATTTTGAAACATATAGGAAGGCCTAAAATATAATTCAAAATTTATAAACTATTTATTATTTGGCACGGGACACGACTACTCTAGGTGGACCTGTCATAGAAAATCAAATACAACTATCTTGAGCTAGAGACAATATAAGGTTGGTGTGGATTAGTTTGATCATTTAACTTGGAATTTTATATGTAAAAGTGAAAAAAAACAAAGGGTCAACCCAATATATAGATAAATGTCTTATAGGAAGGACAAATAAGAGTCATGTATTTGGGTAAATCATGTGGTTTATGATTTATCAAGAATTAACATTGTAAAGTATCTATGACTAGATTTATGTGTCTACAACTCCTCTTCCCCACCCCATTTGTTATAGTAATAAATTTACTAGAGTAAAGGATAAATAATTAAATATGAGTGTATAAAACATAGTTTATATTTGAGAGAATACTTCAATTTTACAAGGCACTCAAATTTAACAAACCCTAAAATAACACATGAAGTAGTCATTTGTCCATATTTAAAACTTGAAAAAATTAAACTTTGAAAATTAAAAAATTGAGAGGAGATAAAAGGAGTAAAATTGTATGGAGATGAAACTAAATTTCCTTGTAACATGTACAAGATGGATAACTATGCCCCCTTGTTGAAGCACTTGGAGAATTTAAACCAATTTCAAATTGAGAGTGATCAAGTCCCAATTTTGAATAACTAATCAATCCTTTGAGTTATAAATATGCATATTCTAACTCTTATGAATGGGAAATTGTACCCAATGTACTAATCTAAAAAGGTGGATCTATGATGGGTTCACTATAAGTGATGTCAAGGTAATTGAATATCACTAGACTCAAATGTACACCACCCATAATAGAAGATAGAGCCACACAATGGGTTTTTTAGAAGTAATTTCAAGGTCACTGAGTGTCACTAAACTCAAACATACATTACTCTTAATAGATTGAGTCACATCATTACAAATGGATATATATTTTACTTTTCATGATCGAAAGAGAATCAAGAATATTCATGCCCCCATCATGATCACATTGCTCATAGATTTAAATTGAAATAATATCCATTTTCCTTTAAAACTAGAACTTTAAACTTTGAATATGTCCATGAACAAGTATCATGCCTTTGAACCTTTTAGATTTAAATTTGAAAATGTGCATCAATAAGTATTATGTCTTTGAAAATATAACTTCAAACACTAAAAATGTGTATGAAGAAGTATCATGCCTTTGAATCTATGCCAATGATATAGAATTCCAAGCACAATATGCTCAATTGTAACTTATTTTTAACATGTAACTTTGATCTTGTAACTGTTTTGTATATGCCCATGTATATGAATTCAAGTGTGCATGAATTTTTATAGTGAGGATTTGAAAAGTGAGTACATATGCATGTTATATGCATCCATAATTTTTATCAATGTTACAATATTTATCATGTGTTTTATTTTTGAATTACATGAAATATTTGAAAATATATATTTTATTATTTTTTAATTATTTTGAATCCTGTACTCTATCATATTTTTGAATTACTTCATTTTTTTTGAAAATATAGATACTACATTTGAATATTTATAGCATATTAGTCTTGTCCATTTGACAAATATCAATTAGAGCTCTACATGTTCATTCTAGACCTCCCTACTATAAAAGGCTCACATTTTCCATCACACTGTGCCTAAATGTTTATCTCTTATTTTGATCCATATCATTATGATGATCCAAGTCTTTTGTATTGGATAGAGACTTAAAAATCAATAAACATCCTTGACTATCAATTTCAGATCCATACCTTTTTAATATCCATTTGGACACTATCAGCCATAGAGGGACACTACCATTGATGATAGTGTCTAGATCCTTTTCTAGTGTCCAATAGCGAAAATTCATCCAAATTAAAAAATTATCAAAACCCATAGGTTGGCCTAATTATCTTATTGCACCATACCATGAGATATTTTCAAAAGGTGTGGTATAAATACAAGTCTAATCATTATCATTCATCTATAAAATACCAAGCAAAGACCTACTAAATCTAAATTAATCAACTAAAAAAGCATTATACTTTGTACTATTCATCCCTATTTTCATATCAAGCATATGGGAAGTCATATCACAGGTCTAAAGCACTAAAGAGCATCCCATGAGTGATATTTATCAAATTACAAGCTATATAATTGCATGCATCTTCATATAATATATTACACCTTTATGTATACACTTTCCCACACATAGGGGAGAAGTAAATAAGTCTGAGTCCCTCTTTAGAGTATTGGCTATGTAAGTAGTACCCATTGATAGAGGGGTATTTGGGGTAGCTTGAAACCATGAGCCCACTAACCCATTTTTTAATAAATGCATTTTAAGGGTGAAAAGGAGTGAATATCTAGGGTTTAATCAATCACTGAAGATAAAAAACATACATCCTAGATATGAATACATCAACATAAAAGTGATAAAAAACCCACACCATCGAAGTTGGTTGCATCTATATCCAGTCATTATTTCATACTAGACACCTTCATCATAGTCAAACATTAGTGTCAATGGTAGTGCCCATATCCAAAAATAGTGTCTACAACCATAGAAGTACAATTTATAAAGTTTGACAATTGATCCATAATACGAATCATGCATACTTTACACTTTTTTTAAGTCTAAATCTAACTGCACATCATAAACCATATAAATATTGTTATTTCTAATTTATTGAAATATCTTTTAATAGTTGTACTTTATTTTTTTTATCAATCTTATTTGTATAATTTTAAAATATTACTTATCTAAGTTTTTTATTAATTGGAATACTATAGATAAGTTTATCATCCTTGTGTTATAACCACTTCTATATTTCTTATTCCTATACCCACCCATTTAAAATTTATGGTTAAACATTTGGTGAACCCAACCATTGGTCTCAAAACCTTAGTTGGCCTAGTGTTTTCTATTTTCTTGTAAAATCTATTTTATGATTTCATAGTATTCAAAATTTAAAAATCAAAAATTTATTTTATTAAAAATCATGTTCAATATGGATACATTTATTAGTTTTTCTATTACACAATACATAACAATAGTCATTATTTGTTATGTTAAATCAATCAAAGACATCATCTAATAGAATAAGCAAATCCATTAATACAAAGAGAGTATTTTCAAACAAGATAAAACATTAATCTCTCTTTACAACTCTTTTTTTAATAATATCGAATAGGTTTCCAAATTCCAACAAGATTTATCCCAACCCTTTGTTCCATCTAGATTATATTCGAGTGACAACTACCATCCTACTCCCATTATTCACGCATAACTTATATTAGATTCTACATCCCACACTATCACCACACAAAAAGGTAAAAGCTCCTAATCTATCCCACCACTTATTAATATATAATAGGTTCTTCCCAAGCCTAAACTAGTGATTAAAATTAAAGGATATGATTTCAATCCTCAAGATTTTAAAACAATCTACTATCTATAAGATATCTTATATGAAGCATTTCATGAAACACAAGTACCAAGCTATATATAACTAACTTACTTTGTAGCTATTATACAAGATCTCCAAAATAATGTAAATCTCCTTAACTTTGATCTAAAATTTTTACCATCGAAATATATTATAAACCAAGATTTGCCTTTATTCATACAAGTGATTATGCATAAAAAGGGAATCAAAAGGGTGTGACTTGAAAAATAATCTAGTATAAATATTTATGGCACAATAGTCTTAACTACCATGGGTATTATCACCAATGTTTTCCAAAAATTAGACATGCATATCAAAGAATTTGATAATTCATGTAGCCCTCCAATTGGCCAAATCACATTAGATGTGACATTGGGACAAAAAATGGTTCCAAATACATTCCAAGTAATGTCTTAATCATTACATTATAAACTGATATTGGGTAGACCTTGGATACACATAATGAAGGTTATCCCTTCTACATTACATTGATGTGTTAAATTCATACATGATGGTACCTTATTGATAATACCTACCAATGATGAACCTTTCAATTTATTGCAAATGTTACATTTTGACATAGAAGGGGTTCCTAAACTCATACCACCAAAGCAATACTTTACAATTAAAAGCATACCAAATTATGATAGGGGAGAGTAAAAAAAAATAACTCATGTACCTCAAGATGCTTATAAGGCACTAGATACTGAGGTGCACATGGATACATAATAAGAATAATAACCATTACCAAAGGAGCCAATGATACCAAAATAATAAGAAGATACAAAATTAAAGCTTCCTTTATTGGTTAACACAAAACAATAATATTGAAAAGTTTTAGATTAATATGATAGTAATGATGAACTTCCTCATACTATGACATATGAACAATTGAAAAAACTAATTTTTGATCCACTTGAGAATATTTAAAATAACCTATTCATAAATATAGGTCCCAGTACATACAAGTTAAATTCATCACCAGAGGATACAAAAGCACATTCAGATAAGGTTAAGGAAAAATTATTAGACAAACATGTAAATTACTATTATTTAATCCATCCCTCTTGACTACAAATATTAAGTCAAACCTACAAGGGATGAATGCTAATATATCACATTAATAGTGTGGAAATATCATATAAGTATCCACATTTTTTTTTAAATATTACATCATAATAAAATATTCCACATACAATACTTTCTATGTTACTTGATCATCAAATGACATCTTTACCTCCTAACAAACATAATTCCACCACTTAACTCATTCCAAAATAAGGGTCAGCATATTGTAACTATCACTAGATCATTATCCATTAGAAAAATCAATGTAAGGAATTGTAAAAACCAAATTCATAAATACAAATATGAAAGACATAAAATGATAATACATGAACAATAAAAAAGAACCCTGATTTTTGATATTTCATAGGAAAAAAGTGCAATGAAGCATACTTATAAATACCTACACCTCAAAGATCTAAATATTAATGTAAATATCAATGGGATACATTTTACACATCTCAAGGTTGATATACACAACTATGATACAATTTGTAGCGCTACATTCTTCCAATATTTGGGACATAATTTTGATGAGTTACATTACTCACCACTACTACCAAACTCTCTGGGATACATCATACTACCCATAACATGTGGCCCTAATGTTGTTTATTATTGACCCATAAAATTTGACCTAATGATGTTTATTATTGACCCCTAAAATTTGTTAAGTAATATAAAATCATGCACTTGAATGATTCAGGTGAGTTCAAATCCATTATTTGATAGGCGTGCATAAGTCAAACCTCACAATTTATGTGCATGCCTTAGAAAGAATTTCCATCAAAGCAAAGTTTAGCTATAAAAATTGTGTAGACATATGTTACATGAAAAAGTGATAGGACCATAGGAAAAGAAGCCACATGTACCCAAGAATTGTAGAGGAGATTATGGGGGAAAGTGACAGGTTGATTGGCTAGCTATGGATCCTAACATAGAGGTGTGGTAGTATGATAATGGATGACATGGTATTTATCCTTAGGATAAGATGGAAATTAAAATATGGGATTATATAGAAAAGTTGAAGAAGAATAAGAATAAGGAGAGGGAGCTACTAAAAGAAAGAAGAGAGAGAGTTTAGTTAAAGAATCAAAGCTGAGAAGAATGAGAGTAGGTGTCAACTAGAAGGAGAGAGAATAAGGTTGATGGATAAAAAAGAGTGATAAATGGCGAGTCAAAATAAATATTAGTAGGGTTAAATACTACTATTATATTGTATTAGGGAGAGATAAGAGTTATGAGTGAGCTTTGGAATGTAGAGTGAGGCCACTATGTGTGCCAAGTATGATAATTTGTTCCCTTGTATGTAACAAAGATTGGATTTAATAAAAAAGTTTATGTTGAATATTTATCTATTGCTTAGTCATATAATAACATTTTAGGGAGTGATACCCAAGTTTTTTGGTTATCTCCATCTCCTACATCTCCTAGAAATTGCTCTCATATCACACACAACTAGCATAACCCCAACCTAGATCCTCTATTCCTTCACACCTTGGGTGAGATCATGAGGTTTTTACTCCATATGTGATATTTTTGTGTTATAACTGGCCCAAGATATGCTGAGATATAATTTCATGATGGATTTTCCCCTTATTAACTATACTATCCAACATTTATACTATCATCTACGTAGTGAATCTAGAACCAAACTTCACCTGTCATTTTGGTCATTATTAATTGTTTGAGATGAATGCAACAATGAATCTATAAACATGTGACTTACTTTCCAATTTTAAGATAAATAAATTTGTGTCCCACATGAGGGATATAATGAAATACCTATAACAACCACTGATGGAACCAACTTATAAGAAACTATTGACACATTGGCAATGGAAAAGTATAAATAATGGTGGTAAGAAAAAAGGGACACAAGGACCACCAAATAGTCATTTATCTTTCAAATGGGAGGAATAAAATCATTTAATTATGATTAAAATTAAAAATTACAAATAATTATGAATAAATCAAATATTACAAAAATGTAAAAAAATCAAATATGTCTAAAAATATAAAAACATTCAAATAATTCAAAAATACAAAAATATTCAGCATTCCTAGATTTTACAAGATCTTTGGCATCTATGTTGTTTACTTCATGTTAGTAGATATAATATAATTTCATCCATATATACACATAAATTTCATACATATTTGAGTGTGATACAAGCATGCCCAGACACATGATCTATACATTTTTATATGTTAGAAATTTCCTCTACTCACATCATATAGTACATGGGGGGGCATATGCTTCTTTGATCATGATTGATAAAAGTAACATATCCTTTATTACCATTTAGAAATTACCATATTTGAGCTTATATGATAACACTTACACATGTATATATATATGATCATAACCTTCATAGTGTACTTGATATTATATACTACATAATATGTAGAGACTAGTATAATATGCTTATGTTAGTTACTTATACTTAATTTATTCACATTATCACTTCTTTGAGTGTATTACATTGCATTATATTATTTTTCATGGGGAAAATATAAATATGTTCCTTACCTATTGGCCCATGTGCCATTGTATGTTGTTTAGACATTTGAACATGTCATTTTATGTTGATTGGATATTTAAATATGTCATCCATTTTGATTATGTAGAATTTAAACCAACCCCTTGTATGAGGTCTTCTTAGACCATTCATTTAAATTAAATTAATCGATCTTGTGCATATGATTGATTTATTGATGATTTTATACCATTACCCTCTATAAATTTCCATGATCTATATCATACATCGTTGGATTTGATGTGTTCACATACTACGAGCCTTATTGATATATCTGATTCAACATATTATCCCTATATGATACATTATTCATACATAGATTATATAGTTAAATTATCCTTTTGAGGTAAGGTACCTACCAATTTATATTTTACTCACCTAAAAAGAGTGGAAATTTTATTGGGGCATGTCATAGAAGGCACAACTACCACATTTTCATAGATTTCCAAATTACAATGGGCGATTTCATAAAGGCATGACCTCCATACTTATAAATTTTCATATTTTACAAATTTTAGTGGGGGAATTCCATAAGAAAATTACCTCTAAACTTATGTAGTTGCTCATTATCTCCATATTTCATTGGGGGCATGTCATAATAACATGACCTCCACACTTGTACAAAACTCCAAATTTAGTTGTAGGATTTAGATCCACTTGGGTCATAATCCTATATAATGCATCGATTTAATTTTTTTTTTTCAAATTTATGACTCATATAATCCAACTTAGACATATTAGAGGTACATATTTCATGCTATTGTGCCAAAAATTATAAATTTACAGTTACACTACTCATTAGGTCATCAAACTTTTTCTATTGTAGTAATGGGTTCATTTTATAGGTTGAAGTGATTAAATCATTAAGCCTCACCATATTTATAGATTGGAGTAATTAAATAATCCAATATCTCTATATTTATAGGATGAGTTGATTAAATCACTCACCCTCACCAAATTATATATATTCACACTTGAGATGTGTGATTGATATATAATGATCTCAATGGTTGTGTCATAATTCAAGTTTGCATTAGATTGGGTGCATAACACCTTATAATCTCCCTCTTTAAATATTTAAGGTTAAAGTATGAACCTCTTCCATCTTTAATTATTTATAAGGAATCATAGTTACCAAGCCAAAACATCAAGAGGCATCATGGTTACATCGACACAAATGCGTACTCCTTCCTTCTCTCTTTCTTTTTAAGAATCTAAATTATTTCAAATTTCGGATTATATGCACTGAGTTATATTATAACATGGTCTTGGTTATAGATAATACACCAAAAAATAGCTCAAAGTGGGCTCAAGTAAAGTCAAGGTATGATATACACACCCTACACATTTATTTCCTTTAAAATAGTAATTTTATCCTTATGCATTACTAGATTAAAGAGGGGGTCAAATGTAGATACTAAAACTAAATATTTATATCATCTCAGTCTTATACATTTGAAAAATATAAATTAGGGCTATACCCTTTATTTTTAGACCTCCCTAAGACCAAAACTCTTGCATTCACATCTCATTGTGCCTAAATGCGCATCTCTTTATCTGATCCATATCATTCTAATGACCTAGGTATCTTGCACTGCATAAAAATCTTGTTGGTGGTTTGTTTGACACAACACATAAATTTTAGGAGGAAAAGAGGAGAGGAAAGGATAAACTAGTGAGGATTTAATATTTTCCTTCCACCTCTTGTAAAAGGAGTTAGGTTTAAAAACTTCCCCAAGGACTTTATTTATGAGGTCATGGTGATATGAATACATCAATTGGCCAATGTAAGTTATTACATAGAATGGGATTATTTAAAGTGAGCTCTGATATCCATAAAATAAACTTAGAATAGGAAAGAATCAGCTCATTCATATTTCTAAATGAATTCCTTGTTGATTAATATTTGTATTCAACATACTAGATTCAACAATGCTTTAGAATAGACAAGTGATGAACATGCAATCTAGATGAAATTTGTAAGCACTGATTGCAGATTAGGCTACTATAAAATTAATCTAATAGATTATAAAAAAGATAAAATATGAAAGGTAAAGAGATATATAAATGATCCTACAATGAAATGTAGATAAATATAGTTCATTCAATTAGACAAATCCCATAAAACCACTCTTTTATCTAGTCATAAATAAAGATGGTGCTTAAATTATGAGGAAAAATTGACTATGAAGAAAGAGGGACACAATTATCATATGAATTCAAAAATTATAAACATTTATATCATAGCCATCAATTTAAAGATATTTCATAAAATAAACAATGTCTGGGATTCACCCTTTCCAACTAAAATTACATAAATTCCTCAGAAGAGTATAGATTATAAAGAAAGAAACTAATCAAGAAAGTGAAAAAAATAAGAAAAATGGAAAAAGGGTATGATTATTCTATTCTATTAGCTAAATCTATATGAACCAACCTTTAATACAACAAAGAAATGGTCTTATATAGACACTCAGTCCAATCAATCCCAAGATCAACCCACAAATGGGTGGTTATGATAACTCAATGAGCTAGGTCCACCTGAGGCTAACTGAGGTTATATTATAACTATGATCAAAGTGACATGGATCATGTTAATTAAATTCTAAATGAATTTTTCATAGTGAAATGTCTTTGGGATCCTTTTTAGGATTACTAGTTAGCCACATTTTATGGTTTGAGACCACACCCCTTTCAAGAAATTTTTTTATTTTGTGATCTTCACTTGGTCCCAAGGTGAATGCCATTAGCTAGTCAAATTCCACTACCTAATATACTTAGAGTCCTAGGATCCATGATCACTTTATTTCACTATAAGATAAGATATAACTTGATTGTACAAATTTGATTAGGCTTGTAGTCTAATTTTTAGACTTTGATGACCTAAATAGGCAAAACAACTACCAAATTTAGGCCCTAATCATTTTTATGGAGTTACAAATATTATCATAGAGATAGATACACCACATGGTTTTATCTCATTGGTCATGGAAATAACATGTCTTTCATATGTCAGGGCCATGTTACATAGTGTTATTTTACCATTTGGTGACTTGGTTGAGGGGCTTAGGTCAATTGAATTTTCCTTGGATAGGGTGCAATGAGATATTAAAAAGTGGAAATAACCCACTCACCTAGAGTTTTTATGTCTTGGCCTAATGTTCAATGCATCTTGAATGCCCCAGATCTTTGAGATGTTGACACATGGCCTTATCCTAAACACTTACTTGATCTCCTCTCTATTTACCTATTTTGTTTAACTCAAGTGTTTGGGGAAGAAAAATGTTGCCATGTTGCATCATATCACTTACATAAAGAGTCTAATATCTACTCACTCTACACTGACTACTTGGGGGCCTGGGGAAATTAGATTATGTCATGTGGCATCATCTCATTTACCTAGAGGCCCAGGGTCACTGGCTTGATGATCTAGAAACCTGAATGATGTGGGGATGTTGGATGTTGAAATGCATATTAATCCCATTCACTCAAGAATCAAAAGGTTTTAAATGAAATCTAAGGGGACCCAAAGGCATGAGGTAATGATCTATTAACACCCATCCTCAACCTATTTATTAGGAAGCTTGGGGACCTACAAGTAAAAATAACTGTTAGATGTTGAATTTTCAAATATAAATGACTAAGGAAAGCCAATTAAAACCCCCAAAAGACTAAAATGACTAAGGCTATAAGTAAATAAAGATTAAAAATTAATAAATTTTGAACTAAATGAAATGGAAATGGGCTAAAGAGTGAATAAAACAACCATATATACCAAAATAAAAAGCTAAATTAGTCCAAATCTTAGCCAGTTTGATTTATAATCCTAAAAATGGCTAAGTAAAAATATTAATAAATATAAACATTTAGACCAATAAACTTGAAAGGGGACAATAATATAATAAAGTGACAAGGCAAAGACATAAAATGAAACCCAAAAATAATGAGCTATAACAAATATCTATTTCCATTTTTAGGTCTGATGGTTTTGATGGGTAAGATGGCCATCAAATTTAAGTTTTTTAATATAGAATATGATGCCAACATGCCCTCCAATAGGCTTGGTCATGCCACATGATATCCATTAATTAATATAGAGCTTGACTTGGGTTCCAACTAGGATTGTCTATTTGGTAGATAGAATGAAGCGAGATCATGCCACATGTGTGATCTCGATCATGCAAAAGGTTATGAGCCCTAAATTGAATGCCAGGAGGTATTGAATTTAATGATGCCACAATATCATGGCATGTGTTGTCTTCCCTCTATTTAGGACCTTGTTTCCATATAAAAGTGCACCAAGTACCCTGAGGTCCCAAAAAAATGAGATCTCACCATGTGGTGTGATCTCACTTATTACAGAGCTCAAGGGTGAGGCCCAATGATCAAGGCATCTTGATTAATTAAGAAAGTGGGATGATGATAGGTATCCCCATCCTAGACATATATAATTTAGAGATGTAATGCTATAGTTTACTAGGCCCAAGGAAATAAGATCAAAACACATGGCAACATCTTAGGCACTTAGGAGGTCGTCGAAGACTCCCATAAATAGACTAATTCCCAAAGAAGCTTAGGGAAGTGATAAAGTGACAAGTGGATCCAGCTTAATTTCCTAAATTGACCATGATATTATGCTAAAACAAGATATCTATTAGCTTTCAAATATGAATTTTCCCAAAAATGACTAAGTACAAGAGTTGAAAATGAAAGTAAAGGCAAATAAAATAAATTGAACAAAACAACTATTTACTTAAACCTATAGCTAAATTAGTTAATTTTAGGAAAAATTACCAAGAAATGGAATGAGATAATATAAATGCTTAGTCATTTGAATTTGAACAAATGCAAAAATAGGATTAAATAGAGACAAAATCCCCAAATAAAATAGTCCTATCTGCTAAAAAATATACCCAATTTAGTCCAATAAAAGTTAAACAACCAAGTCTAATAAATGAATTGATATAAAGATTTAGTATACTTAACTCAAATTGAAGTATAATTAGACCATATTAAGACATAAAATAATGCATAATTTCATGATAGTTATGTAATTTGTATAAATCTAAGGCAAAATGGACTCAAACTAAAGTAGAATTAGACCAAATTACCCCATAAAAGAATGCATAATTTTATGAAAGTTAGGTAATTTGTCTAAATCTAAGGTGAAATGGGATATGAATCAAAATTTATTGCACCTCAAAACATGATTTAGAATAGACCAAGACTTAGTAGATTTAGACAAATTTAGCCGATAAGATTAATGGAGTACTCTATGCAATCTAGGGTTTTATTTAGTGGTGAATCTTTGTTAATATATGAATATTCCATTTTTTGAAGTTGACATTTGGTGATTTTCATGAAGTGGCCAACAGGGTAGCATCGCCTAAATTTTTGAGGTCAATGTTAATTTTGTGGACAGGTTCACCTATATTTGAATATAAAATTTCTCATATAAATGTAATTTGTTAGTACCTCGAAAGCCAATCCAGAGGATTTTTCCACATACTATCAAGTAACTTCAAGAATTTTTTTGGTGGTTTGTATTTCAATTCCTAGGAGGGATTCAAGAATCAATAGTTCATAGTAAGGTGGGCAATGTTTTTTTTACAATATAATTTTTTAGTATTTAAAAACTATAATTCCATTTATTTTTATTTAAGTGCCATCACAATAATTAAACATGAGGGTAGTTTATGGGTGTTTGACTATATCCTATAAGCACAAGCACCCAACTACATCTTACAAGTGCAGGCACTCGATGGTAACCTATGGGTACTTGGCCATAGTTTTCCATCACCCATGGCTCCACTTGCATCCTACCATTATCTGACCATAGCTCATAGGTTGTGGGTAGATGACAATAGACTACTGATGATCACTCATAGACTATGAGTCGATGCTATTAGTCTGGGGCAAACCACTTGAAGGTTACTAACATCTATATATAGACTATCAATATTTTATAGCAGTTTATGGGTGACTATTGGTAGTCTAATAACATCTACCCACAACCTACTGATAGGCACTAATACTAGTAGGATATAGGTGGTCACCAATAACCTATGGGAAGCCCGTGCTAGACTATATGTAAACATAGTCATTCTATGAGTAGTCACCATCATGTTTGATTATTGTCATTGTTCCTTATTCATCAATTAAGCATATTTATTCATTGTCAATCATCTTCATTTTGCTGTTTATAATATTTCATCCATGGCTTCGTAGGTTAGATAATATGGCATCTGCTAAAATTTTTAAGGCCTGTAAGAAATATAAAAAACAAAATAACCTATTATCTTATTTTACCCAGACACTAGACAAAGGTATTGTATTTTCATTTAAATAGTGATTTTTATTCATTGGCTTATGTTAAAGTAAAATAAGAATTAAAATGTCTTAAAATATTTTGCATGTAGAACCCACTAATTACTCTTTTTAAGAATTGTCTCGACAAGAAGACATACCTGGGCATAAATTTAAAATGCCAAAAAGAGGTACCAACTCGTGGAATACCATTTTTTAATTAATTACAAATTATTTTCAAGATTCAATAATAAGACAAGGCCTACAATAATATTTTATGCATAACCCATTGATAAATGTATCAAACATATCCTTGAATTGTAAGACAAACTTGGGAATGAAATGGAAAACATAAGTACTATAATATAAATATTATGTGATTTAATGCTTTTTATTTATTTGTAATTTAGTATCAAATTTATTAAAAAGTAATGTCACACAAATTTTTTGCATGTAGATTTCAATGATACAAGTATTGAAGACTTGTATAATGAGTTGGAATATATACCTCCCTAGAAAAAAGCCACTGAAAAAGAAATACCCACCATCCCACTGAATTCAAGAAAATAGAGATATCACATCATAACTAGTGGTGTCGATAATGAGTTAATAATACTAAATGAGAGATATTCTCAGCCAACACAATCTTCAAATGAGAATGCTACGTAGCCAAAACAATCTTTAGTTGAAAAAGGCACAAAAAAGTCATGTAAAATACGTACTATCCCATTGAATTCAAGGAAATGGAGATATCACATCATAAGTAGTGATGATGATGATGAGTTCCCAACACCAAATAAGAGATATACTCACCCAACACAATATTCAAATGAAATTGATACACAATAAAAATAGTTTTTAGTTGAAAAAGGTACAATAAAAACTATGCAAAAGAAGAAAAATACATGGATAATTGGAAAGTCATTTCAGTATGAGTGGGCATCTAAATACCCATTTATTGAACTTGTAAAGTTGAAAAAGAGTATTGACACACCAATAGAATGAAAAAGCACAATATGTAGTTGAAAAGTTGGTAAGGACAATAAAATGTAATTCAAGTTGGACACAATTGAAAAACATTGTGGAAAAATATGAGTTAGTAAAAGACAAAGATGGAAATATCAAAAACATAGTGAGATGGAAAAATGAAAAAGAGTGCATGCATAAATGTTATGTAATATAGTATCATAATCATTAGAAACATCAATGATACCTCATTGAGAAAGGAGGAATAATTAAAGCTCAATTCAAAAAGGTTGCTCAGTCTAATTTGCTTGCCAAAAATTTACAATTTTCAACTTTATATCACATTCTAAAAGAGGAAGACCAATCTCTAATTTTTCAAATTACAAGATTTTATTTTAAGAGATTAGTATTAAAAACATTAAAAATTCACATTGGTCTTAAACCAGTGCTTGGGAGATGGAAAAATGATTCACAATGATTGAAAAGGAGGATTTCAAAGAAAAAGTAAAATCAACAAGGTTCATATCATTGGCCATTGATGTGGTAACATGGGTTGAAAACATACCATGGGTATGCATGCATGCATATACATTTTAGAATCATTCAAGGCAACCTCATCTTTTATTTGTACATAAAATGACTAAAAATTGTAATGCTAAGAACCTTTACAAATTGGTTATTTCTAATTTGATGGATATTGCTGGGATGAGTTACCATGATATAGGTACTAAGTTGGTGTATGTTGGTGGGGATGGTACATCAGTAATGTAGGGGAATAAAAAAAGTTTGTGTGTTCACCTACAAACTTCAGTTACCCCATATATGACTCCAATCCATTTCATGGTACATAGATTGAATCTT
The DNA here is from genome assembly GCA_037957365.1 of Torreya grandis. NCBI lineage: Eukaryota > Viridiplantae > Streptophyta > Pinopsida > Cupressales > Taxaceae > Torreya > Torreya grandis. The sequence goes on along the minus strand of JARHVA010002396.1, from coordinate 865,042 downwards.
GCTTACAAAATTATAAGCACATTAAAAAATGTTGCAAAAGTGAAGGAGATAATCTGTGATTTATATGCGTACATGTCATACAGTCCAAAAAGGTTTTTAGAGTTTCAAAAATTTGTAATTTGAGTGACTAATGGAAAAAAATTATTTAAATATGTAGATACTAGATGGATTTCAATGTATGAACCTGCATGCAAAATCTTTGAAGAATATCAATCATTGGTTGGTTTTATGTTTAAGAATAGGATGGAGGTTGACAAGGAAAAATATTTATTGAACCACTTGACATATTTTAAAACTTTGTTAACATTATGACGTATTATTCCCATGTTGAAGTAAATGCATTGTTTGATGAAACATGCACAAGAGAGATCAATATATATTGTGGACTTCATAAAGTTGAGGAAACATGTTTGTTTATCACTTGATATGTTATAATACTCGAATGAAAGTTTTAATGGACCAATATTTGAGAGTTGAGAAACTTTAAAAAATATAAAGGACCCTCAAAAATATTTTAAATTCAATATTCATCATAATATTTGTATTTTTGTTAATGGAAAGGAGATACCATTACACACTCTCCAAAGATGAACTAATGTAGTTGGATCAAAATTTGAAGAAGTAGCTATAACAAGGGTTATATATGATAATGTCATATGTGACACACAAATGAAATTGAGAGACATTCAAAAAAGCTTATCTTCTAAAATTTGAGATCATTTTCAAAGAGATGACTTGCTTGAAGCCATGGGCATGGTGAATCCTACACTTTGGAATGGTGTAGATGGTCAAGAATAAACAAGTAATTTATTTATCAAATACATGAGTACTCTCATCAAACATTTCAGTAAGTTTGTGGAAATCAATGGAGAGGAAGTTAAGGGTATTTTGAAAAAGAATTTACTAAAGACCTAGTTAATGCTTTTTAGACTTACAATGGTTAAAAAATATTGGTTGTTAACTAAACCAACAAAAATAGGTTCTATTACCAGGATATGAAAGAAATTATATTAGAGTAGTGTTCTATAAAAAAAAATCAACAAATATTTTTGTTTATATAAATTGTGCCAAACAATGATTTTGGGTTCCATGGAAGATGAAAGGGTATTCATTGCATTATATTTTGTTAAATCAAGGCTTTAGAATAGATTGGATAGAAATCTTGAGACATGTTTAAGGTTGTATGTTTCAGGTTATGAAGTTGATATGTTTCTATATGATAAAGCAATTTCAATTTGGAGCAGTCTAACTAAAAGAGGAGGTGTCATGAATACAACTACTAAAGAAGATAGTGAAATTATAAATGCTAGCGAGACAAGCCATACAAATGTTAGCGATGAAGTATGGGTTACCAAAGGCTTGCTTGAAATACCTGAGTGTTAGTTTGTAAAATTTTAATTTGTATATGTAAACTACTAAACAATATTTGTGAAATGCTTGATTGATTCAATTTGATTTAAGTTGTTTATGAAATGTTTAATTGATATGATCCTATCTTTAGTATTTTGGAATAGTATTTTTTAGCATTTTTTTACATTGCAAGTTACAAAAAATAGTACATATTCAACATTCTATTTTTTTTTTGATTGTTTGACTTTTTTTGAATAAAATATACATTATTTAATCAAATTAATTAGTAAACAATATTTTAATAGATTTGAAACCAAATTTTCTATAAATTAAAGAAGTTAAATATTACAACAAATTATTACACATTTTAGGTTATAACCTAATATAAGGAATCCATAATTACAAAATAAATTATAATATTATAAAACATAAGTTTCAAATAATTATAAAACATAAGCATAAAATAAGTCAAGGCTTTGATCTCAAACCTCAATTTCCATTAATTAAACAACAATATGGAAGAAATCACAAAATAACATCAAACTTATAATCTCATTATCAATGTGGATTAATTTGTCATTGAACTACTTGTTCATTGGTACTGGTAGTGGCTGTGTTGTCTGTGACTATGAGGATCAAGATCCTAGAATCTTAGAGATCTTTCACTACAACATTTATATTGGCAAGATTTGCCCATTATTCTACAATAGTATCTCCCACTGAAAGTAATGATGGGTCTGCTTCAACTTTCTTTTTAAACAAAACATTAAGATCTAAGTCATTTTCTTTAATTATTTTCCTTAATGTATTATTTTCCTTATTCAATAAAACAAGTTTTTCCTTAAAAGAAATTACCACCGAAATACTTTTTCATGCATTCTTTAGATGCATGTCAAGGACAACAACTTGGTTATTCAAATTGATATATTTTGATTGCAAATGATAAAAAAACATTTAATTAGTTAAATGTTTTAAACTAAATTTTAATTTAAAAAACCATCAATAAACTTACCCCAAATATTTCTTTTTCCACATTCACAAGATCAACCAGGCTTTTGTTTTGTGCCCATATGTTATAGTATGCTTGGGCTCTTGCATTCAAGTTCTCAAGCTTGTTTAACATGATATCAAGAACATCATCATTAAAGCTATTATTCATGACAACACTTTTTGAAACTACTGGGTTGAATAAAACATCAATTTTTACTAGTTAATGCTCCACCATTCTGTATAATTGGTTTTGTTGACTGTGGTTGCAAAAATGCTCATTTATTTTTTGAATTAATACTTTTACCCAATGGTCCCAAGTTCTCAATTCATCAAGGTTTGGAAGAATAAAATCATTAACATAAGCTTTAGTATTTTCTACCAATAAATTAAAATAGGAAAAAAAAAGTATGTTGGTCATCTGTTTGGGGAATCTCCTACACAAGACTACCTTCAGTGCCACTAGGTGGAGATTTGGGCATATGAGGTCTTTGTAAAGGCTCTGTGGGCTGAGATCTATGTATGATATTATGTGGGTTGAAAAAATCCATGGGTATGCCACTGTAAATACCCAAATAATAATCATCTAGATCAATATTATGAAGAACTGAAGTCCCTATCATACTGGGAAGACCACCAATCAAAAAGTTTAGAAACTCAAACATTGGGACCTAAACTGTGCCACTGCTTTGAGCTAGGATAAAAAGACATTTCCCAATACCATTAGTTAAAGGGCCATAACAAGGTGGTGGTGGGAATTTTTTCCTTTGAAAATAATGAGTTAAAAATGGGAATTAAAATCACTTAAATGACCAATTAAAAAAATCTAATATAATATTAACATTTAAGAAAATATATATCTATTTACTGCATGTTGCTATTTTTGTTGCTATTGATGTGGCTGTTATTGTTGCTATTGCTATTGCTATTGTTGTTGGAGAAGTCTTAAATCTCTGCTAGACCCAATTGGTGTTTATAATATAGATTACATAGGCTTCAATATATATATATATATATATATATATAATATAGTTAAAATATTACAATGATAAAAGAGTATTCAATCAAAACAAAGCTAGTTTATGAAGGTATACCAGTAATATGAGTGGAGGGCTATACCAGAGGTGTAATTAAACTCCACATTTGCTTTCTTATTATCAATTATTTTTTGGGTATTTATGGAGTTAATTTTTCATCCTCTTTCATTTCTATTTCTGCTGAGGCTTTAGAAGGTTGATGTCCCTTGCTTGCTACGTTTCTTCTAGAAATCGTTTCATTTAATTTTTTTTCAAGAAAAAGATATTTTATTTAAAATGAACTAGATCAATATTTACGTAATTATTTGAAATAGATATAGGATAAAGCTCAAATAGTCTCAAATAAATACTCAAACTAACCTCTTGTGATTTAAGGGATATTGCATTGATAAACATTATGAGATTGAGAGTAGAAGGAACAGAGGATGATTGTAAATCTAAAATCGCTTCATAGTACAATGAAATGATATAATTATAACAAGAAAAATAAGTATGTTAATTACATAAAGCATAGTTAAAATCATCTTTGATTCTACTAGAAATAAAACTATACCAATCCAATGGTTGAGTGCCCAGTGTATGAAGAATATAAACCAGAGCCTATAATGGAATATCGGATGGTCTACCATGCAAAACAATTATTTCTTATGAATTTTCAAGAATTCACATCATGAGAAGGTTTTTAACATATTATATTTTTATTCACCTTTTATCATGGTGTTGAGGATCTATAATTTTTTTTAACAATTTAGAACAACATAAGTAAAACTATTCAAAAATCAGCAATTATAAATTTTACAATACGTACCATCCACCTGCAGTGAGTAATGGGAATATAAATAGTTTTTGTCATCATCATTAAGCAAAGCCTTTGTGGTGACCAGGTCAACATACTTGTAAGGTAGACCTATCAGTCTCTAAATATCCTCTAGATAGATTCCAAATGAAACATTATGGGAGCCCATGTTGATGTGAAACACGAAGGAAGAAGAATCAATGTTTTACAAGAGAACATTCAATAAAGGAATATCTTTGTCATACTAGGGAATATAGATAATGCCATTGAAATTATAATGCTCTACCTAATCACTATATGTATCTTATAGCTATAAAAGCCTTTGGATGATGGTGCACATCAAATTCCATAAAGTGAGTTTGGGGTTTCTAGTTACCTCTGTGACAACACTAGAAGAGGTCTAAGAAATGGAAGCCATAGAGTAAAAAAGGGTTTTGGAAGTCAGGGAAAAGAGTGATTTTTTTTTAAACATGGGAGAAGAGGATAAAATGGCAAAATGTGCAAAATGAGGTACATTTCACATATTTATAGGTGTTTAACTCAAAAAGGGTAGTCACCCATATGATGTGGGCATTTGCTGGAGACACCTATATCATAATTGAGAGGGCTACATAAAGATTAATTAAAGGCCTTAATATATATATAGGAGTCTATTTTCACAAGTGTCCACCTATAATGCATAAACATTCATATAGTTTACACATGCATTTGTATGTAAGCATTTGATATGTATCTAGTTTATACACATGTTTGTTTGGTTCTCACATGCATTCATTTGGTCTGCACAGACATTCATATGCTATTCTCTGATGCCTACCCACATCATGTCCACCTGTAATGCATAGGCATCTATCAACATCAATCAAAGGTGCCCATCTACATAGGCATCCATTTACATAGTTTTTTATCTATAAATATTTGGTGTGCATCTAGTTTATATAGGTATTCATCTGGTTTACATAGGCATTCATCTGGTCTACACAGTTGTTCATATACTATTATTTGATGCCTACCCACAACATATCATCAATCATCTATATGAAATGGTGTGCACTTATGCTATGCTGACATTCACTGATATTACTTAGTCATCCATTTATCTGTGTGCCTTTGGCACTCACTTGTACTATGTTGACATTCATATACATCTCATTGATGCTATCATTCAATTGTGTTTCTTGGCATTCATACATGATTGAAAGCTTTGTATAATTCACCACCTAACATCATGTATTTTTCCTATGTAATGATATGGTTTCCAACTTGATTCACCACCATTACAAATTAGATTCACCTTCAGACCTCTATATATTTTTCTATAGGGCCCACTAAAATGAACCCTAATGCAATCTTCTCATATGAAGTGCACATAATGAACATTTCTAGTCTAGACTTGGTTGAAATAGTAAAACAAGATTAAAGTCCATATTATAACATCTTCAAGAAATTTTATTATTAGATCAATAGATCAAACAAGCTAAGGCATATAAACCATTTAAATAAAATACCAGACTCTAAATCATAAGAGGTTTCATGATTTCATAAAGAAACTAAGGTATATTGTGAAAACAACAAAATATGGAAACTCTGACAGGAAATACTCCTAAATATTTTGGAACATAGGTACACTACCTACAACCAATAATATTTGGTTTAGCCTAGTGCTTGGAATATGAAATAATTCATGTAAATATAAGGAGGGAAATATTACAAAACCTAAATTAGATAATCTCATTAACCCATGCATGCTAGTGTATTTATTTTATTTATACAACATAAAAGGACCAAGTGTTATAGTTAAAATCATCAAGATAGTGAATTCTACATTGAAATGAATATCTATACATTTCTTTGCTTCTAGCTAGGTGTCTATAGCCCTGACAAAGTCACATCTAGTCCCATACAAATCCTTGTTTATTGGGCCCCCTTCTTGTACTAATATGTGGATGTGCCAACCTATAAAAATTTAGCACAAGGAAACCCTTGAGTCTATTACACCCCCTTTTTTTAACTTTTGGCACTAGTTGGAGGAGTCCCCATGAATCCCACACTAGTTGGTAGGTAGTTGAAAAGTACCCAACTTACTAGAAGATGTCTTTAACAGGTTTTATACAAGGTGGATTAAGGTAGATGAATGCCATAAGAGTGGAGCAAATAGGAAAGTGACCCCAAGTGATAGCTCTGCATACTGTACAAGCACATTTGACCTATACAACATAGTGACATCGATAGTCCTAAGATATCTCATCACTTAGCATGCACACCTCTAGTCTAGTAGAAGATAACTCTCATCTATAAAAGGAAATTAGATTTGGTAGAGAAAGGGAGGAGAGATAGATAATACAGTACTAGCAAAATAAGGAGCCAGCCATAGATATTTTCTTCTATACATTAGTTTTATAATTTTTAGATGTATAGCTTAAGCTCACATGTGAGTCACTGGGCATGATTAGGGTGAAGATAAGAATTTGAATTATATTTAAAAGAACTCTGTTATTAAAATTAATGAGGAATGAACCTTGAAGGCATGGAGTCTTAAGTTATTGTTTATGATTTAGTAAGGTTTCATATGTATAAATTAGTTGATTTAAGTTTTACTTAATTAATGATATAAATTTATAGCACTGAATTCCTAAATTAGTTGCTTGCAGCATCCTCGTGCCACTTAGTAGCCTTGACCATCATGTAAAGTATCATAGTGTTAAACTAGAAGACACCAAGGTTCCAAGACATGCATCAAGAACATCACTTTGGGAGTGAACCAGTTGTACCCATGAAGAGGTTTATCCCTATTGATCCCTCACCTTAGAGTACTTAGTTCCCAGAGATCAACTACCCTCTTGACATTAGACTAAGTCCCCTAAAACCCAAGTTGTGTCATGTTGCGACTAGCCCAACACATACCTGATCCCTTCACTATTGCACTTTGGGTGAGTGCACAAGGTTTTCACCTTGTGTTAAACTAATGACAACACCATAATATGAATAAATGTTGTGCACCAAACCCCTCTACCCTCACACCTAGCTTTCCCAGGCCTAGTTTTGACTTGGCTTTTTGACTAAGTGCATGACCAAGCACAAAAACCCATGAGGTGAAGTTTACTATAACATTTTGGTTCCATTTCTAGGAACCATGTTGAATTTCATTGCTAAAATGGTGCAATAGAGTGAGGCTCTGACTATCATTTGAGAATATCAAGCATTAGCTAGATCAAGTCACATATAGTTTTATGTAAAAATATCCCGCATGCAAGGGATATAAGCTATGAAAATGGGTGCAAACCAACTTGTACAACACTCTTTATGAAGTATTATTTTGTGAGCTACCTGAACATGTATATTGATGGTTAGTTACCTACATAACCACTAGAAGGCATAACTACAACTAGTGCCTCAACTAGAATGTAGAGCGTATAGAAAGGTTAGAAAACTTGGACAAGGTCTGGATGCATGCTATGGATAAATGGTGAAATGATGTGCTAAACAACTATGTATTGGAGTTTATAGTGTCAACCTTCTCATGCCTTGAAGAAGTAGAGTATGAGTTTCTTCATGAATTGAGGGGTGATTTCATTAGAGGAATTGATACTAAATTGAAAAACCTCCTTGTGGATTATGGTATAGAAACCATGAAAATGGAAGGGTAAAGTCCTTATGTGCATGAGCTAGTGTAGAAGATAAGAAAGGGATGTATAGGTAGGTTGTGATGGAAGAGGAATGAAAACTTGACACTTGAGAGCTTTAGAGGTTGAACTATAGTAAGCAAAGGTGCAAGTTAGTGGAGGATCTAGAACCTAGAAGTGCCAAGAGGACCTATAGCGAGTAGGAAGGGCATGGGGAAAGATCTCTTAAACTACATCATTATGAAGAGAGAGAGAGGGATAACCAAGAAACTAGGCTCAATAGTTAGGTGTAGGATGTAGTGAGTTCCTATAATAAGTAGTGATTGAGAAAATTCTTAAAGTACCTACCCCCTTTAAACTTGAAGCACAAAATCATACACTAGATCCCCAACCAATAGACAAAATAATGGTAACTGACCCTATTATCAACTTGGACTTTGATGAAATTCAAAATTTGAGCCAAGAGTTTGTAATTGATCAAGTGATCCCCTATGAGGAGTTGAGTAACATAATGATGAACCTATCAATCACCAATCTAAGACCCTTGAATATAGGTGCAAGCATTCACATGTAAAGGATGTTAGCTATGCTAGTTAGGTAGTAGGCCTCAAGGAGGGGTACAATGCCATAAGGAAGTGGGGCTACAATGTTAGGTTCTATAGCGTAGCCTATCCCATTAGGATCAATGCTCAACCCTACTAGTGGAGGCATTGGAGTACCACCCCCAATATGGACATAAAGTGGGTAGGTGCAAAAGAACCCTATACTACCTCCCTAGAAAATATACTATGATATGGCCATGCACATACTTGAGTATCATGGAGTTGAACATGCTATGGAGTATGTACTAAAATGTGAATTATAATGGTGCACTTGGGATATCACTTAGCTCAAGTGTAAGGCTACCCAATTCATAACCACTTTACTGGATTATGCCCATACATGGTATCAAAAGTTTGACCTAAACTAGGCTATGGTTGACTATGATGTACTAAAGGAAGCCTTCCTAAAAGAATTTGACATCATCAAGTTTGAGCAATAGAGCATCATAGTGCTCAAAGAGATTAGTTAGGGTTTAACTAAGAGTGTGTGTCTATATGATGCATGATTTAAAACTCTACTCTCTAAGCTCCCATATGACATCCATCCCTCTTAGCATGCATAATGGTTCATTGGTGGCCTATTGGTACCCTTCAGATGTGTATTATCCATGAAGACTTTCATAGATCCCCTAAAGTACTTGCATGCTCTAGGTTGAGGTTGTAGGTAACACTAATACCAGATTTAGTCCATTCATAGAGGTGCAAATGACTTCAATAGACTCTCAATTATAGAAATTGACCATTGGGTAGGTGCATGACACTCATAGTGGGTTATGGTGCACTGAATATGAAATAGAGGGGCATAATAAGAATAACTAACTAAACAAAAATGGTCATGCCCTAATTATCAATTGTGAGGTTTGTCATAGAGTGCACGACTCTCAAAATTGTCCCTTATTGCAACACACTAGTTAAGTAAACACCATAATTTATTTCAAAATGTGTGATGCTTACACATACTCAATAATGAACTATAAGGTCATTGATAAGATGTGCCATAACATGGAAAGAGGTATTAGGTAGACAATGACATCAGGTGGTAGCTAGGTAGGTTAAGGAAATGAAGGCTATGGCCAAAACCACATGGGTTATGGGAAGCAAAGAGGCATATGTGGATAAGGAGGATGTGGTGGGGGAAGATTTGCACCATAATCATGTTATAAGTGTGGATCAATTGAACATTATCAGCATGACTACCCAACACACCTAACATGTAGGTATTATTGATGGCCACATGTAGTTGAAGACTGTCCTTATCTATAAAATAAATTGACTCAAAGATGACTGGGTGAAAATAGAGGTACTATAATGATTAGGCATGAGTTCAAGGGAGAAAAGTGGGCCCCAAAGCCCCAGTAGACTCGCAAGGAACCACTCAAGGTATATAACATAATAAGAAATAGGTTCACCACTTAGGAACCCTCTGTACCATGCCAAGATCTATGTTTGGAATATGATAGAACAAGCCACACTGAGCATGTGACTCAATTAGAACTAAAATATCTGCCATACCTGACCCTATATGACAAAAAGATGTCTTGCAATAGGCTATGAGCATGATTAAAGACTTACAGGGTGAACTTTAATTGGTAAAAGACTTGGAGGTAAATCCCACCACTTCATGTAAGAAGCAAGATCACCTAAAAACCAAAGTATAAGAATTGACCAAAAACCTATGCCTCCTACAGACTAAAGGGGTGTTGCCACTATTAAGGGACTTAATTTGGAAGCATGCAGGAGAAGAACTAATGCAAGAGGTTACATCTCAAGTTATAGAAGTGGTAGCACCACATATGGAGTGAGTGTGAGAGGTCAAGCATACTTAGAATACTGAATATGACAAAGAACTATTGATAAATGCCACCATCAATGGGTGGTTAGTTTGTGAAGTATTGGTAGATAGAAGTGTAGAGGTCAATATCCTTACCAAAAATGCTGATGAAAAGATAGGGTGAGCACCCTTAAGGATGTCACCTCATATGTTGTTCATGGCTAACAAAACCCATGCACAACCTATCAAGATCTTAAAGGGTGCCATTGTGGATATCATGGGCACTAATTTCCATGCAAAATTTGAGATCTTTGAGTTGGTCAACAAGGATAACTACCTAGTGCTCTTAGGTAGGCCATGGTGTTATGCCAATAATGCAGACATGCATTTCAAGAAGCACTATATGAATTTATAAAATGGTAAAGAAAGGGTGGTGATCCCCCTCTTAGATGATCAAGCCCCCCCTACGTAGAGAGTGTTGATCTCAAGGATGAGATCAACCACATCTATAACATCACAATGTAGGGCATCAGAAGACTCAATCTAACCAATTAAGGTATGCTCACATTGGAAGATAAACAATCAACTTATGAAATAACTGATGTAATATACAAATGATGTTTGAAGAGGCCTATAAGGTCACTAGATAAATATGCCACCTAGTGTGTACAATCATGCCAAGACTGGTGGGGATAGGGGTAATAAGGATTGAGTAGTTTTTGAAGAAGTGGATCCCTCATGCCAAAAGGATGGGAAAGAAAATACTCTAGATTAATAAGGGGAAGCTTTCAATGCTTATAAAGTATGAAGGGGACTAACCCATAGAGAGATATGTCCAAGATATTGAAGCTTACGTCCTAAAATAAATTGATCAAATGGGTACATTAGTGTATATTTTAAAGAGTACTACCACCCATTGGTGGGCAACACAAAGACCCAGCTTGCCAACATGGTGGGATGTGAGTGTAGTCATATGTACCAAGTTTGAAAAAATTAATGAAGATCTAGACATCCCTACTTACACTGATGATTCTAACCCATTTGCACATGTGCACCTGTGTGAGGAAACCTAGGTAGTTTGTAGTGAAAATGCACCAATAAGCATGTGGGTACATGCCTTTTATGAGACCCTAAAGACATGGATGTGGATGTGGTACATTGTAAATGAAACATGTCATGAGATAGGGAATTGGGAACTACTCAAGGAAAGGTTCGTGCACACTTTTTCCTTCTCTTCATAGAACTTGGAGCTATTGGAGCCATTACAAGTCATTCATAGGGCATTGTTTAAAGATACTAAAATATTAGAAGAGCACATAAAGGAGATGTTTGGGGATAAGGAACTAGCACTCCCCATAGTATTTTAAGAATAGATGCTCAATAGTGACTCCAGTAAAGAAGATGATGAGATCTAGAAAAAGTGCAATTAGAAGGATTTAATAGGAAGACAAAAGCTCATGCACCTCATAGATGACAACCCCCTAGGGGATGGAGACCAAAGGCATCTTCAAGTTGAGACAATAGAGGGAATGAATCAAGTTGAAGATTCTCATCAAAATAAAAATAAACCCTACCACGTACCACTAAAGACCACCAAAGTCAATATCAGTGTAGAAGGTGAGCCCAAGATCACCACTATAGGTGTTTACTAGTCTAAGTTAGAATTAGAATGAATTGTTGACCTACTAAGGGAATTATAAGACCTCTTCCTATGAAGCTATAAGGACATGAAGGGAACCCACCCTTCACTTGGAAAAATGAGCATAAAACTGATAGATAACATAAGGATAGTTAAGAAACACCCATATCAGATGAACCCAAATGTTTGTGCCAAGGTAAAGATGGAGATTGATGGGATGTTGGAAGCCAACATTATCTACTCAGTGTAATAATCTGAATGGGTAAGTTCAATGGTCATCAATATCAAGAAAGATAGGTGCATACAAATTTGTGTTGACTATAGAATGTTAAATGTTGCCTATGTCAATGATCCATTTTTAACCCCATTTAATGATGAGGTCCTAGATGGAGAAATAGGTTGTAAAATTTACACTTTCACTAATGGATTATTGGGCTACCATTAGGTGTAAATTGAGGATGAGGATAAGCCCAAAATAACCTTTGTGACTGAATGGGGTTATTTCACATATAACATGATGCCCTTTGGACTCAAAAACTCACCCATCATGTTTTCTAGGGTAGTGATCACTACCTTTAAGGAATTCATCCATAAATTCCTCCAAGTGTACCTCGATGGCTAGACTATGTATGGTCTTGTAAGGGACCACTATGAAAATATATGTCTCATGTTTGAAAGGTGCAAATAGCTCTAGATTTATTTGAACTTGAAAAAGTGTATCTTTTTAACTCCATTTGGAAAATTACTTGTGCACATCATCTGTAAGGATGGCTTGCTTGTTGACCCAACAAAAATAGCCACCATAATCTACCTCCAAACCCCTATGATGCATAAAGACATATGTGACTTCTTAGTCCATTGTGGTTATTAAAATAAGTTTAATTAAAGATATGCCAAAATTGTGTCATAATTAGAGGAACTTTTTCACAAGGATGGCCCATTCTACAAGAGTGAAGTGCAAGAGTAGGCCTTTGATACACTAACACTGAAGTTGGCCAGCGTGCCAATTCTTCAATTCCTAGACTCAATGGCTCCCTTCCACATCCACATCAATGTTTTAGGATCTGCCATTGGCAACATATTGGTGAAACTAGGAGAGGGAAAAATGAACCACCCATATCCTTTTCAAACAAAAAATTGTCACAAGTTGAGTAGAACTACACCACCATCGAGTGCGAGGCATTGGCAATGGTATATGCCTTGTATAAATTTAAGAAATATCTACTAGAAACATCATTCATATTATTCATAGATCATGAAGTGCTTAAGTACTTTGTGAATAAGCCTATCTTGCATGGATGTATATGTAGATGGGTCATTATCTTTCAGGAATTCTAATTTTTTGTTATGGTTAAGCCTAGGAAACAAAATTTGAGGCTAGACCATTTGTCCCACATCAACTCTGGTGATGCAATGACACCAATTGAGGATGATATACCAGATGTGTATCTATATAGAGTTCAATATTTTCTTGAGGATCTATCAGAGATTTCTACCTTCTTAACATTAGGGCTTGCACCACAAACCATGTCCACCAAGGAGAAGAGACAACTTGCCATCTACGTCACCCCCTTCTAGGTCATTGAAGGGGAGATATATAAATTAAGTAAGAATGAAGTCATATAATGCTATGTTTTGGAACATGAAAGGGATTCCATCCTTAAATATGCACATGAAGGGATCATATGAGGACATTGCATTGGTGATGCAATGATGCACAAGGTATTATAGTTAGGTTTATGGTGGCCAAACTTATTCAAAAATGCCAAGGAATAAACCAAGGTATGTGATGTATGCTAGTGCATAGGGAAGCCCAAAAAATAGTATGAAATACCTCTCATTCCCATCCTCACCTAGGCATAATTCAAAAAATGGGCCATTGACTTTGTTGGGATGATCACTCTTGCAACAATGCATATTGATGCTAGATACATTTTAGTAGCCATTGACTATTTCACTAAGTGGGATGAATCCATGCAAACTAATGACTATATAGCTACAATAACCACACATTTTATTTTGGATAACATCACAAGCTAATATGGGTGTTTGCTAAGTTTGACTAGATTTAGGGGCAATCATTTTATCAATGAGATAGTGCACATCCTCCTCATAGAATATATGGTGGCACACGACAAGACTACCCCTTATCATCCCTAGCCCAATTTCATAGCTAAGCCTTTAATAAGATATTAGGAATGTGCTTAATGAAGATATGTGATGTTGGTCACAAGGATTAGGATTATTGTGTCTCTACCATACTCTAGGCATACCACACAAGCTATGAGTGCCAAAATAAGGCTACACCATTTCAATTAGTGTTTAGCATTGAAGCAGTGTTACTGATGGAATTTTTAGTGCCTTTTTTATGTATTTCATGAATTAGACATCTAAATGACTAGATATATTTAATCATAAGATTGGAAGATTTGGATCACTCAGCTGAGATGCACGCCTAGGCTAAGTAGAGCCAACAAGTTGAGAAAGCACACCAAAAGTGGTGGCATGACAAACACATCAAGCATAAGGAGCTAACTAAAGGAGCATTGATACTGCTCTGACTCCAAGTACTTCAAGCACATAATAAAGTTGAAAATCTAGTGGATGGGTTTATACATCATCCATCACATCTTGGAAATAGGTACATGTAAGCTGTGCACATTGTCTAGCAAAATGCTCCCTAGGCATTTCAATAGAAACCACCTTAAGCCCTAAAGGAAGTAGGTTGGTGTGTATGCCAAGGAAATTTTAACTTCTTGGTCGATAATTAGTTGGAGTAGGGATGACCATAATAAAATTTTGGTGCAAGCCAAACCCCCCTATACAATATATAGTGGTAATAAGTGGTACACAGTGGCCACAAGAATTTAAGGATCCACACTTCATGCATAATTCCAATTGAATGAGTTGAGTACTTATGTCCATAAGTGCATGAGGCTATACATATAAGTTATTTGTTCATGAAGTTTTACTAATGAAAGTATACATTTGTAAGATAAATAATCATAAGAAGGCACATATTTTGATCCAGTGCCAAAAACCCAAGGCAAGAAAAGATGTTTAACTTGGTTGGGTGCAAGATCAGACCATGAAGATGATTAATTTAGTTAAGTAAAATTAGGATAGTGAGCACATGCTTTCAAAAATCATGTAAAATTACAAGAAGAGACAAGGTGCTGGAGGGCCAATGTAAGGAATTTGTATGGGGTAGGACAGGCCAAGGTAAGACAATGCATAGAGAAATTGACCAAGGTAGAAAAGTGCACCAAAAGAAGAGTATAGCTATAAAAAGTGGAACTAAGGAGGCTAAGTTGTGCACATGTGAGGTACTACACCTAGGTTACCACAAGAAAGGCAAAGATCATGCCATGGATACACATGTAGAAGAGAAGTCATCCAAGAGAGCTAGCATCCACCTAAAAAGAAGCAGGAAGTGACCATTTGAACCATACATCACTTCACCAAATTTTTTTAAGATAATTTAATGAGGTGGAAGTGGCATAAATATATGTAATTAAGGCATATGGGATAGCATATTTTTGAATATTTTAGAGATTTTCATGCTTCGCAAGAAATCTAGGGGCTGACACCATCACACCTGCATTAATAATGATGGTTGACAAATTATAGTTATAAATTGAAGAACAAAAAACTTGATTAAATTACAAAGTTTACACTAACCCAAATTAAAGAGTAGATAGAGCAAATAAACTAGAGAGCCAAAGAAAGAAAACACATACCTAAAAGTGAAAAGATGCACATTGAGGAGTATGCTCAGAAAGAAATCTATGTGTAAAGAGTAGGGTTGCAAAAAATTAGTGTAGAGAGCCAAAAAATGATGCTATCACTAGGTCACTATTAATGACCAATGAATCTTGAAGCTGGATGTAAAGATAGAAATCTAGCAAAAACAATGTGCTGATCACCATTAGAGGCTATGATAAATTGCACCTCCCAAGGTTCAACACTAGCAGTTTCAGAATGGTGAAAAAGTGGAAGGCATCATGCTCTATAGAAGCATAGTTAGAACCCAAGAGGGTTAAGTTGTAGAAGAAGTAGCTACCACTAGGACAAAGGTAGAGGCTATGGATGTAGTTAACATTATGGTGATAAAAATGGAGGTACTGACCAAAATGTTATATCAACATATGCAATTCCTACTAGAAGCATCAGTGGGAGAACCATGGTGCTCCTTCATGCATGAATGTTAGTTGATAGAATACAACCATATAATTTCAAGCCATTTTTAGGACTTGGAATAGGATTGGATGATAGATACAAGGTACAAGACCCCTAAAGGCAATGCCCTTTTTGATGTCTCACTTAGAGACAAGCTAAAAGCATTAGGCATAACTCAACTCTATGAGTTGCCCTATTTTTGGAATCTTGAGGAACTAGTTTAGTTTATAATTTTACACATCCATGAGGACCACATGTATTTTTTAGGATGATGCATGAAGGTTTTGATATACCTAATAAGAGAAATCATCGAACTGCCAAACATCAAGAAGGACATCTACCAGCTTTTGAGTGATGATGGGGAGGTGGAGTGCATCACTAAAATCCTAAATTACTTTAAGGGGGATACACTTTACCCATCAATAGGTGAAAATACCAAGGCACAAGGGTAACAAAATACCTCATCAACTTAAATTTGTGTCTTAGAGGGTGATGAATAGATGTATCCAAATCCTATCTTTACCTGGCCTACCATATGGTGCAGGGTGTCCAATTTAATGTGGCACACTTCATTGAGATGGAGATAATAAATAATGAATTTTAATTCCATAGTGAAAAAATGACATTTAGATGGGGCTCCATATTAATATTTATTTTTATGGAGGATCCTTGATGGAAACAAAGACAAGTTGTGGGTGTTTCTAGAATGCCATGAGTCCCCCATGTAAAGTACAGGGACTACACATACCCTACCACCTTTAGTGAAAAATATAAGACTTGCATAATACACTAGTACAAGCATTACATTAAGGCATTCATAATAGAATGGTGCATCCACCAGGGGCTCCTAGTAAGCATGTTTAAGATGGCTACTTTCACTATAATGCAACACTACTACATCATCTAACTAGTGCTATAGGATAGAAATAAGTCAGGATGGTTAAAGCTCCCCTTCACCTTCTTGACTGAGTACGTATAAGATGCACTCCTTTAGATCTCAAATGCATAGAGTATAGACATCCAAGTCAAAAAACTAGATGTAACATGGGTTTTTGTGCATAGATGGAAGGGAAACTAAAGATGAGAAGGATGCCTTAGATCGAATAGACATTGATCCAATTCAATAAGTCACTATCTTAGGATTAATCCATACGCTCTACTATGAGATGAAGCCTAGAAATAAATTTTTTGGTGCATGAACTAACGTTGAGAGCATAAGAGACCATCCAGTCCTAGTTAGAGATGAAAGAACCCTCACACCCCTAGAAAAGAAAAAGTCCCCAATGAAAAAAGGGGATAAAATTTAAAATAAATAAAAGATCACCTAAAATTGAATTTTTTTTTGGAATTGGAGGCATATTTATCAGAGTCCTACCAGAAGTGCATGTGCTTCACCCAAAAGATCACCTCTAGCCCAAATGGGAAAAAGAGGGGAAAGACCCCCTTTCATGCACCTAAAGTAGTTATTTTGGAAGGATAAATAGAGGATTCCAAGGAAGAATTAGGGAAGGGTAATATTATTATGTTACAGGATGTGGAGTCCTCCTCGAGAAAATAAGCCTCTTCCCCACCACCTAAACTAGAGCTAGAAAAGCCTAGGTGCAGGCTGAGAAGACTTGAATCTTATGAGGTCAGTATCTAAGAGGAGTAAGATTAGAAAGAATAAAGAAAAGAAATAGCTAAAGAAGGAGTGGATAAAGAGGTAATTGAAATGGTAGAGGTAGAAAAATAGAATAAAGTAGAGGAGTGTAGGGAATAAGAAAAGAGCAAGGAGCCCATAGAGGCAACCCACTCTGGCATGCAAATAGAAGAAGAACTATGGTGCCAATGGAAAGAAATGGGCCTAGACTAAGGTCACATTGAGGTGACACTGAAAATTCATCAATATCATGAGGAGATGAAAGTCAAGGGCATGTCCCAAGCTAAAATTGACTGACTAGAGGCCGAGGAGATAAGAGAAAGAGAAAAGAAGTGTGCTATGCAAGTCACAAGGAGAAAGGCTAAACTAGAGTAGGCCAAAAAGAAATAAAGGGAGGAAAAGGTGGCCTAGGATGAAATGACATGCATGATTAAAGAAATAGAGAAGAGGAAGGGTCTCACTGGCATGGAACCCAATAAGGAAAAATTGTCAAAGAAAGCCCCCAGTACCACCACTAGAATAGCAAAAGAAGCTGCACAATAGGCATGCCCCACTTCTAATGGGGTGCCTAAGGAAAAGGAAGGTGATGTTGGTGACTTAGAGAAAAAAAAGGAGGTAGGGATGCATTAGGATATGGAAAAAGGGGAAATTTCCATAGAAGAACCCATACAAGAATAGTAGGATGATGGATTTAGTGTCGAAGAAGAAGAAAGAGAACATGATAAAGAAGAAAGGGTTGAAGACACAAGGTCAGGCACCAGTGTAAGTGAAGAAGAAGAGATTGAGGAAGAAGAAGAATATAAGCCTAGAAATAGAGAAAGGGTGTAACAAGGTTTTAAGGAGGATGACAACTTATACATGATGAAGTGCATGCCTTCGAGAACCGCTATGACTCTCATGCATGACCAATTCTCATGGGCATTGGATTGTTACAAGGATGAACCTAAATTTGAGGTTCATTAAAAGACAATATGGTGTGTGAATAAACCTAAGGAAGGTAATGAATACCACCAGTTAAACCCCTAGGACATGAACCCTATGCATTTAAAAAATATGCTTATCAAGATAGTAACCTCAGTGGTGTGTAAGAACATCATTAATGATGTTCATGCCAGTAGCTAGATAAATATTTCCAAGGACATAGAGAGGGAGTTTGAGGTAACTATACTGAAGCTTAATTAGTTTATAGAGTAAATGGAAGGGGTAGAGCCCTCCCTCCTAGACAATATGAACACCTTTAAGATGAAGGAGGTTGATTATGTCTATGTGCTCATCAAGCAAATGATCCCAAGAATGAAGCCATTATTAGAAGAGAAATTAGACCCCTATGAGGCCTTGTAAAGGGAGTTAAACTAGATAATGGAATTGGTCAAATACCTCATCATCAATCTTAAAGAGGGCACCAAAGAAATAAATTCCATATTTTATAACTTTACCAATCAGACAGAGGTCATCAACATGCACTCAAAGAATATAAAGGAGGAAAGGGACACTATACTCCAATAATCCTTCATAGTGTCTATGGCCATTTTTATTTCCCTCCAAAAAAAATCTAGTGAGTAGGGTGAACTCTTGGATGGACGGGTGAAGAGGGCAAAGGAAAGGCTAGAAGCCTTTTGAAAGAAATTAGAGAATATGAATGTATTGGCCTTAGAATCCACATCCACCAAATAAGATGGTGCCATAAAGTAAATAAAGGGCACCATTCAAGGTTTCAAACTTCTTAAATAAGATTTGAGGTAGGGGGTGCCTATGTTTTGCACATCTAAAGCACTTAAAGACTAGTCTAGGGTAGACTAGCAATTTTATATGGGGCAATGTTGGGCTAGCTTTTTGTACCAATATGTGGATGTGATAACCTATAAAACTTTGGTGCAAAGAAATCCATAAGTTTTTTGTACCCCCTTCTTATACATTTTGGCACTAGCTGAAGGAGTCCCTATAAATCTTGCACCAGCGGACAGGTAGTTGAAATGTACCCAACTTGCTAGAAGATGTATCTAACAATTTTTATATGAGGTAGCTTAAGGTAGATAGATGCTAGAAGAGTGGAAAAAGTAGAAAAGTAACCCCAAGAAATAGCTCTGCATATAGCACATGCATGTCTGACCTATACAACATAGTCTCACTAACAATCCTAAGATATCGCATCACTTGACATGTGCCCCTTGAATCTGGTAGAAGATAAATCTAATCTATAAAAAGAGATTAGATTTGGTAGATAAAGGGAAGATATATAGATGGCAAAGTGATAGAAAAATAAGGAGCTAGCCATAGATATTCCTAATGTACATTAGTCCTAGAATTTTCATATGTATAACCCAAGCTTGCGTGTGAGCCACTGGGCATGAGTAGGGTGAAGATAAGCATTTGTATTATATTTAAAATAACTCTATTATTAAAGTTAATAATTAATGAGCCTTGAAATCATGGAGTCTTAAGTTCTTATTTTTGAATTAATAAGGTGTCATGTGTATGAACTAGTTCATGTAAGTTTTGATTAAGTAATGTTATCAAATTATAACATTAAAGGCTTGACCTAGTTATTTTACAACATCCTCACACCACTTAGTGGCTTCGACCACCATGTAAAGTGCCATAGTGTTGAACCAGAAGACACCAAGGTTCCTAGACATGCACTAAAAGCATCAATTTTGGAATGATCTAGTTGCACCCATGAAAAGGTTTACCCATGTTGAGCGCCCAACTTGGAGGACTTAGCACCTAAAGATCAACTACCCCCCTAACCCAAGTTGCACATATTTTGACTAGACCAACACATACTTGGTCCCTTCATTGTTGTGCTTCAAGTGAGTGCACAATTTTTTCACCTTGTGTGAAACTTATTCCAATGCCATAACATGAATAAATGTTGTGCACCAGACCCCTCTACCCTCATGCCTAGCTTCCCCAAGCCTAGTTTTGACCTAGTTTATTGGCTAAGTGCATGACTAGGCACATAAACCCATGAGGTGAAGTTTACTATAACATTACTCTAATTATAGCTAGGAAACCATAGCCCTAATAGAGGTTGCTTAAATCACCCAAACATTGAGTTTTTAAAATAATATATTTTTATTTCTTTTTCTCTTACTTTTGCCTTTTCTTGAGCATCTCAATTATGGGTTGGGGATCACCATGGTAAACAAAAAGTAGAATTATAGATTTTTCACTCTCAGACCTTGGATATAATAGTTTCATCCAAGTAAATTTAGAGATCATGAAAGTAAATTTTGTGAAATGTTTCGAGAAAATATCTTTAGCTCATCCCAAACTTACCAAACCAAAATATAATTCAAAATACACACAAATAACTAAAGCATTTGGAAGTGAATTGAAGGTTGAACCTAATGTTGTAAACTACTCACAATACTTACGCACCAAGATGTATTTTGTGCCACTAATATTTAGTCCTTTCACTCTTCATTAATTAATTGATCAACATGGAGCCACAAGGAAAAATAGACGGTCTGGACCAAAAATAAACAACAACAAAGTTAGATTGACAAAAAAAGAAGAAAAATAGACAAGTAACACACATCAACAATGAAAAAAAAAAAAAAGCATGGAAGGGGTACCAATAAAGTAAAATTGAATTATTTACAAGATCACACCAATTTAGTTCAAGCTCAAAATTAATGCTTGAGTAATTATCTATTGATAGGCAATAGAACATCCTGACCTGTTAGTCACCTTAGGTGGAAATCATTTTTGCCCAAGATTTTAGATATTTGGAAGGGTACTAACCAAAGGGCATCAAAATTCTTATATTAACCATTATTTTTATGAGTGTGTCCTAAATAAATACCAAATCCAATATTCTAAACCATTTTGTTTTGGATCATTTTTCAAACAAATGTTTGACAACTCCTTGATGCCTGCTAAAGTGCAACAAGGCTATATCACAGTTTTGTTCCAGGTTGTATTAGGTTCAAGAGTGGAACATAATTTTTTTTATTAGTTTATAGGTAATATTTTACAAATAAGGTTGGGATTATAAGGTTGATGGGGAAGACAAGGTCTTGGCTATACACTAGATGATACAAGGAAGTTCTGAAAGAAGAATTAATCCTTGTACAGTCATACCATAATGTAAATTTTAAACCATTATACCATCCCCTAGGATTCTTTTACAAGACCTTGATCACATCCAACACATTCTTATTAATTGAATAAACTAACCCATTACTTTGTGGATAATAATTTGATGAAAATTTAAGGATAACCTGATTGTCCTAGGCCCACTTGATAAATTACAATGAGGAAAACGTATGATAATTATCACATAATATAACAAATGGAATATAAAATCTAGTGACAATGTGGTCCTAAAATAAATTGATTACCACTTTAGTTGTGAAATTATTAAATTATTTGGCTTAATTCCAACATGTGTAATAATCAATTTTAGTGAGGATAAAATTGTGTCCAATAGAGGGATTAACATTAATGGATCCTATAAAGTCAAGTTCCTGTGAACTAGGAAATTGACTCAAGAGAGGATGGTTACTATCGTGTTAGTTTTAAAATGAAAAAAAAAAAGAAACACACTAAATAACATAACATCTCTAGGCTTAGACACTAGGGAGAGCTTAGTTAACAAATATGAATAAAACACACAACTAGAATGCAAAAGAAACCCTCTTTTACATTCTATAGATACTACAAAATGCCTGTTGTAGTGGTTTACTTAGCTTGTGCTCATGAAGTCTTCATCAAAGGAGGTTTGGCTATCTCCTCTTCTCCTTGGCACCTTGTGGATTTGGCTTGGCTTGGATTGGAATCAATTTAGCATGGTAACACTCATTTCAATGGATTTTGAAATCATTTGTGCATTATAACTTTGGATTATCAAGTATTAGAAATGACGTGGTAAGGCCTCCTATTTATAGATTTTTGTAAATGTCTAGAATCAACCTGAACTATCCATCCTAAGATTAAGATGTGTGGTAAGGATTAATTCAATTTTTGTAATTAAGTTTATAATTACCCTCATCATGACATTGGAAGAAGGGGCAATTAAGAGGCATGGAGGGCATCATGGTAGGCATTGATGAGGTATCGAGGGCATGAATCTTGATATTTATGGAATTTATGGTGTAGGAATGTCTTCCCAAGAAATGAGGTCACTTGATAATGTAGATATTAAATATTCATTTCCAAAACAAATTATTCAACAAGTTTCCATGGAATTCTTAATTAGGCTCTAATTTGGGTTAATTAGCTCTTAAGCATATTTAAGCACTTTGTGCAAAAATTACCCAAATTGATCATAATTCCTTGTTATTGGTCTAAAATTTGATTGGATTAGAATTGGAAGTCAATTTTAGATCCATTAGATCTATTATCCCATTTAGGATGTTATCAATAATAAATAAAAAAGGCATGCATCTTATGTAATAGATTTGATAGGAAAGAGCAATCCAGAGCACACAGGTGCAAAATTGGCTTTTTGACTCAAAATGATCTGATCAAAGTTAGCTATCCCATAAATTACATTGCCCCATTTAGGAATACCCTAGCCAATTTTAGCATTTGAATATGTTAATTGCACATCATTTAACATGTTTTAGTTTTTTTAGGTCAAATTGTGTATTTTGGTGGAAATTAGTCAAAACCCTAATTGGAGGTTATCGGTGGCCATATTTAAGTGTCTATAGTTTTCCCTTGTTTGGGAAGATGTTACAAACCATAGGCAAAGTAATGTCTTCTCAAATAATGAGAAAAGGCCTGTATGACAAAAAGAAGATGATGATTAAAGAACAAAGCTCCAAATGGTGTTTAGGAAGCCTATGATGATTCCCACTTGAGGGAGTGGCCATTACATTTATTGATGGATGGTCCCTCAAAAAGAAACAAGAAGAAAGGTGAAATTAACCCATGGTTGAGATTAGTCCAAATGAGAAACCGCTTTCATGCATTGATGTAAAAAGGATACTAATTTACCCATAGGTGGTTATAATCAAGAATACAAGTCAAAATAATGATTTGCCCATAGGTAGTTATAATAATTAAGAGGACCTAGATTGGCCAAAGATGATGGTGCCCTAATTAGGGCTGATTAGCAAGCATAACTCAAAGATATAACTTGGAATACAAATTAAAGATGAGTGGGTGAAAATTGATGAAAGAGATGGATAGAGGAATAATATTGATTAGGGTGAATGATTTAGTTGTATCTACTAGTGAGGAGATGTTCATCCTTATTAGAAATAATACAACTAGAATGACCAATGGGTTAATTTGATCAAGGGTGGGATAGAAGGATTTGCCAAGGTGCTAAGGAGAAACTTCTATGGCTCTATTGATTATAGACCTTATTGAAGCTAAATTTTGCTATAACATGTGATGGTAGGCTTCATGATAGAACACCATAAAGACTTGGCCAAAATATGCATAAGGATTGACTGCTAACATCTAACAAATACTTGAAAATAATGCATCAATGATAAAAACCATGATGATAATGTTTACGTATGAATATGGATACACTCAAGAATAATGTGCTCAAGGAATCACCCAATGAATGCATATAGACTGAGTCAAGGCAACAATGCAAAAATCAAATAAATAATCAAGCAAACAAATAAATAAACAAATAAAAAAATGAAATAAACATACAAATAACTTGAAATAAATAAACAAATAGCAAGCCTAAAAATAAAAGCAAAAGAAAGCATCCTAACAATGATAATTCCCTAGTAAGGTGGATAGAGGATAACTGACTAGGCTTAGACATGACAAATATTTTTGGAGTTTTTGAAATGTTAATAATGTTTTTGGAATTTTGAGGTATCTTAAGTCATTAGAGAGTGACAAGATATTTGCTCACAAAATGGTGAGAGCATTTGGCTTAGGTTGCTCATAATATGGTGAGAGCACATGGAAAGGGGGACTAAGATGACCTCAACATGAATTGAGAATGACCTACATAGTCCTAACATGACCTCATGTCATATTAATTCCATCCACATAAAAGGTAGGGAAAAACCAACTAGGTCCCAACAAGTTTTCAAATCTGGTAAATGGCGAGTCAAATAAAAATAATAATGGTAAGGTGATGTGGCAATGCATGATAAACAAGTGTTTCCCCTAGTTTTCCTATAGGTGATTATAAATAGGACACAATGACATAAGTCAATGATACTAATTTTCCCATAGTTAGTCATAATTAGTAGCAAAATTGGTGAGACACTGATTTGCCCATAGATGGTTATAATCAAGCTCACATAAACAAATTTGATATAGGATGGAAAATGAAAGATATCTTGCCAAATTAACTATCACACTATTTTCATAGAATATCATTAAATTGTGTACTTGATTAATTTTTGAAACTTGATTGGAATTGCTCCCATAAAAGGTGCAGGAAGATCCAAATGAACCAAGATCAAAATAGGATTGGGTAAGATAACTAAAAATATGCTTTGGTCTAGATAGTAATGGAATGATAGGAGAAATGGCATTGATTTATGATAATGATGGTTTGATAAATTGGAGAAAATGATAAGAGGGTTTCCCCCAAGTGATAGGGTGAATAGAAAGAATATGTGACAATGGCACAAGGATATGTAATAATAGTAATGGCATGGCAATGTGAAACAATATGGCACATGTTTTTATCCTGGGTGTGGTTTTTGATTCTATGGTTCCTATTTATGGGGAAATGCATGTCCTAATAAAAAAATTATACAAATAGAATACTTAATCATGTTAATTTCTAGCCCATACTTCATCTAAATAACTGCTCTATCAAGAACTCGATGTAGATCTGGTTGTCAAGAATTATTTTGTAATCTTCATTGGTTGTTGATTTTGATTATTTCAAACATCAAGACAAGGCATATTTTTAGCATCTACAAAAGAAAGTGCAACCATGGATGGTAAATAAGGACAAATAATGGATGGTAGGTTTGATTATGAAATGGAAGGGTAGATGATAATGTAATGTATAATGGTGGGGAAACAAATGAAGATCATGATGTTTAGTCACACGTGATGTTTTTGATGCCAAATTTAACATAATTTTGGTTGTGATAAGGTTGAATACTTGTTATCTTGATAGGACAACTAGATTTTTCTATTATTTGATCTTAAGAGTAGCTGCCATCTGATTAGGCTGTAAATAGGAAGATATTTTAATTTGATCTTTGATTTTTTATTTATCAAGTAGTGAAGAAATTTTATGCTTAGCTATTGGTGTTTCAAGGAGGTTTTTACCAATGAATTTGTCTTGATTGTCTCATAGCACCTCTGAGAAGGTTTCACTAAGGGATGTTGACTTTTGAATTTGATTGTCTTCTAGCACTTTTAAAAAAGTTTCACTAGAAGATGCTGAGTTTTAACTTTGATTGTATCTTAGAATCTCTAAAAAGGTTTCACTAAGAGAGTGTTCTTCTACTATACAAATGTGGTCTTGGCATCCTTGCTCTTCTTCAATTGCTATGTTGTAATGGATGCAGTTTAACAAAGCATGATTTTGTCGATCCCAATCAACACTTGTGGGAGATGGAATGTCAATGATATGGATATTTTAGTTAATGGTAATGGCTTATGGAATGGTAATGGAATGTGGAGAGGCTACACAATCCTTGTATAAGATACTAGGATAACTTGTGTTGAATCTAAAGTACTCATATTTAAAAACTATAGAAGGATCACAAATGTATTCAATTGATCTGTAAGGCATGTGTAACCAATGTTAGAATATCTATGAACATATTATTCTTCTGAACTTGATTCTAACTCAAGGGACTCTAAATTCAATGTTGAGATAGATGTTGATTTAAATTCTGATGTCATTTCAAGAATAGAACCTAACTCTAAATTTAATTTTTCATTTGATGGGTACTTTGTTACAATGATGTCTTATTGAATATTTGGTTTTTGACAAGTAATGGCCTTTGATGGCATGGGGAGAGGCTTTATAATCCTCATAGAAGATACTAGGATAACTCATGTCAAAGTTGAAGTACTCATCCTCAAAAACTATAGAAGGATAAAAAATGTATTCAAATTGATCTACAAGGCATGCATAACCAATATTGTAATAGCCACAAACATATTCTTCTTCTAAATCTATTATAACTCAAGGGACTCTAAGTCTGATTGTAGACTAATGTTGATTTAGATTTTGATGATAAATCTAATGTCAGTTCAAGAATAGAACCTGACTCTAACTTTGATTATTCATTTGATAAGCACTCTATTACAATGATGTCTTATTGAATATTTGGTTTTAAACAAGTAATGGCCTGTGATGGCATAATGGGCTCCACAAAAACTAGTTTGTCAAAGTGAGACTATTCTAGGATGGGAAATAGTTCAAGAAATAACTCCTTAGAGACTATATTGTCAATAAGAGGCTCTTGAAAAATAGGCACATGGTTAAGGTAATTATTTTCCCAAAAGTAGTTATAATCATTAAGAAGTGACTCAACAAATATTGGCTCATCAGAGTGAGACTCCTCAACAACTGGTATAGGATCAATTGGTGATTCATCACATGTTGACTTATCATAAGTGGTTGGTTTAACAAAAACATCTTGGATTGGTTGGTTCTCTTGGCCTTAGTTTCCAATGAGTTAGAAAATACCAATTTTGAACACAACTTAGTTTTTGAAGGATTGGATGGGATTGGTACTGGATGAGGAATGACTTATATTTGGATAATGGTAAGGCATTAGAAAACATGATTGATTTCATGATCCAAAGGACAAAGTCCTGAGATGGTAATGATAGGGTGTTGTGGGGCTTGATTTCTCACACAAGCCAAAGGACTAGGTCTTGGAATGATGAATGTTTGCAAAAACTAAAGGATGAGGTCCTTGTATAGAAACGACTGGGTGTTATGGAGATTGGTTGCTCACACAAGCTAAAAGAGGAGGTCTTAGTATGGGAATGGTGTGACATTATGGTCCTAGAATATAAATGGTATGATGTGGTGGATCCTAATTAATTGCATAAGCTAAAGCAACCAAGTCTTCCTCATAAACCATATCATCCCAGTTATGAATTGGCTTATAAGCTAGTTCTTGACTATGTTCCATGTACTAATTATTGAAAAGAGGGTATGGATTTGTATCCGAAATAACATTATCTATAGTTGGGTCTTCAAAGTCTTCCTCAAAAGACTCTTCATGCCAATCAAGGTCTTGATTTGGATTTTGTGGATTTTGACTATGTTTCCCATATGGAGTATTATAGGGAGAATAATAAAACTCCTTAGAAAATCTTTCTCTTTAAGGGTTCCTAGTGAGATTTTGTGTGGCCATTCTATCATCAATTGGATTGTACATGACTCCAACTTAAGTGTAGCTAGACATATATGCATAAATGATGAAAGCTCTAAAAATAAAAAGGCTTAGAGTTCTATAAATTTTAAAAAATGATCTAAATGACAAATGGTTCAAACTTGGTCCAACTTGGTTGAAGGGGTGGAGCTATATCTCCAATATGGTTTAAAAGTGGAGTTGTATCTACAAAATGGTTTGTGATAAGACTTGGCATAAAATATCCTAATGCCAAACATCTAACATCAAATGCCATAATAGAAAAGTTCAAGCATCATTAATAAAAATTGTCATGTCAAAGGTCTAAGTCAAAGTATTCCAAACAAGGTTTAAACTAAGAAAGGGAAAAGCTGAGTTACTAAGTCTTTTGTCCAAATATGGAGTTAAAATCTAGGCTCAAACAAATAAGTATGTGCTAGGAATTTTGGCCAAACAACATCAAAATTTAGACTTGAAACAAAGGCTGATGTGATTTGATTTAATCTAAAAAGTTTGGAAACAACTTTGACATAGACCTAGCACATGGAATCAAAAATAAACATGATCAGTTGGCATAAGGCATAAGACAAAATTCTCTTTGAAGACTGTGTTCTCCCAAATAAAGGCAAAAATAATGATAAGGATAAGTATTGAACAAACAAACCATCAATAGTTATCAAATTTGGGTAATTGATTAATTAAAGTTATGAAACTCAAAAGAGAAAGATCTATGTATTAGCTCCATGAATTAAGACCTAAAAAAAATCAATCAATATTTGAATCCAAACTTGACAAGGCTAATTGAAAACTCAACATTAAAAACTAGGATTTGACCAAACAGGCTAGACAAGATTGGACAACATGATAGCACAAGATAAAGTTCCAAATGGTATACATGACATGGTTTGAAACAAATGGTTTATGACACAAGGTGAAAAAAGTCTTGAAATAAATTGAGTAACCTAATGGCATAAACATGCTTGAATGATGTGTTTTATGTTATGTTTCAAAGACTCAAAAAGGCTCAAAATATTTTGACATGATTTGGGTAGAATAACACTACCCTCCTCAACTCAAATGACACAAACTAAAACAAGTTTAGAAAAAATTTCAAGGCATAAGTGTGGTGTAAAATGGCTAGAATAATACCTCTTTAGACAAAATATTGACATATAGACAAATTTAATTTGACATGGCTTAAGAACAAACAAACAAGTTTTAGTCTCAAAACATACCAAGAAAAAATGACCAAAATACACTAAGTATAATCATCTAAATCCTATCAAGGGTATGGCAATGTGGGGTTGAATAACTATCAAGTTTCAAACATCTCTAGGGGAATCAATTTCATAATGACTTTCATGTCAAACAAGGTAAAAGAAAAGCACAAAAATTGGGTAACCATAGCATTGGCTAGTTGTAAAAATGTCTAGTCCTTTTTACAACCACTACATCCTGCTATTCGCTCAGTGTAGTGTGATGTCCAAATGCAGATACGTCCCATGTGCAACTCCAGAGGAATAAGTGAAGTCAATACTAGGAGATGAAACCTTGGGTCAAATCTTCCCTAATGAACTCATGGGAGGTAATGACATCCCCATCGTAAGCTAAATTTGTATGAAATAAAAGACTAATAAAAAGACTTTAGGGTCATTTTGAAGATCACCCAAACTTTGATGAATTTTTGGGGAGTGCTTTACGTGACATTATTTCTAAGCCTTGGACTAAGATTTTTGCAATAGAAATGACACTTTTGATTCCAAGGGTTCCCAAAAGGGGTTAGATGGAAGAGCATACATGTGGCATCCCTCTTTTTGTCAAACAAAATCTAACTTAAACAATTAATTGAACACAAAAAGCTTGGAAAGGTGAGTTTAGTTTTAAGCGCAAATTTGAAAAATGAGTTGGTGTTCATTTGACCCTTTGGTCTTAGTTTTAAATTTGAAAACTGATACTAAAAACACTTATTTAAGTACCAAAATAATGTTCCTAATTCATTTTAAAATCATTTAAAAGGTGGTCTAAAACATAATTTATCAAATTTGAAATCTGCTGGTTACCTGTCTACCCTTAAGACATCACCCCAAAAGAAAATATGTTAGATTAGAAATATTTTAAATAGATTTTCAATTTTTTTAAAAAAATATATGAAACTTAAAGCTAAAATAATGTCAAATTCTAAAAATTTAGGAGAAAACACATGCTTTAAAAAAAAATCATCCAAAATAGAGTCTGTATGACCCCAAACTAAGCATTTTAAAATGGCCTATTTAGCTCTCAGTTTTGTGTTTTTAGGAAAAAATTAGTGACCAACATCAGTTATATAACCAACATCAATTACACTTACTAATGAATGACAGTTATCTAACTGATATTGGTTACACCAATAATGATCGATGATGGCTATGCCAACTGATGACAATTTTACTAACTAATGTCCATTACTGTGTAAACCTATGACAAAGAAAAATGGAAAAATAAAGTTAGAAAATCAGATTTCAAGAGTTTTTATGATCCAAATGAATATTTTAAAGTTTTAGCATGATGCTTTTCATGTATGGGATGTATTGAGTCCCATCGGGCATGCTATATGTGAATCTAAGAATTTGACTCAAGAGAGATTGGTTAGTATGGTGTTAGTTTCAAAATGCAAACAAAATGAAAGAAACACACTAACTAGCATAACATCTCTAGGCCTAGACACTAGGGAGAGATTAGTTAATAAAAATGAATAAAACACAACTAAAATGCAAAAGAAGCCCTCTTTTACCTTCTTTAGATGCTCCAAAATACTTGTTGTATTGGCTTGCTCAGCTTGGAATAAATTTGGCATGGTAACACTAATTTCAATGGCTTTTGAAATCATTTGTGCAGTATAAATTTGCATCAAAATAGCTTAGAAATGATGTTTAAGGACTCTATTTATAGATTTTTTAGAATTTCTAGAATCAACCTAAACCGTCTATCTTGAGATTGAGATGTGTGGTTGAGGATTAATTTAATTTTTGGAATTAAGTTTATAATTATACTTATCATGACATTAGAATAAGGGGAAATTAAGAGGCATAGAGGGTATCATGGAAGGTATTGATGAGGCATGGAGGGCATGAATCTTGATATTTGTGGCATTTATGGCCTAGGCATGTCTTCCCAAGAAATGAGGTTACCTGATGATGCAAATATTTAATATTCTTTTACAAAAAAAATTATTCAACAAGTTTTCATGGCATTATTGATTAGGCTCTAATTTGGTTTAATTAGCTCTTAATCATGTTTAAGCACTTTGTGCACAAATTACTCAAATTGATCATGATGCCTTGTTATTGGTCTAAGATTTAAATGGATTGGAATTAGAAGTCAATGTCAGATGCATTAGATCGATTATCCCATTTAGGATGTTATCAATAAAAAATAACAAAGGCATGTGTCTTAGGCAAGAGATTTGATAGGAAATAGCAATCCAGAGCACCTAGGTGTAAAATTGACATTTTGACTCAGAATGATTTGATAAAGTTAGCTGGTTAATAAATTATGTTGCCCCATTAAGGGATACCCTGGCCAACATCAACACTTTAATATATAAATTTCAACTCATTTAATGAATTTTAGTGTTTTTAGGCCAAATTTTGCACTTTAGATTTTAGGTGTCTATAGTTTGCCCCTATTTGGGAAGATGTTTCAAACCATAGGCAAAGAAATGTCTTCTCAAATAATGAGAGATGACATGTATTCCAAAAAGAAGATGATGGTTGAAGAACAAATAAATAGCATCCTTACTATGATGCCCCCTTGAGGGATTGGCCATCACATTTGTTGACAGATGGTCCCTAAAAAAGAAATAAAAAAGGGTAGAATTAACCTATGGTTGAGATTAATCCAAATGAAAAAATACATGCATGCATTGATTTAAAAAGGATGTTGATTTACCCAAAAGTAGTTATAATAAGGAATAAAAGTCAAAATAATGATTTGCCCATAGGTAGTTATAATCATTAAGCAGATCTAGATTGGTTAAAACTGATGGTGCCCTAGTTAGGGATGATTAGAAAGCATAACTCAAGGATATAACCTTAAATATAGATTAAAAATGATCAGGTGCAAAGTGATGAAAGAGATGGATAGAGGAATAAGATTGATAATTATAAATGTTTTAGTTTTACCTACCAATGAGGAGATGATCATCCTTATTAGAAATGATACAACTAGAATGGTCAAATGAGTTAATTTGATCAAAGGTAGAATGGAAGGATTTGCTAAGGTGCCAAGGAGAAACTTTTGTGGCTCCATTGATTGTAGACCTTCTTGAAGCTAATTTTTGCTGTAGTGTGTGATGGTAGGCCTCATGATAGAATACCATGAAGACTAGGCCAAAATATGCATAAATACTGACTCCTAATCCAATAAACACTCAAAAATGCTACACCAATGGTAAAAACCATGATGATAATATTAGCATATGAATATGGATGGACTCAAGAATAATGTTTTCAAGGAATCACCCCATGAACACATATAGATTGAGTCAAGGAAACAATGATGAAAGAAAATAAATAGGCAAGAGAACAAATAAACAAACAAACCAAAAAATAAACAAAAAAATAACTTGAAATAAACAAACAAACAAAAATCTTGAAAATAAAAGCAAAAGAATGCATCCTAACAATGACAAAGCCCTAGTGAGGCAGATCAAGGATAATTGACTAGGCTTAGATAGGACAAATATTTTTGGAATTTTGAAATGTTATGAATGTTTTTGGAATTTTGAGGTATCTTAACTCAATTGAGAATGACAACATACTTTCTTGTAAAATGGAAAGAGCATTTGGCTTAGGTTGCTCACAAAATGGGGAGAGCGTATGGAAAAGGGGACTGAGGTGACACCAACATGAATTGAACATGACCCACATAGTCCTAAAATGACCTCAAGTCATAGTAATTCCATCCACACAAAAGGCAGGGAAAAACCAACTAGATCCCAACAAGTTCTCAAATCCAACAAATAACTAGTCAAATGAAAATAGTAATGGCAAGGTGATGAAAAAATGCATGATAAAAAAGTGTCGCCCCTAGTTTTCCCATTTGTGGTTATAAATAGGATAAAATGGCATAGGTCAATGATATTAATTTGCCCATAGGTGGTTATAATTAGTAGCAAGACTGGTGAGACACTGATTTGCCCATAGGTGGTTATAATCAGGCTCACATAAACAAACATGATAGGATGAAAGATATTTTTCCAGATCAACTATCACACTACTTTCATAGACTATCATTTAAACATGGAATTGGATTAATTATTGAAACTTGATTGGAATCCCCCCATAAAAGGTGAAATAAGAACCAAATTAACCAAGATCAAAATAGGATTGGGTAGGATGACTAAAAGCAAGCTTTGGTCTAGATATGAATGGAATGGTTAGATGGCATGGTCTTGTTAAAGATAATGATGGTTTGATAAAATGGTAAGAGGGTTTCCCCTAAGTAGTGGGGTGAATAACAAGATATGTGAGAATGGAAAAAGGATATGTAACAATAGCAATGGCATGATAATGTGAAATGATATGGTACATGTTTTTGGCCTGGGTATGGTAAATGGCATATGATTCTATTTTTCCTATTGAGATGGAGATGCATATCTTAATCAATAAATGATACAAATAGAATACTCAATAATGTTAATTTATATCCTATACCTCATCTAAATATCTACTCTATCAAGAACAACGTGTAGATTTGACTCAAGAGAGTATGGTTACTATTGTGTTAGTTTTAAAATGAAAACAAAATGAAAGAAACACACTAACTATCATAACATCTCTAGGCCTAGACACTAGGTAGAGCTTATTTAAAAAACATTAATAAAACACACAAATATAATGCAAAATAAACCCTCTTTTACCTTCCTTAGATACTCCAAAATTCTTGTTGTAGTGGCTTACTCGGCTTGTGCTTATGAAGTCTTCATCAAAGGAGGCTTGGCTATCTCCTTTTCTCTTTGGCACCTTGTGGCTTTAGCTTGGCTTGGATTGGAATCAATTTTTCATGGTAACACTAGTTTTAATGGATTTTTAAATCATTTTTTCATTATAAATTTTCATTATCAAGTCCTAGAAATGATGTGGTAAGGCCTCCTATTTATAGATTTTTGCAAATGTTTAGAATCAACCTGAACCATCCACCTTAAGATTGAGATGTGTGGTTGAGGATTAATTAAATTTTTGGAATTAGTTTTATAATTATCCTCATCATAACAACTAAAGAATGGGAAATTAAGAGGCATGGAGGGCATCATGGAAGGCATTGATGAGGCATAGAGGGCATGAATCTTGATATTTGTGGCATTTATGGCCTTGGGATGCCTTCTTAAGAAATGAGGTCACCTGATGATGTAGATATTCAATATTCATTTCAAAAACAAATTATTTAACAAGTTTCCATATAATTCTTAATTAGGATCTAATTTGGGTTAATTAGCTCTTAAGCATGTTTAAGCACTTTGTGCACAAATTACCCAAATTGATCAGAATACCTTGTTATTGGTCTTAAATTTGATTAGATTAGAATTAGAAGTCAATGTCAGATGCATTGGATTTATTATCCCATTTATGATGTTACCAATAATAAATAAAAAGGCATACATCTTATTTAAGAGATTTGATAGGAAAGAGCAATCCAAAGCACACAAGCGCAAAATTGGCATTTTAACTCAAAATGATCTGATCAAAGTTAGCTGGCCCATAAATTGCATTTCCCCATTTAGGGATACCCTAGCCAAAATTGTCATTTGAATATGTTAGTTTCACATTATTTAACATGTTTTTAGGCCAAATTGTGTATTTTGGTGGAAATTAGTCAAAACCCTAATTAGGGGTTATTGATGGCCACATTTAGGTGTCTACAATTCCCACTTTGAAAATGATTGAATTTCAATAATTGGTTATAATGACATGGATAGATTATGTTATCTATGCATGAATATTTAACAAATGTTTTAGCTTCTCACATGCAACCAATAATAGCATGTATGAGTATTTGGTGAGCTATGACACTCCTTGAACTATGGCTAGTCTCATATTTCTCATGGAAATAATTGAGTATTCCAATCAACTCTTTCATACTTAGGCATATTAGATGTATGCCTTCATGGTTCTAATTATCACATAAATTTTTCACCCATTCCTTAATGTGGTAACTTGCTGTGGAAAAACTAATGATATAATGGGAAAACCTATAAGCTATAAGACCTTGGAAAATTGAGTTTAACCTATGGAAAAGGCCAACTTTCTTTCACTAAATTTGGTACAACTAATAAAATACCAGTTTTATAGAAATTCTACTCTAGTATTCTTGCTCCTAAAATAGGGTTTAACTAAGGAAAAAAGTTTAAGAAATGAAACTTGCAAAACTAAAAATGGTGATTGCACCAAATATTTTTTAGTGGATTTTAATGCTTGATTTAATGAACAAAACATAATAGAAAATAGATTGAAATGTGTTTGAGCACAAACTCATGCAAATGGGAAATTAGAGGCAATATTTTTTTATTTTTCATAGAAGGGAAAAGATTCTTTTATTTTAATCAAACAATCATTTAGAAGGGTAGAAAATACCATAAATGAATTTCTTGTGACTAAAACAAGAATTCAAACTTCCAAAAATATTCAAATAACTTGCATACACAAGGATTTATTGGACAATAAAGGTAAAATCTTCAACTTATTTCATTCTCCAACTTAAAACTTGTAGAAAATACATTAAAAATTTAGAATAATATTACTAAAAACAAAAGATATATTAGGCTATGGGGTTTTCCCATCTTTATACAAAAGATCTAGTAGATGAGATATAGTTATCAAAACTTCAATGTCCAGTACAAGAAATCATTCAAATCTAAAACTTCATGAAAAATAGGCATGATCTTCAGTTTGTGGCATCTTTGACTTGGTAAAACAATTTAGAAGATTACATGTAGTATCTAGGCATGATATTTAACTTGGTATATCATGGATATACTTGGAAAAATGTTCATACAACACCTTGGGTCTCTTCCATGCAAATGGGTGGAACCAAAATGGAAATCAATGTTTAAATAAAAGTTAAATTAAAAAAACTCAAGTTAATTTTTTAAAAACACTAACTTGAAAATTACAAATGAGACTTTTACAACTTGCAAGTCATGTCACTTTGTCAAAACTAAATTTACAATTTTTAATATGTGCTTTTATAACTTTAAACACTTATAACTTGTCAAAATGAAAAGTGTAATTTGCAAGATTGATTTTTACAATTTCCAACCTATCAAAATATAAAGTGTAAAGTCTCCTTCTCAACAAGAGCTAAAAAATATAGTTACTATTTTACAATATACAACTTTACAATATTGAAAATACAATAAATGTGAATGTTTTCAACAAAAAGAAATAATCAATTTATAATGTTTCTTCTAACTCCTTATATTTCTCAACTAATAATTTCTCAACATATGCATCAAAATCCTTGAATATATCCTATATTATGTCCTCATCTGGTCCAAAGGAGTAGAGGTTGGAGACCTCACAATATGATATTGTATCAAAAAGTTGCCTCCTCAAATTCTTGATTTCCTACATTTCTTTACCCATATTTATTCCTTCTGGTAGGTTATATTGGGATCATACAGAGGTCATATGTTTAACATCTTTACTCTATGCTCTTGGTATCACTTGAATGTTCAAAGTGGTGAAGTCTTGTAAAAGGTCCCAAACCCTGTATTTGTAAGATCTTAACAAAATTTTCTTAGTCATTCTTTTATATCTTATTTGGTGAATAATCAGTTCACTATCACCAAATATTTATAGGTATTTTATCCCTCTTTATCTGGCCAATTGAAAGCCTCAAATCAAAGCCTCATATTTAGATACATTATTTGTGTAACTAAACTAAGGTTTGAAAGAATAGAAATAGCTCTCTTTCTATTAAGAGATGAAAAAAATACCTGTACCTACACCATTTATGATTCTCAAACCATCAGAGTATAATTTCCACATCCCTTAAATATCTTCAATTGGCTTCAATAGGTTTGGGATAATTGCATCATTTTCATGAATCCAATATTACCTAACCCTATTTCCTATACATAATCATAAGGATCATACTGAAAGGTGGAACCCCATTCATCCAGATGAGTGTCTAAAATCACTTATATAGGTTTTGTAACTGAATGAGCCTCTTCTTCTTTATGATTTTAAAGTGTGTAGTTCATCTCCATAGGGATTATATTGTATGGCTCAATATGATCATTTGTGATTGGCTCAGCTATTATTATCACTCTTGTTCCATATCTCATCCTAAGCAACATGTGAGCCCAATCCATAGATATATATCCTCCCATATTTGTAATGAAATATCATGAAAGACAAATGGAAAAGTAAGGGGGAAGATCTATAACTAAGATATTTTAAGAGATTGATAAGCTTGGGTAAGTATGAATAATGAAATTCAACCCTTTTATTGTTCCTACTATTTGAATAGTAGTGTTATCCAATTCAACAAATCCATTATTTACATGTGTATATTTTATGACAAGGGAATCAACTATTTTCTTGGGCATCACTAAATTGATAGCCCCTAAATCTACCATGAAATTATGAATGAGATGCTTCCCTACTATAAGTGAAAGGTAGAAAGGGGGAAGCTTACCATTTTTGATCATTTTAGTGTTAGTTTGTGGTTGACACAAATTAATTTCAGCATTAGGCCCTTTGGTTGGAATCTTGTCTATTATTTAGAAGTTATTTAAAGCCTCTTGTAGCAAATCCCTTTACATGGGAATGTATAGTGCTTCCTATATGATAACATTTAGATTGGTCTTCTTCATTTTCTCAAAAATACTGAAAGGAATATTACCAACCTTTGTCAGTATCTTTGCAGGAGATATGTCTTATTTTACAATATTTCAAGTTGTCACTTTTACTTTGGGCTGGCTTGTGGGTACAAAGGGTGGCCTTTGTACTGTGTTGTTCTTCATAGGTTCTAGTATAACTTTGGAAGTTGAATCCTATTCAAACCTTAGGGGATGATCACTTTCTATTGCTATTTTATTTGAATGCATGTTGGCTCCCACTAGACTTCCACATTGAATAATTCTTCCTCCTAATTTACACCACAAAATTCACCCTCTTACTAGTTTAAAAGAGTTGCCTCACCTTGAGAAGGTTCTTGTGTATCTAATTATTAGGAAGTGGATTTTTCATATTGTCTTTATGTATTTGATATGCCTTGCACCATCAAGGCTTGATTGATAACACCATTAGGATAAGTGTTCAAATTATAAGGATATGAACAAGGATAAAACCACTCCTGTTCTTGATCCAAGTTGTTTTGAATAGGTATAATAGCTTTAAAATCACTTGGTATAGGTAGAGCACAAATGTTTAGAGGTTTTACTTGCATACCTTGACCTTGTGGCTATGAATTACCCTGGTATGGATACAAATCACCTTGGTATGGATGCCTATTCGGTTGGTATGCTAGGTTAACCTACTGATAAGGTTTGTAGTTCTATGATTACTTCCTCTTCATTTCTATTAACTCATTTACAAAGATCTTGAGTAGTGACTTAACTTCATATAAATAATCTATAGGTGTAGGAGTTAAAGCTGGTGCTTTACTTGTGGTAGGAATTGGATAAATTGTTGGTGGTGGGGCAAGAGGTATCTCTAGAAATAGAGGCATTGGTGGCCTTGGAAAAAATTTCCCTTCTTGTATTAAACAATTTTATACCCTTATTGCAATTTCATAGGCATTAAAAAGTGTGGTACCACCCATTGAATGAATCATAACAACTATATCACTATTTAGGGCTCTTAAGTAATATAGGAAAGCATTAATGGGGTTGGCTTGACCAATACTAGTATTCTATTCCATGTCTTCTATAAGTAAAAATTAAAGTTAGTCATGTGTTCATGAGGAGCCATTGAATAACAATTAACTATTCAACTAGGAAAAGGTGGTCATTCTTGTCTTCAAATTGGGTACATAGTGCAGAGCCTAGCTCATCCCAAACTTGGATGGAGTTGGGAGCAAGACCTCTCTACCATTGTAAGACTTTACCTTTAAAATAGGAGACTAGGATTCTGATTGTAACATTATTTTGTACCACATTATGGACTGAACATAGATTATATATATATTTTATGTGTTCCATAAGAGTGGTGGAAGTTTCACTAGTAAAATATAGCAAGCTTTTCAAAGCTGAGGTAGGTATATCATCATACTGGGCCAACTAGAGTGGGCTACCTCCATTGAAAGCTATAAAATTTAGATTTATAGCCATTATGGGAGGTATGAAACTAATGGGAGTAATTGGTGGAGATGTAAATAAAATTATAGGATATACTCTAGGGTTAGGGATGAATAATTTTTATCTCTTTTTAGAAAGAAATGATTATTCTAAAAAATCAACTCTCTTACCTTTAGTAGATGATCTTTTTTGTTTGCTTAGCATACATAAACACTAACATTTTGATTGCATAGGCTAGTGGAGTCACCAGGTGATTTAAAAATTTATACGATGACCATAGAACACTCATTGAGAATAACACCAATCTCTTTGTAATTTTTGTGGTCCCATTGAGTGTGCCCAAAACTATTATCACATAGATTTTACACCCATTCCTTAATGTGGTAGCTCACTATGTAAAAGCTAATGATATAATGGGAAAACCTCCAAGATATAGGACC
The DNA here is from genome assembly GCA_037957365.1 of Torreya grandis. Classification (NCBI taxonomy): domain Eukaryota; kingdom Viridiplantae; phylum Streptophyta; class Pinopsida; order Cupressales; family Taxaceae; genus Torreya; species Torreya grandis. The sequence goes on along the minus strand of JARHVA010002396.1, from coordinate 825,427 downwards.
TTGGTGAATTGAGGTTAGCATATGGATAAGGTTGTATTCATTTCACTAATTCTAATGCAACTAATAAAATATTAGTTTTATAAAAATTGTGCTCCTTTAGTATTCTTGCTCCTAAACTAGGGTTTGACCGAGGAAAAGAGTTTGGGAAATGAAAAGTGAAAAATTGAAAATGGTGATTGCACCAAATATTTTTTAGTGGATTTTAATGCTTTCTTGAATGAACACAACATAATATAAAATATATTTAAATTTGTTTCAACACAAACTCATGCGAATGGGAAATTAGAGGCAATATTTTGTTATTTTTCATAGAAGGGAAAATATTATTTTATTTTAATCAAACAATATTTTAAAAGGGTAGAAAATACCAAAAATGAATTTATTGTGACTGAAATAAGAATTAAAACTTCCACAAATATTCAAATAACTTGGATACACAAGGATTTCTCAGACAAGAAAGGCAAAATATTTAATTTATTTCATTCTCCAGTTTACAACTTTTAAAAAATACATAAAAAATGTAGAATGATATTACTAAAAACAAAAAGATAGATTGGGATATAAGGTCTACCCATCTTTATACAAAATATCTCATAAATGAGATGTAGTTATCAGAACTTCACACCCAGTATAAGAAATCATGCAAATCTAGAACTTCATGTAAAAAGAGGCATGATCTTCAGTTTATGGCATCCTTGCTTGGTAAAATGATTTAGAAAATTGAATGCAAGAGATGGGTGTGATCTTCAACTTGGTATGGTGTGTATAGACTTGGAAAAATCTTCATGCAATGCCTTGGGTCTCTTCTATGCAAATGGGTGGTGCCAAAATGGAACTCAATATTTAGACAAAATATAACTTAAAAAAACTCAAGTTACTTTTTGTAAAACCCAAACTTGAAAATTAAAAGTGAGACTTTTACAAATTGCAAGTCATGTCACTTTGTCAAAACTAAATTTGAAATTTTCAATATGTATTTTTACAACTTTAAGCAATTATAACTTGTCAAAATGAAAAGTGTAATTTTCAAGATTGATTTTTATAGTTTCTAACCTGTCAACATATAAAGTGTAAAATACACTTGTTTCTTTCTCAAAAAGAGATAAAAAAGATAGTTGCAATTTTAAAATATACAAATCTACAGTTTTTACAATATTGAAAATATAATAAATGAGAATGTTTTCAACAAAAAGAATTAATCAATTTATAATATTTCTTCTAACTCCTTATCTTTCTCAGCCTATAATTTCTCAGCATATGCATCAAAAGCCTTGAATATATCTCTTATTCTATCCTAATATGGTCTAAAGGAGTAGAGGTTGGAGACCTCACAATTTTCTAATGTATCAAAAAGTTCCCTCCTCAAAGTCTTGATTTCTTGCATTTCTTTACCCATCTTATCCAGCGTATCCTAATACTTGATGTATTGGTGGATAAAGCTTAAGGTAAACACTGTGTCTTTTATATATTAATTTTTAACTACTTCCTTAAATTTTCTCTAAACCTATTCTATATAAATGAGGTTATCTTCATCATCTTTTGGCCTACATGATAGCTTATTCAACATTTCTTCAATGTCATACAACATATCAATAGCCTTGTCATGTGAAACCTTGGCCTTATGGGTAGTATCCATAAGTATATTTATTTGGAATTGAGCTAATCTATTTAATTTATCTTTCTCTCCATCATTCCTTAGTATCTTTTCAACAAAGAGGGTGTTCATATCAATTGAATCCATAACTGTTAACTTGGGATAATACAAATTCAAGATTTGTAATTCTCCCTCATACTTATTAACCTATCCTCTTAGAGTGGTCCTTCTCTCTTTGATAACTTCATAATGATCCATTATCATATCAATATTTTTATTGCATTTGGAAATGAGTTATACTAACCATTATTTAATATCCCTTCCCATGCTTACAATTTTAGTCACCACATAAATTATTTCCTGATCTAGGATCTGGGTGACTGGCTATGCTAACTCAGGTTATATCGATGATCCCTTGGGATTTATGAATTTATTTAGTGCAACTGTGAGTTGATCAACCTTGTTTTTCAATTGATCTTTAGTGACCTTGTCACTATTTATTCTCTCAAAGAGGGATTTTATTATAGATTAAACATTGTGCTTTAACCCTTCCCTTGTTGGATGTCCAAGATGAATATTTGAAATTTGATAGTCCCCCACCACTAGATCTTCTTTTACTTTGACTGGTGGAGGAACTAAAATCTCCACATATCTCTCCCCTATTGACTCATCACATAGTATTCTAGAGAAGGTCTAGGGAGTAGACATGGACATATTCTTCATCTCTAAAAGGCCAAAGTCTAGTGTACTTAGGGAAATTATTTGCTTTAGATTCTTTCCCATTATTTGTGCTAACCAACTGGGGGTAGCATATTTATACATAGACACTATCACTTGAGAATCTATAGTTGAAGCTATTGTACTAGTAAACACTATGACAAGTGTGAAATCCTATGTTGATGCTGCCATTGATTTCCCAATAGATGCCTATGGAATTTTATCTCCATTAGTTGGATGTAAATCTACATTTCCATCAAGAATATGTTTTTATCCTATCCCCATTAAAGGTGTTATGGAAATTGCAAAAGTGAAGGAGGTGGGGATAATGGGAACAACTATGTCTATTAGGGGTATGGAAGATGGAATTGATACTATTGAGGGAATAGACACAAGGATTATAAACTTGGGAAATAGTGGAAGGGTGGAAGCCAAAAAATTAAATGAATCAATTAAATGAGTTGTGACACTTAGGGTTGGCAATGTAGGGAAGATGAAAGGATATGAAGATGAAGCAGTACTTATCCTAGGAGTTGGGATGGCTAACAGAACTGAAGTTAAGATGATTGAGTCCATAACTATATATTATTGAGATGTGCTATCAATAAACAAGGATATAATGGAAGGAATTGTGAATGGAATGGAAATAGGGAGTGAAATGGAAGGAAGGAGTGAAATTGGGGAAAGAGAAAGTGGCATAGAAACTTGAGTATTCACTGATGGGGGACCCTGAGTGTCCACTTGACTTAATTTCACTAGCTAAAATGATGATATTATTGTAGGTGAGGTGGTAGGAATGAGAAGTGGAGTGGAAACCTACGATGTAGGGGGAGTGGAGATAGGTGGTGGAGGTGTTGGAGCTATAGGAATAATGTACATAAGTGGAGGGTAAACTATAAAGATAGGGGTTATCATTATGACTGATATTGGGGTTGAATCTATAGATGCTCTAATTGTAGCTATGTATTTAGATGAGATGATGATTGGTTGGTCTAATTTTTCCCCATCCTTACTATATTGTCCCTTCTTGGCCTTAGTTTTCTTCTTTTTCTTGTGAGAGATCACTGGCCCCTCTAGTTGTTCTCTTGATGTCCCACTGGGACCCTCTACTGATGAAAGAATTCCTTCTTCCTTAAGCTTTATAAATTTCTCTCTGATACTCACTGTATCTCTGGTCACTTGAACCCATTTAATTCTATTCCATTTGATCATTTTATTTATCACATGTGATGTTCTATCTAACAAAGAAAATGATTCAAGAACTAACCACCTTATTAGTGGAATGAATTGAGTGATGATATGTTGGTAGTAGTTTGGGTCCATCAGGGACTCATCATACACCAAGTCCTTGAGGACTAGTGCCAAATTAAATGATTTGACCTATTCCAAGGTCATCCTATAATGGTCCTTCAATCTGATCTTCTCTTCATCTTCTAGATCCTCCTAATAGTCTTCAAAATATGGATCATGGGAATATGTATAAATTCCCAAAGTGATGTTGATGTTTCAATAAACATCATAATATGGCCTAGTTTCCAAATCCCTTAGTGTCATCTATGTCATTTCTCCATCAACACACTTTTTTTTAGGAGGGATGGGCATGTGTATCTTCTAATACTGATTGGGAAATGAATGAGTGACTTGTGCTTACTAGAATGGAGTTTATGAATCTTAACAAGTTATCTTACTAGCTCCATTAGTGACCACTTATAACTGACATATCTGGGGAGTGTGTAGGGGCAGCCACTAAATCTAGATACCTTAATATATTTATAAGTGAGGAACTAAATGATATAAAATCCCCATTGGGTGGTTTCTACAATAACTACATCTAATAATCTTGTTCTCCCAATCTCCTTATCAAACATGATAATGATGCAATAGATGAATGCATCATTGATTCTCCTAAAATGCTTCTATGCACTCCAATGTGAGGTTAGGGTAATAGTTATATACTCTAGTTATCTCACAAAGTATTATGTTGAGGCTTGGGAAATCTCTCCCCTTGGCCAATATATATACAAGATAGGAAGTCATGAGGAATTTTCCTATGGTTTTCACCTCCATCAATTACTTGTGGAGGGAATCACTAATGAGTTGGGCCTAGTATATGTATTGTGCATTTTGATGGATGACCTAAATGTACTGGTACATCCACTCCTATAATCTCTTAGCATTAAGACTATTAGTAATCATGTGCAACAATATTATAATATCACCCACCTCATCTTTGAAGTTAATCCTTACCAATGTATTTGGTAATTTGGAGAAGGTAGCCTTGGGGGCCTTAAGCCATTATTTGTTAATCATTATATGGCATCCCTCTCTATTGTCTTAGAAGTATTTTTGGGATGCATTTGAAGTTATGTCATGATAACTCTCAAATTTTGGTATTACAAGCATTGAATTAATGAAATTAGGGTCTAGATTCAAAAACTTTTACCCTTTATCATTCATTATCAACATCATAATGTTGGGCTAGTGTCAACACCAACTTAGGTCTTTGGACCATTAGTGAAAAGGATATTTCTTGTGGAAGTATATAGTCATAGATACTTTAGATCTAGTCATTCTTAAATTCTACATTTATGCAGGTCTAAAAGTCCTGTAGGTCAATGTGGCCTAGGTCTATATCAGTGATCTCTATAATGTTGGAATATAAGTTGAAAGTCACCATAGGGCCTTTTTATTTGAACTTCATCTCCTTTTTAAACATAAACTTTAAAGATAATTCTTGATGAAAACCAACTACAAGTGCTGGCAAGGATTATAGGTACTTGAAGTAGGTATAATCTTTGGTGGATATTGGGGGTGTTCTGTGTAGGTAAAAATTTTAGTGGAAATAACAAGTATTCAAAGTAGGTGAGAAATCAATGGAACTAGGAAGTGTTTTAGATAATATGAATGTTTGGTAAAAATTAGAGCTATTTTGAGCAGGTTGAAATCCTACAGGGATGGGATATGTAAATTGCAAGTGGGAATCCCATAGGTCTAAGAGGTGTTTGGAACAATAGTAAAACTTGTGGAGATGGGAGGTTCTTGAAACAAGTATAACATCTGCAAGGACTTGGAACCTCTTATGGAAATTCTAGGTGTTTTAAATAGGTCTAATGTCTATAGGGACTTAAAACCTCTTAGATAATATGCTCTAGCTTGTGTGAATAAATATGGGTATATTCTCCTAGTTTGATTTTGAAAACCTTAGATTTGAATATGAATATTATGGGTGAGAAAAGATATAGGTTTTCACAATGAAAATTTGAGAATAATAACCCTATAAAAACCCTAGATCCAACTGATCACAAACCTTTAGGGAAAAAACAACTATATAGACAAAATGACCTCTGTAAATAATGATAACAAGAAAACCCTAAAAACTAGATGATGCCAATGTAAAACCCTAGCTAAATGGAAATAACTTTCTGAGAAATTAAAAATAACTCAAAATTCTCTAATTTTAGAAAATAATGGTAAAAATCACATGGAAGTTTTATGGGAATATCGTGCAAAGTGAAAATGATGTGGTGCTTTTCTTGTAGACATGGATTGAAGCATGGGTTGAGGGTAGAAGGCATGGTCTAAGGTCTTTAGAGATCAAAAAATGATTAAAAAATTTAAATAATGAATTAAAAATCCCTAAATTTATAATATTTATAGAAAAAACCTACAATAAATGCTCTAATGATGGTATTTGGTGGCATAAATCTAGAGGCTTCTTGAAAATTTTCAATTTTATAAATTGCATGTTATGGATTCTACAGGAGGTTGAATTGATTGGAAATGGGAAGGCAAAACTCTAGATACATTTTGAAATTTTTAAAAATTACAAATTGCATTTGGAGTTTCAGATTCCATGTCTTGGGTTATTGGTAGGATTTGGAAACTAGATTACAATTTAAAATTTTGTAATTCACAAATTGCTCTCTAAGTTTTGGATTTTGGGTGAATTATTTCATGAGAAGTATAACCTAGAATGAAAATTGAAATTTTCAAAATTTCAAATTGTAGTTCAAGTTCTGGATTCTATAGGGGTGTTCAGTTTGTAGGATCTAGAACTCTACTTGTAGTTTGTAATTATGAAAAATTGTAGATTGTAAATAGGTTTTTAGATTCTGCTAGTTAGTTTATTATGGGATCCAAAACTTGGGATGCAAATTACAAGTTTGAAAATTTCAAATTGTAGTCAAGGTTTTGTATTCCATGAGAAATAGAAGGTTAGTGTATAATGGGATCTGAGCTTGGGAAATAATTTTTCAAATTTACAATTGTAAATTACTTCCAAAGTTCCAAATTCTAAATACAAAGGGAAAGTGGGTTTTTGGTTAATTCAGGGGATTTTATCAAAAAATTAGGGGGTCTCCCTTAAGGTATCTGATGTTATGATATTTTTGAGATAAAAATATCAACATTTTTGGCAACCTCTACAAGATGATTGCCTAGCCTTCTAGTTAATTGGGAATGGAGTTATTTTAAGCTTAACACACTACAACTTGGTGAAGAACAAACTAGAAATTACAAGAACAAAATAGGGAAAAAATAGAGCAAATGAAGGAAACAAAAACTCCTAATGAGTTGACTTGTGTAGAAGTACTTTTTTGGAAAACACAACTAACCCTACTATATATACAAAATATATTTTTTGGAATGAATTCCTACCTTAAAAGTAAGATTTGAGGTATATCCCATTAACTGGGATAGATAGTTTTGATCCATCAAGCTTGGATCACTGGAATGCATTAACTCTTTTGAGTTGAGTTATAATGTATGAACCACTCTATATTACATCAAACTTAGTGTACTTGCCTAGTTTAGCCTTGTTTGCATCCCATTTGAGAACCATGTCTCCTTTATTGAAGATCCTATCAAATGAATTTTTGTCAAAATTCCTCTTTGTTTGAGCCTGATTTACTTCCATGACTTTCATTGATTGATTCTTGATTTCTTCTAATTCTATTAGTTTAGCCAATCTTACTATCATTTCATCATTGCCATTTAATTCCAATTGGTGATTAAGCTCTAGAGATGGTAACTTAATTGATAGTGGGACTCGTGCTTCCCTTACATATACTAACATGAAGGGGGAGTTATCTATGGATCTCTTAGGGGTGATCCTATCAGCCCACAGTGCTGATTTCAACTTTGTACGCCATAACCTCCAGTTATCCTCCATTATTCTTGTGATAATTATTATGAGGTTCTTATTGGTAGAATTGGCCAAGTCATTACCCTAAGGTTAATAATTGGAAGAAGTAATCAGGTATACATTATGATTTATATCCCATTCACTCACTTAAGTGCCCATAAATTTTTTGACATTATCTAAGATAATGGTGTGAGTAACACCAAACCTTGAGACTATGCTGTCCATGAATTCTAGGATAAATGCCTTCATGGAATATTTTAGTGAAATTAATTTAGTCCATGTGAAATAGGCCATTACTATTAGGACCTATTTATTTCCTACACTCGATGGTGGATTGATCATACCAATGAAATCCAATCCCCATTGAGTAAATGGTTGATCTACTTGGATTGGTCTGAGAGGGAAAGTTATTAATCTTTGCTTGCTAGTGAAGTAAGCACACTTTTCATAGTTATTTACCCATATATGGTCATATTTGAATAATTCAAGCCAATAATATCCCCCTGTCATTATCTTGATGGCTATGGTTCTTATAGAAAAATATCCTCCTAATGGGCTATCATGAAATACCTTGATCACCTTGAGAACTTAATTATGATCAATAAATCTTAACATGACTCCATTTATATCTTTTATAAATAATATTCTATCAAATAGATCATGGGTAATGGATTGGAGTTAGAAATACCTTTTCTTTGATTGCTAAAATTCATACAAGTACTTGCCAGTTTGTAGGAAAATGGTCATGTTATGGATCCAACTATTGAAAAGAGGTGGATTGGCTATTTGAGGTGTATTTTGAGCAAAAACTATTTTAGATACTGATTCAATAGTCTTGATATTGAAATACATCTTTTCACATAATCCTTTTCCTCTTACAAGATTTGTGATTTTGATATCCACACCATATTCCATGACCTTTGTGATTCATCCTACAATTTTTCATTTATCTCCTGACTTAGCAAGAACTCTGACACTTTGATGACTCACCATTAAATGAATTTTATTTTTAGAGAGCATATGCCTAAATTTATTAAGATCTTTAATCACAACATATACTTGCTTCTCCATGAAACTATACTTTTCTTCATAATCCTTTAGGGATTGACTGAAGAAATATATTGGCTATTCCAATTGTTCTTGATTGTGTTGAGTCAGAATAATTGAGATGCTTCCTTCCCTTCTAAAGGAATAAAGAATAAAATCTTTATCATAGTTTGGGTTGAATAGGGTAGGAGCCTAGGAAATATCTTGTTTGATGGCTTTAAAGCTATCTTTTACCTCATATGTCTATCTGAACATGGTACCCTTCTTTAGCATTGTAGTAAGGGGTTTTGACATAGAGGAAAAATTTGGAACAAGTCTTCTTACAAAGTTTATTTTTTAGAGAAAGATTTGTAGTCCTTTCTTATGGCTTGGTAGTGCTAATGTAGATATATAACTTATTTTTTTTGTTCTATTTCAGGACTCTCTTTTGACATAATGTGTCTTAGTAGTTTCCTTTCATGAATTGCAAAAATACACTTCTTGGTATTAAGGGAAACCCTAAATTCTTTGCACCTTTCAAAATATTTTCTAAGGTGATGTAGGTGTGCATCAATATGCTTTGAGTAGACAGTGATATCATCTAAGTATACTAGGATCATTTCATTAATTAGACCTTTGAACACCATATCCATGCCTCTCTAAAATCTTTCACCAGCATTAGTCAAACCAAAGAACATATTTTTGTGAGCACATATACCCCATTTTATGGTGAAACTAGTCTTGAATTGATCTGATTCTTACACCAACATTTGGTTATAGCTAGAATAACCATCTAAAAGAGAAAACCTTTCAGATATTGATATAGTTTTCAAAATTTGATCCATGGGGAAAAGAGGTTAATGATCCTTTAGAGACACTTTGTTCATATCCCTAAAGTCTACATATAGCCTAATTTCACCATTTTTATTTCTTATATGCATCAAATTTGCAACCCAAGATGAGTGCTTGATAGGAAAAATAATATTAGCCTTTATTAGTTTAGATAGTTCACTCTTCATCAGGGGTTCTATTTTTAGATTAATAGGTCTCTGATTCTATCTAACAAGCTTGGTATTTATATCTAATTCTATTATATGCTGGTATAAGATGGGGTCAAACCCCCTTAGATCATGATAACTCCAAGTGAAGTTATCATCAAACTCTTGACACAACTCAATAAAATCTTATTTTTTAGAATCATTACATACCTTCCCTATCTTCAGTGATTTTACTTTTGAGATAACCACTGTATCATAGTCTTATTCATTCACCATGATGTTTTTATTCTCACCTTTTAGCTAATAATTTGAATTTAAAATGTTATCTAATGTAACAAGACCCATAGGTAGTTTTTTTTTCTTCAACTAGATGATTTGATCTCTATATTGATCTTGTAGTCTTGGTTGGCTCCTATCCAAGACTTCATCTTCTCTTAGAAAGTTAATAATTTATTGATCACTATCAAAGACTTGAGAATTAGTTACATTATCAAGAATATATGGCCTTATTATCAACCTTACATATTGGCTATTTTTCTTCTTTATTCCTTTTGGTAGGTTATATTGGGATTCTATAGAGGCCATATGATTAACATATTTGTTCTGTGCTTTTGGTACCACTTGAATATTCAATATTGTGAAGTCTTCTAATAGGTCCCAAACCTTGTATTTGTAATATCTTAGCAAATTATTATTATTAATGATTTTAGATCTTACTTGGTGAATAATTAGTTCACTATCTCCAAATATTTTTAGGGATTTTATGCCTTTCTTTAGCTAATTATAGGCCTTGTATTAAATCCTCATATTCAACTACACTATTTGTGAAACTGAATTAAAGTATAAAAGAATAGAAATAGATCTCCTAATGTGGAGAAAACAAGATAATACTTGAACCTACACCATTTCTACTTCTCAAACCATGAAATTATAATTGACACATCCCTTGAAGATATTCAACTAGCTTCACTAGGTTTGGGATAATTGCATCTTTTTCATGAATGTAATATGTACCTAACCCTATTTCCTATACATAATCATAAGGATTGACATAAAAGGATGTTCCCAATTCATCTAGATGAGTGTATGGAATCTCTTCTATAGGTTTTTCAACTTCATGAGCCTCTTCGTCTTCCTAATCTTTTAGTATGCAATTCATCTCTACAGGAATAAGATTGTATGGCTCAATATGATCTTTTGTGATTAACTCAACTCTTATTATTACTCTTATTCTATATCTCATCCTGAGTAACATGTGAAACTGATCCATAGATATATATCCTCCCATCTTTACAGTGAAATCTCATGAAATAAAAATGGCAAAGTAATGGGGAAGATCTATAAGTACGATATCTTGAAAGATTGACAAGCTTGGGCAAGCATGAATAGTGAGATTCAACACTTTTATTATTCTTATTATTTGAAGAAAAGTCACATCTAGTTGAACAAATATTTTATTTATAAGTATATATTTTATACCAAGGGCATCTACTATTTTCTTGGGCATCATTGAACTAATAGCCCCTAAATATACCATGCAAGTATGAATGAAAAAATTCCCTACTATAAGTGAAACATATAAAGGGGAAGGCTTATCAGTTTTACCTATTTTAGTGTTAGTTTTTTATTGACACAAATTAATTATATAATTAGGCCCCTTGGATGGAACCTTGTATATTATCTATAAGTTCTTCAAAACCTCTTGCAACAAATCCCTTTGTATGGAAATGGATAGTGCTTCCCACATGGTAACATTCAGATTGGTCTTCTTCATTTGCTCAAAGATGAGAAAAGGAATATTAAAAACCTTTGTTGGTGACTTTTTAGGAACTATGTACTCTTTTACAAGATTTGGAGTCAACACTTTTACTTTGGGCTAGCCTATGGGTATAAAGGGTGGCCTTTGTACTATGTTGTTATTCATAGGTTCTGGTACAACTTTGGAAGTTGAATCTTGTTCAACCCTAAGGGGATGATCAATTTATATTACTCTTTTATTTGAATATGTGTTGTCTGCCACTGGACCTCCACCATTGAATAATGATTCCTCTTGATTTACACCATAAAAGTCATCCTCTTGCCAATTTAGAGGAGTTAGCTCACCTTGAGCAGGTTTTTGTGTATCTACTTGTTATAAAGTAGATTATTCCTATTATCATTATATACTTGATATGCCTTGCAAGATCAAGTCTTGATTGATAACACCATTAGGATAAGTGTTCTTATTATGTGGTTGTGAATAAGGATAACACCACTCATACTATTGAGCTAGGTTGTTCTGAATAGGAACAATAACTTTAGAAACACTGGGTACAGGTAGAGCATGGATGTTTGGAGATTTTTCTTGCATACCTTAACCTTATGGTTATGAATTACCCTGGTATGACTATGAACCGACTTGGTATGGCTGCCTATTGGGTTGGTATGCTAGGTTAGCCTGATAATAAGGCTTGTAGTTCTAGGATTGTTGCCTCTTCATTGATACCAACTAATGGCCAAAACTCTTGAGTAGTGACTTAACCTCTTATAAATCATCTGTAGGTATAGGAGTTAAAGTTTTTTCTTTTATTGTGGTGGAATTGGAGAAATTGTAGATGGTGGAATAAGAAGTATTTTTGGAAATAGAGGCATTAGTGGATTTGGGGAAAATATCCCTACTTGTATTAAATAATTTTCTATGCTTATTATAATTTCATAGGCATTAGGAACTGTGGTGCCACCCATTGAATGAATCATAAAAATATATCACTATTCAAGACTCTTAAGTAATATAGGAAAGCATTATTTTGGGTTGCTTGACCAATAATATAATTTTATTCTATATATTATAGAAGTAAAAATTGAAATCAGTCATGTGTTCATGAGGTGATCACTTGTCTACCCTTCAATTTGATCATCTAGTTGGATCTTTGATGTCTCATGAAGAAATATTGAGAGATTTATTTGGAGAAAGTGATGAGAAAGCTTTTTCCTCCAAATTACAAATCACAAAGAATGAAGATGCCAATAGTAGCATCAAAAGTAATCAAGGCCAAGATCATCAAATTGTGGTCACTCTTGTCTTCAAATTGGTTAAATAATGTAGAGCCTAGATCATCCCAAACTCAGATGGAGTTGGGAGTAAGACTGTGTACCATTGTAAGGCTTTACCTTTCAAAGAGGATATGAGGAGTCTGATTGTAACATTATCTTATACCACATTATGGTTTGAACATAGATGAGTAATATCTTGTTTGTGTTTCATAGGAGTGGTGGAAGTTTCACCAGTAAAATATGGTAGGCTTTTCAAAGTTGAGGTAGGTATATCATCATACTAGGCCAACTGGAGTGGGTTGCCTCCATTGAAAGCAATAAAATTTAGATTTTTAGCCATTATGGGAGGTATGAAAATTATGGGAGTAATTGGTGGATATGTAAATAAATTTATAATATATATGCTACGACTAGGGATGACTGATTTTGATCTCTTTTTAGAAGGAAATGATAATTCTAAAAAATCATCTCTCTTACCTTTAATAGATGATCTTGTTTTTTTGCTCGGCATATGTAAACCCTAATATTTTGAATCCATATGCTAGTGGAGTCACTAGGTGAATTTTGAAATTCATACGATGCTTGTACAATGATCACTTAGAATAACACCAATATCTTTGTAATTTTAGTGGTCCTATCAGGGAGGCTAAAAATTGTTATCACATAGATTTTACACCCATTCCTTAATGTGGTAGCTCGCTATGCAAAAACTAATGATACAATGGGAAAAACTCCAAGCTATAGGACCTTGGTGAATTAAAGCTAACCTTTAGATAAATCCAAATTACTTTCACTAAATCTAGTACAATTGAATAAAATATTAGTTTTATAGAAATTTTGTTCCTTTAGTATTCTTACTCCTAAACTAGGGTTTGACTGAGGAAGAGAGTTTGATAAATGAAAATTGCAAAACTAAAAATGGTGATTGTGCCAAATATTTCTTAGTGTATTTTAATTCTTGATTGAATGAACACAACAAAATAGAAAGTAGATTGAAATTTGTTTGAGCATAAACTCATGCAAATGGGAAATCAGAGGTAATAATTTGTTATTTATCACAAAAGGGAAAAGATTATTTTATTTTAATCAAAAAATCTTTTGAAAGGGTATAAAATACCAAAAATGAATTTCTTGTGACTAAAATAAGAATTAAAACTTCCACAAATATTCAAATAACTTGCATACACAAGGATTTCTTAGACAAGAAAGACAAAATCTTAAATTTATTTCATTCTCCAGGTTACAGCTTATAGAAAATACATTTAAAATGTAGAATAATATTAATAACAACAAAATATAGATTGGGCTATTGGGTCTACCCATCTTTATATGAAATATCTCATAGATGAGATGTAATTATCATAAATTCAATGTCTATTAGAAAAAATCATGCAAATCTAGAACTTCATGTAAAAAAGGCATGATCTTCAGTTTATGGTATTCTTGACTTGGTAAAATGGTTTAGAAGATTGAATGAAGGAGCTTGGCATGATATTCATCTTGGTATTACATGGATAGACTTGGAAAAATATTTATACAATACCTTAGGTCTCTTTCATGCAAATGGGTGGCGCCAAAATGGAACTCAACATTTAGACAAAAGATAACTTTAAAAAACTCAAGTTACTTTTTGAAAAGCCCTAACTTGAAAATTACAATTGAGACTTTTACAAATTTTAATTCATGTCACTTTACCAAAACTGAATTTACAATTTTCAAAATGTGCTTTTACAACTTTAAGCAATTATAAATTGTCAAAATGAAAAGTGTATTTTACAAGAGTACTTTTACAGTTTCTAACCTATCAAAATATAGATTTTAAAATACACTTGTCTCTTTCTCAAAAAGAGATAAAAAAATATAGTTGTAATTTTAAAATATACAACTTTATAATGTTTTTAAAATATTGAGAATACAATAAATGAGAATATTTTCAACAAAAAGAATTAATCAATCTATAATATTTCTTCTAACTCCTTATCTTTCTCAGCCTATAATTTCTTAGCATATGCATCAAAAGCCTTGAATATCCCTTGTATTCTATCCTCATCTAGTCCAAAGGAGTAGAGGGCAGTGACCTCACATTCTACTACTATATCAAAAAGTTCCCTCCTCAAAGTCTTGATTTATAGCATTTCTTTACCCATCTTATATAGTGTATTCTGATACTTGATGTAGCATAGGTAAAGATTATATCTTTTGTAGATTCATTTTCAACTAATTCCTTGAATTTGATCTAAATATATTATATAGAAAATATGTTATCTTCATCATCTGCTTGCCTACATGATAACTTATTCAACATTGCTTCAATGTCATACAATATATCAATAGCCTTGTCATGTGTAACCTTGGTCTTATGGACAGTCTATGCAAGTATCTATATTTGGAATTGAGCTGATCTATGTAATTCATCTTTCTCTCCATCATTATTTAGTGTATTTTTAGTAAGAAGTATGTTCATATCAATTTAATCCACAACTATGAACTTGGGATAATATAGATTCAATCTTTGTATTTCTCCCTCATACTTTTTAACCTATCCTCTAGGGTGGTCCTTCTATCTCTAATAACTTCATAATGATCCACTATCTTATCAATAATTTTATTGCCTTTGGAAATGAGTTAATTTTACCATTATTTAGTATCCCTTTCCATGCTTTCAATTTCAATCACTACATCAATTGTTTCCTAATCTGGGATCTGGGTGACTAGCTATTCTGACTCAAGTTATACGGATGATCCACTAGGCTTTATGAATTTGTTTAGTGAAACTATGAGTTGATCAACCTTGTTTTTTAATTCATATTTAGTGAAATTTCCACTATCTATTCTCTCAAAGATGGAGTTGATGCTATATTTAACACCATACTTTAACCCCTCCCTTGTTGGACATCCAAGATGAATTTTTGAAATCTAATAGTCCCCCACCACTAGATCTTCTTTTGGTTTATCTAGTGGGGGAACTAAAATCTCCATATATCTCTCCCCTATTGAGTCACATAGTATTCAAGAGAAGGTTTGAGGAGTAGACTTTGATTTATTATTCATCTCTAAAAGGCTAATGTCTAGTGTACTTGGGGAAATCATTTGCTTTAGCTTCTTTCCCATTGTTTATGCTAGTCAACTAGGGGTAGCATCTTGCTGCATAGACACTATCACCTAATAATTTGTAGATGAATTTACTATACTAGTAGGCATTATGACAAGTGTGGAATCCTATGTTGATTCTACCATTGATTTCGTAACACATGCTTATGGAATTTCATCTCCTTTAGTTGGTTACAAATCCACATTTTCATCAAGAATATGTTTTTCTCCTATCTCTACTAAAGGTGTTGTCAAAACTGTAGAAGTGGAGGAGGTGAGGATAATGGGAGAAAATATGTCTATTGGGGGTATGGAATTGATTCTATTGAGGGAATAGACATAGGTATTCTAAACTTGGGAACTAGTAGAAGGGTGGAAGATAAAACATTGAATGAATCAATTAAATGAGTTAGTCCACTTAGGGTTGGTAAGGTAGGGAAGATAAAAAGAGATAAAGATGAAGTATTACTTATCCTAGGAGTTGGGATGGCAAGAATAACTAAAGTCATGATGCATGATTCTATGATTATATACTATTGAGTTGTGTTGGAAATCAATGGGGATGGAATGGAAGTAATTATGAATAGAATGGAAAGGAGTGAAATGAAAGGAGGGAGTGAAATTGGGGAAAGGGAAATTGGAGTGGAAACTTGAGTATCTATTGATGGGGGACTTTGAGTATCCACTTGACTTAATTTTATTGGATGCAATAGACCTATTATTTTAGGTGAGGTGGTGGGAATGAGAGTTGGAGTGTAAACCTGAGATGTAGGGGGAATGGAGATATGAGGTGAAGGTGTTAGATTTGCAAGAACAATGAATACAAGTGGAGGGTGAAATACAGAGATGGGGGTTATCACTATGACTAATATTGGGGTTGAAGTTATGGATGCTCCAATTACAACTATGTCTTTAGATGATATGATGATTGGTTGGTCTATTGCTACCCCATCCTTGTTGAATTGCCTCTTATTGGCCTTAGTTTTCTTCTTTTTCTTATGAGAGATCACTAGCCCCTCTGGTTGTTCTCTTGATGTCCCACTGGGACCCTCCACTAATGAAAGAATTATTTCTTCCTTAAGCTTTAGTAATTTCTCTATGATACTCACTGTATCTATGGTCACTTAGACCCATTTAATTTTAATGCAATTGATCATTTATTGATCACATGTGTTTTTATATCTAAAAAATAAAGGGATTTAAGAATTGACCACCTTACTGGTGAAAGGGTTTGAGTGATGATATATTGGTAGTAGTTTGGGTCCATTGGGGACTCATCATCCACCAAATCCTTGAGAAATGGTGCCAAATCAAATCTTTTAACCTAGTTGTAGTATTCCATGGGAAGTAAAACTTAGAATGCAAATTGTAATTTGTAAAATTATAAATTATAGTTCAAGTTTTGGATTCCATAAGGGAGTTTAATTTGTGGGATCCAAAAATTCACTTGTAATTTTAAAATTTTACAAAATTTTAAATTGAAAATAGGTTTATGGATTTCACTAGTTAGTGTAATATGGGATATAAAACTTGGGATGCAAATTTCAATTTTTCAAATTGTAGTTAGGGTTTTAGATTCCATGAGAAATGGAAGGTTAGTGTATTGCAGGATCTAGAGCTTAGGAAGCAATTTGCAACTGTAAATTTCTTCTAGATTTTTAGATTCCATAATACAAAGGGAAAGTAGGTTTTTAGTTAATTTAAGGGATTTTATCAAAAAATAAGGGGGTCTCCCTTAGGGTATCTGATGTTATGATATTTTTTGGATAAAAATATCAATAGTTCCTTCTATATAATATGCCTAACTTGATCATTATGTTATTGATTTTTAGGGATAATTCTCTCCTCTGAGTGGAGTTAAGTTGTCTAAGACACTCATTATTTAGAAAATAGTAGATAATGTCCTAGTGCTAATTATCAATAGTAATTCTACATACTATATACTGTTGGTAAGTAATATGTGGATCCAATTCTATGATGGTTTTAATGATCCCTTGACCTCTTATAATCTTCATCAACTAAAAATATAGATCAAATTATTGTAGGATGGTCATCCAATTCTCATATTGCTCACCTATCTCATTCTACATCAACATTACCTTATCAGTTGGATCAGGCACAATGATAAACTACTTTCTGGCATAAGATGTAATGTATATTTTTTTGACAACTTTGATCAAGGAAAAATATTATTTATAAATGTTTGAGTACCTAAATTCAACATTTTTGAGTGGGGAGCTTGTAAATTAAACATGTCTCTAATCCCTGACTTATTTTCTATATGTTAGGACTACTACACTAGAATTGTCTAAAGTGAAGGAGTAGATATAAAATGGATATGTGTAATCTAGATTGATGATCACTATTATGCTCAAAATTTACCTCTTTATATCAATAAAATATACTTGTGCCTCATGGTTATATTTGATATTTACATCCTTCTTGAACATGCTATTTAGTGGTTGAACTATCTCTATGAAACCTAAAATTAACTTCCTTACAAAGTTATTTTTCTAAAGAATGAATTCAAATATTTATTTTTACCAGGTGATGGGATATTTTAGAATTACTTTATCTCTTTATAAGTCTATATAAATAACCCTCTTTGAGATAATATGGTTTAAAAAATTTCCTTTAGTTACTCCAAATATGCACTTCTTCAGATTCAAAGAAATACCATGCTCTTTGTAGTTTTATAAAACCATCCTTAATTCCCTAATGTGGTTAGCTAGCCCTTGGAAAATATAGTTAGATCATCCATGTAGGTAATGATGCATTTACCAATGAGGTCCTTGAATGTAATTCCTATGGATCATAGGAAGGTGGCACCTTCATTGATTAGGTTGAATGACATCCTATTGTATGATAATGTACTTCATTTGGATTTGAATTCTATCTTGATTATATCCTCATAAATGAACATCACCTAATTATATCCTAAATATTCATCCATGCATGACAACATTTGAGATCCATTTATTATCTACAAGACTTCATCCAGTGAAGGAAATGAATAGTTATCCTTCTTCGACACTTTGTTCATATTTCTAAAGTCTATGTAGAGTTATATTTATCCATTTTATTTAAAATAGGTACCAAATTGGCCACCTAGGTGGAGTTTCTAACATGATATATGCTATTTGTAGAAAGATTTTCTGCACTTTTTTGATAATTAAAGGTTCTAATAGTGGATTGACTGGCCTTTATATTTGACAAAATGGTTTAACACTAGGTTTGATAGAAACAATATGCATAAAGATGGAGGTGTAAAACACCTTCAAGTATTCATATTTATATGCAATAGTAGCATCAAAGTCTTTCAAGGTCTACACAATCCTTTGTTTTTCATCTTAGGTGTAAGTTGTGCTCAAAAACACATGTTTTGATTCCCTTGTATTACCCAAATTGTAATGTTGATGGGGAATACCTGGTAGGGGCTAATTTATCTTTCTCACCATGGTAGTCCATGTCAAATAGCCTCTCTAATGATATCGTACCTTTTGGTATGTTATTAGTTTTCAAGTTGATGACCCCTTCATCTAGTTTGAACTCATTCCTATCATCTTCATCAATTTTCTAAGACTCAAATATGTCTATGTTGGTGATGAAGTCAATGATATGCTGGTCATCATTAAAGACTTGGAATTTTATAATGTTGTTTGGGACAAAAGAATTAAAGACCATCTCTACTAAAAATATCCTCAATATGGAGTTAGCAATGGGTTCCTTGGTACTCACATCCATTACTAATGCATATACCATATAATTCTTCCTTTAAGGCAATGTCTAAATGTTGAATGCATTGAATTCCTTAATTAGGTTCCATACTCTACTATGGTATCTAGAAAGATGTTTTTAATTAAAATTATAGTGGCTTCTAAATTGATTGCCCACAAATTCTAAATCTCTATGGACTTTCAATTTTTTCACCTTCTTCCTTAGTTAAAACTAGAGGCCATGCATTAATGATTCATACTCAACCACATTTTTAATGCATGTAAAATATAGTTGGAAGGTTCTCAAATATGACCTCCCTCTTAGGTTGTTGATCTTAATTCTAGGACCACACCCACTCTTTGATTTAGAACCATCAAAATGTAGGTTCCACATGTGATCTTTAACTATGTATAGTGGATTATGAAAGGTAGATGCTGCCACTATGTTCACGTCTTTAATATTTCCTCCAACTTCTAGAATGGACATAATTTTCTCTTCAGATAGTAATCACCTTCTAGTTTGATCCTCAGTAGTAGATGTTGGCATAAAATTATTTGAAATGGTAACATAGGACACCTCTAAGCACTTGTATCCTTTATTCTCAAATGGATGGCCTTGCTCGACCTTTATATGTGTTGGGGAATGAATGTGAACTAAAAATACTTTTGGTGCATAGAAGATATCCTTATTGTCGAGTTGATCCAATTATTTAAATTTAGGTTCTTTTTGGATGTTCAACATGTTAATATAGAATATTCCATAATCTTCCACTTCTTCTCCAAATGCATAGACCCATAGTTTGAACTCCGCATACATGATCTCATTGGTATCATTGTAATCTATAATCATATCATCCATATTTGGCTCTTATCAATCTTGATCTGATTGGGAATGCCTCACCATGGAAGCCACATGTGGGAGAAATTAGTGGTCATATACTCATTGAGTGTCTTGGACCAATATCGATAGAGAAACATCCCATATGCCTTAGGTATATCCACCATATGGATATTAATGAACCGATGTACCCTAGGATAAGAAGATAGCTACATATGAATGTGGTTGATATCACCAACCACTTTGATCTATAACTTGTCCAATTAAATGACCTTTTTAATAGATTTGGTAGATGTTAGTCCTAGCTAGTGGCAAATAGTGTAAGGCATCACATTCCCTTAATCACCTAAATACATCAAATAATTGTGTAAGTTTTTTCCAAAAAATATAATTAATATTAGAAAAGTGGGAGTCTCTATATGCACCCAATTTTTACATGGTGTGACATTCTTGTCATGAAAGGTCTAATAATGATGTAGTGAGCTCTTAATAATGCTTAAATAAGAACTATCTAACACCCCTTACCCTTTTTCTCCCCTCTCCCTATTTTAGGTCCCTAAAATTTCTCTTTTTTTGGCCCTTGTAACTACCATAAGCTTATTTTAAAAAATCTCTCATTAATGATGAAACCACCCTATTAACTAAGAAAACTACCCTATGGAGTTATAAAAACTACCCCATAAGTGATGGGTTCATCTAGGTAGTTATGTAAATAACCTTGATAAACCCATTATATAAGGTTAGTTTCATAATTTGAAAGGGTGGTCTTGTCCCTAAGAGTAGCAGTTACATAACCACCCCTACAAATAGGGGTAGTTTTATCACCATTATTTTGACTTCTAATTTTAGCTTCTAGTACTCATTATTTGATGTGTTTTACATGCTTATTATCACATTTCTTGATGTGTCCACCTTAATATCAACTCTAATTAGGCCCAACTCACTCACTCCCTCTTTTATTTCCAATAATTTTTAGTCCCTCCTAAGTCCAACTCCCAATTCAACTTAATTTAACTCCTCCATGCAACCTCTATTGCTATTCTACAAGTAAGTCAATTTTGGCTTGATTTTGGATCCAAAATTTTTAGTAGAGATTAAAATTTTTAAATAATTTACAATCACAATCTTCTATAATTGATTTGAATCTTTGATTTTATTATTTTTATGTTTGACTACATAGTTTTATATAGGGAGAGCCATTATTATTGTAACCAAGTCTTTGCAAACAATGTATTCAACTAGCCACAATCAACTATTTTCTATTTTGAGATATGTTTATCTTATTCTCCCATTTGTGACAATCATTTATTTATCCTTTTTGTTAGAGAGTTATATAAATATTCGTTTGGGTAAAGGAGCTAGCACACTAAGGACCATAGTATAACAAATTATCCTACTTTTAACTAGTCTACACCATGATCAGGTTGGAGTTTTTTGGTTTAGATTTTATTTCTTTTATTCAGTAGATTTGATTAAATTATAATTAATTATTTTATTATCTTGAACCTTTATTTTTGAAAAATTAAATGTTGATATGAAAAATAATTCCTCTCTCCCATCCTTGCACAAAAATAATAGTTAGTTTATTTGTTTTATTACATTCATTTAATAGATTATTTCACAACACAATATTGAATCTAAACCCTAGGTGAATATCAGATAATGGATCATATATTTTCAGCCATTTCAATAATTAATTTTTAGTTTTGAAACAAGTTGTTTTCAACCTCAAACAACTAGTGAGTAGAAAAACCCTAGGTAAACCTAGGTAAATAAGTGGTGTTATTATGATTTTGATTTTGGTTATTTAGATCAATTAAGAATTATATTTTTAATTAATTTAATCATATAAATTATAATTTAAACCATTCATTTCTATTTCAAATATATTATTCATAGCTAGTGTGCAACACCTAGAAAGGTTAAAATTTGTGATTAGCTTATTTGGGTGAAAGAAAACTCTAGGAACCTGATAGTGTTATTGTTTAAAACTTAGATATCTTATTTAATAACTTGAATGTTAATAAAAAATAGTTTGTATAGTTTATCCATTCACATACCAATCAAAAATTACCAAAAAAAATTTCATATAACTTACATCTAGAAAAGTTAAAAATCAGCATTAATATAGTTAGAATAAATCTCTCTCTCTTACTTTACACACACTGAAAAACAATTGGAAAATATAAAAATAAGTGTTAATTAATTTTATTATATATCTCCATTTTTATTTATTTCATTTTAGTGAGTACCTAGTTTCTATTTCAATTAAATTCTCCTAAAACAAACACAAAAAATAACAAAAACATTGCCAAAATCCATATCTAATCGTGTAAGCCAAAGAAAGCCTTGCTTATAACAAGACAACAAGAAATCCTTGCTCATATGATTACACATTTCCTAATGAATTTTGGATGACACTTCTTGAAACACTTGATATTTTTAGAGAAGGTTTTTTTTGTATGTTAGAGCACCTAGTCCCACCATTAGTATACAATCTAGTATCAATACCAAAATTAGGATAGGGGTTTTATATTCCACCCAAATTAATCACATAATTAATTATTTAGATAAATAATAAAAAAATCCCAATCCACCATTCATTATCCTCTCTTAGAATAGATTCCTTCAATACAACATTATTTGAGCCTAGTTTCTCATCATCCCCCCTTCTTCTCCTTGGGTCCGGCCTCATCTTATATCATTCACATTTGTGGATGACATTGACTAGGCATAGAAAAATTAATATAGTTTTTATCATCCCATGGATCATTTAGCCTAATCTCCCATATTTCCACAGTCTTATTATAAACCAAGAGCTTTGTCTCTTTATAATATCAGAGACTAAGGGACCTTAGATCTCTATTTTTGCATAGATTGACACTCTCAATGAGTACTATAAAATTATAGAGGTATTTTGGTTCCATCATGAGAATCCCTTTCCACCACCCATTCAAAATCCCATTCCATCTAATAACCAACCCAATCCATAGCCCATCCATTACATCAACTACCACAACCTGACCTCAAAGAGTTGAGTGCATAGTTTAACATGTGCTATTCACATGTACATAAATTGATAAACCCAATGTGAAGGAATTATATCCTTTTTTTTTTCATTTTATTATTATTCTTCTTTATCCCTTCTCCCTTCTCCTCTTCCTTTCATTTATTCTATGGGTATCCATATACCCCCAAAATATGTCTAGACATGACATAGGTGAACCTATTAGTTTGGAGGGATATAAAAGAAGCCAAATCCATTCCATAGAGACTTTGATGGTGATTTGGAACAACCTTACCTTTGATACTAATGTAAATTACCAATTTTATGATTATTCTCCTCCTAATACCCAAACCATGAGTGGGGTATCTATTCACCAAATATGAGATATTTATAAAACTGTTAGCAATCATCCCAACTCTAATACTATGAACCTAACTAGGGAGGCACAATCACTCCTCACATGGCCTCTAGGCTATCAATTATCTTACAAAGCCTATATGTGGAAATAATTGTTAAATATTATCATTATCTGGGAAGGATCTACCACTTTAAAGACAAGGTTAATTACATGTAATCAACTACGCATCCCCCTAACATGAGCTAAAATGCATAAAAACATGATCTACACCATAGGGCCTAGGAAAAAATGTGTGGGGGAAAATCAAGTTATGGTTGTGTAGAGTGAATGAGAAAAGCTAAGTAAAAAAAAAAAAAACTAAAATCATTCAATGGAGTAGAAGTCTTACTTGTAAGAAATACAACTTCTATTCATTAATAGAGAATCAAGAAAATTGATACAATGTAATATAATGCATATTTTACATAGTAGATACACATAACATTCTATCTATGTTATGAATGTGTAGATCATCAAACTTAGGCCACATATGTTTGTTACATACTTATACAACAGAATGCAATAATTATTATAACCACTAGTAGTTACCAAGAAGACAGTTGCATCAATTCATTTTATAGGTTGGATGATATTTGGTGAACCATTTAAATCATGTGGCTAAGGTGAGCTAACACATATATTTTCTATGGATTCCAAGAGTTGGTTAGGCATGCAAAACTATGAGCTACAATGCAGTACTATGAGGTGCATAAGTCTATAAGCTATAAAGAGCATAAAAGTTTATGAGCTAGCATGAAAATTTTGTGGTGAATGAGCCATTGAGGAACATGGGTATATAATATATGACATGAAATTATGAGGTGCACTAAATTATAGACATGAAGGGCACAAAAGTTAGTGATTTTAGCATAAGACTTATGCCACACATAGGACTATGATTTATGAAGTGCAAAGTGTGGAGTGTGTAGGGGTGTGTGTGAAAAAGTATATGATATGGTATGGGACTTGTGTGTATTAATTTAAGCCAAATTTAAGTAAGGAGTGTGCAAGATTGGGTTAGAGGGGCATACCCTTCATAATAGAGTAAATGAGGAGTAAGCTCGACTATGTGGGAGCTATGCACAAATCATTCACCCTTTTTTGAAGAGAAATAGTCTCTATTGTGTTGGTGCATAATTATGGAAACTATACCTAAAGTTGTTATGAAGTGAACCACTGGGCTTGATCAACATATTTACCAACCTTGACAACTAAAAAAAGTGGGTGTATGCCATGGTGGGTGCATGTGTCTATCACTTCAATGATCTAGTCCTTCTTTGTGGGATGCAAGTGTTTAGGATCCAAATTAGAAGGATGTTGTGTTATCATTGGCTCAAAAAGTGATGGAGTGTAAGGATTTAGAAGTTACATGTTGAATGTTGGGTACATGTCCAAGTATTAAGGTAGATTGCGAATAAAGGTGTTCTCACTAGCTATGCATAAAATGGTGTAAGGACCATAGTGTAAAGGCTTGATATTCTAGTGTGGACCTTTGAAGTTCTCCTTCTGAAGTTGCAACCAAAATTTGTCACCAACTCAAAATGTATTAGGTGTGTGATTTTCATCATGGAACTCCTTGTACTTATATTAAGTGTGATAGATAATCTGATAAACTTAATGGTGAATAGATTAGATGTGGCACATAATGTTCTTATCTTTGTCCACTTCCCATGGCTATGTGCAGACTTGTTTCCTAATGGCACATGGTAGGAGATGTATAGGGGTTCTAAAGGTTCAAACCTAAGACATATCTATAATGGACTATGGACAATAGAGATGTGAAGATCCCTATTGAAGGCATGTTGAATATACAAGATATTGTCATCCCATGTATGAGTATGTGCATGGTTATACATTCATAGAAGATGAACAAGTGTGTGTTTGACCACTTAGTTTTCCTATCTATGAGAGGATGAAAATTCATTGACCAATCCAACTATGTACGCATCAATTCCCATAATTCTTGAAAAAATGACTCATAAAGTGAAAATTATAGTCAAAGATGATGGATATTGGTAACCTAAAATGAACCCAAACATGGTTGAATAATGCATGTGTAGTGCCAACTACATCAATGTCTTTTTTATATGAAACCATGATGACCATCTTGGAAAATTGATCCACTACAATATACACAATGTCATGTTGTCATCTTGTCGTAGGTAATCCAATCATGAAATCTATGCTGATAGATTCCCATGGTCTATATAGAATTGGTAGAGGTTTGTAAAGTCCCAACTTCTTATTCATGGTCTTGGTGATATAATAAGGAATGTAAGAATTGATGTCGTACTCAATGTCTATATGCATGTGTAGTCAATAAAAGTATGACTACAATACATGTGGAGTCTTTGTCACATCAAATGTATTGAGATCTTAGGATAATGAACCTCCAAGGTGAGTCATTGGTCAGGTGGTTTAGAGAGAACGCATAGTTATCTAAGCTTATAGAGAGGTTGGTCAGAATAGTATAACTTTAAAAATTATGTACATTATGTGAAGTTGGTGTAAGTTGTCATGAAGACCTGATCAACTGAGTAGAGAGGAACCCAATCTATGAAATTATGGCCACACATTTATAACACTATGATGAGTGCATGAATTGATGATTGGTTAAGGAAATTTGTAGCCTCATTATCATTCCCTTTCTTGTTCTTGATCATGAGATATAACTACTATAGGTAAGTCATCCATTTCATGTGGTTCACATTTTACAGCTAAATCTATAACTATAGGAATTGAAGTGGTTTATGGTTTAAATTAGCACATGTTTCCTTCTTGAGAATAAAGTGTCAACATTGCTTAATTACTTGCATAATATCACATAGTTCCATCTCCTAGGTAGAGTACCTTTAAACCATGTCATTGAATATCTCAGAGAGGTATGTGACTAAATGTCCATGCTACATAAGAACTACATTTAGTACATCATAAAATAAATTAGTATGCATTTCAAAGGTTTGTAAAATGTAAATCACTGTGAGAACATGTACTATATAGAGTCATTGCTTGAGGGCCTTAAAATTACACTATTATGCATGCATCCAGTCAAACTTATATTTGGCACATGTGAGCTAGTTGAGATCCCAAGAGATGTGTAATAAACCAAGGATGAACCTATGGTAGAAGTTATAAAGTCAAAGAAAACTCCTTAATTTTGTGATATTACATAGAGTAAGCTAATATTGGATCACTTTGATCTTATTTAGATCTAGTGTGATGTTGGTGTGATCAATGCTGTAGCCCAGGTATTGGATCTACATCATGACAAATGTACACTTTAGTAAGTTGGATTGAAACTTGTGTTGGAACAAAGTGTCTAAGACATGTGAGATGTGCTTCATATGCTCCTCCAAAATATTGCTAAAGATGAGAATGTCATCCAAGTAGATGATGATGAAGGAGTTAAAGAATGGCTTGAGTAGATCATCCATCAAGCACATGAAAGTGGTTGGTGCATTGGTGAGGATGAAAGGCAAGACCAAACATTTGTATAATCCTTCTTTAGTCTTGAATTTAATATTTAAGATGTCTTTAGGATGGACTAGAACTTGATGGTAACCTAACCTCAAGTTGATCTTGATGAATAACTATGTACCTTGGAGATGGTCCATAATGTTTTCAATGTGTGATAGTGGGTATTGATTATTTATCATGATTTTGTTAAGTGCATGATAGTATATGTAGAGTCACTAGGACCCATATTTATTAGGTGTGAGGAATATTAGACTCCCACAAGGCAAATATCTAGAATTGATCTTGCCTTAATTAAAAAACTATTAAATCTAACACCAAACTTTCATCTTTATCCTAAATTGATCAATGATAGAGGGGCTATTTGGAAGAGAGGATCTAGGAACCAAATAAATGTGGTGCTTCACTATAGAGTGTGTTAGATGACCTTCAAGTCTATGAAGAATTTACTACTTTAATCTAGTAACTTATCAAGATGTTATTTCTATGATGATGTGCGAGTGTTGTGTGTTAGCAAGGTATAATTTAGTTTCAAGTGTGTAGGTGTATTAGGGTGGACCATGAGTAACATGAAATTCTACACATGTGAGAAAATCTTGCAACATTTTTTGACAAATACCAAGGTGACTTTGGTCATGGGTGCTGACTCCAAAAGGTTATATAAGTGATTTTATATATAGACAATCTAATTTTGTGGCTTGAATTTATATGTAGATTCATGCTCATATAATTACAATCTCCCTAGTAGGATGTTGCATACCTATATAAGTGTGATGCCACAAGTGATGTTGTCCTCCATAGGCTTGACTTTGTACTAAAAAGTGCATTTCCATCAGACCTATATATCTTTCGCCTATTGAATCCACCCTAAAGAGTATGGATTAATATGTGTATTAGTGGTAAGACCAAGGCACTAAGCTATGGATTGTATGATGATGTTCTTCTAATTGCCACAATTAATGATGATGTGGAAAGGCTATCAATTCAGCTAGAACTTGGTGTAGAAGAGACATTAATGCTCTTTAGATATGCCAATCATAATAGTGTTGGTTCTTAGATAAGAGGCATCTAGATTAGTGTCATCCATTGATGTGTGTCTTGATGTAGATTGTGTGAGTAGGTATTAATACACACGACATTTAGAATCACTATGAGTGGATGAGATATGGTGATAACACCACTCATTACCAAACTTATTCTTCTCACCTTTGTCTAAAGTAAAAGGTGTTGGAGCCTTCAAGGGTTAAGTAGTCTTTTGGTGCTGCTCTCCTTTGTGAGAAATCTGTTATTGTTTTTGTGTAGAAGGATATGATGTGGATTTGTGTGAAGGATATGCTTTGCACCTTATGTTGGATGAATAGGTGATGTAATGATTCATCTTTGCTTTGGATTTGATATTTTTAGCATTATGATATGCTTTCCCAAAGTTTCAAAAATCAATAACTCAATCTTCACTTGGATATAAGGTAGTCACACATAGTCATAGTCAAGAACTTCACCTTATGTTGTTCACTCAAGTTATTGTGTAGGCACATAACATAGTCATGAAAAATGTTGGTGTAGTATTCCATGAACTTATATTTTCACTACCATAGTTTTTGGAACTTGATGAATATTAAAAGTGGCATAGAGGGTAGTATTCCTCCTTCAACACTTGAAAAAAGTATTCCAAAATTCAACTAGAACACACTCTTGCATGCACTATGCAATAAAGCTCTCCCACTAGTGAATGATTGATATGGACATATTTAGTACTATGAATGTGATATTCTTAGCATTAATTAAATAATTTACTAATAAGTATGCATTAAATTATCAAATATAGGATTTTAATGCTTTAGCATTGATCTTGCCTTAGAATAGAGGGATGTTGAGATTGAAATGAATTTTGAAGGGGGTTTGTTGATGAAACCATTATTGAGTGAACTGTGAAGGTGTGGTATAAGGAATTAGATTGAGTTGTACCATCAATTCATGGAAGTGGCCAAAAATTTAATGTTATTTGTCTAAGGCATTGATAATGATCTTTCATACCTTGAAGGTTACTATTGAATAATTTAACCACAAATCAAATTAGGTCAACCCCCTATGTAGTTTAAACTTATCATAGGGTACCCTTGGCTATAAAGTGTGTCCTATGGTCTTAAAAGGTGTCATATAATATGCTTTAACTTTGTCACAATTGTATAGTTGGTCTTATGTCATTTAGGGGTCACTTTTGGTTCATTTATTGAACTTGTACAAGTTTCCCATAGAATACAAGTGTTCCAAAGGCATATTAAATGTCCCCCATGTCATAATATGTTAGAGGAACTATTTTAAGACTAAAAAAGTGTAGGTGCTATGTTGAAAACAAGAAGATCAAGTAGTTTCATATGGTTATCAATTATTGTACGGCTTATGCAATAGTTTTGACACATGGGAGGACTTATAAAGTGAATATTCAGGTCCCTTAAAATTAGTTACATGCTTTGGAAACTTTGAAAATATCAAAAATGGAAAAAAACTATTATATCTTTCCATCTCTATTTTAGACAAGTAAAAATAGTCAATCGATATTTGCATAGTATGAACAAGAGGAGGTGAGTTGGGGAAAATGATTTTTAGGGATGATATCACTTTTTGTATACTTAAAATCCATGGAAATATTTATAGGATTGGTTTCTTTTTCTTTATGAACCATTGCTAAAAAGGTCTACCCCTCTTTTTTGCCTACACATCCCCATGGCCTTCAAGTTTTTTCTTTATTTGCATAGTTCTATAACAAATAGGTGTTGCACATGTTATGGAAGGGCATGACCACCCTTATCACATGGTTAATTATTTGGTCTACATGTGTGGAGGTCAAATAATTGGTATGGACTATCTTAGTTTTCTAAGAGGATGTCATTGACAGTTTGGAGATAATGCTTTCACTATTTCAAAGCTCACCTTCCTATAGTGGCTTTAGAAAAAATATGGAATATTGTTTCTATATGTAATTAGATATACATTATGTCTATAAATTAATATTGGCTTAGATAAGATAGAGCATACCTACACTTCTGATTGGGGATACATTTATTGAGCAGGAACATGACCAATATGGGGATCCACTATACCTGATTAGAGGATCACTTATCACAATACACCATGTGAGGTAGGGTTTCAAAGCTTACAATATAACACAATCAAGTAACAACCCTAAAGATTTCCAAGATTTAATATTCACTCTATTCTAATAAACAAGAAAGTAAATCTAATCCAGTGCACACCAAAGCTTGTGGCACAAAGTGGGGATTAGAAACAAAACAAAAAACTAAACTAAACATGCATATAAGACATATACTCATGTCAATGTATATAGAATTCTAATACATAAAAGAAATAATAACAACTACATTATCTATCTACTCTTACAAAGGATAAATAAAGCTAGGAATACTTACCTTGAAGATGAACCCATTGAGACTCAATCTCTCCCTTGGCCAAGATGCTTTGCAAGAGATTGTTGTGGTATGTATGGATAACAAAGAAAATAGCTCTAGGATACACAACCTATCTATGAATCTCAAAGAATTATCCATAAGACAAGATTCATATCTCCAAATAAAGTATATAACCTTAAGCTTTATTCCTCAAGTAGAATGGTTAATAAGTAGATGTTAGTTAACACTTATTCTTCTTCGCTTCTCTTATTATAAATGGTTGGAAATGAACTTGTATATATATAAGTGTATCTTGCCCTAAATCCTACAATAAAAATTGGTTGTATAGGGTCAACCCTATATATTTTTGGGGATAACTCACTAGGTCTAAGCTAGGTCAGTTGAAAAGCTAAGAAACCCAAAAAGTGAAAAATACACCTAAACTATATAGGGTTAACCTAGTACAACTGACAATCCAAAAGGGAATTAAGGAAAGAAAAAGAGGATGGAAAGAAGAAAATGATTGGAATGGGTAAGTCTGAGAAGAATAAGCTTAAGGTTAATGTTTTTGAGAGATGAGTGTGTAGATGGCAAGTAGAAAAAGGGACAAAAATCTTATGAAGCACCAATGGTCTGCCCACCCCTTTCCTAGTGCAACCTTTAAGGCATGCACTTAGAGAGATAGAGACTTGATAGGTTCTTGTAAGATATTAAGTGTTAGTAATCAATAAAATGTTGAAAATATTATGTGTATACATATGCCCCACTCGAAGCACATCACATGTCATGTGAGTGCAACATGGGATGGTGCTTCATGAAATATAACTTGACAACACACAATGCTGATGCTAATTAAAGTACAATAAGTAGCAAATAAGATAAAGAAAAGGACAAAATTGAAAAACACATACTTTAACTTACCTTAGTGCTGTAAATAAAAAATTAAATTGTAACAAAAAGTGAAGGCATCCAATGTGAAGAACACTAGGTGAACCTATAGAAGTTAGTGTAAAGAAAACCAAAAATCAAGATTTTTGGAAAATAGGCATATATTAGTGGAAAATAATCTCTACGTCATCACTAATCCAACCCATTTTATGGTTTTGAAAATGGACAAGTAAAAAAAAATATATAGGAAAAAGAAGGAATTTTTAGGAAAATATTTGAAGGATTTGAATTACTAAAACATATTTTTAAATAGGGAAAAGATAAATCATTTGTTGTTTTGACTTGTGAAGGAGAGAAAAAAGACCTCTGGAGATCAAACAAGATAGGATGGTGAGGAGATGACAAGCTAGACAAGAGGGATGCCCAGAGGTAGCAGAGGGTGCACTACAAGTATGCAACTATGAATCTCAAACCAGTTTTTGAAATTTGTAATAAATTAAGTGTATTTTGAGTAATTTTGAATTTTAAGCATTTCTAGATGTTAGAATGAGACAAAATTAGATTATAGAGGTATAAAATATCAAGATAGGAAATAAGTTTAGAGGAATTAAGAAGAAAGTGAGGAAAATGCACTTTTTAAGGAAAATACAAGGGGCCAACAATCAAAATGAACTGGATCAACCTAGTTGACCCAATAGGCTAAAACTAGGTAGAATCCACAGTGTCAACACAGTAGGTATAGGTTGACCCTATATATTCTATAGGCTACCAATTGAATGCAATTTGATAGCTAATTTGAAAGGTCTATAATGATAACACGACATTAGGAAGGGGAAAATAAGAGGTTTGACTAAGACTTTAGAGTTTACTAGGGCAAAAATAAGGAAATTTTTGTCAAACTAGTTTGAACAAAGAACCAAAATAATCATAAAAAAGCATACAGAAGGTTGAAAGAGGGCTAGAATGGACCAAAATGACCAAAGGAGGGAAATAAGAATTAAGTAGGCTAGAAAGAGGGTGAAATGGATAAAAATGAATACGTTTAAAAATAATTAGGCTTGTTTTTTATTTAAAAGTGTAAAAAGAATGTATTGTGACTATACATGATGTTAAGGAACTGATACATCCTTTATTGTTTCATAGTTATAGAGATGATGGAGTTTTTATATATTGGTGGATATGTCTTGGCTACCAACATTATTAGAGAAATTATTAGATGGAGATAGGGTTAGACTAGTATGGTCTAGGAGGCATAGTTGATATGTGTAAGATCCCCATGAGTACTAATCTATTAGTCATGTTCCTTAATTGTTGGGAATGAATGAATAACACCTTTAGATGGGAGGTGGATGGGGATGTGATAGAGGTGTCCATCACACTAGAGGATGTCTATGCCATCTTCAGGCTACCCATAGCAGGAGCATCTATGACCATAGGGATACTAGATAACATAGAAGAGATGAGAGCCTTAGCCATGTGGGCTACAGGTTTAAAGACAATTTTGAGAGGATGTAGAGTTAGTATGGATGATGTATATACATCACAAATTTTGGATATTTGAAAATTTATATAGGGCTTGAGATATAGTGGGTGCTATGCCATAATTTGAATGGTAAGGTACCACTATTCATGGTAGCCTTGAGTAGGGTAATACTGGAGGAACAATTTCTATATGATCTAGGATTTGTCATTTGGGTCCATCTCATACATGATCTATATGAGATGCTAGTAAAAAGGTAGAAGACCATGGGAATGATCATATTATTGATAACTTGGATATATGAGAAGTTTCCTATGTATCAATCAATTCAGTTACCCCATGCGATTGATTATATGTTACCTCAAGTACAAATATGGAGGGAGGACTAGGTAGCATGGGTGCTATACTTAGTGAGATGAATAGACATAGTGTGGTATCCATATGAGCACATAATGACTACATGGGTGAGCTGGCACATAGTTACACTAGTGATAATGAGGATAGAAGTGGTCAGACACTATACGTGGTGGAAAAAGCCACATATGATGGCACAAGTTCTAGGATAGATGGGTATACCTCATTTAGTGACACTGATATTGTTTTTGAGTAGTGGGCCGAGAGGACTAAGACCACTAATAGTGAGATTGCCACTCAAACCACATCATGAGTGACCATGGACTAGTTAAATATGATAAGGAGCAGAGTAGGAGGAAAAGGAGATAAAGGTAGAGATATTAGATGTACCACTATCAGTTTCATAATAAGAGGAGCTAAAAACACTAATGACATGATAGTGATGAAGGTAGTAAGAGATAATAAAGATCGATGCCATCCTTGATGAGCTAGTAGAGGAACTAGAGGAGGGATAGATGATATAGAGATTACTCAAGCATAAGCTAAGATAAATGTGAGCCATGATAGAAGGATTTGAAATGAGGAGCCAACCTATGAAGGAGTAACTAGGAGGTCACATAGATGGGGAAATTGTGATACATAGTCATGTGGATTGCAAGACCATAATAGCTGAGACACAGACAAGTAAGAAAAGATGGTTAAATTATTTCTTTAAGTTTTTATTTAGAAGTAAAGATAGATAAACATTTTGAGATATAAATATGATCTAATATTCCATTTGGTGTGATTTTATAGATGTAGTTGAGGATGCAGAGGAAAGATGGGGGTCCCTAGTGAGGGGAACACTCCATGATGTCCTAAATGAGACTCTACAACCATATGACACTATTACATTAGAGGACCCTAGTGTACCATCTGCCTCAACTCAAGTGAGCTAGTTTAGACTAGATGGGGAGGTAATAAGACAAATATAAACATAAAGAGAGAGGATGAAACCACTAGTAGAGATGGGTATAGGTGAGATATGGGCATGGTAGGCCCTAGCTAAGGAGAGAGTTGCACATCTAGCCATAATGATATATATGACAAAGATTTGGACCTAGTTGATGTAGTCATAGGTATAGGTAGTGCACCTATTGGGATAGGTAGAAGGAATGAGATCTCAAATAACCTTTTTATAACATACTATTCAAAGGAGTTAGACTTAGGCCTCAATAGGTAGCATGGATAGGCCATGAGACATACACGATGGGACCCAACCATAGAGTTGGAGCATTATATATGGTTATATTTATTATATCAAATTCATGATATATATATATATATATATATATATATATATATATATATATATATATATATATATATATATATATATATATATATATGGACCTAGTTGATGTAGTCATAGGTATAGGTAGTGCACCTATTGGGATAGGTAGAAGGAATGAGATCTCAGATAACCTCTTTATAACATACTATTTGAAGGAGTTAGACTTAGGCCTCAATAGGTAGCATGGATAGGCCATGAGACATACACGATGGGACCCAACCATAGAGTTGGAGCATTATATATGGTTATATTTATTATATCAAGTTCATGATATATATATATATATATATATATCATTTTGGCATATTGATGTTGTTTGTGTATGTTGTTAGTATGGTTTATTATGGTTGTGGCTATAAATGCTTTGGATAAATTTTGTTCTAGCACATGTATTTTATCTTTGTTATATATGCTATAGGAAATATATGAGATGTGGTTTATTTTATAGCATTATGTAAGACACATGCATGGTTAAAAATAAATAGGCAAAAAGGACTTGAAAAAATATAATCAATCCATAAAATGTACTACACACTATTTCAAGTTGGGAAATGTGTAATAACAAGAAATGAATAAGTATAAAGAACCAAGAAATGGTAAAACAAAATGGTAAAAAAGGATTTTGGTATTAAACCAAAGTGAAAGATTTTTGTACCAAATTAAAACAAGTAAAATCATACTAATTTGTGTTGGGAAGTATGATAATAATGTAATAAAATGGAAGGTATGTAAAAAGGCACATATGGTATAATTTTTTTTAATTAAGTCAACCAATTATACTAAATCATGTTGGGAAGTATACAAGAAAAACAAAATTGACAAAAGATTGGTTTAAAATCTATCACACTAATTCAAGTTGGGAAGTATGAAAAATTCAAGAAATGGTTGTATTCTTACATGCACTCAAAAAATAAGAAGATAGAAAGGTGAAAGAGAAATGAAGTAAGCATAAAACACACTAAATCAAGATGGGAAGCATGTCAATGATGTGTAACTTCATAATCAATCAAATCTTATCTCATATTTGACACATGTAATTGTGGATTGTGACTTGGGTATTAAAATTTTTTGTGAGGAATGTTGGGTCCTATCCATGGTATTATAAAGAAACTCACAAAGTTAACACCACTGGGATGGAATAAATAGGAAAAATTAGGTAACCATGGATGTGGGTAATATGAAATAAAAATATGGTAATTGGTGATGATCATTGGGTCTTATCCGTGGTCTTACAATACAACTCACAAATGAAATACCAAGGGGAATGATCAATAGATAAAACAATATTTCTCAAGAGGAAATATGAGGGATATAGGGAATGAAGAAGGGAGTGAAAATCAAGACTTAGGCATCTTATGAGAAGACCTTAGGAGACATGAGGCATACTAAGGACAAGATAAGACACTAAGTGACTAATGGCCATCTATATATAAAGGAAACCTATATTATATAGACACAAAACTTTGTAGGGAAATAGGTATGATAATAAGATCAAATCATGAAGGTAGATTGGTATAGGAAAAATAAAATGGACCTACCTTCCCACAACATGTTACCCATTCTTTAGGACCCCTTACAGAGCCATGTTTTAGTATTTTTTTTTGCTTTTTCAATGTGGACAGATTATCTACTAAAGACAAAGTAAATGCAGGGTTTTGAAGACTACCTGGAGATGAAGGTTGGTTGTACAACATTGATCAAAATTTTATGGGAACTCCTCTTTGGCTAGGGAGGAATGACCTACAAATCATACTAACAAAAAAATGGATTAATTGAAAAATAAGTGGGCTACCTAGTAAGAAACCAGTCCTAAGAAGTAGTACACTTTCTTAGATAGATGTTAACCCACATTTAACATTCAAGTTTATAAATAAACAAGAAATTAAAAATATATATATGGATAAGATATAAATAGAAAATGCCAAAGATATCTAATCTATAGAAATATTAATATGATCAAAGTAATTATCCTAGAATTTAGTAGCGATATCAATGTCCTCTTGAATTATAGCTAATTGTTCATTAATGCTTTCCTGATTAGGTGTGAAAACCATAGTACAAAGACCTAATTTGAATTAAATGTCAATTTAATCAATGAAAAATGGTTGTTTAATAATGGGAAGATCAAATATGCTAACAATATCATGTGCTAATCTAGGCCGAGTCATCTACATATAAAAGATAGGTTTTCAAAAAATAGAATGCAAGTTTTTAATAGGTTTTTAAGACTGAGAATGTTATGATAATAGATTGTAATAATGTTTTAAAAGTTTAGTAGGGATTAATGATGATCCTAATGGATCAAATTTGATTCAGATAGATTGATATCGATTCTATGTAAAATGCTAAACTCTAAAAATAGACTATAGTAATAGCTTATATTATTGATAAAATAATTAAAAATGAATGTAAAATATTGATAGATAGATGTAGAAGACTATAGATTCAAAATGTGCATAAATTAAAGTGAAATACTAACCTTTATGGTTGAAAGCAAATTTAGCAAGATGAGTTAAATAACCTTCAAAATCCTTTGATAATCTCTCAAACATAGGTTCTACAAGATAAAAGGATATTGACAATGTCTGTACGTAGGTTGCAATGAGATTTTGGTAGAATTTTGAAATCCAAAAGCATAGTCTGTATCCTCCTCAAGCCATAGAGGTTCACTATATATATATGGATTAAAATTGATCTAGGAGAATTGGTGTTGATCACAAAAAATCGACGTCGATTAGACCAATTTGGTCAAAATTTGCCTTGGCTTATTTCAAACCATGTGCTAAACTAAGTGAATGTAATACTAAGTTGTTTGCATGGGTTTTTGATGAGGGTAAGTTGTTGGAAGGGTTGTTTGGAGATTTAATAGGTTTTTTTAATTTAGTTTTAGGATTTTATGGTTAGAAATGGTAAAAATGGGGTTAATTAATATTTAACTGTAGTAATTAAGTTTAATTAACCTATGTGGTAAAGGTAAATGGGTGAGGTGAATGTAATTATTTCAAATAATTAAAAATGGGGGCCATTATGTTAGAAATAACATGATAATGTGATGACACACGATGTTAATACATAAGGGTGTATAAAACTAGTCTCTACATTCACCCCTTTTTGTGGAGTGGTATGCAATAGTGGGCTACAAGATAAAAACTATAAGGTGTCTAATGCCACAAGTTTATTGTGAGATGGTATTCCCCCTCAAACCAAGCATTGAGAAGTGAGATAAAATGGATGATGGGTTTGAAAAAATATGAAAGGTAAAAACACAATGGGGTGAGTGAAAAGAGACAAGTAGATGATAACAAAGGATAATCAAAAGTGTGGATGATGCAAGGAAGCTCCAAAATTGCACTTAACAAGATAAAAATTAATGCAGGTTGTAATGCCCCAAAGACCAAATTGAGTAACAAAATGCCATGGCTAAAATAGGTGGGCACAAGTAAAGGCTAGCAAAAGAATAAAAAATAGGAATGGTGGACCATAGCATCTAGTGTGCGTATGGTGTATACATTACCTATAGATGAATGTTCTTGAGATAAAATATACCCTCAAAATATTATAATAAGAAGATATTGAAAAAAAGGGGTATGCATTAAGGAGATTCGGAAACTGATAAAGGGTTAAAATCCTCAAATATAAAGAGTTTTATAACATAAAAGCAGGAGAGCTAAATTAAAGGCAACAAGTGAGGCTTGGGAGCTAAATTAGAAGCATGTGAAATGGTCCATAAGTGTAAAAATTTCAAAAAGTCAAGATAAGCAAAATCGGTCTACAAGGGATCAATGTCAATTCAGGGGATTGACATCAATTAAAGTATTCAATGTTGATCATGACAAAGGCTATATATAGGTATCTGATGTGGCATAAGACTCATTTAGCTATCGATGTGAATAAGAATCCAAGAGCAAAATTTGATGTGTGTCAACCTTGCAAGTAGATGTGAGAGACAATAGAGGCGAGTGGGAGTAGATGATGCTTGCAGTATGAGGTAGGCATTTATGTATTTTTGGCTAAATTTATTACTTTATTTTTTGCATAAGAAATTTGGTTTTTAGGAAATTTGTGGGGGGAAAGCGGGTAAATAGGTAGATTTTTCTTATTTTAGGAATGTACAATGTAGGGGGTATGTTTTTTGGTTAAGGGAATCGATGACAATTGATTAGGATCAATGTGTCATGTCCCCTTTTTAGTTGAAATGTCTAGAGATGATGGTTAGCCTATTATGCGACCCTCGTAGGCTGATGGGATGGATAGAGGGTCTTGATGGAGCTGGGCTTGGCTTTTGTTTGGGCTCTATCAGACATGAATTAAGGGAGATATTAATATTTGATTGATTTAATCAAATATTAATTATTTGGTCTAATTTTAATTAAATATTAGTTAATTAATTATTAATATTTTGGTCTA
Organism: Torreya grandis; assembly: GCA_037957365.1. Classification (NCBI taxonomy): domain Eukaryota; kingdom Viridiplantae; phylum Streptophyta; class Pinopsida; order Cupressales; family Taxaceae; genus Torreya; species Torreya grandis. Next base: position 786,525 of record JARHVA010002396.1, on the reverse strand, counting down.
ATTTTAAGACCCTAATTCTAATTTAAGAAGCCCTACGTCTAATTTAAGGAAATCTAATTTTAGTAAGCACACCTTTGGAAGGTATAAGGGTTTCTCATGGGAGAGAGTTTGAATTCATGAATTGATTATTGATTTTGATATTGAAGAATTCTTTTGTGAAGAATGACCCAAGGGTTCTAGGATTCCATCTGCATTGGAGAACGTCCACTCTTCAGTGTGTGTGATTCAGAGGCTGTGAATAATCAGCTGATCTATTGCCAATTTGAGAGATAGCTTCATATAAAAGTTATCACAGAGGTTTATAGATTTGGGAGATAACTTCACACAAAAGTTATCACAAGGATTTTAGGTATTTATTTTCTTATGTTTCGATTTAATAAATTATACAGATAGAGATCTTTTGTATTAGAGCCATATATCTTTAGATCAGGGGTTGAAACAAACAGGGTGTGCTTATTGGCGGTTGTACAAAGTCCATATAGATTCGTATAGATTCACATAGAGACCAACATCGGTAGGCAGAGATCCATAACGACTGACATTGGCTGACCTATCACCAACATCGGTAGGTTAATGACCCCAGTCGACTAACGACGGCAGTATAACCGATGTCGGTGACTATGTTTTTGACACAAAAAGCTGAGCCATTCTAGATTCAAGGTTTATTTCCAGATTTGCAAAAGCCCAGGGTTTTAAGACAAAATATTTCATATTATTTTATTTGTATGATAGAGACTCAATTGTGTAATCATCTAGAAGAACAAGTGATAAGATCTTTGATTTGCTATTGAGAGATTATATTGTGATTTATTTATTTATTTGGAAATTATTTTGGCAAAAATTGTATCTTTGTTCAGAGCTTTTGTTTTGGTATCTGAAGGGATATTACAGTGGTATCAAAGCCAAATTCTTGCCATCCTATTGGGTAGTTTGGGTAGATTGGACATTGAATCAGTTAGTAAATCATGATGACTTCAAGTACTCAGAAATAGTGGGACAAGGATATGGAGAAGCTGGAACAAAGTTTGAAGAGGTTAAATGAATTTCTTTCATACCCTACATTCAAAGACAAATCCACATAGTATATGACAACAAATGATGAGTGGGAGTTATTAACACCTCAAGTTCAGAAGAGGATATCTTTTGATCGCTTTGTTAAGCTGAGGAGAGAACACTATAGATCACTTAGACATGGCAACAACATGTCCCATGATCCTTATGAGATAGAAGTTAGTGAAGATGAGGATGAGTCTAATGCTTGCACTCAGAGTGGGGTAGTGTGCCTAGATGTTAGTGCACTGAGGGTTGATGATCTCTTAGCTATGGCAGAGATTATAGAGGAGTCCCAAGATCTGATTATTGCAGATGACACCCAGGAGGATGCAGTAGATAGTTTTGAGGACTTAGTTTCCTCGACAGTTTCTTTCGGTATGGAGAAGTTAGATAGTGATGCTACAGTTGTTGATACTCTGTATGTTGATATGAGCTTTGGATTTGATTTGCAGAGTATGGATGGTAGTATTATAGAGGTCAATGATTTTGAGTCTACTCTTTTGGACCGTGCATCAGTGGAGGATTATAGGAGACAATCTAGCCAGTGCCATCATGTGTCTAGTTAGCTGAGAGTTAGTGAGCGAGACATTGCTACCACTTGCAAGCATTTCAATGCTACTCATCAGTTGTTAGCAATTTATGGATGGGGTTCTCCTACTAGCATTGAGTAGGGAGGTAGTTATTTACCCTTGATAGAGATCCACTCTTTATGGGAGGCTATTCAGATTATGAGATAGGATTATATGCAGTTGGTAGCTAACAGAGATTATCTTATGGAGTGGGGTAGCACAATGTATGATGCAGTATTGGTCAAGGAAGATAAGGTGAGTGAGCTTACTCAATAGCTCAAGGTGACTTCTGAGATTCTTGAGAGTACACAGTTGGCTTATGAGGAGTCATAATTTCATTTGGCTAAGGTGACTACAGAGTTGGAGTATTTGCGGTCTTCACCAGCGTCAGACCCAGTCCATTTGTATATTGAGATGGTTGGTGGTGAGTACATTCCTGCAGTGGTTGCTGAGGAACATGTTGGAGCTAACACACATGTTCAGGATTTGGGAGTACCTAGTCCTGATGAGTTTGGCATACCAGTGGAGTTGAGTTTCTAGATTGATTTTTCTCACACAGATGATAGTGTGGTATAATTGGTTGTGCCACCTTTATAGAGGGATTAGTTATGGGATGGATTGGCACCATCTTTTGTAGATGGAATTGGCAGTTTGAGTTTTCCATTCTACTTGGGTTATGATACTTTGAGAGTTTGTTTCTCATGTGTTATTGACTATGGTATTTGTAATCTTGGAGTTTGGTTGAGTTTCATGCGCTAGTTTGATTATCGATACCTCTTTGTTCTACTTCAGAGGATATTGCAGGAGCTTGCATTAATTTTCATCAGTATAAATCATGACTACATTTGGGATCCAGGTGGATTGATTGGTTTGTTGTTCTGAGATTGCTTAGGGACAAGCAATTTCAAGAGGGGCAGATTGTCATGTCCCCTTTTTAGTTGACATGTCCAGAGTTGATGGTTAGCCTATTATGCGACCCTCGTAGGCTGATGGGATGGATAGAGGGTCTTGATGGAGCTGGGCTTGGCTTTCGTTTAGGCTCTTTCAGACATGAATTAAGGGAGATATTAATATTTGATTGATTTAATCAAATATTAATTATTTGGTCTAATTTTAATTAAATATTAGTTAATTAATTATTAATATTTTGGTCTAATTCTAAGACCCTAATTGTAATTTAAGAAGCCCTAAGTCTAATTTAAGGAAATCTAATTTTAGCAAGCACACCTTTGGAGGGTATAAGGGCTTCTCATGGGAGAGAGTTTGAATTCATGAATTGATTATTGATTTTGATATTGAAGAATTCTTTTATGAAGACTGAGCCAAGGGTTTCAAGATTCCATCTGCATTGGAGAACGTCCACTCTTCAGTGTGTGCGATTCAGAGGTTGTGAAATATCAGCTAATCTATTGCCAATTTGAGAGATAGCTTCATATAGAAGTTATCACAGAGGTTTATAGATTTGGGAGATAACTTCACACAAAAGTTATCACAAGGATTTTAGGTATTTATTTCCTTATGTTTTGATTTAATAAATTATACAGATAGAGATCTTCTATATTAGAGCCATATATCTTTAGATCAGGAGTTAAAACAAATAGGGTGTGCTCATTGGCAGCCATACGAAGTCCATACAGATCTGTACAAATTCACATAGAGACCAACATCGGTAGGCAGAGATCCACAATGACTGACATCAGCCGACCTATCACCGACGTCGGTAGGTTAATGACCCCAGTCGACTGATGACGGTAGTATAACCAACATTGGTGACTGTGTTTTTGACACAAAAAGTTGAGCCATTCCAGATTTAGGGTTTATTTCTAGATTTGCAAAAGCTCAAGGTTTTAAGATAGAATATTTCATATTATTTTATTTGTATGACAGAGACTCAATTGTGTAATCGTCTAGAAGAATAAGTGATAAGATCTTTGATTTGCTATTGAGAGATTATATTGTGATTTATTTATTTATTTGGAAATTATTTTGGCAAAAATTGTATCTTTGTTCAGAGCTTTTGTTTTGGTATCCGAAGGGATATTACACAATGTAGTTGAAATGGATCAACTATGATCCATAAGAATCACTATTGATTGGGGTCAAATCAGCATCAATCCTTAGAGGATCAATACAAATCACAAAACTTAAGCTTTTAATTAACTAAAAAGATGTTTCACAAAACTTGAGCTATTGATGATGAGGGATAGGGTCCCTCCACTATTGGGGTTATTATTGGAGTTTATGGATGACAAGGACTGGGCTCATTTAGAAGTAGTTGGATTTAGAGAGATTCACCATTATCACCATTTCCATCAGGATATCGATATGATAGTGGCATTTCTAGAGTGGTGGGATTATACCACCAATACTTTTTAGTTATCAACTGGTGAGATGAGTATCACCATAAAGGACATCCATCAGATTCTATGAGTGAGAATCCAAGGAGATATTATTTATACTATGGATAAAGCTGGGTGAGTGAAGGTGCTGGCATGATTTTATGGTGAGGATGCTCTAGACATCAAATTCTTTACTAGGGGTTCTTATTTTAGCCATTATAAGACTAGAATCCTATGAAGAGACTAGTATTGATGATGATGATGCTGGTACTTACATGTTATGTGCTACCTAATTCTAGGGGAGGATGACTACCATGGAGTTTTATTGGTGTTTTAGTAGACATGGTGGAGTTCCAAACTATTTTTGCTTGGGTTCCCACACTATTGGAGTAGATATACAAGGAGTTATGAAGCTAGCATACTAGGTATCGATCAGGGCTTGACATCACATTTGTATTACATTACTAGGTATATGAGAATATTCATGTGATCCACCCCATAGGGACCCCATGGATTAGTTTTAGAGATATGGTTTACAATGTAGGCTTCCTTTTATGGAAGGAAGACCTAGTGATTCCATATATAGATAGGTTAATATGTGATCTAGCATAATATAGATGGGTTTTTAGTGATTTATAGATAGGGGACATTATTAGGAGGCCATATAGACATTTTCTAGTGTGGCCTAGTTTAGTTTTGGAGATAGGGGATGCCACCTAAGAGTTATTGGTACATGGATGATGACCAAAACATCATGAGTTATTCTATTTTGATAGGTTTCATTGATAGTTTGGTTTATTATAGGATATTCAATTAGCCCTCCACTTATATAGATGGGATGATATAAAGCTTGACTAGCCTACACTTAACACTTTAGTTATTTTGATGGGCCTAAAATAGGAGTCCATGGCTACCAATTTGGATGACTCTAGGTATATATATGATTATGTAGTTTGGTTTACATCTAAGATAGTGAGGAGATAGGAGAGAGTAGTGAGACCATGGTAGAAGTTGGTTATTGAGGAGGTGAGGGAGGTTGAGTAGGATGCCCCAAATGTACACATGGAGGAGTAGGAGGCCCTTAATGCACACATAAAGGATGTACCACTATAAGATTACCCCACCCATAAGCATATAGATATAGCTATAGTTATTGAGGAGAGGGAGACATTGAGGGCTAAGCTATAGGAGGTACAGATAACCCATGATACATTACATGATCAGATTGCCACATTATAGGGTAATTTAGATAACATGAGAGGCTAGCACGACTAGGACATATAGAAGTGAGATAGGTACCGAGCAGAGATAGAGTAGATGAGGTCAACTTTGGTAGAGAGACTAGATCTAGATATTTTAGGATCTAGTGCTTCAGCTCTAGATATGGTACCACTCTAGAGATACATGGATTTGCTTGTTGAGATGTCATATTTTGAGAGGATAATATAGAGATGGCTACTAGATGTGGCTTGGTTTGTTTCATACATGGCTAGCCATAGTAGATCATAGAGGACTCTTGTGGGGTCTATTAGTAGAAGGATTGCAATGAGTCAAGGAGGAGATGATGAAGGAGGTGATAGCATTCACCTCAACAATATTGAGTTTATGAAGTAGATCACATTGTATGGGGTCAGAGACCCATTTTATTTGTATTATGACATTTGTATAGACATTTGATATATATATATATATATATATGTATATATATATATACACACACACACATATATATACATATATACATATATATTAACATATACATATATATATACATATATATATACATATACATATATATATATATATATATATATATAAATATACATATACATATACATATACACACACACATATATATTTATATATACATACATACATATACATATATATATATATATACATACATATACATATATATATACACACACACACATATACATACATACATACATACATATAGATACATACATACATACATACATACATACATATATATATATATATATATATATATACATATATATATATATATGTATATATGTATATATATCTATATATATATATGTATATATATATATATATATACATATATATATATATATATATATATACATATATATATATATATATATATATATATATATATATATATATATATATATATATATATATAAAGACATTGCTTATGTTTATGGGTGGATCATGTGTGTTTGTTCATAGATTTTCCCCTTTATTACATAAAAGAGTTTGTGGAGGGTGTAAGAACCTATAAAAATGGGGAGGATGACCATTCCTACTATGGGTGCTACTATGTCATTGAATGTGTAGAGAATTATTGAGGATTGGGAAATAATAGTTTTTAGTAGTTGTAATTGTTGGAAAGCATATGAAGAAATAATATCGATACTGGCCCCATTATCAATCATAACTCTTTTAATTTGAGCTTGATTTATTTAAGCTATGATGAAAAGTGGGGGATCTTGATCTTTAGGTGATAAAGGAATGACCTTAAAATCAGTGAAACTAATAATTGACACCATTTGGAGGGCACCTATAAATGCTGACAATGGTTGAGGCTCACCTAACTAGACCTTAATAGCCTAGAGTGCTTCTATAATTTATTATCGATGGTGTGGGTAGTTTTTAATAAGTTCTTGTAATGACATTTTTATAGGTGTTTGATGGAGTTATTTTGATATGGAGATCTATACCAATTCCTTGCCTTTAACTAGGGTAGTTCCTATAATAGAGACTTTAGGATTTTGTCTAGATGGTTTAGGTGTATTATGGGTAGAGGTACCTATAATTAAAACTTTAGATTTGTTAGGATTTTGATTTTGAGAGCAGGTGGCTACATGGACAACATCAATGTGTAATAATGGAGGGTATGAAGAATCCAATGAATCTTTATCACTTATAGGACTAGCAGGATCATGGGCAGGTGGAATATTTGGGATGTTGACTTTTTGCTTATGAGTGTTATCATTTAGATATTAAATTAATAGATCATCATCTAGGACTAACTATTGGATTACAGCTTTGAGGGCATTACAATTTTTTGTATCATGTCTAGGTACTGTATGATATGCACATATTTATCAATTTTAATACTAGGTAGGTCTTTAGGGGTGAATATTAGTAGACTGTATATATGGTATCATAATGAGGGATGTATCTAATAATTATTTTATGAATACAACATAAGATCCTTTCAAAGGGTTATGTTGTGGTTTTATAGTAGGATGTGCAATCTCTTTTGGTAAAGTATTGATTGTTTGGTTTTGACATATAAATTTTATGGTAGGGATGACCTTAGGAACCTTTTATTCAAATGGGCCTTTAGAAAAATATGGTGGATACTGGGATGGAGGTGTGACTAATAATGGAGTGAAACTTTGCATTTTCCCATGTGTTTGAATAGAAGATCCTATGATAGGGACATAAGACAGATGGGGACCCAAAATAGATGATGGAGATGATACAAAAGGGGTTGGCCCTTTGTTATTTCATGTGTTAAAAAGAGAGGGGGTATTTATAATAAGGTTTTTATCTTTTTATGTTTGAAAAAGATCAACTTTAATTTAAGGATGAGCTAAATCTTTCTTTGGTGGAATACCAAGACAATTATCCCAACTATCAATGATAGGAGCTTTACCCTTTCCTTTAGTAGTTTTAGGATAAGAAAGTGTTATGATAGAGGATGATTTCAATGGGTCTCAATATTGAGTGAATTGATATGATCCTACTATATTATGATCTTGGTGCATAGTATGAATAAGTTCACCAAGGACCAAAGGGGTGGAATGTTTGACTCTGGAAGTATCATGATGTTTATCTATGACATCTTGAGGAGTTTCATTTTCCTATTTAGGAGATTCAATGTGAGAAGATGAAAGGGAAGGTTCACATGAATGATCACATGTGATGAGATTTGTGAGCTCTATAGAAGTTTTAGGAGTTGTCTTGATAATTTCAAGTTGACTTACATCAAAACCATCTCCTGTGAGGAGATCCAAGCCGAGAAATTTATTTGAATTTTCTTTAGGAAATAATTGGTCATAGATTGTATCAATCATATGTGTAGCCTAATTTTGTGTTTCTCCAAGTTTAGCTTGGATTGTGTTTGATGTCTATGGATGGTTTGGAAATGACTGTCTAAAAATATCTAAAGATTAATTAGGAGGAGCATTGGGATTATCCAAATGGATGTCCCCTTTGTCAATTAGGTTTTGTACCAACCATTTAAAGGATTGGAAACATTCTATGTCATGTCTTATTACCCTGTGATAAGCACAAAAATCATCTTCTTTATACCAAGTGGGTTTAGGATGTGTATCATCGTTTGGTTTAATTGGAGGGAGCTTAATAACATTTGATTATAGGAGTTTATCTAATACAAATGTGTAAGGTTATCCTAAAGGGGTATATTTCTTAGGGGAAATGAGTAAGGCTCCCATGTGGTTGTGTTTGTGAAGTGGATGGTCCTAATTGATTGGGTGTTGGAGGGGTAGAAGTTTTAAAAATAATATCATTTGCTATACCTTTTGGTTTAGGATTATTGTTATTAATTTTTGATTAGGTTTGAAGTTTTTATTATGTAATTTAACTTTTCCCTCTTCAATGCCACAAATTTTTAGTTTTTGTGCCATGATAAAGGATTCATCAAATGTCTTAAAAGTTTTAACGTCTAACATGGACAAGATATGTTTTGCATAAGAGCATGAAAAAAATTCAATTAATTTAGGCTATGGTAATTAGGCTACACCAGCAAGCCACAAAGTCTGATATGGATTCATCTTCAAATTATTGAATGGCATATAAATCCATGGTAGTCGCTTTATGAGAAATGTTGATTGAGAAGTGATTTAAGAAAATTTGGTCTAATTGCCTAAAGGAAAAGAGTGAATGCTGAGGAATGGAGCTGTATGAATCTAATGCTACCCTTGTTAGTAACATGAGAAATGTCCTAAGTAATAATGCATCATCATGTACTATAAGGTAACATACATGTTGAAAGGCTCTAAGATGTTACTAGGGATATTCCTTGTTCTAAAACTTAGTAAACTTGGGAAGTTCCCATTGTGAGGGATATGGTTTGATAGGAATAGATGGGTGGATAGGTTCATTACAAATTTGCTCAAATGTGAGACTATTGTTGTGTCCAAAGGTGGAGGCTTCAAAATTTTCCATCCTATTCATAAGGATGTTTATGAGGTCAGCTTGAGTGTTATTCTAAGGCACATTCCCTAAGATACCTTGCTAAAGAGTTTGATAATTTAGCATGTGAGCAAATAGGGGTTGTGAAGAAGAGTATCCAACTATAGTGGACATAATGGGTCAGGATGGCACCATGTATTTTGGGATTTTTAATGGAATATTCTGCTACATAGAATATTTGAAGTAAGTGGTTATCGATGATTGTGATGAAGCCATGTACTGGGTAGTTGAGGAGACATACTATTAGAGAGGTTATGTTAGAGGGCTTTGTTGTGTATGAGGTATTTGTTATGTGTGAGGGATTTTTTGTGTGTGAGGGATTTGTTGCATGTGTGATAGAGCTTAAGAACTATATGCTAGAGTCATTTTGATGGGTGGGAGACTTACAAGGATTGATACTACTAATGTTTGAGGAGGAATAGTGGCTATAGGCTGAGTGGTACAAGTATTTTGAGTTTGAGTAATGGGGATTGGAGAATTGGTAGATACTATAGGTGGTTGGTTTTCTAAAGGTTACATCACCTGGGTATTAGAACCATATGTAAGAGTTTTAGTGGAAAAGGATACCATTCCCTTGAAAGACATCTTGTATATATATTGAGAATCTTGGGTATGGGGGGAATGATAAATATGTATTGCTAAACTATTAAGATAGTAATTGAGAATAATAGGGTTATTATCCAATATTTCCATAAAGGAAGGATCTCTTTAAGAATAAAAGTGTGGGAACACAAGATTCTGAAAGGACTCAGGGGTAGATGAGGAGTTAGGTGTATGTTCCATAGGAGAGGATGTGACACCCGATTTGGATTCTTTCTTTGATTTTTGCCTAGCCAAAACCATGATGTAGAAAAGAAAAATAAAAACAAAATAACAATTTCTTTTTGAATTATCTCGCTTTTAATTTTGGATGAAATATGTACAAACTAAAATCATTCTAAAAAGTTTTTATCTTTTTTTAACTTTAAAATGCGAGAAAAAATAAAGAAAAAGGATAATTAGGGTCCTAAGAAATGGTAATCTAAGGATGGTTTTAGATATTTTGTTTTGGTACTCAAAGGTTATCTATATTAGTACCGATACATGGCTTGATACTTGGGGCTTGCTCCCCTCATGTCACAATCCCATAGCCAATGTGGGTGCTTAGCCAATATATACTGATGGTCCAGAAATTATACTTACCTAAAAAACTGAGTTGGTGTTCCCCTTGGTGGTGAAATCCAAGTGGGATCAATTGAAAAAAAGTTATTTTAAGGTGATGAAATCCTTGTCACTTTCCTTATGGTATGTGTTTAGATGTGTTAATTTATGACAATGATTTGGCTTGTGTGTGGATGAAGTGATGACTATGATAGATTGCTACCTAGATTATCTTATGTGAAAGAACCTAAGTAAGAAAGATGGATGTAATGTATTTTAACCTTAAAAGGAAAAAATGTAAATTTAATGTTCTTTGGATGAATTCACACCAAGAAAGGGAAAGAGTGAAAATTCAAGAATTTTGAATTTTTAAAATAAAACATGAGATCGAGGTCCCATCAGGCATGACAGAATGTTTTAGTATTTTTTTTGCTTTTTCAATATGGACTAATTAACTACTAAAAACAAAGTAAATGTAGGGTTTTGAAGATTACCTAGAGATGAAGGTTCATGGTGCACCATTGATCAAGATTTTATGGGAACTCCTCTTTGGCTGGGGAGGAATGACCTGAAAACCACACTAACAAAAAAATGGATTAATAGAAAAATAAGTGGGCTACCTGGTAAGAAACCAGTCCCAATAAGTGGTATACTTCCTTAGATGGATGTCAGCCCATGTTTAATATTTGAGTTTATAAATAAGCATGAAATTACAAGATATATATGAATAAGATATAAATAGACAATGCCAAAGACATATAATTTATAGTAAGATTAATATGATCAAAGTAATTATCCCAAAATTTAGTAGCAATATCAGCATCCCCTTGAATTACAACCAATTATTCATTAATGCTTTCTTGATTAAGTGTGAGAAACATAGTATAAAGACCTAATTCAAATGCAATGTCACTTTGATAAATGAGAAATGGTTGTTGAATAATGGGAAGATCAAATATGCTAACAATATCATGTGCTAATTTAGGCAGAGTCATCTACATATAAAAGACAAGTTTTCAAAAAATAGAATTCAAGTTTTTGACAAGTTTTTAGGACTGAGAATGTTATGAAAAAAGATTGTAATAATGTTTTAAAAGTTTAGCAGTGATTGATGATGATCCCAAAGGATCGATGTCGATTTAGATGGATCGACATCAATTTTGTGTAAAATTCTAAACTTTGAAAATAAAATATAGTAACAACTTATATTTTTGATAAAATAATTAAACCAAATGTAAAATAGTGATAGATAGACATAAAAGACTATAGATTTGAGATGCGAATAAATTAAAGTACAATAATAACCTTTATGGCTGAAAAAAACTTGGAAAGATGAGTTAAAGAACCTTCAAAATCCTTTGATAATCTCTCAAATAGAGGTTATACAAGATAACAAGATATTGATAACATATATACGTATGTTACAATGAGATTTTGGTAGAGTTTCAAAGTCCAAAAGTATAGTCCCCACCCTCCTTGAGCCATGGAGGTTCATTGTATATATATGGATCAACATCGATATGGGAGAATCAGTGTTGATCATGGAGGATTGGCATTGATCATGGAGGATGGACATTGATTAGCCCAATTTGGTGAAAAGTTGGCTTGGGTTGCTTCAAACCACGTGCCAAACTAAGTGAATGTAACACTAAGTTATTTGCATGGATTTTTGATGAGGGTAAGTTATTGGAAGGGTTGTTGGGAGATTGAATAGGTTTTTTTTTTAAGGATATTATGGTTAGAAATGGTAAAAATGGGGTTAATTACTATTTAACTATAGTAATTAAGTTTAATTAACCTATATGGTATAGGTAAATGGGTGAGGTTAATGTAATTATTTCAAATAATTATGAATGGGGTCCATTATGTTAGAAATAACATGATATTGTGATGACATACCACATTAATACATAAGGGTATATAAAAATAACATCTACAAGCCATCGATCTACTGTAAAGATTGGGTACTTACATGAGAAAGTAGGTAGCACTAAAATATTTTACTATTATTCTCCTCTTCTAATCTACTAGCCTACTGTACCCCAAAGGACTTTGACTCTGTCATGAGGCCAATTATGGAGTTTGAGCTTTGACTAAAAAAAGTAGATGTGTTTTGAATCACATCTTTTAGTGTGATTAGAATTTTAATAATAATTCTACCTCTTGTATCATTGACTTTTGTTTAAATTATTTGGCTTTTAACTTTTTATGTATTTTTAAAATTCCTCTTCCAATGGACTTGGAATAACCAATCATGATAACTGTAGTGATACACATGAATGAGCTATAGGCTAAGGTTAAAAGAATCTAAGTTACCAAAGATAAAGATTGACTAGGACACTTAGGCTTGATAATGAACTAGGATACGATCTTAAGTCTCAACCATGTATATGCTTAGTTTGAGAGAAAGGAAGAAGGAAAAATGGAGATTTAAAAAGTAGATTATTGTAAGGAGGTAGTAATGAGTAGTATTATTTGATAATTGATCACATGGTAAAATGGAGACAATGTCCAAAGGGAATAAGGTTTGTATAACCAAGTCACAATGATAATTAATTGTGAAAAATAGAGATAAGAAAGCAAATAATCATGAAGAACAAAAAAAAGAGTTTTGAGAAAAACTAAATAAAAAGAGAGAAAACAATAATAAAGAAATACAATCATATGTGAAATATAAATGATAAGATAAGTAAGATGTAGTATAACAAGTAAGATCACCATATATGATAAGAATTTTTTTGACAAAAAGTCAAATTATATAATAAATAGATAAAGATAAGATTGGAGCACACATCCAACCCAAATCAAAATGTGAAATCACCATACATGTGCTCATAAATACTAATAAATATATCCACACACATTATCTAAGACATTGGATAAATCTCTATGAAGTTGGAGATGAATTAATGCTAATGTTTTGTTAATATTCATTGAAAACTAGGAAAAAACTTCTTTTCTAATCTCCTCCACAAAAAAAGGAGGAATGCTCAAAGGATCATTCTGAGGAGGGAAATTAGGCAAGGGATGGTCAAGATAATGCATGAGAGTAGGCTCTATTAGAGATGTAAGAATCATTGGTGGATAAGGATCCATAGGTGAGGGAAGGTTCATGGGTGAAGGAATCATGGGTAGAGGCATAAAAGGTGGTTAAGGGACCATAGGAGTTGATGACACCACTTGAGGTGGAGCCATGGGAGAAAAAGGAGGATCCTTATTTTAGGAACAACCTATAGGAGGAGTGGTAGAAGGTATGAGAATGGATATAAGGTGATCCCTAGGATGTTGTTAAAAGATGAAGTAATGATCAGTATGATGGGTGCCACATAAATGCCATAGATAATATACCTCACCATACTTGGGTAGATATTTAGGAAGTACCTTCAAGGGAGGTATTGCTTCGTTTGATGATAGGGAATAAGGATGCAAAGTATCAATATATTGCTATAACTTATGACAATGGGTAGAAGAATGATTATCTATCTCATGAAAGCAACATATATGCTTGTGAGTGGTTTTAATAGAAAAAATGATGGAAGGAGGTCTAATAGGAGTGGAAGTAACTAGATAACACTCATAATCCCATTTTGTGGGTAGAGGATCCATCTTAGGCAAAGGAAACAAACCATCACCAAGGGAGGGTGATGATGAGGAAGGAATGGAGCTAGGCTAAAAAAAGGAGTAATGAAATTTAAAATAGTGGTAGGCTCAATAACAATATGAGTGGAAATAAGATCAAATATAGTAGGAGAAAGAATGGGCTCAACTATAGTGGAAACAAGAGTAGATTATAATAAGGGCTCTATTAAGGGAGGGGTAGGATCTCCAGAAGGTCTAAGGAGAGTTACACTAACCTTAGGGGTAAACCAACTATGAGGGTTAGGGTACTTAGCAAAATGGTAAGGCCTAGTCATAGCACGATCCATGAGCATAATCATACATATCTCCCAAAAAACTAGAGGTGTTGGTGCCATCTATACCCTACAATAAAAGGGAAAAATACAAAAACTAGGAGCTATAATTGAAGGAAAATGATGAGATACATGAAAAGACTCACGTAAAAAAGAATGATAATAGACAATTTTAGCATCATGAGCTTGTACAAGACTTCCTAATAACAAATTATCTAAGGAATAGCCATCATTGTAATCTGAGGTGTGAATGTCAATGATGCAAGTAGGGATTACCCTATCATCTAAGGAGGTATGGTAAATAGAATTCTTGGTATTGGTTAAGATTACAAGAATGTCATCTTAAGTAATCTTATGAGAGTGAGGTTGCAAAGAAGTAAGAAGACACAAGATATGATGAGGCAAGAGATCAATTTTTTTTATCTTTACGTTAATATCATCAAGATCATCATCATCAAAATTTAAGAGGTTAGGAGGAATGTTACCAATGAGCTCAAGATGTCCACTGTATCCTTGGGTTGAATTAATTGGAAAGTTAAGATGAAGAGACTCATGGAATTGTTTGGCAAAGGCTCAAGAGTAGGAATCTTGAATACACCATTTTATTGGAAATATTTAAGATTCTAAGGGTTAGTGTCACCTTGAATCCTATAAATGGCTCCATTATGAGGGAATTTAATGTATTGACAAGTGGAAGAAGCAATAACTCTCATGCAATGAGTCTATGGCCTACCAAGTAAGATCTTATAAGAAAGGGAAAATTTAAATATCATCACCTTCATGTGAATGGTGACAAGCGGGATAGTAATGGGAAGTCACATGCAACCTAGAGGAGGCATTTTCCTTCTATCATATCCTTGGTAGGTGATATGTGTATACTTGAGATTGCATTATGAATACCTAAAGGTCTTAATAAATTGAGATAAGTAACACACATGCTAAAAACTCATTAATAAATGCATGATTGACTTGGATATTTCCTATTTGGATGCTAATAAATAAAGGAGGATCATCCACATGAAACAGAATCTTGCTAGGAATCATAGAAGCTATGGGAAATTTTAAGGAAAGAAAAGTGTTTATGGTTTTGTCAACATTGATAGACATCTCTTCACATTATTTTAATATACTATCCTTGGATCCAGATAAAGCTACTTCTCATCCTACTAGGGGAGGATGAGGGACATTCATATTGAATAATAGTTGCATAAGATGGTTTATATGACATGGATAAGTACTCATAAGCTCAAATAATGGAATTTGGGATTAGAGATTAATGAGATAGACTATGGGATCCTAATCATCATAAACATAAAAATGTTGTTAGATATAGGTGCATAATGGTTAAGAAGGTTATTGGAAGGAAGAGCTGAAGTGCATTGAAATTTATTTTGATAAGAATGAGAAGGTTTGGGATAAGGTTGTAAATCATGTTGTGATGATGGAGCTAGTTCATGTTGATTTGGAGAATTGGTAGAAGAAGTGTTAATAGAGGCTTGATTATCATTAGTATTGGAAGATTATGGAAGAGTGGTAGAAATAAAATGGGAAGTGTTATCCAAGGAAGAATAAAAAATTAAATCATCAAAAGTAATAAGGTCATTTTGCCCCAACTCATTTAAATGAATTGGAGAAGAATTTGGGATAACATGATATGTTTGACAAGGAGTGTAGATAGGTTGAGAATTGATAAAATCAACCACCCTTCACATATTGGTCATGCTAACCACATTATCTTCAAAATTGGGTTCAACAAGACTTTTTGCATTATTGGTGGTAGGGGTGGATTTATCTTGATTATTTTAAATAGGTTGATGATTAGGAAGAGGGTCTTTATAGATAGGTAAATGAGCATTTTATTAGTTTAAGGCTTGATTTTTATCATGTGATTTATAGTCCTTAAAAATAATTTCATAAAGCTTGTCGATGCTTAAGAATGATATAATAATGATCAAAATAAGGTCCAAGAAGAGTGTCCATAGCTAAATTATGAAGTTGTCTATAGGTCTCATGAGAATGACCCCAACTAGTGTGAAACCAACAAAACTTGTTAGGATCATACTAAGATTTCATAGGATGAGTAGGGTGAAGTTCTCATGGAAGAGGCCTAGATAGATGCTTAATTAATTCAACTAAAAATGGAGGTTTGTGAACATTAATGTTGTTTGGTAAAAAGAAGTGAGGATTAGTATATTATTGAGAAGGGGGAACTGGTTCCAAAGATTGGTTAGGAATAATAACTTGAACATTATGAATGGTATCATAAGAATCTATAACATCATCATTGGTAATATTGTGGTTTTTGTTCTTTATTAATAAATGAGGACCCATAAAAGGTTGGGGTGGATTGAATTAATGCATAAGGAAATATTATAATTTAGCTTAGTCAATAGCCTCCTCCAATGTACACAGAGAGAGAGAGTGGAATTGATATTATAATTTAGGAAAAAGGGAATTGGTAAAGATATGGAAAAGATTTCCATCAGCCTTGTTGTGTTCACATTTATTTGACAAAGTCTTCCATATTTTAACAAAGGCTTCAACAGTTTCATTTTCATTTTTTTTTGCAATTTATGAAATGGGCCAAAGGGGTTTTTGGGAAGATCACTAGTTTATAATTATTTAACTAAAGAATTCACTAAATATTCCAAACTATTAATGGAATGAGGTCTAATTTAATTATACCAATCCAAGTCATCACTTACAAGGGTTTTGGTTAGGAACTTGGTAGCAGCAATGGTGTTTAATTTGACTGAATCCTTATAAATATTTCTAAATGTCTTAAGATGAAGGGTAGGATTAGTTGATCCATTATAATAAATTATAGGTGTTATACCTCCTATGTCAATGTTAGAAATTTGAGTAGTAAGTTGTTTATTTTGAATATGCTTAATGGTTTTGTTTATTATAGGAGGTTGAGGAATGAGATTTCCTTGAGAATATTGAAGAGGAGGTGGGGGAACATTTTGGTTATGTGTGCCCCAAGCCATTGGTTATGGATGAGATTGAAGGTGGAGAAGATGGTTTTGCATTCTCATCATTTGATTTATGTTATGAAATTGAAATTTATTCATTTGATTGAGAGATTGAAAAAAATTTGATGTGTTTGATTATCATTAGTAGAAGCATTAGGGTTGGCATTAGTGTCTTGGGTACCACTATTGGTATTGATATGAGTTTGATAAGAATTATGAGAGTGTGATGCACTTATGGCAAAATTTGATTATGTAGCAAAAGATGGACTAGTGAATGGTTGAGAGGAAGAAGAATTAGAAGCGTGATTGCCTTGGGTAGAAAATGAAGCACTAGTAGATGGATTAAGGATAGTGGATCTTAAGAGAGGCCCAATAGATGTAGAACCTACCATTTTAGTTGAGATACTAGGCATGGAGGTATAAGAAGTCATGGTATAAGAAGGGGTCAAAATCAAAGGAAGAGGCTGATAATCAAAGAAAGTGTTACCCCCAAATCTAGTTGAGAATGTAGGAGTTGGTGAGTGAGGATTTCAACTTGACCACTAATCATAAGATTGTAAATGATAGAAGGATCCTTTCCTTGATGTTGAAGAAATTTAGAGATAAAGAAGAGCATTTCAGGAGTATACTCTAACTCAGGTTGGTCCTCTAAGAAAAGAGGATAATTATGATGCAAAGAGGTATTAAGAGGGGTCCCATAGTTCATTGTGTGAGTGGTAATATGAAAATTACTAAAATCTAAGAGAGGATCCCTAATTTATCTATGGGAGACCCTATGAGGATTGGTAAAGTTCATCATGTCTACTGATTATAACTTAGTGTCACTATAAAGTAGAAAGTTCATGATGAAGGGAAAGGAAGGAAGATGAGAAAACAAGAAAATAAGGAGTGATTGAAATAATACAGGGTCAACTAGATCGACCTAGCACAAAAATAGGGATGACAAAACTATACAGGGTTGATCTAGTACAGTGCATAGAGACTAGAAAAAGAGGTAAAAGGGGTTGCAAATAGTAAAAGGTTGATTAGGTTAATCTTGTACAATGCACAAAGGATAGAAAAAGGTAAAGGGTTTAATAGGTCAACCTAGTACAATAGATAATGAAAATGAGAAGGGTAATAACAAGTTATGAACTAAAAAAAGACAATTTTTTTAGTTAATCTAGGAAAGTAAGAACTGAATGGAAACAAATAGTCAATTAGATCAATGCTGGCCAATATAATTTAAGCACATAATACAAAACCTTGCACTAATGATAGCTAATACAATTTTTTGCACACATAATTGAGCAAAGAGCAAGCAATCAACTTGAAAAGTAAAGAGCTAACTAATTGGTCAACCTAAAAAGTTTTATTAGATTTTTAAGAATATGATTTTAAATGTGATGGGAAGTTGGATATAAGCAAGGAACTATATATCAATCTAAGGATGCTTTTAAGTAGTTTAGGATGAAAAAGACTATAGTGGTAATGATAAAAGCTTGGTATTAGGGCCTACCCCTCACTTCACACACCATAATGATAAGGGTATTAGGTACTTAGCTAGAATATACCATTAACCATGATTTATATTTGACCAAAGCATCAAGTCAGCTTCCCCTTTGGTGATGAAATCCAAGTAGGTTGGCCTTGGGTAGACAAATGTTAAAATGTTTGTTTCATTTTTAAGATTTGGCTATGTGTGTATAAAATAAAAATAATGAAAATAAATAGTTAATTAAAAACCCCCTAATTAGACTATGTGAACTATTTTAAGCATGCAAGCAATAAGAAAATAAAGGTGTGAACTAATTGCTACCATATAGAGATTAATTCCAACTTAAAAGAAGGTATAGTTTTAACATTATATGCACAAAATATAGAATGGGGTCAATAGGGTCGAACCTGTCATACAAAAGTAAGGTCTAAAAATGAATGGGGTTAGCTAGGGTTAACCCAACTATTTAGACAACACACATAACATAGAACTGGGTCAACATGGTTGATCAAATTGACTGTATAGAGGTAGTTTTGAAGACTACAAATTATGAAAGGAAAGACAAAAAAGAAAGAGATAGAGAGATAGAAATGAACCTTGGTGGATCAAAGATGCTAAAAATGAATATTTCTAGTTAAGAACCTTGTAATATGCTTGAAAAATCTACTAAATGGGTTGACTAGGTCGACCAAGCTTTATAGAATCCTTTTATGGAGTGCCTAGAATGTACAAGTTTGACTGGGTTAACCTAGTAGCTGAATATGGATGCTTGAAAGTGTACAAAGCTGATTGGGTCAACCTAGTAGTATGAAATAGAAGTTTGAAAGTCTAGAAACCTATACCAGGTCATCTAAGTTGATCCAATTGCCTATTGTTATGAAACTATGCATAAAGATTAGAAATGGGTTGACAAAGTTGATCCAATATGATAGATATATGATCAAAATAATGGTAAAAAGAATAAAAGAAAGTGAAATAAATCTTGTAAGGGTTAGTTTCACATTAGGTTCACCAGAATATATGTAATTACAAATGCATAATGTCTATAAATCAATCTTGGCTCAGAGAAGATAGAGCATACCTATACTTCTGATTCTAGATACATTTGTTAAGTGGGAGCATGACTAATATGGGGATCAGTAGACCCAATTAGGAGATCATTTATCACAATACACCATATGAGGTAGGGTTCCAAAGTCTACAGTCTAACAAAATCATGCAACAACCCTAAAAGAGTCCTAAGGTTTAATAAACAAGAAAGTAAATCTAATCTAGTCTACACCAAAGCTTATGGCACAAAGTGGGGGTTAAAAACAAAATAAACAACTAAACTATACATGCATAGAAGACATATACTCATGTCAATGTATATGAAATCCTAATGCATGGAAGAAAGAAGCACAACTACATTATCTACTATTATTACAAATGATAAATAAAGTTAGGAATACTTACCTTGAAGATGAACTTGTTGAGCCTCAATCTCTCCCTTGGCCAAGGTGCTTCATAAGAGATTATTGTGGTATGTAAAGATAATAAAGACAAATCAGCTTTAGGCTACACAACCTATCTATACATCCAAAAGACTCCATAAGATAAGATCCATATCTCCAAAGAAAGTATGGAACCTTAAGATTTATTCCTCAGGTAGAATGGTCAATAAGCATATGGTCATTCACACTTATTATTCTTCACTTCTCTTCTTATAAATGGTTGGAAATGAACTTGTATATATAGGCAGATCTTCCCCTAAATCCTCCCAAAAATGTTGGCTATATAGGGTAGACCTTGATCGATCCTATATGTTTTAGGGATAATTCACTAGGTTTGAGCTAGGTCAACTAAAAGGCTAATAAACCCAAAAAGTGAAAAATAAGCCTGAAATATACAGGGTCAACCCTGGTTGACCTAGTACAACTGATAGTCCAAAAGGGAATTAAGGAAATAAAAGGAGGATGGAAAGAGGAACATGATTAGAATGGGTAAGGTTGAGAATAATTAGTTTAGGTTTAATGTTTTTAGGAGATGAGTGTGTAGATGGCAAGTGAAAAAAGGGAAAACAATCTTATGATGCACCAATGGTCTACCCACCCCTTTCCCAATGCATCCCTTAAGGCATGCACTTAAAGATATTGAGACTCGACAAGTTCCTACAAAATACTAAGTGTCAGTAATCAATAAAAGTTTGAATATATTATGTGTATACAATTTCCACTCTCATATTACATGGTAACCAACTGTCCTTCTAAATGCCTGGTCTAAGTATTGTTATAAGTGGAGTGAAGAGACCAATACATACATATAGTCAGTAAACTCTATGATTGTCATCAATAAGTAGATGGAACCAAGCCTAAACAATCATGTTCATAGAGCAATAAGCTTTCAAGGTGCAAAGAAGATCCTCAAAGTGGAAAAAATGAATTTGAGCTATCCAAAATGGTTTAAAATTTGTTGTGACAACTAATTATTCAATGTACATAGTCCTATATTACATAGTGACACCTACAATTTCTAATAGGGGTTTGAATGCATTTTTAAGAAGGCAGAACAATGTTGAAATAGAGATGCTTGAAACTCAATTGAGACCTTCATTGAGGTCTAAGAACACTAAGAAACATCATGGTAATAATGGTAAAGTCATTACATGGTAGACATACGTAAGGCCTTGTTCATAAATTTGAAATGTTTAAATTGAGACACTTTACCTTAGTTTCTTCAAATCATGTTTTGCCCATATATTTGGTCTTCTCACAGTAGAATGTCTTGAGGTTTAGATAGGTCTAGTTATTTCCATCATGAAGACCATTCCTAAGGTCAATGTATGAACATGAATTTTTTTTCCTTAATCAAGAGATGAGGATGTTTGAAAGGTTTGTAACTTAGGTAGGTTCTAACCTAAAACATTCAATGAATACTACGTTAAAATGGCTAAAAGCAACCAACTTGTAGTGGTGAGTGAGACTATATTCTCCAGGCATGAAAATGAGCTCAATTTGGTTTGAAACGACCTTAATGACCTCAATATGGTCAAAAAATATGGAATATTGTGTCTAATAACACATCACCACCTATAGGGGTCCCTTATTATCTCAAAATTCCACCTATAGTTTGATTATAGACTAATAGTATTTGGGAGTAGGTAGTTTAGAGGTTAGCATAGCCTAAGGCATGATAGAGATAGTATGAGGTGACCTTGATGAATTAAAAAATATCCTATGTCATGGAACATAATTCCCAAATAGGGACAAATACCTACAAGAACCTCATTTTCCTAAGGTGAATGCAACCTATAGTCAACTCAATCTATAAACTTGCCAAAGCAAGTGGAGAGAGATGGTGTGAAAGGCTATTAGAGATGCATGGTGGATGGAACATATAGAATCCAATCTTAAAGTTATGATTCCATATTTTATGGGCTTCTTATATGGAGGAAATAGAGAAGTTGAACTGAAAGTCAATCTATCGTCAAGTCCAACCGTACATTCCTACATACAATCATCAATGCTATAAGCTATTCTTAGGTTTTTAGATTGTTAAAATACCTAAAAATATGATCCAAATTTGAAATTTTATACATATCACTTCCATGTCATAATAAAACATATCATAACTTTACTTTGGTTGATCAAACAAGGGATATTCCCTTTATTTTGTCCTAGATAGAGGGCACTCGTAGATAGTCCAAAGTTGCAGGTAGAATGTGTGGATGATAGAAGGATGACAAAAGGAGTCTTTAAGTACCATGAAATGTTTTCTAAATTTTATTTGAGCATGAAAAAAAAGGAGAAGACCTCATAGTCTTGAGAAATTAGTCAGGGGAGGTTTTAGTTCATGAAATATAGGCTAGGCCTATTATGCCTAGAATAGGCCTAAGCCCTATAAGGGTATAAGTTCATTTTTATGACCATGTTAACTCTAAAATGAATTATATGACCTTAAGGGGAGAGAATAAGACTCTTTAGAGCAATTATTTTGAAAATAACAACCATAAAGGGGTCATTTTTGGCTCAGATTCATTTTAGGGTGTCTAGAATGTAGTCTAAATCTCAATAAGCCAACTTTAACCACTCATACCTATACAAAATAATTGTATGGTGACCCAAGGAGTTAGTAATGGTTTAAGGAGGTCCCTAACCTATTATTATGGAAATTATTTTGAGGTTTAAACATCTAAGTTTTAATAACTATGACTAAGAGACAAAACCTACTAAAACCCTCCTAAACTCTTGTCTAAGACATAATGGAGGAAATATAAATAGATATGCATCTAGGAGGAGTATTTTGGTCTATAAAGTATTTTAAATTTTTTTATCACTCTCCCATTCTCATTTTCATCAAATTGGTATGTACCCTACTTATACGAATAGGGCATTAAATAAGATTTTTACAAGTTTGTGATTGCTTTATAGGTGCAAAAGAAGATGAATAGGTGAGATCCATTGGAGGGGGTACATTGAGACTTATTATAAATATACATATTCATTTATCACTACATATGGTCATGGAAACATCTCTACTAACTCATTCATCTCAGGCAGTCATGGATAGAGATTGAATATAAAGAGTGACTACCTACTGAAAGGGTGAGAAGTTGGTTTTTGGACCTTTTTAAGGTCTAAATCATGGAGTGTAAGGAAAGGGTCTCTATAAAAGTGTCTTAAAACCTATATAATGTATTTTATTAAGCAACTAAAGTCCACTTGGGTGAAAAATGTGAAGAATGAGGCCAAGAATGCTAATGAATGTTTGTAAATTATGAGTACAAGTATCCTAAAGATGGCTAACAATTATGGATGTATATGATGACTGACATGACATGTTTACAATCCACCTAAG
Organism: Torreya grandis; assembly: GCA_037957365.1. Taxonomy (NCBI): domain Eukaryota; kingdom Viridiplantae; phylum Streptophyta; class Pinopsida; order Cupressales; family Taxaceae; genus Torreya; species Torreya grandis. Next base: position 763,008 of record JARHVA010002396.1, on the reverse strand, counting down.
ATAGTGCACATGTATCAACTCTCCCTTATCCAATTTCAATCTCTCAAAATATACCTAATCATGAAGGTAATTTCAAGAAGGTAGTTGAATGGTATCTATGCTAGTTTGAGGAGTTTCTATGCTTCAAATGAACAGTTGTCCAAGAAGACATTCTAGACTTATATTATTCACTCAATTATTATTCAACTTAACTAGTCCTTATCACTTGACACTTGTTCTTATGACCTTTAAAATTTATTCTTGTCTCTCCTCTCACACATTATATAAATACAAGCCATTTTGGATTTTGTATTCAATTCCACACATGGTATGGAAAAACCCTACTAGTGTGATACTATATTTTAACTTTAATATAATATATGCAATTTGGTTTTGAGTTCAAAATTTGTATCATCTAGTGTGTCAAGTGGTGTATAGTGAAAGGTCAAGTGATTAGTGTCTATCCTTGCTTTCTCTAAACCCTTTCATGTTTGATGTAAGTATCCCTCTCTCTAATAGGTCACATGAAGTTTAGATAGTTCATTTTTCCATATTAAGTGTAATATAACCTATGGTTCACTCACTTTGAGTAGTTCAATGCATATTAGCTCCATGTTTAAAATACTAATGTTAGAGCATTTCAAGATTTTGAGACTAGTATTGTAGGTCATGTTTTATAGTGAAATGGTATGGTAGTCTAGTGGAGATATTTTTGGTGTCTCACCTCTTTATAATAAATTACTTTCCATATTACTTCTATCCCTTTTTATCTAAGCAAATAGTTAGTGTAGGTGATAAGCAAGCAAAGAGTAATCTAGGGAGCTAGCCCTTAAACCCAGAGGTTTACCTCTATCATAGGCAACCCACAGGCCTAAAGGTATTCTAATGTTTCCAAAATATTAGAGTGGGTGTGAAAAACCAAATACAAGGTGAAATATTTGGTGACAATAGTTATGTCATGCCTGGTGGGACCATTTTCTCAAAGACATCTTGTCGAGGTGAATGCTGGTCTTGATAAAATCAAAGCTACATATGTTATTCTACTCAATATTTGGTGACTCTATTCAAGGTAATATCTAGTTTTAGACCATTTTTATATTAGTTATTATGTTCATACTTTATGGCCCTTACTAGGCAATAGTAAATGTATCAATTGTATAGACCCACTCCTTCAATCTAGACTTCATATTTAAGTTCAACACCCTCATCCTATCTTGACCTTTAAATAACATGACTTTATAAGACAAGAAGATCAAGAGAGTAAAGAGGAACTTGAGGACAATATGGCTAGGCAACATGCCTTCCTAGAATTTTACACTAAAAATCCCATCCATCTCAATTCATATGATAATATATCCCCTAATTCTACTAAGAGTGTTCCTATATTCAATGGTGAAGGTCATGTCACTCCTAGTGAACATATTAGGGACATCTCAAATTTTTGTATCTCTTATAATGTTATTTAAGTCAATATTTCCATTAGACTACTTGTCATGTAACTTAGAGGGAAAACACTTGAATGGTATATGACATCTCTTAGAGGGTGTATCATAACTTGGGATGATTTTGGAGAGCTATTGACATCAAGGTTTGAATCCAAGAGTTATCGCACATCACTCATTCATTAACTCAATGTGATTCAAAGAGCCCCTAAAGAGACAATACATGATTTTAATGAGAAGTTCTAAAGGACTTAGAATAGGTTACCTTCTCCCATGATATCACCTACAAGTTTTGTATTCCATATATATGTAATGTATATTGGAACTAATATATCCATAATGTTGTAGTCCATGGGTGGTTACACCTTACCTAAAGCATATGAACTTGCCATTAGAGTTGAGAATGGCCAATATAATATGGAAAATTACCTCCAAAAGTCTCCATGACTTTGATGCCAAAAATGTATACTAATACCTCAAGTGTTGCTCAAGTCCCAAGTGCAAATTACAAGCCTAGAGATGCCCATAATAAGGCAAAAAATTTTATTGATAAAGATGCAAGGATACAGGCCTTAGAAGCTCAGATTAGGCACCTCAATCTACAATATGGTGTTAATAAAAACCCATCTCCCTCTCCTCAACAAGGAAATAGGTTCCCACCTCAATAATATGGTCAAGGTCAAGGTCAATGACAACCTAACTTCAATAGGCCTATTAATACATATAATCCAAATTCCATCTCCAACACAAGAGCCATGGTCCTGGTGCATAGTAACTTGGTATAAAGAGATGAATGGTAGAAAGGCCAATTCATAGATGAAAATTAATGTGGTGAGAAAGATTTGGTAGCCAAAAGAGGGGTTACTCCTCAGCTATAAATAGAAGATGAGAGTCTCATGTGAGCAAATGAAGGATGGCAACCTCAAGGAGTGAGTTTGACTAACTTTTTTAATTGAAGATACTTATATACTCAATCAAAATTATTTAGTTGAAAATAGTAATAGAGAAAAGAATAAGGCTATGGGAGATTCTTATGGTGTTCATACAAGCTCAAATATCCCTCTTACAAGGAATTAAGGTGTGAGTTCATGTATGATAGTCCCTACAACTTCTGCAACTTCTTCAAATCAAAATGTTGGATGGGTGAATCAAAGTTATCTAATGTCTCAAGATCCAAAATCTTATTTGTCTTCAAGGATACAAGAAAAGGTGAGTGATCCTATTTTGAATATTATGAATTCTTTGAAGAGTGCTAAGGTATCTATGTCTCTTGGGGAAATGCTCCACTTTCTTGGTTAAAAAGAGCTCCTTCAGGAGCAACTCTCCCAAATCCACCTTAGCCCTCAAACATCAAGTCATGGTAATGTTTCCAACACCAATTATCCAAATAACATTGTAGAACCCTCTTCTAAATTTGAAAATCCTCCACCCTTCTACCTAACCCTCATTGTTGGAGATAAAGTTGTTGACAGCTACATAGTGGATAATAGGGCTAGTACTTTAGTGATGTCCAAGATTGTGGTAGATAAATTGGGTATAAAATATGAACCATATGGTAAGGGAGAGATTCAACTTGATGGGACACCTACTAAGTTATTAGGACTTGTCAAGGGTTTGAAAGTTTTCCTACATGATCACCGAAGCTTCCTTATTCTTTAAGATATAGTAGTGGTTGATTTACCTACTCACTTTTATATCTACCTCGAAAGGGATTTCATAGACAAGATAGGAGGATATCTCTTAGTTTATTGGTATTTATTGGTCTTCAAGATAAGGTATGGAGAAAAGGTAATAATCATAACTCAACCATTAGCTAAGTTTCATATTGATCCCTATGTAGAAACAAGCTCTAATCTCAACTGCACAATCAATGATCAAGAAGACTCTATTGTGGATGATGGAACATTTTCTAATATTGAGGGTTATTTGACCTTTTCCTAGATGAGTATGGTGAAGACACTTATGGACATGATCCATACACTTACTTTGAATAAACTGAATTTGGCACAAACATCATCTATGAGATAGGTGATGGAAAATCTAAGGTATGCATTGATAATTCTTTATACAAGTTACTGAGGGTAATTACATGATTCATTTGCATGATGATGATGTTATTCAAATCATGATAGATCAAGATAGTGATAAGGACAATGGAATTCTACTTATACTTGAAGGATGAGCCCATGAACATGACAAACTAAATAAGAAAATGATCTATGGTAAAGGATTCATGCCATAAGTCAAGAATTTGAATAGTTGAGTAATTCTACTTCTCCTCCTAAAAAACATAAATAAGATAATAGGGTTGTTGACGAACCTAACAATAAGGCTGTTGAGTATCTTATCGAGCATGAAGGACAACATCTTGTTAAGCATGAGAGTGTATGTCAAACTATTCCCAAAGAGGTTGCAATCATGAAGGAATCAAATGAGACCAAGGTAGAATTTTTTGTGTTTGAGGAGAAGTCAACACCTCAACCTGAGGTTGAACCACTTTTAGTCCTAATAAAGTAGAAGGAAGACAAACTTGATGGTCCTATACATCAAGTGCATCATGATAATAAAGAGGGTAAAGTTGAGATCACCTTGATGAATCTTAAGTTTTAGTTTGAGGAGTGTCAAGTAGACATGGTATATGTCAATCAAGTTACAAATCCAAGTAGGATTCTTGGAGAGATAGGAGTGTCTTTAAAACCTCCAAGCAGCACACTTGTAAAAAAAAGAAGAGATAAAGATATGTATTTTCACCATCAACATGAACAAGTATTTGTTGATAAATATGCTTCACATGATGGATTACTTTCATAGAACATTAAGGATGCAAGAGGTACCATATTTAACCCTGGTTAAAGCATGGTGAGTTTTTCTTCACCTCAAGTGTTTGAGGTCTTATATATACTATGATAGGTATGTGTCTTTGCTTATGTTATGTGTTTTACCTAAGTGTCCTTGAGAACACAAGTGTGTTTCCTTTGGTGTAGTATCTTGTGTGTCTTGTTTTATATTATTTGGTGTGTTTTCAAAGGAAATTCAATTTCCATATAGTTCATAAGTGACTCTATATCCAAATGGATAGGAGTAGGCTTGTGGTCTTTGGCATAGTTGGCTTGCCACCCCTAAGAAATCACCAAAATATTGACTAATTTGACCAAAAGTCAAATTATGTCAACCCCCTATGTAGTTTAAACTTGTCATAGGGTCCTCTAGGATGTAAAGTGTGTCCCATGGTCTTAAAAAAGGTCATATAATGTGATTTACCTTTGTCATAGTTGTATAGTTGGTCTTATGTCATATAGGGGTCATTTTTGGGCCAGTTATTAAACTTGTATGGGTTCCCCATAGTAGATAAGATTTAAAAAGGCATATTAAACATTCTCCATGTTATAATATGTTATAAGAACTATTTTAAGATTGAAAAAATGTAGTTGCTACATTTAAAATAAGAAGACCAAGTAGTTTCATATGGTTTTCAATTATTGTATGACCTATGCAGTAGTTTTGGCACATGAGAGGACTTATAAAGTGACTCTTTAGGTCCCCTTAACCTAGTTCAATGCTTGGGTAGCTTTGAGAAGCTCAAAAATTTCAAAAATCCATTATGTCTTTTCATCATTCTCCTAGAGAAGCAAAAGTGCTCAACTAGTCTTTGCATGGTATGGACAGGAGGAGGTGAGTTGGGGAAAATGATTTTCAAGGATGATAACACTCTTTGGATACATAAAATCCATGGAAATAGTTAGAGTATTGGTTTCTTATGCTCTATGAATCATTGATAATAAGGTCTACTCCTCTTTTTTTCCTACACATCCCTATGGCCTTCAAGTTTTCTCTCTGCTTGCATAGTTCTATGAAAACTAGGTGCTGCATGTGTTCTAAAAGGGCATGAACACCCTTATCACATGGTTACTTATTTGGTATGCATGTTTTGAGTTCAAATAATTGGCATGAACTATCTTAATTTTCTAGGAGGACTCCATTGATAGTCTATAGATAATATATTCACTCTTTCAAAGCTTACCTTACTATAGTAGCTTTAGAACAAATATGGAATGTTGTTTCTACACTAATATTGCATGGTAGCCAATTGTCATTCTAAAGTTGTGGTATAAAGGTTGTTCTATGTGGAGTAAAGAGACTAATACATACACATAGTCAATAAACTCCATGATCATCATCAATAGTCAAATGAAACCAAGCTTGAGTAGTCATGTTCATGGAGTAGGAAGCTTTTAAGGTGAAAAAAAGATACTCAAAGTGGAAAAAATGAATTGGAGCTATCCAAAATGGTTTAAGACTGGTTGTGACAACTAATTATTTAATGTACATAGTCCTATATTACATAAGGACACCTACAAGGTTCTAATAGGGATATGAGTGCAATTCTAAGAAGGCAAAGCAATGTTGAAATGGAGATTCTTGAAACCCACTTGAGACCTTTATTTAGGTCTAAGAAAATTAAGAAGTATCATGGTAAGAATGGGAAAGTCATCATATGGTAGATAGACCTAAGACCTGTTGGAGAGTTATCATGATGATGTCATGGTGATGTCATGGAGGTGTCCTAGTGAGTGGATGAAGTGACTTGATAGTCTAAGTGACAATGACAAAGTGTGCAATTTTCTTTTCCTAGTATGCTTGAAGAAGGCTTGGTTGATCTTTAGAGTTTGCATGGTTTGAGATGTTTAAGGCTGAGTCTAAAGTATTGAGCATGTGAAAGAGGTCCCATAAGAAGTGTTCTATGCTTTAAAAGCTTGTGTGTATGAGTGGTATTCATCTGGTTATTCATTGTGTTCATCTAAAAATTTTGGTCTATTATTTTGGTTCAGCGGTAGAAAATCTGGGTAGGTAATTTGATGACATCATAATTGGAATGTGTGGATGAGTCAGGGGGAGTTGGTCATATGGTTGTCATCACATTAGTCCCTAGTTATTATGTGATATATCTCAAGTCATGTGATGAAGTGTGGTCAAATATATGAGGATGCAAAGTTGGCTACTTAGACATAATTCACTATTCCCATACTTAGCCAAATTTGCAAAAGGGCTCAAGAAAATCCAAGTAAGCATGTTGATGAGGTAAACATTCACATGAGTGGAGGTGTTAGGACAAAATGATCATATGGGTTTATTAATTTTTGTGCCTAGTTTCTATGCACTAATTCTCATATCATGTGACTAAGTGTGACAAAAGAGTAAAGTTGGGCTCTTAGGTAGTTTGACTATGTTTTCCCATACTTAGCCAAATTTGCAATGTGGCAAGAAGAGTCAAGTAAGCATATTGATAAAGTTATATATTACATGTGTGGATGTTTCAAGAGAAGGTGATCATATAGACTATTTAAGTTTTGAGCCTAGTTTATTTTTGCTAAATTTTAGATCATGCGATGAAGTGCATCAAAAGATATGTTTGAGAAAATTTGGCCTTCTAGGTAGTTCCAGGCATAGTTGGCTTTGTGGAAAAAAATTATAAGTGAGCATGTTGATGATGGAATATATCACATGTGTTTGGGTTCTAGGAGAAATTTTTAACATGGTTGGATTATCCTATGTGAGGAGATCATATGGTCCAATTTTTAAGAAATGCACTTGAGTGAAGCAAAAGATATGGAGGTATAAAATTGACCTTCTAAGTAGATAATCAAGGTTCCCATACTTAGTAATTTATACACAAGTTAAAGTTTAAGAAAAATAGATAGATCACATTAATCTAATAAGTTAGGAAGTATTGAGATGAGAACAAGTGTTTTTTGTATAACATTGAATAGAGATAAAGATAAAGATTCTTGCAAGGATCAATGGTGAGTGGGAGTACAAATAGAGATCAATGATGCATATTAAAGTCAAGAGGTCAAAGTGAATAATGTTTAAATTTTGAGAATTGGTACCTATGCATTAAATTTTAGAGAATATTGATGGTGAAAGATTGATATAAAGTTGAGAGGGCATGAGATGTGATCATAGTGTTCAAAGTTTAACTGTAACCGTTTGTTTTTGAACATTTGAATTTGTAAAGGAAAAACTAATGCTATATATTTTGGCTATAACTTTCAATCCAGGTAGAATTTACTCATGGTGTAAAAAGAGAAATTGTAGAGGACTCTAAGGCACATCTAAAAATAAAAATTTTAAGATTTAAAAATGTGTATAATCATATCTATGAAGGTTAAAAGTTGACTGTGTTTTTGTATATGTTATGCAAGTGACCCAAGAAGGATAATTGAGCTTGTGCAGATGCTGTTTCGATGTTTCATGATGAATTGGCTATTAGGGACTATTTTAAACTCAATGGGGATCATATGTGTGCATTATTAAGGTTTTAACATTCATATATAGTATGAACAAAGATTAATAAGTTGATTGTGTATTTGTTCATGATGTTCCTATGTACCAAGTCGATGTTTGAGTTGTTTGAGCATACACAGAGGTGAGAAAAGTTGATTGTGATAATTTGAGGATATTTAAGGGTACATAAGGAGTGGAACCATTTAATTTAAAGTGGTATTATTTAATTTTTTTGTTTGATGAAGTTTTAATGGATCAAATGGGTTCACATGAGACCTATAAGAGCTACAAGGGCCTTATTAAAAGGTGTAACTACTTAAGGGTGCCCTATAGATGCTATGGATGACATATGAAGATTGTACTAAGATATGTATAGATGAGCTAATTGCCTTAAGGGTTAAGGCATGACTATTGGTTAACCAAGATGATGATGATAATGAATGATCTATAAATAGTGAAATCAAAAATGGTGATTTCTAGATTTGAAGGAGAGACTTGGGAGAGATTTGAGAGAGGCATGTGTGTGTGTTTTATGGATCAAAGGAGGGGTAGAGTGACCTTTAGATGAGTTGAAGATTAAAAAAAATTGAGAACTATTTTTGTGGACTATAGGTCATAATTCTATTGGCATAATAGTGCTCTTGCTGTTTGAGTATGAGCAAAGGTGAAGAGTGATAATCAAAGGTCCATCATCAGATGTTCAAGACATCAGTTCAAAGGTGGATGTGTTCATAAGTGTTGTTGTTGCTTCTTAATATCTAGGTGGTTTAAAATTCCTTGCAAGATGAAACTTGCTAAAAAGTCTAGTTATTGTTGTAGCTCAACTAGATAGGTGTTATAGTACCTTATGGGATTGTAGTCTCACTAAATAGGGATTATAGTTCCTTAATTAGTTTTATCTAGTATAAATTAAATATTATTGTTATAGGATAGTAGTCCAATTGTAGGTTCCAATGGGTTTTCTCTCCCAAGAGGGTTTCTCATATATGCCATGTGTTATATGCTTGATCTTGCATTGTCTTTCTTGTTCATTGCTATGAATGATGTGTATGCCTCATAAATGTATGTATTGATTGATTAAGAGTTTGAAAGGTTTGGAACTGAAGTTGAAATATTTGGGCTCACTAATTCACCCTCCTCTCAGTGATTGTACCTCTAACAAGGACTTTTTCACAAATTTGAATTGTTAAAACTATGACACTTTACCTTAGTTTTTTTGAATCATGTTTTGCCCATTTATTTGGTCTTCTCACAGTAGAATGTCTTCAGGTTTAGATAGGTCTATTTATTTCCATCATGAATCCCATTCTTAAAGGAAATCTATGAAAATTAAAATTTGTTTGATTAATAAATATATAAGGATATTTTAAAGGTTTCTAACCTAGGTAGGTTCTAACCTAAAACATTCAGTGAATATTGAATTAAAATGGCTAAAAGCAACTAACTTGTAGTGGTGAGAAAGACTGTGTTATCTAGGCATGAGAATGAGATTAATTTGGTTTTAAATTACCTAAATGACCTCAAGAGGATTATAAAATATGATATCTTGTAAAAAATATCACATCACCACCTAAAAGGGTCCTTTCTTCTCTCAAAATGCTACTTATAGTTTGATTATAGATTGATAGTATTTGGGAGTGGGTAGTTTGGAGGATGGCATAGCCTAAGGCATGCTATGGATAGTGTGAGGTGACATTGATGAATTAAATAATATCTTAAGGCATGGAAAATAATTAAAAAATAGGGAAAAACACCTATATGAACCTCTTTTTCCTAAGCTAAATGCAACCTACAATGAACTCAGTCTATAGACTAGCCAAGGCATGTGGAGAGAGATGGTGTGAAAGGCTAGTAGAGATGCATGGTGGATGGAATATATAGAAGCCACTCTAAAAGTTATTATTAAATATTATATGAGATTATTATATGGAATAAAAATAGAGGTTAAATTAAAACTCAATCTACAATCAAGTTTAACCCTGCATTCTTGCATACAGTCATCAATGCTATAAGCTAGTCTTAGGTATTTGGATTGTTAAAAGACCTATAAAGATGATCCAGATTTGTAATTTTGTAGAGAAAACCTCCATGAATTAATAAAACCTCTCATAAATTCACTTTTGATGAAAAAATAGGGGAGATTCACTCTATTTTGTCTCAGATAGAAGACATTCCCAAATAATCCAAAGTTGCAGGCAAAATGAGTTGATGATAGAAGGATGACATAAGGAGTCTTTGGGAACTATGAAATTTTATCTATAGTTGATTTGAGTATGAAAAAAAGAGTATAAGACCTAAAAATCTTATGAAAGCATTTAGGGGAGGTTTTAGGTCATGAAACATAGGTCATTCTTATTATGCCTAGAATAAGCCTAAGCCTTATAGGGTTCTAAGTTCATTTCTATGACCATGTGAACTCTCTAATGCATTAGATGACCTTAAGGGGAGAGCATAAGAATTTTTGGAGCCATTAGTTTTTAGAGAACAACCACAAAGATGACATTTTTGGTTGAGACTCATTTCAAGGTGTCCAGAATGTAGTCTAAAGCTTGATAAGCCAACTTTAAACATTCATAACTATAAAAATTGATTACATGGTTCACGAAGGACATAGGAATGGTTGAAGGAGGTATGTATCTTGTTCTTAGTAATTTTTTTTTGAGTTTTTAATGTCTACATTTTATGAACTATCACTAAGAGCTAAAACTTGCTAAAATACTTATCTAAATCCTGATGGAGGAAATACAAATAGAGATGCATTCAAGATGGGTAGTTTGGACTAGAAAGTATTGTAACCTTTTTTAGGACTATCCCATGCTCCTTCTCATCAAATTGGTCTATACCCTACTTATACAAACAAGGTACAAAATAGGTTTTTTTGCAAGTTTATGATTGTTTTTTAGGTACATAAGAAGATGAAAAAGTGAGAGCCATTGGATGGAGTCAATTGGGAATTATTACTATCCATATTCATTTCTCACCATATAAGGACATGGAAACATCTTTTCTAACTAATTCATCTCAAGTAATCTTAGACAAAGATTGAAGATAAAGAGTGACTACCTAGTGAGAGGATGAGAAGTTGGTTTTTGGAACTTTTTAAGGTCTAAATCATGGAGTGGAAAGCAAGGAGACTCTAGACATGTGTCCTAACACCTATTACATGGATTTTGTTGAGAAAAAAATGGCCACTTAGGTGATAAATGTGAGGAATGAGGCAAGAGGGCTAATGAATGACTGCAGATGGTAAGTACAAGTGTCCAAAATATGAATATCAGTTAGGGATGCATTTTATTACTATCATGGTATATTTTTAACCCCCTAAAGATAGTGCACATGTGTTAACTCTCCCTAGTATAGTTTAAGTGCTCAATAGATTCCTAATCATGAAGGCAATTTCAAGAAGGCAACTAACGAGTCTTTACACTGATTTGAGGAGTTTCTATTCTTTATATGTGTTAGTTCCTAGTTGTACACCTCACACACTTATCCTTACACACTTGAATAAAATGGAAAACAAAGATGGAAAACCTGCTAAAATGTCATTATGGTTAGGGAAGGGTTTTGCATATAGATTAGACTAAATGTAGAAAATGATTGGGAGGTACCTAAAAAGGGTATGTTTAGCTCCTTATTGCTTCTATCTCTCCCTAAATAAAGGTGAGAGGACCTATAGGGTAGATTTATCACATGGAGAGATTCTTCAATTCAACCTCCATGGGGATTATTGACACAATGAACAAATATGACTAGGGCATAACCAAGTTTTCACACTTCACCCATGAAGGGTTGTCACACAAAATGCAAAAATTCTCTAAGTCCTATATAAGCTACTAAAGATATATATCAAAGTGATTTTAACCTTCATTCAAAAGAATATTCAACAACATACTGGTTGAATAAAAGATTGTAATTCTAGGCTTCAAAGCATAAAATTTAGACACATGTTAAATATATAATGTTTATACATCTGTATGTAAATAACACTTATAATATGTAGCTAGGTGTATTATTTATAGGGTAGGATAGGGTAGGACAGGGTAGGATAGGGTAGGACAAGTAAATATTTATAAAAAAGGGAGGGTAGTGTGATGGAGGTATTCAATCAATAGGGATTCTTTCAACATTCATGACTTCATTTATGAAAAAGATGCAAAAAAATTAAATGTAAGCTAATGGAATTTATAGGAGTGATTTGCACTTATTAGTTCCAATGAAATGCAAATACCCAAATGATCCTAAAACCCTAGAACATACACTAAAACTAGAATCTCAAATACTTTTCCCTATCAACTCCATAAACCTAGTGTGCCCTACCAATTTATTTAAAAATATATCATAGACTAATGTAGAGAGGGTTTATAATCTAGATCTATGCTCAAAATGATAACCAATAAATAACACAAGCATAAATATCCAATTATCATAATTCTTAAAACACATTGGTACACTTCATCAACACAAAATAACATAGAACAACAAATATTTTCATTAACTTTGCAAGAAAATATTACATTCATCAACATTTCAACCATGGGGACAAGCATGGTGGATTTTCTCCATGTTAGATAGGGGAGACATATATAGATGCTCTCAAATATTTTTAATGGTTGTACAACTACAACCACCTTAGAAAGAGAGACAAAATGCACACAACAGTGATCCTAGAATGTGGAAGAGCCTATACTAAGGAAGACACAAACTAACACAATGGACAACCAACCTTTAGAATAGAAGACAATCCTTCTATTTATAAATTTTTTATGCATTTCTAATCTACAAGTGCTAAAGTCCCACCAAGATGCTCCTAGATAGAAAATATTCCTTTGCCACACCTAAAATCTTCATGGAACTACTCATTACAACTACCTTTATAAGAAATGATGAAGACATGGGGCATATCCTTTGATTTTTATGGTAAAAGATGCATTTCACATGATATGGAATGGGAATATTCATGGTAGAGAGTGAATAATCTTTATCATTATGTGGAACTACCTAACAATGCCCTAGACCACTTTATTATATAGCTAGAACCTCCTAGATAATTGCTCTTCCTCTTATACATGCCATGGAATAACCTGATATTACAATGATGGAAAAGGAATATTTTTTATCCATAGTTGCTCAAGAGATATTCTTTGGAGTGGTCTATATTGGAATTTTAGACCTATAATATCTCTCCTATGGAGTAAATTATACAGGCACAAAAATGAAAAATGTAAAAAACTTAGGTTATTTTCAAATTTTACTTTTACCCCATTGAAAATATTACTCTTATTCACATCATTGATCTATTAGATGCATGATTGACTATGAACCATTTATGATTGGTCGCTCATTGAGGGCTTGAGACCTATCCTCCTTACATCTCCTTAGAGGATCTTGGACTAATTTGACTCTTTGCTTGATGTCAAATTTTGCTTGGGTGGGGGAATGCACTCCATTGGATCATGATCTAAAGGGTGAAACATCATTGGATACTATCTCCACTCATCCCTTACATTATGCCACTTAGTATCCCCTTGGTATTTCTATATCCCTTACAAATAATCTTTATTACATTGAGTGATATCACACCATGTGGTAAAAAATAACTAGATCTTGGGTCCTATTGAACTATCAACTATCCACTCACATCATTAGATATTTATAACATGCTCAAACCTTTAACTATGCCTCAAAATATTGACACTTGTCATGCCTACTTTATAGTTGGGTTATTTTAACTTATCTATCTTTGATCACGCATCATCAAATCATCCTATTCCATGTCAACATGTACCATTGGATCTTCCTTAATTTGAAATCAAATGGCTATTTCATGGGGCCTAAAATTTATGCTCATGCAACTATCTTGGAGTATTTGAACCCTAGTAGCTAGTTTCTTGAGCTTAAAGTTGACATCCACATGCCTATAAAAAACATCCATGAGACCATCACTCTTATGTAATTTGGCCAAATTACTTCAGATATTTTGTGATTGGAAATTTGGTCTATAAGTTCTTTGTCTTGCATTAATTTCACTGGGATAATTATTTTACAAGAATTCTTAGTTTTTGGCCTTTTTGTGTCAGGGCTTTTATTTTGGGAAACTTCTATCTTCAGTGTTCTTATTTTGGGATTTTTGTTTCTTGAATCCTTAAAGTAATCTCTCAAAAATATTTATCACATTCAATCCTTTTGCTAAAAAAAAAAATTCCAATAGAATTTACCTGATGGAAATGCATTTTCAGCCCTTCTCTTTGTCAGGATAATTATCTCAGACAAAATGTCCAAAATAATTTCTCTAAAATAGCTGATCACTTTTCTTGAAATAATTGGACTTAAATTTTTTCTGTCTTTGTTAAGACAATTGTTTTGGACAATTTATCCAAAATAATTTCCCCAAAGAAATTGATCTATAAATTTATGCTGAAGAAATTTGGACTTATGATTTTCACTAAAATAAAGGACTTTTATCAGGATTTCTTCTATGGGAAAAATAATTGAAGGGTAACTACCCTTTAGAATTTTTGGCATGGACAAAAAGTCCAAATCAAATAAGGACTTGACCTTTTCCAATATAATTTATACTTTTATTTTTTGGCTTTTTTTCCCTAGGAAAAATTCCTTAAGGGCAAGTGCCCTTCAGACTTTTTCAATGGACAAAAAGTTCAAAATAACTGGACCTTACATTTTTCCTCAAAGAATTTAGAATTGCCCTTCAACCTTTTGGAATGGATTTTTAGATATTTTTAAAGTGCCCTTTGGAATTATTGAAAGTGTCCTTTGGATATTTTGAAAGCGTACTTCAAAAAATTAATAAGGGCAAAATGCTTGAAAGAAATGACCCTTCGAGGATTTTATAAAGGCAAAATGATCCTTCAAAGATTTTACAAGGGAAAAATACCTGAAAGAAATAGGGAAGTATGTTTTTGTTAGAACAAATAGACTTTGTTGAGTTTTTTTCGTTATGGATAATTTTCCTAATGAAAACAAGTCTCCAAAATTTTTTCATGAACAAAAGTCTCAAAGATGTATTTCTGTCTGGCAAAATGCCCCGACAAAAAAATCGAAGACCCTAAGGCTTAAAACACACTAAGTAAAGACCATATTTAACACTTAGATAATTAATAAATAAAATTGAACTTTGAAGGAACACTTTGAATAAAAAACTTTGGCTAAGGACTTGGGCATTTTTACTTGACAAGACCCCAATTGCTTTAGTGCAATTTTGGGCACTAACACAGACTCTCACCTCGGGATGAATACCCCCTACAGGTGTGTAAAGAATCCCAAAATGTAAGACCATGTACCAATCCATTGGGATATGGATTCAAGAATTAGTAATTTACAAAAAACATCTATAAGGCTTAACAAAACCATGGAAAATTAACAAAAAAAAGATCGGGAGGATCTAGAAAGGAATACACAATAAAGCATAAACAAAGCCTAAAACATAGGGGCAACAAAAAAATAAGACAAAATAATAAAGAACTATATAACATGGTATACACATTTGAACTCAATTGAGGAAATGCTTTAGATGCTTGCCATTAAATGGTGGCTCTAGAATTATACTATCCCTTAATATATTGAGTTTTTCTAGCAGCTTGGTAGCCAAGATGATGTAAAACAATCTCTACACTTGCTTGAAAGATCTGATACTAAGCTGTGATAGGATGACACATTGAATAAAATTCTCTTTACATGATCTCAAATCTAGATAAGACCATGCTAAAATATCATGGTACTTTTTAAGTAGTTGTAAATAAACATATTACTTAGCTATAATTAGGCAAGCACCAAGCTGGAGTAATTTAGGATCATCAATGTCCTTCATGCAATCAAAGCACTACTTGAAAGAAAACATAAAGAATGCATCCATAGGGGAATAAAATACAACCCCATATTCATCAAATTCCATTTCCCAAATAACACCCTTATTATCAAACCTAGTATCATGAATAACTGGTTTCTTGATAATGTCCATGTTCCCAACAAAGTCACTCAATCTTACATCCATGTCCAACGCTTTTGTTAGATCACACTATAGATCTTCAATTGAATAATGATTGGGTAACTAATTTAATTGTGTTATACTATCATCACAAGTAAATTCATATGTTGGGGGACACACCTTATTGACTGCATCCCAAAACTATTATGTAGTAGTAGCATTCATCATTTTCATTGAGGTAGACAAATTATATGGGGATTATAGATAATTGAACATAATAATATCAGCTTCACCATAAGATGTAGACTTAGGATCATCTACATATTCATCATTGGGTTTAGCTATATCACATGGGGGATGTGGAAGGAAACACTTGTCACACCAATCAATGTTTAAATCATAATTCACAACATTTACCTTAGTATGTAATGGTTTAGGCACTTCTTTTATAACCCCTCTATTCTAAATTATAAAATCATGTGCATGCCTATGAGGCATCCCTTCTTATCTCTATCCAAGTTGTAAGACACATTTTTGATAGTGGAGGCCAAAGTCTTAACATTTTCCTCAATATTGGCTACCTTGGATTGTATCTTTTCTAGGTCAACCAACTTTGCATCAGCCTACTTATTCAAGGGCATACCCACAACCTTTATGTTTCTTTCAATTTGGATGGACATATTGAATTCCAATTGTAGGTTTATGGGAGCCTTGTCCCTCAAGTAATATATAACTCTCTTGTCAAATTCATCATAGTATTTGATCAAGCACACTATCTCACTAGGCCTAATATCTTCAAGAAATTGCATCATGGATTAGTTGAACCTTGTATTAAAGTCTTGCACATAGTCATTAGAATTATTTTTGATATTTTCAAACTCAGCTAAAAGAAACTTGAGATCAATTTTATCACCATACTGAATTGTAAAAATAGTCTTCATTTCTTCCCATGAATCAATACATCCACAGGGAAGAGAATTGAACCACTCATGAGTATCTTCCTCTAGCATATGTATAAACAATTTAATGCACACATCATCATGCTCAACCTCATAGTCTTTAGTGGTATTATGAAAATACCTCAAATGCTAATCACCACTAACTGCATTATTCCCTTATAACTTTTGAAGGTATTTCCTTACTTCATTTTGGACTTCATTAGGATAACCTTCCATGTCATCAAAATTTATAGGTCTAAATCTAGGAACGTGGAATGTAGGATGTGCATTTTCATCTTGGTCCCTATGCCTCATGATTGGTTTAATGGTAGGTTTATAAACAAATGGCAAAGGCATATGAGGAGATGAATGAGGTCAACTTGGTGGATCAAACTTGGGGAGGGGATTTAGCTAGTTGAGGAGATGGATAGTAAATGGGACTGTAAGGTTTTGAATCACTAGAAGAGCTATGATTAGAAGAATTATGATAATATTTAGTAATAGGAATTTCAATAAATATAAGCTTAGGATTACCAAAATTTTGAGAGCCCATAGTTTCTAACAACTATACTTAGTTCTTCAATAAGCTTCCAAACTTGTATTTTTCTTTAATGAACACTTAGGGGTAAGACAAGTTTCTTAGATGAGTCACCCTTGAAGGATGACCTCAGTCCTTTTAGATTTACAAGCAAGACAACTCTCAAAGATGAAGATATTGAAGATGGGCACTAATATTTCTTTGAAACTAGATGATCTCTTAGAGTCACCACTAGAAGCAAAGTTCTAGAATATAACCATTTAAAAACTTGAAGTGATACATAATAAAACCATATCTTGCTAAAGTTAGTGATGATACATGAAAGTAAAAATAATGAACTTTACATATTCATGTTCAACAAGGGGAAACCTCCTCAAAACATGATAAATACATAGCTCTTTGCAACAAATAGTTGATGTTAAATTATCAAATCTCAAAAGTTCCTAACATGTCCCCAATGGAGTATTATGGTGTTGATGTCCAAGATAGTTAGATCAATGTAATAACAATAGATAAATTCATAAGATGAAATACCTATGGCTCTTTGTAAGAGTCCCTATTAACAAAGGTGATAGTAAGTGTCCTTAGCAATGAAACCAAAAGAGTGTTGGTTATTTTGATGCACCAAAGATGATCGGATTAGTATAATAGGTAGAGAACTTGAAAAATGATAGGAACTATCTATAAGATTACCTAGAAACATAGGCTCTAAAAATATTTTATTTCCTGAGTAATAGTGCCAAAAGAGTGTTGGTTCCTAGGTGTACACCTCATATACTTGGTCTTTCAAACTTGAAGAAAATGGAAAATAAAAATGGAAAATTGGATAGAATATCATTGTAGTTGGGGAAGGGTTTTGCATCTAGATTAGATCAAATGTATAAAATGACTAGGAGGAACCTATAAAGGGTATGGTCATCTCCTTACTACTTCTAGATCTACCTGAACCAAGGGGAGAGGACCTATGGGGTAGCTTACTCACATGGAGAGATTCTACAATTCAACCTCCATAGGGATTATTGTCACAAGGAACAAATATGACTAGGGCATAAGCAAGTTTGCACACTTCACTCATGAAGGTTTGTCACATGAAATGTATAAATGCTTTAAGTCATATAAAATCTAAAGACATATATGAGAGTGATTACAACCTTCATTCGAAAGAATATTTAACAACATAAGAGATAAATAAAACTTGAAATCCTAGGATTCAAAGTGCAAAATGTAGACACATGTTAAATATATAATGTTTATGCATCTGTAGGCAAATAAAACTTATAATATGTGGCTGAGTTTATTATTTATAGGGTAGGATAGGGTGGGACAAGTAGATATTTATAAAAAAGGGAGGGTGGTGTGATGGAGGTCTTTAATTAGTAGCGATTATTTCAACTTTCATGACCACATTTATGGCAAAGACACAAAAAACTTAAATGCAAGATAATGGAATTGCTAGGAGTGATTTAAACTTATTGGTGCCAATGAAATGCAAATACCCAAATGATCCTAAAACTCTAAAAAATACATTGAAACTAGAATCTCAAATACTTCTCCCTATCAACTCCATAAACCTAAGGTGTCTTAATAATTTATTCAATAATATATCATAAACTAATATAGAGAGGGTTTATAATCTAGATCTATGCTCAGAATGATAAACAATAAAGAACACAAGCCCAAATATCCAATCAACATAATTTTTAAAACACATTTCTACACTTCATCAACAGGAAATAACATAGAACCATAAACATTTTCATTAACTTTGCAATAAAATATTACATACACTAATGTTTCAAGATGCTACCATGGGGATAAGCATGGTGGATTTGCTCCATGTTAGATAGGGGAGACATATAGAGATTCTCTTAGAGCTTGCTAATGGCTGTACATATGCAACCACCTTAACAAGAGAGAAAATGTGCACAATACTAATCCCAAAATGTGGAGGAGCCTATAATAAGGAAGAAATAGACCAACACAATGGCCAATGAGCCTCTAGAATAGAAGATAAGACTTTTATCTATACATTGTTTACCCATTTCAAACCTATAAGTGGAAAATTCTCACCAAGATGCTCCTAGATAGAAAATATTCCTTTGCCATACCTAAAATCTTCATGGAACTGTAAGGAAAATGATTGTTGTAACTACCTCTACAAGAAATGATGAAGACATGGAGTATATCATTTGATTTTCATAGTGGGAGATGCCTTTCACATGAGTTGGAAAGGGAATATTCATGGTGAAGGGCTAAATAAACTTTGTCTTTATGTGGAACTACCTAAAAATGCCCTGGATCACTTACTTGCACAACTAAAACCTCTTGAATAATTGCCCTTCCTCTTATGCATGCCATGGAACAACCTAATCTTTTAATGATGGAATATGAATATTCTAATCCATGGATGCTTGAGAGATATTATTTGGAGTGGTCCACTTTGGAATTACAAACCTATAATATCTCTCCCATGGAGGAACTTGGACAAGCATGACAGTGAATAATGCAATAGATAGGTTATTTTCAACTTTTACTTTTTCCCCTTTGAAAATCCCACTCTCATTCATGTCATCGATCTACTAGATGCACGATCAAACATGAACCATTGATTTAATTGGTATCTCATCAAGGGCTTAACACTTGTCCTCCTTATATCTCCCTTGAGGATCTTGGACTACTTTGGATCTTTGCTTGCTATCAAATTTTTCTTGGGTGGGTGAATTTGCTCTATTGGATCATGATCTAAGGGGTGGAATGTCATTGGATGTTATATGCACTTGGCCTTGAGGTTGTGCCACTTGGCAGCCCTATGAGCTTTATATGTCCCTTGTAAATAGTCTCTATTACATTAAGTGTTATCATGCCATGTAGCAGTAGCTGGCTATACCTTGGGCCTTATTGAACTATCAATTGTTCATTCACATTATTAGATCTTTAAAACATGCTCAAACCTTTAACTATGCCTCATGATCTTAACACTTATCATTATTGCATTGGTCTTAGGTTTCTTTGACTTATCCAACTTTTATCACATACTATTGGATCATCCCTACTCTGTGTTAACACACACCATTGTATCTACCTTCTATTTGAACTCAAAAAACTATTTCAAGGGGCCTAAAATTGACACTCATGTGACTGTCTTGGAGCATTTGAATACCAATGGCTAGTTTCTACATCTTAAAGTTGACATCCATGCACCTATAGAAAAACATCAATGAGACCATCACACTTATGTATTTCAAGCAAATTCATTTGAAGCTTTTATCATTGACAATTTGGTTTGTGGGCTCTTTATCTTGGCATCAATTTCACTAGGATAATTATTCCACAAGAATTTCTAGTTTTTGGCCTTTTTATGTCAAGGATTTTATTTTAGGAAACTTATGTATTTGACATTCCTATTTTAGGCTTTTTGTTTCCTACATCCAAAAAACAATCTCTCCAAAATATTGAGCACATTCAAGCCTTTTACCATGGACAAAATGTTTGATAGAATTATTTCTTTTATAATTTTTTCCATGGGTAATTTGGCCAATGAAAATGAGTCTTCGACCCTTCTCTTTGTTAGGATAATTATCTCAAACAAAATATCCAAAATAATTTCTCTAAAACAACTAAGCATTTTTATTGAAATAATTAGAATTTGACACTTTTTATCTTCGTTGGGATAATTGTTTCAAATTATTTGTCCAAAACAATTTCCCTAGAGAAATTGAGTTGTGCACTTATACCAAAGAAATTAGGACTTATGATTTTCATCAAAACAAACGAATTTTGTCAAGATTTCTTACATGGGTAAAATGCTTGAAGGGTAAGTGCCCTTTAGACTTTTTGTTGTGGACAAATTTTTTGAAATAAATAAGGACTTGACGTTTTCCAAAGGAATTAGGACTTTTCTTTTAGGTTTTTTTGCCTTGGGTAAAATGCTTGAAGGGCAAGTACCCTTCAAAATTTTTACCATGGATAAAAAGATTGAAACAATTAGACCTTACATTTTTCCCAAAGGAATTTAGAATTACCCTTTGACATTTTGGAATGGCCCTTTAGATCTTTTGAAAGTTCCCTTAGGACTTATTGAAAGTGTCCTTTAGATCTTTTGAAAGTTCCCTCTAAAAAATTTTCAAGGGAAAAATACTTGAAATAAATGACCCTTTAGGGATTTTTCAAAGGCAAAATGATCCTTCAGATATTTTGTAAGGGAAAAATACTTGAAATAAATAGGGTAGTATGTATTTCTCAAAATAAATAGACTTTGTCAGGTTTTTTTTATTGCAGATAATTTGCTTGATGGAGATAAGTCTTTATATTTTTTGAATAAACAAAAAGCCTGAAGATGTATTTTCATCAGACAAAAGTCTTGACAAAAAACTCAAAGACCTTAAGGCTTAAAACACACTAAGTAAAGACTAGATTAACACTTAACTAATTAATCAAGCAACTTGATCTTTGAAGGAAAACTTTGAAGATATAACTTGGGCTAAGGACTTGGGCATTTGTACTTGACAATGGCCTAATTGATTCAATGCAATTTTGGGCACTACAAGATGGGAACTTATCCAATAATACCTTCTAGACCTCTAATCTTCATTCTATTCTTATTCAATGTAACTGGTTCTCATCACTTGAAACTTATTCTTATAACCTTTGAGCTTCATTCTTCTCTCTCCTCTCACACATTCTATAAATGCAAGCCATTTTGGATTTTGTATTCAATTAAAAACCTAGTATGCAAAAGCCTTGCTAGTTTGATACTATATTTTTCCTTTGAAATAAGATATGAAATTTAGTTTTGAGTTCACAAGTTATCATGTCTAAGTGTGTGAAGTGGTGTATAGTGAAAGGCCAAGTGATTAGTGTCTATCCTCTCTTTCTCTCAACCCTTTAATGTTTGATGCAAGTATCCCTCTCTCTAATAGGCCACATGAAGTGTAGCTAGTGAATTTGACCATTTCAAGTGTAATTTGACCTCTGGTTCATTCACCTTGAGTAGTTTAATGCATATCACCTCCATGTTTGAAATACTAATGTTAGAGCAACTCAAGATTTTGAGACTAGAGTTATAGGTCATGTTTCATAGAATAATAATATAGTAGTCTAGTGGAGATATTTTTGGTGTATCACATCTTTAGAATAGCTTAATTTACATGTTAATTCTATCCCTTTTCATCAAAGCAAATAATTAGTGTAGGTGATAAGCAAGCAAAGAGCAATCTAGGGAGATAGCCCTTTAACTTAAAGTTCTACCTCTATCATAGGTAACCCACAAGCCTAGAGGTATTCAAATGTTTCCCAAATCTTAGAATACGCTTAAACAACAAAATATAGGGTGAAATATTTGGTGACAACATCTACCTTTGGTCATTTCTAGGTGTTATCCATCTTATTTTTGCTATGATGTTCTTTCAGATATTCTAAAACAAAATTGATTGATAGACCTTCCTTCTCAATTTGAAATCATGTATTTACAAGCATATAAAGGAATAAATATTTTAATCTCTAATATCAATGATTTGCACCATGGGGCTCAAGACCATGCATGTGTGGGACAACTAAGTTTTGGTTGTGTAGAGTGAATGGGAAAAGATAACACAAGAAGAAACAACTAAACTCATTTAATGAAGTGGAAGTATTACTTGGAGGAAATGCAAGTTCTATTCATTAATGGATAATAGGGAAAACTAATACAATGTGATATAATGCATGTTTTACAAAGTAGATACACAAGATGCTATCTATGTTATGACTATGTGAAACATTAATCTTAGGGTGAATGTGTATGTTACATACTTATACAATATAATACAAGAATAATTATAACCACTGGTAGTTACCAAGAATATATTTATGTTGGTTCATCTTCTACGTTGGATGATGGCTAGTGAACCCTTTAAATCACATGGCCAAGACAAGGTGACATGTGGATGTTACTTGGAGTCTAAGAGTTAGGTGTACATAATTATGAGCTAAAATGTGGGAATACAAGGAATATGGGCTTATGAGCTATGAAGAGTGAAAAATTTAGTGAGATGGCATGGGACTTGTGATGTTCATGGGCTAGTGAGTTGCATAGGCCTGTAAGCTATGACACAAAAATATGAGGTAAAATAAACTATAGATGTGAAGGGCATAAAATTTGGTGAACTTAGTACAATAATTATATAGTTTATGAGACCGTGAGTTGTGAAGTGTGTATTAATGAGTATGCAATGTGGAATACAAAGGGATCAATGCATATAAATCTGTGATATGGCATGGGACTTATGTTTATGAATTTAATATAACTTTAGGAAAGGAGTTCACAATATTGGGTGAGAGGGGTGTGTACATAATAAAAAATTCATCATATCTATAAATCAATCCTAGCTCAAAGAAGATAGATCCTACTTACACTTCTGATTGGAGATACATTAGATAATAAAAAACATGACCAATAACAGATCTAATAGACCTAATTAGGGGATATATTACCATAATAAGATCACTAGGGAGGGTTACAAAACCTCCAGTCAAGAAAAATTATGTAATAACCCTAATTGAGACCTATGTTTTCATATTCACTATACTAATAAGTAAAGAAAATAAATCTAATCTAGTGCTCACCAAATCTTGTGGAATAATATGGGGGTTAGTAAACAAATGAAAATAAACATGCATAAGAGAATCCTAACTAAGATATGTATAGGTAAGACCCTAATTCATGGAGAAAAAGAGTAATATTATTAAAAATCCATCACTTATGCTACTTATATTTACTAAAGAGAGGAGCAAAGTTAGAGATACTTACCTAGAAGAAAAACCCATCGATATTAAATCTCTCCCTTGGCCAAAGGTGATTCACAATAGGTTGTTTTGGTTTGTAAGGATCACTAAGAAAGGCCAAAGCATCTAAGACTTCTCTATAATACTAGATTCTCCAAGTAGAGACCTTAAGATAAGACCCCTCAAGTAGAATGGTGAAAGAGTAGATTGTAAATAAGCATAAATGAATAATAAATCTTCATGTTTCTATAAGAATGGCTAAATGGATGTGTTTATATAGGTAGATATAACATAAACCCTTTTGAAAGTTTTGGTTGATAGGGTCGACCTAGTTGACCTAGTATTGCTATTGACAAAAACTCACTAGGTCACAGGCTAGGTCAGTCAAGAGTCACCCTAGACCCTAAATAAGTTTCACCAAAAAGATTGCAAGGTTAACCCATTTGACCTAGTCATGTAAACTATCAAAGGGGATGTTAGGGTAGGAAAAAGGGTATGAAAGGTGGTAAAATATTGGAGGAGTGTGTAAAAGAGGAGTAATATCTAAGGGTAATATTTTTATTAGTTGGTTGGATTGGTAATAAGTGGCAATAAGGGATAATAATCCTACAATGCACCAATGGTCTACCCACCCCTTTCCTGGTGTATCCCTTAGGGCATGCACTCAGAGAGATTAAGAATCAATGAGTTCTTGTAAGATAAAAAGCATCAATATTTGATAAAAGGCTGAAAATATTATATGTATGCATATTCCCTACTTGAATATCATCACATGTCACTAAGGTAAAATAAGGGATGGTGATTCGAGAAAGAATATAGTAACACAAAATAATTATGCTAAAAAAAAGTTATAGTATTTTTAAAGTAAAAATAACTAAATTTAAATGAGTAAAATGAAAATAACTAAAAATTAAATGTAATTCATATCTTAAATTACTTTTATCACTAGATGGTTGTCTGCCATGTTTGTAGTTTTAATTGTGGAGGGTATAGAGACTACTTTTCACAAACCCAAGAATATAAAACTAAAGAGTTAAAACAAACAAACATAGGAATACCAAGATAATTGGTGCTAAGTGGATGAGACATCCTTAGAAATTTGACAAGCTAGGGTGACAAGTGCTATATTAGAGTAAATGACCAAGTCAAAATTTTAGAGTAAACTGGATAACCAAAAAACCAAGGCTACTAAAGACCAAAAAAATAAAACAAGTAAACCTTAAGTAAGAAAGGAAAACTCACCAACTCAAACCAAGGATAGATGTGAAAAAGGATGGTAATTAAACATCAATGTAAAAGTAGTAACAATCCTTAAATAAATATGGGCAAGAAAAAAATGGTAAAACAACATTGATGAGTGAGAAGTAACAATATTTACTCAATCATCAATGGTAAAAGGTGCATGAAGGGAAAACAACATTGGTTAGTGAGAAGTAACAATCCAACCTCACTCAATAATGAAAAAAGTACATGAAAGTAGAGATAGACTTAGGTGTCCATTAAAAGGTTAGTGCAATAATGACAAATAGTAAAAGAAATCAAGGCAAGTCTAGAAATGTAGAGCCATGGTGTAAATAAAGTAATCCATAGTTTCTCAACCATGTTGTTTTACTCTAAAGATAGATAAAATTGAAATAAAGTAGTGCTAGCATGTTTTTAAGATGTGAAGAAGAAAGAAGTATAGAAGAGGGAAAATAGATTTAGAATCATAATTTTCCTAATAAAGGGGAAATGAAATGGGTGGGGGGAATAATGAAGGAAAAACCAAGGTAGAAGAACTCTTTATCAAATTCAAGACACTCAAATTAAGTTTGTTAAAACAAGAGGACTTTTGACCTTAAGGACTATGAAGAACTTTTCCTAGCCACACAAGTCTTAGGTCAACAAATGAAATATGTAGATCATACCATGAAGGCTATATGCATGAAAAGTAAAATGGACCTACCTTCCCCAATGTGTTCTCCATTCCTCAAGACCCCTTATAGAGCCATAAGTCTATTGTGAAGATTAGGTACTTATGTGAGAAAGTAGGTAACACCATAGAGTTTGTTGAATTCTTCTATTCCAATCTAATAGCTTATCACACCCCAATGGACATCAAATCTATTATGAGGCTAAATGTGGAGTTTGAGCTTCAATTAGAGATAAGAGATGTGATTGTAATCACATATTTTTGGTATGATTTTGACTTTTGAAATTTGTATGTTAGCTTTTGTATATCATTGCCTTTTATTTTAAATGATGTGGATTTAACTTTCTTGATGGATTTTTCTATTTCTCCTTCATACATATTTGGAAAACCAAACACAGGTGCTAAGGATGACTTTCATTTGAATACTTGAGACTTAGATGATAAGAGATAGAACTTAGAGAGTATGGCATCTAAGAGTCTCATAAATCTAGGTGAAATAAAAACACTATTTTAACTTTGACCTTATTTTATCCAATGTAGAGTGAAAGGAAAGGAAATGAAGAGGAATGAAACATGAAACAATTTGAATTACTTAAAATCACAAAAAATGTGACAAAGGGAAAAAAAGGATACAATGACAGAAAATTGTGATTATTTATCATAAGAATTAGGGAAATGGAGAAAAATATGCCAACATAGTTTGTTATGAAAATTTCATCTATCAAAAGAAGTAAAAATATAAATTTGAGAATATGAATAAAAAACTCATACCCATTTCAAAACACATTATAGAGAAGGAATGAAAATATGGTGATTTTATGAGGAAGGACAAGTCCTATCCATGGTTTTACAATGCAACTCATGAAAAAAATGGAAACCAAAAGGCCAAAAAGGGAGGACTAAGGTTTGTAAAAATAGAGAACTACTATAGAGGGTGAGACCTATGTAAGTACCTTGTAAGAAGTGTTAGCTAGATAGAATATAGAAATCATGAAAACAATGGAAGTATTTAAGAAAAATACTTCATGAGGAATTGTGCATTGGTGGGATCTTTGAAAATATGTCCATCATTGGTTTGAAGGTGATAATTACTTAGACCAAGAATATCTTTCACTAAATAGGGACCCCATCATTTTTGGGTGTATTTACATTCTTTATCATGAGTGTAGTCTAATTTAAGGACAAGATCACTAACATTAAACTGTAAACTTTAACTCATTTGTTATGTTGTTTGGGAATATAGGTATTGTATTGGCAATTATATTGTAAAGCAAAAAGATGATGTTCATCAAGAAGATCAAGTGCATGAAGGAGAGCTTCACATAATTCTTCATTAGGTATAATACCATGAAGAAATATATGGAGAGAGGGAATCTCAACTTCTAATGGAAAGAATGACTCAAAACCATAGACTAGAGAGAATGATGTTACCCCAATAGTAGTATGTATGTTAGTGTGATAGGCCCAAAGAGGAGGATATAGTTGAAGGTACCAATCCATGCAGGTTACATGAATTGTATTTTGGATTTTTTTTTTAATAATTTTGTTTATGGCCTAAGCCTAGACATTACATTATGGATGATAAGGTATAGAGAATTTATGATTGATTTTAAATTTAGCACAAAGTTGTTTGACATCTTTATTTTTGAAATTACCACCATTATCTGAAATGATAGTATGAGGAATACCAAAGTGGTAAATGATTTAATTAAGGATGAATTTGGAGATGGTAATACAGGTGACATTAAAAATGGGTATAACCTTGACTCATTTGGTAAAATATTTTGTGGCTATGATTATAAATACATACCCATTTTTAGATTGAGGTAATTTTCTACTGATATCTAATCCCCACATGGAGAATGGCTAGGGAGATTCAATAGTTTGAAGTTTAGCTAGAGGTGAATGAATTATATCATCGTAAAGTTGGTAAGGAGTACACTTTTTATAAAATTTGATGGCATCATTTTCAAGAGTGGGTCAAAATTATCCCATACATAGACATTTATAGGTTGTAACATACTTGCTATAGTGGCCGACAAAAATGCCCCCATGTGTTTGTTCAAGGAGAGGAAGAACCTCATATTGCATAACACAATGGAGTAAGGTACCTTCAACATTATGATAACAAAAGATGTAATATATAAATATATACTTAAAATCTTGTTTATGAATGTGAGTCTTTTCATGGGAATCTATGTTGGTAGGATAAGTTTGATGTTATAGAAGTTGAATGATGACTTTATACCACTGGCTTTATTAAATGGTGAAAGACTCAATATGGGAAATAAGTGAATCATGTGGTTGAGTAGAAAATAGAGATTTTATTATTTGGATAAGAAAAGTGGGATTAGAAAGAACTTGGTGCAGATGAAAAAGAGATGTTGAAGAAGCAAGGGAATCAACAATAGAATTTTGATCTCGAGGGATGGGCTCGATGGTGAAAGAAATGAAATATTTAGTGAGAGTAGTTGTAATTTGATGATAATTAATGATATTATTTATTTTGTATTGGTAATCACCATTGAATTAGTGGTAAATGAGCTAAGAATCACCTAAAGCATGCATATTAGATATCTAAATCAAGAGCAACTTTCATGCCGAATATTAGAGATTTATATTCTAGCATGTTGTTAGTGATGTCAAATGTTAAGCAAAAAACTAAAGGGATGATTTTGCTGAGAGGAATAGTAAGAATATAACCTACCCTAGATCCTTGAAGGCATTTAGCATGATTGAAGTGAAGAGTCCAAGTATCCTCATGTAAATCAACATTAATTTTAGGAAGTTATTCGATGACTACTTTTGATTCAATAGTATTGGGGAAAGTAGCAGATTCATCAAGATTACTTGCTTCAAGATCAATAGTGAAGTTATGGAAGTAATCTTTAAGAGATATAGCTTGGTTGAGGCCTTCAATATAGAGAATATTATCATTGGGAAGAATATTTTAAAGGTGATCGATAGCAAGAATAGAAGTTGTGATAAGTTGATCAGCTATGATTTATCCTTTGATACATTTTTGAATAATAATTTGGTGATCAAATTCCATGAGGACCATCCATTTTCCAATTTTATCTCCAGTAAGAAAGGCTTTAGAGGAGAAGTGATGAAGGGGATCAAAATGAATAATAACATAAGTGGTCTAATAAAGCATGTAATGTTAAATCTTTTCAGCTATAAAATATATGGTGAGGCAATCATGTTCAACTTTTGTGTAACATTTCTCATAATCAATGAGGCCTTAATTGATATAGTAGATGGCATATTCTCTTCTAATCATCTTATTGGGCAAGCACTACCCCAACTGATAAGGGTGTGGATGAAGTATAGTCAATCAAAGGTCAATCATCAGAAGGATGACAAAGTGTGGGTAGGTGAAGTAATGATTATTTCATGTGATCAAATGATTTTTGATAAGGATCTATCCATTCTAGAGCATTACCTTTTTTAAGAAGAGAATTGACATAGTGGATACAATAAGCCATTTCAGGGATGAATCTTCTAATTGCCCTAAGTTTATCAAGATAAATGCAAATGTCTAGAATGGATTAAGGAATAAGCATGTTGATGATATCACCAATTTTAGTAGGGTAAACATCAATGTCACATAAAGTGATTAAGAATCCTAATAGTTTTTGAGATGTGACATTGAAAACACATTTTTAAGGATTTAGTCTTTGTATTTAAGAAGATGGTTGAAGATGATGGCAAGATCAGAGAGATGAGTCTTGTGACTTTTAGACTTAAAAATGAGGTCATACACATATGTTTATATAATTTTGTAGATAAAATCATGAAATATATGAGTCATTTCTAATTGATAAGTGGCTCTAACATTTTTTAGGTCAAAGGGAATTTTAACATAGCAATAGGTGCCCCATTCCATGGTGAAAGTTGTCTTATATTGGTAATCAGGAGTGATGTGAATTGGATTGTAGCTTGAGAAACCATCTATAAGAGATAACATTTCATATCTAGTGGTGGAATAAATAATGGAATATATTGAAGGTAAAGAGAAATTATCCTTAGGATAAGTAAGATTAATATTACTAAAATCAATGCAGATGCAAATAACCATAGTGACCTTTTTTAAAATGGAAACTATGTTAGAAACCCATTTAGAGTAGTCCACTAGTTTGATAAATTTATCATCAAAATGTTTGATATTTTATTTATGACATAAGGTGAAAACTTTGCGTGGAAATTTATGCTAATATTGATCCACAGGTTTAACATCGAGATAAGTTATGATATTATATACCACAATGCTAGGGTCAATACTAGGCATGTCCTCATAGGACCAAGAAAAGATCATAATATATATATATATATATATATATATATATATATATATATATATAAATAAGATAAATTTATCATGTTCAATAGGTGAGAGTTCATGAGAGACTATAATTGGTTGAGGGTAGTGTTAGCAATTTGACCTATCAAGGCCAAATTACTACTCCTATCATAGAAAACTTTCCTAAAACCAGTCATAGCCTTTTAAAGTTGGTCAAACCAAGGAATTGTGGCCTAAAAAGCACTAATTTTGGTCAAAAATGTAAAAAATGAAATTTAAATGGGTCATTATCATTTCAAAAGAGCATTGTAAAGTTCAAATATGCAGATAATCCATGTACAGGGATTAATTTTGAAGGAAATTAAGGATTTTGAGAGCTTCAAGTGGTTTCAGGACCTCAAATTTTGTACACAGGGCCATTATGAGTTGGATAACCTTTTGAAAAAGTTTCATGGCTATTTTAAAAGTGGATATACTCACTTTTTTGTAACAGTCCTTAGCATGTCTGTTGGAGATCATCATTGGAGTAGACATCATTCTGGAGTGCCACAGAGGTTTCTAAGTCTAGTTAAAAGTTTTAAAAGCATTAGATTGTTTTTTAAAATAATAATAAGACCTTTAAATATTTTTAAAAATCTAAATTTTAAGAAAACCATGCTCATACAAGCTTTTGCAAGCAAACATGCATAAAGGCCAAAAAGGGGTTTTTTGACTTTTCAAGAAAAATGTGGTTTAAAAGTGTTTTGATAGCATGTTAAAAAATTCATGATGATGTTTTAAATAATTTGGAAAAATGTGAAGAGTTATTTTTATTTTGGTGAAATTTTCATTTTTTCAGTTCTAGACACCCTTCCTAGCCTCCTGTTCAGATGCTTATATCTTTCATCACATGTAGAGTTTGGATGAAATATATTATTATGTTTTTAGTAATAATATATGATTATAATTCATGAAAAATTGAAAACATTTTAGTTATTTTTATTTATGAATAATCATTAAGAGTGTAGGCAACTCAGAATGCAGTCAAAACCCCACGGTAGATTTCTCCACATGGTAACTTTTTATATATTTTGAATGGGAACCCAATATTTTTAGGGATGTTGGAGGGGGGGTAAGTTTTATACACATAAATTAATTTTTTTTAGGATTTTTAGGTGTGTACTTCATGAACCATCATTTTGAAAATTTAGCTTCAAAGCCTGCCTAAACCCTCAAAATCAATTTTGAAAAAAGTTGATCTTATTGATATAAAATAATATTGGATAAAATTAAAACCTTTTAAAATTTAAAATAAACATAGATGGTATTCTATAAATGTCAAATTGATGCATGGATAAGTATGGATGAGGGCATAAATCATGTTTTTAATGGAAAAAAAGCATGTAAAATGAAGTACAAAATAGTTTAATGAAATATAATAAATGGATATTCAATATTAAGAATTTTTACTCATCCTAAAATTTTAATTTTTTCATAAATCATCCCATAAGTTTCCCAAACAACTCAATCAAAATGGCCAGTCTACAGGAAAATGGAGCAAAATAGGCCTAGTCAACCTTGTTGACTGAATGACGAGTGTTTTCTCATTAAAATCAAATATATTGTGACAATAATTTTATTTGTAGGTATATTTAATTATTTTTTTAGGTTTAATGTCATCTTGTTTTAGGTTTAATGGAGTCCAAATGATATAAGATAGGCTATTATGCCTAATTAGCATAATAGGCTTAATTGGTCAATCAAGCAAGTAAACAATGGCATTGAAAATATATCATATGAATTAATTTTAGAAATACCACATGGAATATATATTTTTAAGTGGATATATAATTTTCAAGTAAATACACAAGTTTCAATTCATGTAAGTTGAATTAACTAGTCCTTAAGGGTCAAATCTCTTCAGTTGACCAGTTTGCCTAGTTTCATGCATCTCCCATGCTTTTCATGAAAGATAAAAGACTTTCAAGAAATTAAAATCACTTAAAATATGGAGTTATATTATAATTTATGGCATTATTTTCATTAAATTAAGGTTTACAAGTCAACATGGGCCCACCACTTCTCAATTCTATGTAAAAAATGAAGAACATGCAATTTTTGAAGACTTGGAAGATTTTAAAGCATTTATTTAATATTTTAAAAGGATTTTAGTACTATTTTAACTCAAATAAGACTAATAATTATATTTTACATGAAAATTTTGATTTATTTAATTATTTATACTTATATATTGGCTTTTTGAAGCCATTTTTGAAGGATTCTTGAAGTAGAGCAAAAATTGTAATTGACACCATTTATCAAACAAAAAAGATTTTTTGCATATGTTTTTTTTGGATTAGAATAAAGTGTATTTTTTGATTGTGTACTATCATATAAGATAGATATATATACCCTTTTTATAGGTCCTTTCCTCACCTACTATGAAAATCTCATCCTTTAGAGGTCATTTTAAGAACTAAAACTATAATTTGCTTTACAAGCTTCTTTCAGGCCTTCTTTTGAAACACTTATGTTTAGGATTGAATGAAAAGTTTTATATGTATGTCTTACTTAGTTTTATAAATATTTCAGAGAATATCAATCATTTAGGTGCATCACCCCATTTAGATAGGATTTTCCATTTCAATTTCTTTCTCCCTTTACATTAAAAAAATCATAGTAAATCAGATTTAATTGATAAATCTTAAGGGAACTAGGCCTCTCTAGAGGTTATTCTCATTAAAAAGTCACCCAAAATGTAAGAATTTCCAATTTTATCAATTGAAGAGAAGGTGTTCTTCCACATCTTCAAGTAGGGTGCACTCGAGAGTGATAACAGGCAGGATAGAATACCATATTCAATGCGAGTTGTTTATTTGATAAGCATATCATTTACATATTAAAAATGATATTGTGCATTAGGTAAATAATAGATTGTATTATCTTTAGGATTGATGTTAGTGATGAAATTATTGAAACAAGGGGATTTATTTTTGATATTCCCAAGTTTGTGATGTTACTAAGTAAGTTGAGGTTCTTGAACATGAAGTAATTTAAGAATAACATCATCGTTAGGAAAAATGGGAAGAGGACCATAATAATTAACATCTACTTGGAGATCAAGAATTTGATTACCATGGCGATCATATTCAAAATGTATTTGGCAAACATCTGTGGCCTTAGTATCTAGTGTAATGTTAGGAGTAGGAGAAGTAGATGGATCAGATGGGATTGGTGTGTCATTAGTTTCTTTGATGGGGAAAGAATGGAATGCAGGAATGGAATCCATAAGTAGTAAAGAAGATGCATGAATATCTGGAGTATTAATAAGTGGATAATTAATAAGAGGTACATAACCTTCAGGATCTAATTCATAATCCATGGAAATGGTATGAACATCTCAATTGAAAGCATGTATTTGAGCTAAAGTATTCTAATAATGTTGAACATCCAAGTCCCAAGATTTAATTTGGGCCATGATGTAGTCATCATCATAGGTTAGAGAAATGGTACATGCTTGAGATTTAGGGGGAGTTTTAAAAGGTGAAATCCTAATGTTACTAAATTTTCATAGAGAAATGATGAGAAAATCTTGGAATAATTTGGATATTCTATAGTCATTACATGTGAAATTATATTATGGTAAATAAGGCTCCTAAGCATTGCATAG
Source organism: Torreya grandis (assembly GCA_037957365.1). Classification (NCBI taxonomy): domain Eukaryota; kingdom Viridiplantae; phylum Streptophyta; class Pinopsida; order Cupressales; family Taxaceae; genus Torreya; species Torreya grandis. The sequence continues at coordinate 729,258 of JARHVA010002396.1, read as the reverse complement.
ATGGGGAAATGAGTGATCTCATCAATGAGAGGAATAGTGCAATCACAAGGTAATGGATAGGGAGGAAACCATTCTACGATATAAGGAGGTAGTTTGGTAGTGTTGTAAGTATGTTATAAGTTATTAGGTTCATCATCATCCAAATCAATAAGAGTCATTTAAATTCAAGATCGATATTGATGAACTCAAGTAAGGAAGAACTATTGATGGTAGGAATGGTAAGGATATGATATTGAGATTTTAGATTAGGAAGTTGAATACTTCAAGGGTCAATATCAACTTCATGCTTATACCATTTGTCATTATGTAATAATTTGATGAATTGGATACCATAAGAAGTGATGGCACTCATTCTATGAGTCCAAGGGTGACTAAGGAGTATGTTATAAGATAGGGGCAAATCAAGTATCGTAAGTTTAGTTTGAATGGTCTTAGGTTTGATTGTTAGAGGAAGCCAAATACAACTAATTGGATTTTGATTAGTTTTATCAAATCCAAATTAGGTAAGGTGGGTTTTCTTAAGATGATATTTATTATAACCAATGTGTTGCATGAGCCACAAATATGTCACATTAATACCAAAGCCTTCGTTAACTAAAAATTTATGGATAAGGGTGGTATTAATGGCTATTTTAATAAATAGTGGTGGATCATCAACATGAAAAAGGATTTCATCATTAATCATGTCCTCTTTTAGAAATTTAATAAAAGGCTTAGAAGGACATATAGTTTCAATGGTATATACATTGGTACATTGAGGTTCAATAGAAGGTGGTTATTCATCTATATAAGGAGCTTTTATTTCTTGTAATTATTGAATATGTAACTTGTGATGATAAGGGGAAGTACGAACTAATTACATAAGTGTAATCTTGCAAGGCATGGAGTTAAGTTCTTCAAGAGAGTTCCAATGAGATTTAGAAGAAGAACTAGTGAAAACTTTAGAAGGTAAGGTAGATTTTGAAGAAATGGAAGTGGTTGGGTGTTAAAAAGAAGGAGGTGGTTCCTTAGGGGATTCCAAATCTAAATGAGTGGTTTTAGTATCTTTGAGAAGTTATTCCTCTAAAGATGGTTTCTTAGGTTTTGTGATAGGAGCTTTGTGATCTGGTTTGTGATGATATTGACCTTAGCTACGTTAACATATTGACAATTGTTTTAATATTTGTCATAATCAACATTGATAACATAAACATTCTTGGTGTTTTCTTGATTATTAGATGTGGGAAAATATTTTTGGTTATTGGAAGAAGAACATTTGGAAACTTGTCATTTTTGAGAAGCAGTATTGTACTCTTGAAGATGAAGGTTGATCATAGATTTGTGAATAAAGGAATCACCAAACACGTAGGAGACAAAAAATTTAGTATTCCCTCCATAAGATTCATGGGAATGACCAATGTTAGCATGGAACCAATAAAATTTATTAGGTTCATACCATTTAGGTGGATTATTAGGATAAGTAAAGGGTTTAGAGGGTAGTAAGAATTGTTTCATTTGTTGTATGGTGAGTGGTATGTGAGAAGATGAGGGAGTGTCAGCTTTGGCAACTCTTGATTTGGTTTGAGGAGTATTTATAGTGATAACATTAGTATAAGTTTGAAAATATCCTTTAAGTAATTTGGTATTAGGTCCAAATTACTTCATGAGAAAGTCTTGACATTTATCTTGGTCAAAAGTTTTATTAAGTGTTTGGGGAACAAACGTGTGAACCTTATATTGAAGGGAAGGAGTTAAAGTAGTTATAAAAAGTTTTAAAAAATTATCATCAGTCATGTTATGGTTGGATTTATGGGATAAATATTTCCATCATTTGATAAAATCATGAGTTGATTCGGTGGGAGATTGCTTAGCATTGATGAAGTGGCTTAGACAATTTTTGGGAAGATCTTTATGTTAAAACTCTTTGACTAAAGGATTGAATAAATCCTAAAATTTCCAAATGGAATGTTGGATAATTTGGTTATACCATTCTAATACATCACCAATTAAGGTTTTGACTAGATGTTTAGTTGTGGTGAAAGTATTAGTTTGGATCCACTCTTTGTAAAGATTACCAAAGGCTTTAAGAAAGGATGTAAGGTCTTAGTCCCATCATACTTGATAGTTGGAGATATATTTACAATACCAATGAAAATAATGAAAGGAGCCAAAGGCTCATTTTGGATATTTTGAAGCATTTTTTTATTCATGATAGGTTGAGGAATAACATTTCTTGAGGTATCTCTAAGAGGTTGAGGAATAAAATTTGGATTGGCTTGAGGATTGAGAGCTAGAGGTTGATTAGCCATATTGATCAAATGATGTTGTAATTGCATCATTTGAGAAGTGTTAGAAGTTTACATTATATTCATTTTTTGTTGACTTGTGAAAGAAGTTAATTCATATCAATTGGTGGGTTAGTGTTTATAGGAGAACTCCCTAAATTGGTATTAGGGGGGGGATTATTGGAAGATGGATTATTAGTGAGACTATTGGGTAGACTTATGTTAATTGCTTCCACATTATGTTGAAAAGATTGAAAATGAGAATTGTCTTGATAATTACAAAAAGGATCAGATCCACCTATGTCATCTAGGGGTGTGATTTGAACCATGTTATAATCCAAAAACAAAGGAGGGGAAGAGGTACTCCAAGAGTGAGGGTTCTATTAGGGGGAAAAGAAAGGGAGAATTGAACATCTCATATAGTATCTAAATGGATTTAATTTGTCCAAGAAGATTCTAATAGGGAACTTCATGATGACTTGAGAAAAATGAATAGAATGCTAAGGAAGGAAAAATAGAGAATTTAGTTAGATAAATAGGATAGGTAGTAATAATATAGAGTCGATGGGGTCGACCTAGTATTGAAAACTAAAAAAAAAAGAGTTTAATAAGAATACAAAATTGATTGGGTTGATCTAGTACTACAAACTAACTAAGAAAAAGAGATACAATGTCAACTATGTTGAGTGTGAATCCCTTTGAGGCTATCACATGACCATGGTGGTATGTTTTGGGGGCTTAGAGAGATTCAAGGATGTGGGGAGTGCATTTATCATTTACTCCTCATGTGTGTGAATATTATTAAATGCATATCTAATAATTTTCATGTTGACTTCTATGTTTTTTGGAAGTGGGATTGATTTCTTTGTTTTAGGGAATTAATTGGAAAATATTTAATTTCCATAGGAGGAAAAAATTATTAAATGATTGATTTAATAATTTATATTGTGTATTATGGGAGAAAATTATTAAATGTTCTATTTAATAATTTCTATGATGTATTATGGGAGTGGGATGGACTTTCTCATTTTGAGGAGTTGGTTGTTATCACTTTCTCATTGGAAGTTATGAATTTTGGAGAGGAATGGCATGTTTATTCTCAAGGGGATTTTGGATATGAATGGTTAGGTGGAATATGGCATGTTTCTTAGGTGGATAAGGCCTATCTTGATGAGGATGGTGAGTTTATCCTTGGGGGATGGATTTCTACATCATTTGTTATAAATACAGGGTGTAGTGTGACCTTTTAGAGGTTGTTTATGATTTTTATTTATAGATGTGGATTTTGAGAGATAGATTCAAAGTGCAAGTGTTTTGAAAAGTGCAAGTGTTCATTTATAGGGCATGGTATAATAGCTTGTGAGATACAATATAGTACAGGTGCAAGGGAAAGTGTAGTTTTTTGTGTAGCATTTTTTATAGGAGATTTTTCTATCTTTGTTAGAGTTCATTGTATTATTATTTTAGAGTACTATTTTATTTGAGGACTTTCTTGGTGGATGTATCCCACATTGGGTGAACCAAGGTATATCTATGTTATATGTTGTTTTTGGTTTTTAATTTTCTCTATTTAACAAACAATAACTGTGATTTGAGGAATTGATTTTGTGATACATTTGGTGGATATTTAAATATTATTTTACACATTTAAAATATAGTTTATGTGTTTTAAATTAAATATTTTATGGTGGATTAAATCTAGTTTAAATTCACTTAATTCCTAACAAACTAGGTTGACTTACTACTACAAGTAGGGAGAAAAATATTCTGTAAGAGATTGTGTCAAATATAATGACAGTGTAATGAAAACATGAAAAAACATTACAATGTACTTTTAAAGAAAGAAAATAAATTAAACATACAATCATTTAGGTTAATGATAATGATCCAATTGAGGCACATAACAAAAAACCTTGCACCAATGCTAGCCAATGAAAGTTTTTAAAATAAAATGTACAACATACAATGATCAAAGTGCAATTAACCAATTGAAAATTAAATGTTAACTAAGTGGTCATCTTGAGTGTTGTTAGATTATTATAAAGTGTTGTTTTAAGTGTGATAGGGAAGTTGGCTGAAAATAGGGAACTAGAAAGCAATCTATGGATGGTTTTAGGATGTTTTGGTCGAAATGAATCTATGTTGGCAATGGTACTGGATTGGTATTGGGGCCTATGCCCTCACTTCATAATCCCATAGAAATAAGAGTGTTGGGTGATTTGACAATATATACCATTAACCATGTGTTTATACTTGGCTAGAAAACCATGTTAGCTTCCCCCCTGGTGATGAAATCTAAGTAGATAGGCCTTGGGTAGATAAAAATTTAAATGTGTTTTTGAAATTATATGATTTGGTAGTGTGTAAAAGAAATATAAAAATAGTGAAACTAAACAAAATATTGAAAAACCACCTAATTAGACTATGTGATCTATTCTAAGCATGTAAACAACTAAAAGTGAAAGTGTGAAGTAATTACTAACATATAGTTTTTAATTCCAAACTTAAGCACAATATAGAGTCAGTTCAGATGATAATGTATTCAAACATTACAAAATAGAGTCGACAATATCACCACTATACTGTAGAAGCTAGAGTCCTTAAGAAATAAGTTGACTAGGTCATCCTAGTCTTTCAAATACAAGATAGAATACATGAACTAGTTGACCAAGTTGACCTAGTTTGCTGTATGATTTTAATTTTAAAGATTACAAAATTTACAAAATATAACTATAAGGAAGAATTGAAATGAAAGAGATAAAGAGAGAGGAACCTCGATGGGTTGGAAGCTGATAAGGATTGTGATATTTTTGGTGAAGTGCCTTGAATGCTACTTAAATTTTTTGTAAACTGTGTCAATTGGGTTGGCCTAGTTTTGTAATTCCTTATTTGCTAAATCCTATTAAGATGACTATATTAGCTTGGTCAACCTAGTATGTTATCTAGAAGCTATCTAGAATACTAAGTTAACCTATTTGACATATTTTTATATTTTAGCACTGAATAAGAGTACTATGTCAACTTGTTTTATCTAGTAACCTGTAGGTGATTAAGACCTACATAGAAAGAATAGAGTTGTTTTGATATAACTATGTGTTAAACTTACACACATAAGTTAGAAACTATACTAACCCTATCGACCTAGAATCACAAATAAAAATAATAATAAATAAAATGATAGAGATGAAAAATGTGAAAGAAAACCTATAAGGGTTAGATTCACGTTGGGTTCACCAAAATATATGTAATAAAAAATGTATTAGATCTACAAATTAATCCTAGCTTAGAGAAGATATGTCCTACTTACACTTCTAATTGGGGATACATTAGATAATTGGGAACATGACAAATAAAACCAATTATGGGATCTCTTACCATAATAAAATCACTAAGAAGGGATCAAAATCCTCTAGTCAATCAAAACTATGTAATAACCCTAACTGAGTCCTATGTTTTCATATTCACTATATTAATAACAAGTAAAGCAAAGAAATCTAATCTAGTGCTCACCAAATCTTGTAAAATAATATGGGGGTTAGTAAAAATAATGAAAAAAACATGCATAAGAGAATCCTAATTAAGCTATATATAGGTAAGACCATAATGCATGGAGAATAAGAGTAATGTTATTCAAAATCCATTATTTATGCTACCTATATCTACTAAAGAGAGGAGAAAAGTTAGAGATACTTACCTGGAAGATGAACTTGTCAAGATTCAATCTCTCCCTTAGCCAAAGGGGCTTTAAAAAAGGTTGTTGTGGTTTGTAGGGATCACTAAGAAAGGCCAAATCATCCAAGATTTCTCCACAAGACTATATTATCTAAGTAGAAATCCTAAGATAAGCTTCCTTAAGTAGATTGGTGGAAAATTAGATTGTAAGTAATTGAAAATGAATAATAACTCTTCATGTCTCTCTAATAATGGTGAAATGGATGTGTTTATATAGGAGGATATAACTTTAAACCCTTCTAAAAGTTTTGGCTGATAAGGTTGACCTAGTCAACCTAGTATCATTATTGATAAAAAAACATTAGGTTATGGGCTAGGTCAACCAAGAGCTGACCTAGACCCTAAATGAGTTTCACCAATAAGAGTACAAGGTCGACCCAGTTGACCTAGTCATGTAAACTATTGAAAGGGGTGTTAGGTTAGGAAAATGGGTACGAAAGGTGGTAAAATATTAGAGTAGTGTGAAAAAGAGGAGTAATATCTTAGGGAAATGTTTTTAGGAACTTGTTGGATTGGTAATAAGTGACAATAAGGGATAACAATCTTATGAAGCATCAATGGTCTACCCACCCCTTTCTTGGTGTACCCCTTAGGGCATGCACTGAGAGAGATTGAGACTCGATGGGTTATTTTAAGATAAAAATCATTAGTATTTGATAAAAGTTTGAAAATATTATGTGTACAGAGGGTGTTCCCTACATAGTAGAGTGAATTATGATTAAGCTCCACTACATGAGAGATATGCACAAATCAAACCCTCTAGTGTAAATTATAACCATTACCCCTAAGAATCCTACTTCAAACCAACCTATTCATATTAACTAACCTCATGCCTCTTCCCATCCCATACAAGAGGATCTTAGGCATATTACCACTACTGACCCAAATAGACTCATCAACACATTAGTGGGTCACATTCATGATTTAGAGAATAATAGATAATATCTAAATCAAGGAATGAACCCCAACCCTCCTACCTAGGTTCATGCCTCATTTGTTCCCATCCAAATAAAAACTTATCAACTACCACAAAAATAAACTTACATACTTACACCTTAACAAGAGCATATGCCCCCAACAAGCTATGTATCTAACCAACCCCTTGGGGACATATTTACAAATGGGGTTCCCAACCTAGATGCTTCCAAAGTCCCTCCACCTTATAAATTTCCCATCCAAACCCCAATTAAAATCATATACACTTATGCTCCACCTTTGTGAAGAAAAGTGGTGACCAATAACCCACCATTATTTACCCCTCTGAGTTATGTGCCTCTTATATACACTCCTCCACCATAGATGGGATATGCCCCACATTATGCCACCCATGGTTATGTAAAAAAACATATCCCCCTCCTCAACAAGACACCAACCCTTCTATGAATAAAAAGTTACATCCCTACTCTAATATGTTCTCCAAATCTACTCATCCAAATAACTTTTTTTTGGATTATACCACTCCACCTTACTAATATTATTTTTCTCCCTATAGTGATTATCTAATTAACCTCTATGTTATCCCTACTATTCACTCCAATCCTATCACATTGACAACTAAATTTAATAATATGGGGACTTATGTTGAGTATTTTAAAGAACACCTTGATCCTAACATACAAGGATTTATTCTCCCATGCCCCTACCAAACCTTCCCAAGTTCAAGGGGGAAGGAAATCCCAATGTACATGTCAAGGCATACTCTATGACTATCAGGAAGATCCTACCTTGGGAAGGGGTTGTTTCCAAAATTTATCCAAAACCTTAGAGGGAATAATGTTTGATTGGTATTAACATATCACTAAGGGGTATATACATTATTTACTCCAACTCATGGCCAAGTTTGTTAAATCCTTTGATATGAGCACACTTATAAAGAATGGCATACAATTTTTATTTCACATAAAACAAGAATACAATGAGTCAGCTACCCATTTAATCATAAGATGGTTATAGGCCTCATATTACCATGCAAATTAAACCCACATGGATCAACCATAACTATGTGACCTCTTCCTCCACTCAAAACTAAGATGAGGGAGGATGTTCATAAATTCCCATATCGATCCAATGAAGAAGCTCTTAAGAGAAGCTTGTGGATTAACTAGGTGGAAATTGATAGTGGTTAAAAAATGTATGGGACAAACGTATGCATCATCATCCCAAAATAAAATAATGAGGTATTTTAAAATGTGAGTTTAAACAATACCTATAACAAGGTCCCAAAATCCTAAATCAAAATAAGAATGCCACCACTAATGACATCATTGACCAGAACAAAAATTCACACCCTATGAATAATAATAAGTATCAACCCATGAATAACACCAATGCCACTAACACTACAAGTACTAGGATCTAAAATCCCCCTCTTGCCAATAATGTAGTTGATTTAAACTAGCCACAACCATGTAACATGGAACACCAAAAACAGAATCAAAATTAGTATAAGCATGTTGAATAATTCCCCCAATTTTAGAAATAAACCTATTACCAAAGAAATAATTAACAAGGGTTTGGTTAATAGGGGCAAAAATTAAGGCCTAGGGAATATGATCCTAATGTATATTTCCTCTTCCATCAAGTTATCAAGCACGATACTTAGAATTATAGGGAGTACAATAAATTTATCCAAACGTTCCTAGATGATCAAAAATATTTATTTGTTAACATATTCTTAGGGAATGCTAGTAAAATCCCCTAAGACCTTCAAAATGGCTTGATCACCCCTCAAAATACAAATATTCAATTCTATAAAAATCCTTTTCCTAAACACTAGGCACATGTTACCCAAAATTAATAGTAGGGTGGCTTAAAGAACCACCCAATTCAACATTATCAACCCATGATGACATACACCCATGATGTTGAAGCTTTACCATTGGAGGTGATAATATTGAGGTCATTCCTTAGTTGGGAGTATAAGGGGAAACTAAAATTATTAGAGTTATAGAGTTGGAATTTGAAGAAGAGGTGAATGCCATTACTTGCACGACAAAATATCAACCTATAACTCTTTATCCCTTAAAGGTTTTAGAAACTGAGTCTATCCCCAAGCCCATGGGGAACTATGATTTGATCTCTAATCTAACCAGGACATTATACCATATATTGTTTCTTCATTTAATTAATAAATTCAACACCCATAAATCAACCTTGATTGACACCCTATAACTGGGGCATCTATCTAGTGTTACTCCCCCACCATAGGATTAGATTAACCACATTGATCTAGGAATGTTTACTCCTAGTTAATAATATTGAGACGTTGGCTATTTATTTTATTTGCATAGTCATCCTCATAAATTTGAGATGGAAAGGATGGGAGATCTATCCTTGTTTCTACATGGTTTGGATTTACGATAATTATGTAAAGAGGGTTATAGTTGATGATGGAATGCTTACCAATATTATCCCCTTATCTTTCTTACAAAAACTTGGTTATGGGGAAATCAACTATTCCATGAATTGTAATACCCTACAAGGCTATTTTACCCTCAAATATACTTCTGTAGAAACCATTATGATTTTAGTCATACTGGGTCCCAAGATGGTGCTAACCCAGATATATGTCATAGACAAAAATACCAACTATAACATGATCTTGGGAAGGCCTTAGATACATAGGATGAAGGCTATCCCTTCGACCTTATTTTAGTAAATATAGTTATTAAACCTAGGGAAGGTCTTTATAACCTAGGAAGATCCTAATTTTTTTGATATGCTACAAGAAACCTTGCATAATTAGCCTAGGTTACACATTGATTACCATCTACCTACTAATGGTGTCACAAAATCCCTATAGTTGGTTGACATTACTGAACCCATGAATCCCAAAGTGGTTATCCAAAAGAAAGGGGCTGATATACCTCAAACTATGTGAGAATATAAGTTAGAAGAGAAATATGTAATAATGAATGAAAAATATTCTAATTCAGAACCAGTCACCAGTTCGATAATTTCTACCATGTCTATAGCTGAAATCATGATCATAGGAATCCATAGAAGGGAGGTTAGTATTGTGTTAGTAAGATAAAATCAAATACAATTAAACATACTAAATCCACCTTTAGCTTAGACACTAGGGAGAGCTTAGGTAATAAAAACTAGATGAAATCACAACTAAAACATAAATGACACAAAATCCTTTACCTTTCTTAGGAGCTCCAAATGATTTGTTGAGTAGATTGCTTGGCTTGTGCATTAATAAATATTTGGAAAATTAAGTTTGATTTCTCCTATCTACTTGGCACCTTGGATTGTATGATATTTCTTAGATAAATATTTGGGCATGGTAAAATTACTTGTATGAGGCTTATGGAGCAAATCCAACATAAAAAATCTATAATATCCAAGCTTTTGTCTCTCTCAAAATTTGTATTATAAAATTGGCTTATGAGAGCTTTTTTTTTGAATGGGCATGGCCTTGTATCTATAGATTTAATAATTAACTGTAAACCAAGGTGAGCTAAGGTTGAGTTGAGTTAAAAGTTTTCATGCAATTATGACTTTCAGTTACTAGTCATAGTTCTCAAATTAGAAGGTTGAGTTAAGACTAAATCCAGTTGAGTTGAAAGTCATCATGTAATTATGACTTTCATTTACTAGTCATTATTCTAAAATTATAAGGTTGAGTTGAGACTAACTCTAGTTGAGTTGAAAGTTGTCATACAATTATGAATTTTAGTTATTATTCATAGTTATCAACTTAGACATGTTGGGATATTTTGAGATATTTTGACAACTCATAAAGATAATGATGAAAGGCTAGGATGTTTTGATTTTTGGAATTTCCTTTTTCATATATTCATTAATTTTAAATGGATAATTCAACTAGGCATTTAATCTTGTTTAATTAATTTAATTAAATTTGATTATCCTTTTAGCTCTTTCAAGATTTAATTAAGTGTGCAAGTTCCCCACTTAATAGGTCCATAGGCTAAATTGCTAGTTGTGATGCCAAAAAGTGATTAGGGATGAATATATGAGAGGTTATTATTGAATATGGGATAGTACCCAAAATAGGGATGCTTGAACATGATTATAATATTTAATTAATGAAGAGAAAAATAATTTAGGATGTTTAGTGATTCCTAGACTTAATTTATAATGGTTGGTAGGAATCAGTCTGAAGTTTAGGCAGAAGGCCAATCATGGCCAGTTTTGGGTGTCTACGATTTGTCCCTATTTGGGAAGATATTTCAAGTTATATTCATATAATTTATTCTCAAATAATGAAAAAGGATATTAATAAATAAGATAATGATTGAAGAAGAAGCTCCAAATAGTGTTTGGGAAGCCTATATTGATGCTACCTTGAGGGAGTGGCCGATACATACAATTAATGGATGGTTCCTCAAAAAATAATCAAGAAGAATAATGAAACTAACCCATGGGTGAGATTAATACAATTGAGGTAATGCTTGCATGCATTGATTTAAAAATAAGTAATGATTTGAACACAAGCAATTATAATCAATCACAAAGGTTGAAACACTAATTTTCTCAAAGGTGGTTATAATTAGTGGAAACAACATATGCCCTAGTTAGGATTGATGAGTCAAAATAATGATTTTCCCATAGGTGGTTATAATAATTAAGATAATTTGGCTTGAATAATGATGTTTGATTATGCCCTAGTAGGGTAGATTGGTAAGCATAACTAAAGGATATAATCTATTACATAGATTAAATATGAGCAAGTGAAAACATAGATGAAATTGTCTAATGATTGAAGATGACACAAAAAACCAAGCACACAAGGATTCAAAAAGTTATGAAAGAGATAATTGGAAGAATATGAATTGATCAATTGAAATGATTTGGTTATACCTATCAATGTGGAGATGCTCATCCTTATTAGCATTGATACAACTAGAATGATCAATGGGTTGATTTAATCAAGGAGGGTGGGAGGATTTACTAAGGTTATTAAGGAGAAAATTTTGTGGATCCATTACTTGTAATACTTCTTGAGTTGATTTTTACTATAACACATGATGATATGTGTCATGATATAAAACACCATGATAACATAGCCATAATTTCATATACCCCTAATGATAGTGGAATGGATTAGGATACATGAAAATGGAAGGTCAAACCATTAATGGTAATGGAATGGATTAGAATTAACAATGAATTTACCCAGTAGGGTGGATTGAGGATGACTGATTAGGTTCAAAGAAGACAAATGTTTTTGGATTTGAAATTTTTTGAAAATTTGAAAATATTCTAAATGTTTTTAGAATTTTTAAGGTATCTTAACTTGTTAGAGATTGAAAATATACTAGTCACAAAATTGAGAGAGAGTGGCTTAGGTTACTCATAAAATGGTGAGAGCATATGGAAAATAGGGACCAAGCTGACCTCAACATGAATCAAGCATGACCTACATAGTCCCATTAGGACCTCAAGTCATAGTATTTCTACCCACAAAAAAGGTGGGGAGATCCAACTAGGTAACAATAAATTCACAAATTTAGGCAAATCATAAGGTAAATGAGAATAGTAATGGGAAGGAGATGTGGTAATACATGTTAAAGGTGTTGTTCCTAATTTGCCCATAGGTGGTTATAATTAGGAAACAATGACATAGGTTAGTGATATTAATTTGTCCATAGGTGGTTATAGTTAGTAACATAAAGTGGGATACTATTTTTTACATAGGTGGTTATAATTAGTGGCACCAATCATACATAAAATAAAAGATAACTTGCTAGATCCACTATCACACTACTTTCATAGACTATCTTTTAAACACAGAATTGTAAAACTATTGAAACTAGATCAAAATCCCCTCATGGTACGTATAAGAAGAACCAAAGGAATCAAGATCAAAAGGGTTGGATAGGGTGTCTAAAAATAGGCTTTGATCATTAATAAATGTATAGTGGGATGGTATAGGGTATGGCATAAAGAAGATGATAGGATGGAAATTGGATATAATGGTAAGAGGGTTGTACCCAAGTGATAAGGCAAGGAAAATGTTAGGGTATGAAATACTGACAAGAGGAATGGAAAAATAAAAAAGGCAAGGTAATTGGCAAGGCAAAGGTATGGTTTTTGGAAAATGGTAAAAGTTTTTATTATTCTTGATAATGTGGAGATGCACATCCTGATATAATATGATACAACTAGAATAATCAATCATGTAAATTGCTATCCCACACCTCTTCTAAATAAATTCTCTATCAAGAACCTACTGTAGATTTGGACTCCAAGAATATTGTTGTGATATTCATTAGTAATTGATTCTATTTTTTTCAAACTTTGAGACAAGATGTATTTGTAACCTCTATAAAGGAAAGTGTGGTTGAAAATGGTAAATACAAATAAATATTAGATGATAGGTTTGATTTGTAAATTTAACAGTGGATGATAATGGAATGTACAATGGTTGGGAAACAAATGAAGATCAAGATTTTTAGGCACATACAATGTTACTGATTCTAGATTCAATATAATTTTGGTTGTGGTGGGGTTGAAGACTTTTGAATATGATCTTGATAGGACCATTATATTTTTATGTTGTTTAGGCCTAAGAGTAGCTACCATCTGATTATGTTGTATATTGGAAGCTATATTGATTTCATCTTTGATAATGTCTCCATCAAGTAGTGAAGAAATATTATGCTCAACTATTGGTGCCTCGAAGAAGTTTTCACCAATGAAATTGTCTTGATTATCCCCTAACACCTCTAAAAAGTTTTCACTAAAGAAAGTTGACTTTTGAATTTGATTATATTCTAGCACCTCCAAAAATGTTTCACTAGAAGATGCCAAGTTTGGACTTTGATTACCCCTTAACACCTCCAAAAATGTTTCACTTAGAGCTTATTCTTATTTTATATGAACGTGGTCTTGGTCACCCTGATATTCTTCAACTGATATGTCTGTATGGATGGAGTTTAACAAGGTATAATTCTATTGGTCCCAATTGACACTTGTGGGAGTTGGAATGCCAATATAATGGCTAGGTTGGTTGGTGATAATGGCATGTGGAACGGTAATGAAATGGGAATAAGTAGCATAATCCTCATAAAATATACTAGGAAAACTTTTGTCAAAGTTGAAGTAATCATCCTCAAAAATTATAAAAGGATCATAAATGTATTCAAATTGATCTTCAAGGCATGTGTAACCAATATTTTAACAACCATAAATGTATTATTGTTTTGAAGTTAAGTCTAACTCAAGGGACTCTGAATCCATTATTAAGACTGACATGCCAAACTCTAAGTGCAAAGTTTTCCAAATAAGTCTAATCTTTGAAAACAAAAAGTTTTTAGGTCTTTTAGAAAAGGCACATGATCTAGGATAAAAATAGGCATGTGTTAGGTCTTTTAGAAAAGCCCAAAATCTATAATTTAAACAAAACAAGATACGAGATTTAATCTAACAAATCAAAAACACTTTGGCATAAATTAGGCACTCATATATAAATAGGAACTTGGTTAATTTATATAAGGTATGGAACTTTAGGCACATATAAGATAAGTTATTTCCCCCAAATATAGGCATAAACAATAGTTTTTTAATTGAATAAACAACTAACCTAAGTTACACAACCCAAAAGAGAAAGATTGATGTCTAAGCCAAAATTACACAAGACATAGTTAGAAATCAATCAATGTTTATATTTGAACTTGTCAAGGATAATTTTAAACTCAACTTAGGAAAACTTAGCTTCTTTGAACAAATAACAAGCTAGACAAGAATGGATATTATAACAACACTAGGTAAAGATCTCAAAAGGTACATGTGGCTTGGGTTTTGAAAATGGGAATTTGGCACAAGACAAACAAGTCTTTGAAATGATTTTAGAAATTTAATGATGTTATCATGCTTTAATAGATGTTATCAATGGTTTGTTTCAAGACTCAAAGGCACAAAAATTAGGATGAATTAGGAAACATAACATTACCCTTATCAACCAAGTAACACACACACAAACAAGTTTGTCCAAAAACTAAGGCAAATGTATAGTTTAAAATAGATAATGTAATACCTCCTAAAACAAAGGAGTAATGTATAAAAAAGACTAATTTTGATGTGGAAAGATAGACAAATAGTTGTAGACTCAAAACCATGTTAGAAAGGATAAAATGACATAAACACCTAAGTGTAACATCCTAAATCCTAAAAATGATAAGGTTGCATTATACTATCAAATTCTATCTATATACTTTCTATTGAGAGAATTTTAATTATTAATCTAAAAAGTAAAAACACATCAAAAGTAGGGTTTTTAAGACCCCTCTTCTCTCAAGAGTTTGTATGGTGACATGGAACTTCAAGCTACTTGCCCTGTATCAACACTATGTCCATGACAAGTGGGGTTATTCTAAACTATCAATTTTTGCATGTTTCTATATGGTCCCAAGTGTGGTTAACACTAGAGATGAAATCATGTTAACTGAGTTTATATTGACTAACTTACTATGCAATGGTCTAATCATTTGCATAGTTATTCTATCCATGTACTTCTTAGTGGAATCTCCTAGTTAGCTAGGCCTGACTCAGGTTTTTATTACGATCGAAGAGGCTAGCCACTTAGCCCTCTAGTAATCACAATATACATGCCCTGATTTACACACCCCACCATAGAGTAGGGTTGGTACAATGCTAGGAGATGAAACCCCAGGTCAACACACCCCTAGAAAACTTTAAAGGGAGAAATGAACTACTTCTCACAATCCAAAATGCATGAAAATAAAAGACAAGTGAAAAGACTTTAGGGTCACATTTAGATCACCCAAACCATATGGAGTTGAGGATAGACTTAGTGATATTCTTTTCAATCCTTTAGATAAGGAAAAAATGCAAAGAAAGATCACTTTTGGTTACCAAAGTTCCATAAAGGGGATGGGAGGAGAGAATATACGCATCAATCATTTTGCGAAAATAAACAAATTTGAAAGAACAAACATAAAATAAAAACACTCTTAAGAGTATGTAATCTAAGTGTGAGTTTTTATTTTAATGCACCAAAATGAAATGTTCATGAAATTTTGGCCCATTGACCTTAGTTGAAAAATTGTAAAAAAATTTCACAAATAACTAAGCACAAAAAATCTATATTCTTTTTAGGTACCGAATAAAGTATTTAAGACTTAACCGCTTGCAAATTTGTGCCTTTTTCTAGTTTAGGTCCTACAATTTTTAGAGGGTTTTGCTATTTTTTAATTATTATTATTAATTTTTTTTGGGAAATATCAAAATATTAGAAAGTTTAATTACCAAATATTTGTAAGTTAGAAAAAAATAACTTGTAAACTTAAAACAAAATTAGAAAACAATTAAAATAAAAATTAACAAATAAAAAGGATAATTAGTAAAATAATGAAATCTCAAAAAAAGTAAGTCGTATTTTGATGAAATTTATAAATAATGTAAATAACAAAAATTTACACCACCTGTAAATAATTCAGCAAAAAAATAGTTTATGTATTAAAAATATGATTATTTTAACAACCGTTTATTTAAAAAAATAGATAGTCACTAAAAGAATCATAACTTCTAAACTACAAATAAAACTTCAATGCAATTTTTAGAGAATTAGGATGAATATAGTCAGAATAACCTATCAAAAATTTAGAAAAAATTAAATGGATTAAAAATTAGAGCTATTTTAATATCCATTTATTTTATCAAGAAAATAGAAAATGAAAGTGACAATCAATGTTTTGATCATAACTTATAAACTATGGACTAGTTATTTACAAATTTTTTAGAGGTTGTTCATAGGTATAAGTTGTACGTATATTAAAAAATTAAGATCAAAATAGTGAATAAAAAATTTATTAGCTATGTATTATATGTTTTAAGTATAAAAATAGAAAATCCTAAAAAACATATGAAAAACCATTATAACTACCTCATTATCTATTCTACTAGGTGTGTTATTATGTGATCATAAGAATACCTAGAGGGGAGGTTAGTATTATGTTAGTAATAGAAAATCAAATCCAAATAAATACATTGAATTTTGACTAGACACTATAGAGAGATTGGGTAACAAAAACTAGATGAAACCATAACTAAAACATAAAAGACACAATCCTTTACCTTCCTTTGGAGCTCGAAATGTTTTGTTGAGTAGCATGCTCACCTTGTGCATCAAGAAATCTTTGGAAAATGAAGCGTGTTGGCTCCTTCTCTCTTTAACACCTTGGTTTGGATGTTTTTACTTGGATTATATTTAAGCATGGTATCATTACTTGTGTGAGGCTTACAGAACAAATCTTGCATACAAGTTTATAATATATAAGATTTTGTCTCTCTCCAAATTTATAATATAACTTTGGCTTATGAGAGCCTTTATTTTGAATGGGCATGGCCTTGTATTTATAGATTTAGGAATTAACTCTCACTTAAGGTGAGTTAAGGTTGACTTGATTTAAAAGTTTTTATACAATTATGACTTTTAGTTACTAGTCATAATTCTCAAATTAGAAGGTTGAATTTAGACTAAATCCAGTTGAGTTAAAAGTTGTCAAGCAATTACGACTTTCAGTTACTAGTCATAGTTCTCAAATTATAATGTTGAGTTGAGACTAAATTCAATTGAGTTAAAAGTTGTCTTGAAATTATGACTTTTAATTACTAGTCATAGTTCTCAACTTAGACATGTTGGGATATTTTGACAGCTCAAAAAGATAATGATGAAAGGCTAGGCTATTTTGATTTTTAGAATTTCCTTTTTTAGATATTCATTAATTTCAAATGGATAATTCAAATAGGTAGTTAATATTGTTTAATTAACTTAATTTATTTTAATTATCCTTTTAGATTTTTCAATATTTAATTAAGTGTGCAAGTGCCCCATTTAATAGGTTCATAGACCAAATTGACAGTTGTGATGCTGTAAGGTGATTGGGGATGAATCCATGAGAGGTTATTGTTACATATAGGATAGTACCCCAAATAGGGATGCCTCAACATGATTATGAGCTTTGATGAATGATGCAAAAGTAAATTTGAGATGTTCAGTGATTTTTAGGCTTAATGTATAATGGTTGGTAGGAATTAGTTTGAAGTTTTGCCAAAAGGTGTTAGGTTATGGAGCTAAAAGGTTCAACTTGTTGCAGACAAAGAAAAGGAGGTTGCTGAAGACCCAGAAGCACCGGCATCGGTAGCATGACCGACATTGGTCATGATCAGTGCAGAAAACAGCTGGCATCGGCAGGAAGTTGGCCAACGTCAGTAGAACCAGGCAAGCAGGGATCGGCGTCGGTCACCTATGTGTTCCAGAACTGTTCATTGCACGAACAGTTAGTTTAGTGAACAGAGTGTTTGCATGTAAAGGCTATTTCAAGCCTTGAGCTATGTGGATAATTATAGTAAATTAAGTGTCTAAGTTATTTTTTAAGTCTAGGATCTATTTATAGACCCATTGGCATGTATTGTAAAGTGTGCTAGTGAAGAGAACAAAGTGTGTGTTTCTCCTAGTTCCACTAATGAGCTAGAAAGGAAGGCAAGGAAGATCCTTCCATTGTAAGTATGGTCTATTGAATTGCAAGTTGTAGGTTCATGGGAGATTAACTTGAAGTACTATAGAGTGCTTGGTGTACTGGTAGGGTTATTACTGACTGGTTGGAGAGGTGAACACCAATTTTGTGTGTGAGTTGGCTGTTGGGACTGTTTTTGGTAGGAGAGTGTTTTAAAGAAGAATTACTAAACACTTGGGGTGTGGGAAGCCTCTGTAAGGTGGAAGAGTGTGGCGGCTCTTTATTGTATTCTTTTTTATACAAAGTGTTAATACAAGATAGTGTATTGTCTCTCATATTCTGTGCTATTGGTGAATTCTAGTTACTTGTATTTTTGGTATATTTCCACATGTTTAATTTATTAAGTTTGGTAATCATATTGTGCTCTTTTTGAGGAGCAAGATCCTAACAAGTGGGATCAGAACAACTGTGTTTGTTCTTGGATTCCCTGACAATTGGTATCAGAGCTTTTGGTTGGGATACTAACAGGTTGGATTAGATCTGGTCAGTGTGTGTTGATTACAGGTTACTCACAGGGGTTTCTGTTTGAGTGGGAGTAGAGCAATGGTAGAAGATAGTAAGCTACGAATGGAGAAGTTTAATAGTAGGAGGTCCAAGTTTAGGTATAGCAGAATAACCTGCTAGAGATATGGAAAGAAAGAGCAGGAAAAGAAAGATTGTTGGTTGGTAGCAGATCAGCATGAAGGACATGAAAAAGAAGCAAGTGTTGCAGATTTTGTTGCACAGGGTGCTCTGGTATGTTCTTTAGATAAAGTAGAATCTAGGGTTTTAGATTTTGGTGCCTCTTTTCATGCATCCCCAATTAGGGAATTTTTTCATGAGTATGTCCAGGGAGACTTTGGAGAAATTTGTGTAGGGGATGGAAAGCCTTGTCAAAAGGTTGGCAAAGGGAAAGTGAAGCTGAAATTGCAGATGGATAACACATGGGTGTTAAAGGAGGTCATGCATGTCCTAGTTCTGGAGTGGAATTTGATTTCTATAAGAAGTTTGGGTGATGAGGGTTGCACAGTAAATCTCACAGCGGAATCTTGGAAGGTTACCAAGGGTGCACTTGTTGTAGCAAGAGGTAAGAAAGTAGGTATGCTTTATATATCTACTTGTATTACTGATTCTCTTTCTGGGTTATCTACTTCAGCTGTAGATTTAGAGATGTGGCTTAATAGGCTTGGTCACATGAATAAGAAGGAGATGCATGTTCTTGAGTCAAAGGGTATAGATCAAGATTTCTGTATGTAGAAGAAGAAGGTGATGTTTCTTGAGGAATCCAATGTTAGTGACAAGAACAAGAAAGCCTTGGTTTTCAAGGAGAAGGTGACGGATAGAGTTTAGCATGAGGGTCAAAAGAATTCTGAGTAGAGCAAAGGTGATTTGGACAAGGGTTTGATCCAAAAGGAGCTCACAAGAAAAAGTTAGTTCTCACAAGCAAAACACAGAGACCAACGTCGATAGGAAAATTGGTGTCGACGTCCAGACAGGGACCGACATCGGCTATGTGTAGACCGACATCGGTGACTTAAGACAGATAAAAATTGACATCGGCAAGGGGAGGAACCAACGTCGATGATGGGGTAGTCACAGGAAACTGACATCGGTCAGGTGTAAACTGGAATGTGACTAGCATCGATCACTGAGACAAATTTTGCATGGACAACAAGCTATCAAGAAGTCTCAAGTGCCCATATGGAAGACTTAAAGGGTATGCAAGCCTCAAATTCATCATTTCCCTTCTTTACACTACTTGTTGCTCACTTATGGCATAGAACTAGGAAGTTTTTAAAGAAGCAGAATAGGTAGATCTAGGAAACAGTGGGAGCTTGGCATGGATGGAGGATGTGATTCCTTGGAGGAGAACCAAATAGGAGTTTTGGGTGGAGTTGTCAGCTGGATGTAAGTACTGAGAGATGAATGGATGTTCAAGATGAAGAAGAGTGGAAATGGATATGTGAGATGGAAGGCCAAGGTGTATGGTCTTGTGTAAGCTGCAGGGCAATGGAGGTTTGATCATTGTGTTTTTCTGTACCAGTTGGATAATAGTAGCTACATTATCCTATTACTGTATGATGTGCTTGTTGCAGGGTTACATATACAGGTATTACTGAACTAAAGGTAAAGCTAGTTTAGGGGTGTGTCATGGAGAATCTAGGAGCATCAAGATTCTTTGGCATGAGGTGTGTTCTAGGGACATGAAAGGTCACATGTTGACTTTGTTTCAGGATGATTGTGTGAGACCGGTTAGCACACTGATGGTTGGACAGTTCACAGAATAGTGTCTTAATTCACATAATGAGGTTAGGTGCATGGTATGTACTAAACCTAAGTTTTCCAAGTAGTGGGAGTTGTCATGAGTTTGGAGCCAATCTGGGAAAGAAGCATTGGAGGCAAGTTCAATGGATTCTTAGGGGGACCAGCAGCAGGTGCACATGTTATGCAGGTTCAAGTTATTTTCTACATGGTTTGTAGATGTGGATGTGGTAGGTGATTTGGATGATAGGTTTTGCACTACAAGTTTCATGGTGGTTGATCTTCAAGATTAATCTTGAAGAGGGATACAGAGCCAAGGGAACAAACTAGATGGTGTACAGGTACAGGTATAGGTACAGTTGTAGCTATTTATCTCCAAGTGGGAGATTATTAGGTTGTGGAGCTAAAAGCTTTAACTTGTTGCAAACAAAGAGAAGGAGGTTACTAAAGACCCAGAAGCACTGACATCGGTAGCATGACCGACGTCGATCATGATCAGTGCAAAAGGCAACTGTCATTGGCAAGAAGTCAGCCAATGTTGGCAGAACTAGGCAAGTAGGGACTGACATCAGTCACCTGTGTGTTTCAAAACTGTTCGTTACACGAATAGTTAGTTTAGTGAACAGAGTGTTTACATGTAAAGGCTATTTCAAGCCTTGAGCTACGTGGATAATTATAGTAAATTAAGTGTCTAAGTTATTATTTAAGTCTAGGATCTATTTATAGACCCATTGGCATGTATTGTAAAGTGTGCTAGTGAAGAGAACAAAGTGTGTGTTTCTCCTAGTTCCACTAATGAGCTAGAAAGGAAGCCAAGGAAGATCCTTCTATTATAAGTATGGTCTATTGAATTGTAGGTTGCAAGTTCATGGGAGATCAACTTGAAGTACTATAGAGTGCTTGGTGTACTGGCAGGGTTATTACTGACTGGTTGGAGAGGTGAACACCAATTCTATGTGTGAGTTGGTTGTTGGGACCATTTTTGGTAGGAGAGTGTTTTGAAGAAGAATTACTAAACACTTGGGGTGTGGGAAGCCTCTGTAAGGTTGAAGAGTGTGGCAGCTCTTTATTGTATTCTTTTCTGTACAAAGTGTTAATACAAGATAGTGTATTGTCTCTCATATTTTGTGTTATTGGTGAATTCTAGTAACTTGTATTTCTGGTATATTTCTGCATGTTTAATTGCTTAAGTTTGGTAATCATATTGTGCTCTTTCTGAGGAGCAAGATCCTAACAAGTGGGATTAGAACAACTATGTTTGTTCTTGGATTCCCTGACAAAAGGTTAGTTGTGTCTAGTTTTAGGTGCCTACAAAAATCATCAATATTTTAAAAAAAGACACACCATTAGTCCCCCCATTTGACCTATAAGGGATAGAGACCTATAACTTCTCTGAGACTTAAAGTCATGAACCCAAAGAGGACTTAACCAATTTACTTTATCTTTGCATGATATAAATGTCAAAGAATGAAGAGGTCCCCTTAAATAACAATCTTTCTGGTGACTATCATCATAATCATCCAACACCCAACCATATAATGGAAATTTTTAATTTTCATACTAATCTTATTATTTCTAAACATCTCCAGATCATGCTCCTAGACCATATTATGATAAGGCCATATTAGTTTTATATAGTCATGATACATTGGGTTGGATTCCTCTAGAGATCTCAACCATTCTACTTTGGCTTTTAGTGAGGTGAAACTCATACCACATGTTGAGTTATCCAACATGTAGTTAAACATTTCCTTCTCCCTCAGACATGCCAATACCTAAATATGATATTTAGAACATTAAAAATAGGTAACATAGAGATTAACATTGGGTCTTACACTTATCCATCTATTTATAAGGGGAGGCCATCTCCCCCTCTCATGGAGAGGGAGGCCTCTAGGGAGCCACTCACTAAGATATTATGAGTCTTCTCATAAATAATAATGGGACAAACAATACTAATCATGTCTTACTAATATTAATAAAAATTATAAAACTATGTTTACATGCCTTCTACACCTAAATGATATCTTAATTATGTTGTCATACTCATGCTAAAAGGCAATAATAATCTTGATAGTATATTTCCCACACTAAAAATGATTCCTAAAAGATAACCTTTAGAGTTCTTAGAAGAGTAGACATTTAAAATTTTTACAAGTGCTTCCATTCACCTCATAAAGGGGATGGGCTCATTATTTTTTTGAGTCTTAAGACTAGGAACCCTAAGAGGGGTTACCCAACATTATTGATATCCATATGGTTGAGATATCATGAGACCAAGAAACTTCACCATATGACTATCTCTATTCGACACATGATCAATGGGTCCTCTACTATGATGAGGCCAAGTGTCACCTAGGTACTAGGGTAAGAATTATTCTCATTTCTATTAAAGGGTGAGTCATTTATTTTAGTTTCAAACTAGACTTTTAGTGTAAAAATAATGGGGTTGAGTATGAAGCACTGTTGCTTGGCATGCTCATTACAAAAAATTTAAGAATTTAAAACTTAAAGATTTAAGGTGCCTCAAAGTTGGTTGCAAACCAAAATTTTGAGGTTTATCAAATTGAAGTTGATTATATTTAATTATATAAAGCCAATGTGCACAATATTTCTAAAGACTTTGAATTTATTTCTATAAAAGTAGTCCCTAGGGAAAAAAACCAGCTTGATAACTCCATGGCTAATATATCTTCATGATTTAACCCTCATAATGCTATACAAGAGTTTGATTTCATAGTTTCATTAATAATGGAACCTCTTGTAAGTAATACTCTTAATGACCAATCCATTGCCCATATTGGAAAATATGATAACTTGTTAGTCCTTAATTTTACTAAAAATGATGAGGGCATTTTGGAGTTCATGGGAGCCTACACCTACCATATTTTTACCACAAGAGAGGCGTCACTCTTACTTGCTATCCCACATCTACCCTCAGAGGTGAATACCATAAATTTTATAGTAATTTTAAGGATTATCTAGATTTTGATGATGAAGTTGATGTCTTTAATGTGGATGGTGAAAACTATGATGCCCTCTCTCTCACACCTAAATAATTTAAATAAAGTAATGCCTCCTTCATAGAGGATACTATTGACATAAATGTAAGGATTGAGGAAAACCCTAGAGTTCTCAAACTCAATTGCTCTTTCTCATCATAAGAGATATAAGACCATAAATAATTACTTATTGAACTTTTTCAAGCATTTGCCTTCTCATACATAGACATGGTAGGAATTAAGCCTATTTTTTTAGTCTATAATATTTTTACCATTCCTGATGCGAAGATAATAAAAGAAAAGCTTAGGCTCATCAATCCTAAGGTCATATTGATGGAAAATGAGGAATTTATCAAACTTTTAATAATCAGATTTATTAAGCTAGTGGATTATTCTAAGTGGATGCCCAATCTTATCCCCATTCTCAAGAATAATGATAAAATAAGGATATTTATATAATTTCAAGATATCAATAAATCATGTCTTAAAGATGACTTCCCTTCCCATTCCATCAACACCATTATCGATACAATAAAATGATATGAGTTACTATCACTTATGTATGGTTTCTTAGGGTACAAAAAATTCACATTTCTAATAAATATTAGTGTAATACCTCCTTTACTATGCCATGGGGGACATTTTATTATTTTGTGATACTATCTAGTCTCAAAAATGTAGGGGTAACATATTAAAAGGCCATGACCCAAATATTTCATGATATTATTCATAAGATAGAGGAGGTCTACGTAAATGATATTTTAGGGAAATAAAGGGGAAAAATATACCACTTAGAAGTTTTATGCACCATATCAACATGATTAATTGATTATGGTGTTAATCTTAACCCAAAAAATGTGTGTTTAGAGTTACTAGTAGGAAAATCCCAGGGTATATCATCTATGAATATGAGATTGATTTTGACCCTACCAAGGTTTGAGAAATCTTAGAAATGTTTCCTCCCATAGATGAATCAAGCATCAAAAAATTCCTAGGTAAGTTATGATCCATTTGATGGTTTATTCTTTATCTTACCTACACCATTCCTCTTATAAATAACCTGATTAAAAGGAAAAGTGGGTTAACTTGGGGAAAATTTTTAAGGAGGAATTTGAAGAAATGAAAATTTTATTTGTATCCCCCATACTCATGGTCCCTAAGCTAGATAATCCCTTAATACTTTACATTAGAGAATGTAAGGTGTCTCTCCCTTTCATGTTGGTTGATGAGGAGAATATTAGTAAAGAATGTACCATTTATTTCATTAGCTACACCCTTATCAAAATTGATATGTGATACACTCAAGAAAAAAGAATGTTTACCTATAGTGTTTGAGACCGAATGATTTTGAAATGATATGATCAATCAATAAACAAGAGTTATCATGAGGTCTCAATCCTTACATACTTTTCTAACCTAGTTAACTCTTTTTAGGAAGGCTGGGAATTTAATCATGCTCCTAAGCAAGTTTAATTTAACTTACATAAAAAAAAGTTATATTAGGGGATAAATCATTACTAATTATCCATTAAAATTTAATGATCTCATCGATACTAACTTTCCCACTGAATTGATTTGCTACATAGAAAAACATATTATTAGCTCATCTCCTTAGTATATAAATATCATCAATTACTTAATTGATTATACTTATCTGGAAGGTATTAAATCATAATAGAAGAGGCATATTCACATCATCATATCAAAATATGTTATCTTAGACATAGTTTTTTATCATAAAGCATTTTATAGTATTCTACTCAAACATGTTGACCAAGAGGAGTCACAAAGAGTCCTTTTTCATTTCCATATTGGTATTTATAGTGGAAAATTTAGTGGACATATAATTTATTGTAAAACCCATAGTATGAAATATTTATGGCTCACCATAGATCATCATACCATAAAATACATGCATAAATGTGAAAAATATCAACACTTTTCACATGAGACACATATTCCCACTAGGGCATTACAACCCATAGTCATTCTATATCCCTTTTTCACTTGGGGCCTAGGTTTAGTAGGGAAGCTCTCTCCTAATTCCTTAGATGGTCATCACTTTATTATCATGGTCATTTAATATTTTACCAATTGGGTAGAGGCTATGCCATTAACAACCATTAATAATTTAGTCATTAATTTTTTTATTTTGAATAAAATCATTTATTGATTTGGGGTCCCATAAGTTGTTATTGCTGACAACATGTCTCATTTCAAAAATATAGAGGTTCATAAACTAGGTAATAAGTTTACTATATCACACCACTTAGCCTCTTTTTACTACCCACATGCCAATACTCAAGTTGAAGACCTTGAAGTTAATATTGGTTAAAACTATTAGATATTCTAGATGAGATTAACACTTACAACTCTATTTAACACTTTGTGATTACAAAATAACTATTAAGATACCCAAAGGGGAAAATCCATACTCACTCATGTTTATATCTAAATCTATTATAACCCTATAGGTAGAGATACCTAGTCTTCATATTTCCCTATAGGGTCTCCTTGATCATGAAGAATACATAGAGGCACAACTAGCTGCATTAGAAACTTTAGATGAATGCTAGATCACTACTGCAAATAATCATATTCATTACACCAACCATATGGGTATAAAATACAAAAAAAATATCCATGAGCATAAAATTCATGTAGGATACCTTATCCTTAGGCTTGATATCCATATTAACAAAAAAAATAAGAAGGTAAAAAATTTAGACCAAATTATTTATACCCTTACCTAGTGGCTGAAAATTTTAAACATGGAGCCTATCAATTATGCAATCTAGAGGGCAAGTATTTTGGCAAAACTATGAAATATTTACATATAAAATATTTCTATATTTAGTTATTTCATATCACATTCTCCTTATTTTCATTACATTGTCATAGTTTGTATGTTAATTTACATATCAAATGTTTTGTTCATGGATTATTTGGTTATTGATTTGCATAATGTGAAACTTTCAAGATACAATATTTCATATCATTTCATTATCACATTACACCATTATACCATAGGAAATATTCTCAATATCAACATTAATTTATTTTTTTCATTATATATTTCAAGTATATTACACCTATATTCCCTACATCTTCTTGCACAACTTAAAAAATGCTAGCCTATAGTCTAGTCTTGAAGCTTGTCCATGATAAAGTCTCCTCTTATAGTGTATTCTCAAGTAGATAATTAGCATTATCAAAAAAATTAAACTTTATTTGCCCATATTGATCTTCATTAATGATCCCTTGTACCTTATTGGTTGCATGGGGCCAAAACTTGGGGGTAATGGCCTTGTAAATTAAAAGACACTCATAAAAAAAGGTTATGCAAATGCAAAAAATCAAACTTTACATCATAAACCCTTGATAACCTTTAGTGTTGAGCCCTCACATATTACTAGTTACATGGGGTTAGAATTGGGAAGAGGTACCCTTACTCACCTACAAATAGCCTTTGGTGATGAGCCCATGTGTATGCCTAGTCACATGAGACTAATTGTAGGGGGTCACAAAAAAAGGAAAAAGCCAAATATTGAAGCAATATCAAATTGAAAGGTGTTAAAATATAAATTTATTTAGAATTATTGCTTACATGTCTTTGTTGAGAAAGGGTAACCTTTTCCCATTTACCAATTATGTTAGGGATAGTTATTTCTGGATGAAGCCATTAAAGTTAGTATTTTATAAGTCTATAAAGAAGTGCATTTTTCACTATTCTCGTAAGGATTAGGTCAAATTCATTTTTGATGTGAATTTTAATTCATAGTTTTTATTTTTTTCATCTCACATATATATTACTCCTCATTTCATTCCTTGCTGTTAATTAAAAGCAATATGTTGTTAGAAAAACAACTAAGTCATCACCTAAAAAACAAATCTTAACACATTCATAATTTCATACGCATTTTAAAAACACCATATCATTTACATACATTTTTTTCTCACATATTTAAGCATTATCCATAGAATTTTATCAAAGGTAGAGAGAAACATGGTATATCATCACATGCCTATTAATTTAGAATGAATTTTGACAATCAAAAGTATGGAAATTAAAGCCCATAATACATTATGACAAGTCCCTAAGAAGCAAACTAATTATCTATATATATGATAATAAGTACCAAGTTTGTACAAAATAATTTAAAATATAAACACCCCTATGGTGGGCCAATGTGCTTCAAGACATCAAAAAAAGAATCAAAATGTACAATGGTATTACAAAACATATATAAAAAGCCTCAAGAGCTTGTCCTCATCCAATGCAAAGGTCATGATGTAGAGGAAAGTTGAGGGTTGTCACTCTAGTGATGTCTCCTACTAGTGCATCCCTCAAAGGCCATCTTTCCCTATCAAAAATAAAGATCAGTATGGTGGTCCTTACTAAGGCCTACCTTTGAGGCTATCCCCTTGTATTATGACTAGAGGATCAACTTAGTACCCCACTTACCATCATATTGACTAGGGCTTCCATTCTCCTCCCCTAGCCAGTAAGGTATTTCTCTTCATCATCAATACTATCACCATAATAGATGCATGGTAAAATATGGAAAAGACATCTATATGCAAGCCAATCCCTATAGGGAGTCTAATATTTATTAGAAGCTAGTATCTAGTCATACCAATGAGTATATATAAAAGGTTGACTAGGGTGTCCATGATCATACTTCACCCACTCATGATATATGTAATCACAAAGTGCAAAATCAATGTTAGATATAGTCAATATAAATATCTAAAACATGTAAAATTAGAAAAAAAAGTAAGCTACAAAGTGAAATACAGACTATAAAATGGAAATATACAAATCCTCATTTTACCTAGATCCCCCTTATGCCAATTGGGTTTAAAATTATCATCCATGACCTCTTCTTAATCAATGTCAAAGTTATCCTCTAGCTTAATATAATTTGGAGCCACAGTATCTCCACCTCCTAAATAATGATGCTATGCAGGGCCCTTCTATGATGGTGGTGGTGGTGGACCCATCTACCACTACCCTAATATGATATATCCACATCTTCCCCTATTAGATATAGGGAAAGTCACTATGGCACTCTTGGATAAATGAATTAGGTGATGGGCACCCGTCTCATAAGTGGGTGCCACACTAACCATCCTAATCTTGAAGATCTTGCCTCCCATATACCCCTATAAAATATCCTAGGTATAAGAAGGTTTCCTATATAGGGCATACTAAAATTCTATGGTACCTTATCTATAGGGTGCATGTTAATTTTTGAGAGCCTGTCTCAAAATTGAATGGCCCTAGTGGCTACTACAAGGTAAACCCCCTCATTGACCAATTTACCAACCATGTCCTAATAAGGCAAGGCAATCAGGGAAACTATTGTCAAAGTCCCCACTAATTAGGTAAAATCACATAATGGAACCACATCCATCTGTATAGTGGCCTTAATGTCCCTAGGTTGTCTAATCAACACTCATTTATGATAAGGGTGATGCACTCATATTTATAGCCCATGAAAATCATCAGGTGGCTAATTAAGAAGGATACTAGTTGAGCCATGTGATAGAGACCCATATAAGTATAAGGTAATAGATCTTGGATCCAATAGTAGTATGTTCCCCTCTATTTAATACATTTCACAATTAGTGATACAATAAAAAGTAACCTATTATTACCTTTGTCTCCCACTAGCCAAGAGGAAATGCTACAAATAATGGAATTTTGTAAGTTGCAGATCACTAATCCCTCAACCTAATAAATCCTCATATTGTAATTTTCACCCACATTAGGTGTGTTAATGTATACAAAATGATCTACCCAACTATGGGCCTCATGGCTAATCTGAATAACCTAGATGGATACTAACCATCTAGTTCTTGAAAGGCCTATGATCTAATAGATGTCAATGATAGTGATCATCCACACTCTTAGGGCCTATAAGATCAAAAACATGTTATGATCAATGTTATAATAAGTTAATATGTTGTAAAGTAACCAACTACATGTTGGGATGATCCCTACTTGTGAAACTCATATAATCTTATCTTGATCAAGGATGACCAACTCATCTTTCACCAAAAGTGTCAAGACTCGAGTGAGCCACTCTTGATCATGAGCTCTAATTTAACATATGTAAGGTACATATAGTAAAGAAAATATCCTAAGTTATCCTAGGGACTAATTCCATTTATAAAAAATATAACATCAAGTTTATTAATCCAATTCTAATAAATGAAAATGCCCCTATTTATAGATATTAATTATGCAACCACCCTAACGGTTATGTAATTACCCTAGGAGATAGTTATGTAACTATCTTAGGTGGCTATGTAAGCTCTCTAAATGATTATGTAACCACACTAGGTGGTGATTATGCAACCATTTTGATATAAATAGTGTAATTTATAGTTCCATTGAGTGGTTACATAACCACCATCCTAAAATGGCTAATGGTTTCATCCTCAAGAGGCAATTCCATTCACTAGTCACATGCCCTCCAAAACCCCAAAAATTTCACAAAATCTATCATAATAAAAAAATTATTACATTTTACTAATCTACCCTTCCCCACAAACATTTTAAAGCTAGAAATTTTTGAATTTGTTAGATTTCTAATAAGATTTGATCAATAATCATAAAATTGGGGAAAAAGGAAAAAGACCACAAAACCTACTTGATCCTAACTTGTAGCTCCTCCTGCTATTGGATTTTCCATCCTCTCATTGTCCTTTTCTTGTTGACTACTTTATCACTTGAAATAGTTATAGGCAATATATAGCTAAAGAAATATCAAAAGTGATTGACACAAATGAGTTGGTTTTTGGCAAGTTTTTGAATATATTAGCCCAAAGCTAGTTGTTTTAGTTTTATAAATTTCCAATTTTAGTATATTTTCACATTCTAGTCATATTTTCAAGTTTAAAAATCATGTTTTGATTGAATTTACATCTTAAATTTTACAAATTATGTTATGACGACTTTCTATCTTTCATAGCATACTTTAACAAATTTTTAGGATCTTGAACTCTTGGCACAAGATTCAGCCCCCCAAAAAGATGAGTCAAGTAGTATGATATTCCCTATGTGTATGGTAAATATTATTTTCTATAATTTGATTATGTAGTTTGTTTCCCACTTTCTCATCACATGGCACTTAATTCTCATATTTTGATTATAGGTTACAAAGAGTCTCAACTAGCTTTGCTACACATTTGAGGTAAGGTAAGTATTTATAACTTCTTATTTCCATTATATATAATATACCCTTGTCAATTTATGACAAGACATCCTCCCAAGTGGGTAATATGTATGCACTCAATTTTTATACGGTGAGATATTCTAGACATGATAGGTCTAATGATGATGTAGTGACCTCCTAATAATGTTCAAATGGGAACTCTTTAACACCTTTTCCCCTTTTGATTCCCTCTCCTTATTTTATGTCCCTCAAATCCCTATTTTATTGGTTTTTACATCCCCCATTATCTTATTTTCATAAATATCTCATTAGTAATGAAACTTCTCTATTAGGTGATGAAACCATCTTATGGAGTTATAGAACCACCCCATAAGTGAGGGGTTCATCAGGGAAATTGTGTACACCACCCTAACAAACCCATTATATAAGGACAATTATATTTTAAATATTGGGTAGTTTTATAATTTAAAAGGGTAATTTCCCCCCTAAAATTAGTGGATATGTAAGCACCCCTATAAATAGGTATGGTCCCATCACCATTATTTTGCCTTCTAATTTTAGATTTTGTTACTCATTCATTGACAAGTTTTACATGATTATTATTATTTTTATTGATTTTTATACCTTAATATTACCTCTAATCAAGCCCAAATTACTCCCTCTTCTATTTCCAATCATTTTGAGTCCCTCCTAAGTCTAACTCCCAGTTTAACTTAGTTAAATTCCATGTAACCTCCATTGATCTTCTAAAAGTAAGCTTATTTTGGATACAAAATTTTCATTAGAGATTAATATTTTTTAACCCTTTATAGCCACAAACTTATATAATTTATTTATATATTTTCTTTGATTTCTTTCATCTTTGACTATAGAATTATAGATAGGGAGAGCCATTGTTCTTACAACCATGTCTTTGAAAATGATGTCTTCAACTAGCCAAAAAAAGTTGTTATACATTTGGAGTTATGTTTATCTTATTATTCTCCCATTTGTGATAGTCATTTATTCATCCTCCTTGCTAGAGAGTTCTAAAAATATTTGTTTGGGTAAAGGAGCTAGCGCACCAAGGACTAAAGAGTGCAATATAACAAATCATATTGCTTTAGCTAATTTAACTAATGATTAGGTTGGAGTTTATTAGTTTAGATTTTATTTATTTTATTCATTATATTCGATTAAATTATAATTATTTTTTGTATTATCTTGAATATTTATTTTTGAAAAAGTAAAATTTGATAGAAAATATAATTCTTCTCTCTTTCATCCTTGCACAAAAATAGTAGTTAGTTTCTTTGTTTATTTGCATTGATTTAATAGATTATTTAACCAAAAAATATTTCATCTAAACCCTAGGTGAATGTTAGGGAATAGATAATACATTTTCATACATTACAATAATCAATTTTAGAACAAGTTGTTTTCATTCTCAAACAAATAATTAATGAGTAGAAAAACCCTATACACACCTAAGTGAACAAGTGGTGTTATCGTGATTATGATTTTCATGATTTAGATGAATCAAGAACAATATTTTTAATTCATTTAATTAGAGAAATAATAATTTAAATCATTTATCTCTATTTCAAATATATTGTTCATAGCTAGTGTACAACACCTAGAAAGGTTAAAATTTGTTCTTGGTTTATTTGGGTGAAAATAAAGTCTAAAAACCTCATAATATTGTTGTTTGGAGCTTAGATATTTTATTGAATCACTCACATGTTAATAAAACTTTAGTTTTCATAGTTTATTAATTCACATACTAATCAAAAATCTTAAGAATAACTTCATATATCTTACATCTATAAAATTTAAAATTCAACATTAATATAACTAGAATAGACCTATCTCTTTTACTTTGCATGCATTGAAAAGTAGTTGGAAAATATAAATATGAGTGTTCATTAATTTTATTTTAGTGTATTTATTATTATCCACTTTTATTTATTTCATTTTAGTGAGTACCTAGTTTCCATTTTAGTTAAATATTCCTAAAAAATAAACTAGAAACAATAAAAACATTGCCAAAAGCCTTGCCCAATCCTACAAGCCAAACAAAACCTTTCTTATAAATAAAAAGTACTAAAACAATATATTTAGATAATATCATACACTTACACATTACCTAATCCATTTTGAATGACACTTCTTGAGACACCTGGTCTTTTTAAAGAAGGCCTTTTCCCTAGGGTTAGGACACCTAGTCCCACTATTAGTATATAATTTGATATCAATATTGAGCTTAGGAGAGAGGTTTTTAGTTCCAACAAAATTATCCACCTAATTTTAAACTTTATCAATGCCTTATATGAATAATAACAAATTATTGATCCACTAATCATTATCCTCCCTCAAAAAGAGGTTGTCAATTAACATTATTTAGGCCTAGTTTCTCATCCTCACCCCTTCTTCTCCTTGGGTATAACCTCACACCATATAATTAACATTTATGGATGACCTTGATTGGACATAGTAAAATTGATAGATTTTATTTCATATTGTAGATAATTCAACCTAATCTCCCACACTTCTTTAGTCCTAGTATCGACTAGGAGCTTTGCCTCCTCATAATCTCAAAGATTGAGGGACTCTAGAGCTCTATTTTTGCATAGCTTGATGCTCTCAATGAGCACCATGATGCTGTAGAGGTATTTTGGATCCATCATGAAAACCCCTTTCCACAACCCACTCCAAATCCTATTCCACCTAACAACCAATCCAATCTATATCCCATCCATATATCAACTATCTTAGCCTAACCTTAGGGAGTTGAATGCATAGTTTAGTGTGTGCTCTTCACATGTAAATAGTCTTTTTTTGTCATTATAGACAACTACATGAGCATAAATTATGTTATTAAATATGTTTATCTTAGTGGAAGATAATTCATTTAGCAACAAGTATTTTTGGTTGGACATATGAAGCAACTCAAACATCATTATTTTGGCCTTAGTTTTCTTGAGTTATTTGACAATGTTACATCTTAATTTATTTTATTCTTGTGGTTTATAAAATTGGGGAGGTGAAACATTATTTATATGCTAATATGAGGTAGTAGGCCCTTTGGGGTGAGTAGGGTTATTACTTTAGTTTTCATTAGGTAGGACTTGAATGTTATTATAAGTTGTAGATGTAGTTAAAAGACTCTACAACTTATTCCTCAACTGATAGTTATTCCATATTTAGAACTATTTAAAAGCATGGAACTCATTTAGGTTATCTTCAAGCTTATTATCACTTTCAAATAGAAACTCCTAGGTCTCTAAGACCACAATGCTCAAGTTGTCTCCACTTGGGCATGGTTTACCATTATCTTTAATACACACTATTTCAAGGCTATCCATATTCTTTTGGAAGCTATTTGAGGCCAATGTGAACTAATCACAATCTATCTCAACATGATTAGTTGTGTTATATAGTCTACACCAAGTGGGTAAGGCCAAGTCTACCATATTTACTGAATTAGAGGCACTATTATTGCCTTGATTGGTGTTGTTAATGGTACTAGGCACATTTCCATTATTAGGCCTAGTGTTCCATTGTCTATTCATCTTCTAAAAGTTGTAATTTTTATTTTGAGGTGGGTTATTGAAATTTTAGTCGATGTTTTTAGGCACCCACCTATGTAAATTGACCATATCATTGGTTAACCTCTGGACCATCTACTCTAAATTATCTACCTCAATGTTCATGGGGGCACTTTGGTTACTTCTCAATTAAGGTAGTGGGCTAGCCATTGGTGTAGTAGAATTTACAAATGTAGGGACATAAGATGCACTAGGTTGTGGGTATTGCTAGTAGGTGTTTGACTACTCATTAATGAAGGGATAGTCTATTGGTTGTTGTTGAGAGCAATGTAACTACTTGAACATGTGGTAGTAGTGTTATTATAGGCAATTTGAATAATTTATTGACTCACAAGCTATAATAATACATGATTTGGAGGAGCATAGGGCTGATTTTTAAGCATATGGTTTAATGGAATTAAATTATATATTGGACTTGAACTTGAATATATATCTCCTAGGATTGGATTCATTAAAAGAGTGTTCGGCATAAGAGCCTAGTTGACCATATAAATTTGGTTATAGGCACCAGGGTATCCTACTGAGGGCAAGGGACTAGCATCATATATTTGAGGTACCATTTGATGTTTAATACTAAATGTTTCATTGTAGGCCAAATATAAATATGTAAGATCTTTTAGGGTCATCCTAAGGAACATAAAGGTCATGGGGTCTAAGGCCCCTAAGTATGTTTGTATAACAACAAGTTTGGTTTGCATGTATGGGCCCTTATATAAATTTTAAAACTAATTATTGTAGATACTCATGGGCTCATTGGGATATCTATGGGTAGCCATAAACTGGTGATAAGTATGATAGGGTCTATTGGTATCCTAAAGTGGTTAATGAACATAGCCTCAAGGTTATCCCAAGAGGTAATGAATCCATCCTAGAGACTTAAATACCAACCATACATAGACTCATATAAAGTGTAATGGAACAACCTAAAAGTGACATCTTTATGTTGAAATTGAGTTTTGATCAAGATATGCTTAAATGTATATATGTGTTCTTTTATTGTTTTTACCCCACCATGAACATATCTTGGGTAGAACTTAGGATTTTTTGGAAAGTCATGGGTAACTCTTATAATGTTCATAAGAAACATACCTCATCCTAAACATGTAGAGTTGGTGATTTTTGGGTTATGAGGGAGATAAAAATGGGTAATGAAAGGAATTATAATAGTGGGGTAGCTATTGGATAAGAAAGTTTGTCTAAGATTAGATTTAAATTTATCAGTCCTAGTTCTCCTATTTCTTGAGAGTTACAATATCTCAAAGTCACCCTTAATGGAATTTGGCCTTGTGAAAACTCTTTTATTTTCTAGTTATAGAAACATATAATTTACTTATCTATGACAAGGCTAAAAAATGGTGAACATAGTCAAACATAAATATCAAATAAAAAATCATTCAGGCCCTCCTTCTAGAGCCAATTTATTGGTGGTCTATTTGGCATAACACACCAAATCTAGGAGGATAAGAGGAGAGTAAAGGAGTAAATGGTGAGGATTTATTATTTTACCTTCCACCTCTCTTGAAAGGAAGAATGATAAATAATAAAATTTATAAGGTTTTTATCTACCAAGTTATGGTGAATTAGATACTTCAATTGGATGATGCAAGTTGTTCCATATAAGGGGCATATTTAAAATGTGATTTGATATCCACAAAATAAAATTAGACTAGGAAAGACTAAACTTATTAATATTTCTTAATTAATTCCTCACTAATAAATATTTATCTTCAACATACTAGATTTAACAATGCTTTAAAAGAGATAAGTGATGAACATGCATTACATATGAAACTTGTAATCACTGATTACAAATTAGACTAATCTAAAACTAAGCTAAAAAATTATAAAAAAATATTAAAATATGAAGGGTAAAGAGAAAGATAAATGATATTACAATACAATGAAGATTAATTTGGTTTATTCTATTAGACAAATCCCATAAAACTAATCTTCTTTTTGACTAGTATTCACATAGTCATAAATAAAGATGGTGCTTAAAGTCTAAGGAAAAATTGAATATGAAGAAAGAGGGACATAATTACCATATGAATGCAAAAAACATGAACATTATCTTCACAACCTTTAAAATTAAAAATATTTTATGAAATAAATAATGTCTAGGATTCACCCTTTCTAGCTAAAAATATAGAAATGCCTCAGAATAATATAGCTCACAGAGAAAGAAACTAAATAGGAAAGTAAAAAGAATAAAAAAATTGGAAAAAGGGTATGATTATTATATTATAGCCTCTAAATCTAAATAAACCAACCTTTCTTATAACAAAGAATTAGTATTATGTAGACACTCAAATTAATCAATCCAAATCAATCCTAAACTTAGCCTACAAATGGGTGGTTATGATAGCTCAACAAGATGGGTCTCCCTAAGGTTAACTCAATTTCTATTTTGATTGTGAGGAAAGTGACAAAAAAATGCTAACTAAATTTTACCTAAATTCTACATAGTGAAATGTCTTTGGGATATTTTTTAGAATTTCTAGTTGGCCACACCTTACGGTTGGATATTGTGCCTCTTTTAAGAAAAATTTATCTTTTGTGATCTTAACTTGGTTCCAAAGTGCACACCATTAATAAATCAATGACAATACCTAGTTTAATATCAATCTTGGGCTCCATGATTTCCATCTTGCACTAGAATACATGATATAAATTGATTGCACAAACTTGATTAGGCTTATAGTCCAATTTTTAGACTTTGATGACCTAGACAAGAAAGATGACTACCAAACTTAGGCCCTGATACATTTTATGGAGGTACATGTATCATCATCAAGAAAGACACACCATGTGTCTATCTCTCACTATTCGAGGAGCTAACATGTCTTTCATATGTTAGGGCCATGATATGTGGTATTATTTCACTATTTGATGACTTGGCTAAGGGGCCTAGGTCACTTGAATTTTCCTTGGATAGGGTGAAACAAGATCCAAGTGGAAAGATCCCTCTTACCTAAATATTATAGGTCCTAGTGTAATGTTCAATGAATCCTAATGGCCCTAAATCCAAAATAAATTGACACATGGCCTCATCCTAGACATTCATTTGATCTCCTCCCTATTTTCCCATTCTAATTGACCTAGGAGTCCAAGAAAGTGTGTTGTTTACATGTGGAATCATCCCTATTACCCTGAGAGTCTACCATGTGATCACTCTATACTAACCACCTAGGGGCTTGATGAAATTGGATTATTCCATGTGGCATCATCCCATTTACCTAGAGGCCATGGTCACTGGTTTGATGATCTAGAATTTTGAATGATGTGGGGATAATGGATGTTGACACACATCCTCACCCTATTATTTTAAGGATCATAAGGCCTTGAAAAAAATACAAGGGGGACTAGAAGATCAAGGTAGAGATATATTGACATGCATCCTCATCCTATTCATCAAGAAGCCCAAGGATTTGCAAGGAAAATTGACCATTAGATTTTGAATTTTAAATATAAAAAACTAAGTAAATCCAATTCATCCCCAAAAAAGACTAAGGTTTTATGTGAATCAATATTAACACTTAGTCAATTTTAAATGAAAATAAATAGAAATGGTCCAAATAACTAATAAAAAGCCACATCTACTAAATAAAAAACCAAATTAGCCCAAACCTTGTCCAATTCGATCTAAAATCCTAAAAAATGACTAAGTCAAAATATGAATCAAGATAAACATTTATCCAATCAACCTAAGAGGGAAAAATAATATACCAAATCACTAAGGTAAAGACATAGAAAGAAACCTAGAAATAATTAACTAAATAAAAAATATCTAAGTCCATTTTAATGTTTAAATTTTTTGACAAGCAAGACAACCATAAAATTTAAGCTCTCTAATGCTGATTAGGATACCAATGTGCCCTCTAAAAAATAGGCTTGGTAATACCACATGGAAACTATTCATTCATTTAGGGATTGATTGGGGTTCTAACTGGGCTTGTCTATCTAGTAGTTGGGATGCAATGAGATCATGTCATATGGCATGATCTCATTCATGTAGGAGATCATTATCCTTTGATAG
Source organism: Torreya grandis (assembly GCA_037957365.1). NCBI lineage: Eukaryota > Viridiplantae > Streptophyta > Pinopsida > Cupressales > Taxaceae > Torreya > Torreya grandis. Next base: position 690,703 of record JARHVA010002396.1, on the reverse strand, counting down.
AAAGGAAAGAGGTGCTGACTGTAGTGAGGCCCTAGGATCATGAAACATGTTATCATTCTACTTATGCAAGACCTTTTTTCCATATTGAAGTGCACTAACTACTTAGGGAACCTGGAGAAATGAGTCTCACCACTTGGTATAATCTCACTTACCTAGGAGCTTGGGGTTGAGGCTTAACAATAAAGGAATCTAAATGAGGTGAGGAATTATGATGATGATAGGTGCCCCCATCTTGGACACTCAAAAGTCATATATTCAGCCATGTAGTTTATCAATCCCAAGGAAATAGGATCAAAACAAGTGGAACATATCGAGCACCTAGGAGGTCAAAGACTCCTAGAAATAGATTAAGTCCTGAAGAGGCTCATAGAAGTGAGTGAGTGACAAGTGGATCCAATTTAATAATGCAAGATTTATAAGAAAGGCAATGACCATTAGCCTATGATAAAAAAAATAATCATTAGCTTTCAAATATTAATTTTACCTAAAAATGAGTAAGTACAAGATCCAAAAATTAATGTAAAGGTAGGTAAAATAAGCTAAACAAAATAACTATTTGCTTAAACCTATAGCTAGCTTAGTTCATTTTAGGCAAAATGACTAAGTAAAGGAATGAGAAAATATAAATTCTTAGTCATTTTTACCTAAAAAAATAGAAATGAGATTAAACAAAGATAAAATCATTGAATAAAAAAAATCCCATCAACTAAAAAATATACTCAATTCAATCCAATAAAAGTGAAATGACCAAGTTCAACATATGAAGCTATACAAACATTTAGTCTACCTAACTCAAACTAAAGTAGAATTAGACAAATTACCATATAAAAGAATGAATAATTTCATGATAGTTAGGTGATTCAAATAAATCTAAGGCAAAATGGTCTAGGAAGGAAATAACAATGTACCTTAAAACATGATTTAGAATATACCAAGACTTAGAAAATTTAGGCAAATTTAGATGATATAATCAATGGAGTCCTATATGCAATCTTCTTAGACCAAGTGCACATAATGCAAATTTAAAGTCTAGACTTTGTTGAAATAGTAAATCAAGATTAAAGTCTATATAGTAGCATATTTAGAACATTTTTAATCAAACCAATAGATCAAATAAGCTAAGGCCTCCAAATCATTCAAACAAAATACTAGACTCCAAAGCAAAATAATTCCCATGATTTCATAAATAAGATAGGGCATGCTATGTAAGAAATAACAAAGATTAAAACATGATAAAAATATTCATTGTTAGTTTTAGATCCATATATTTTTATATACTTATAGACATTAATAGCTACAAAGGGATGCTAATGTCCATGATAGTGTCCATATCCTTATCTAGTGTCTAGTTGCCAAAAGTCATCCAAGTTACAAAATGATCAAAACCCATGGGTCAAATTAATTATCTTATTGAACCCTACTATGAGATATTTTCAAAGAGTGTGGTATAAATACAAGTCTAATCCTTCTCATACATTATATAGTAAATATAAAACAAACACATATCAAAGCTAAATCAATCAAATGCACAAGCACTCTACTCTACCCTATTCATCCCTATTTTCATATCAAGCATAGGATCAATCATATCACATCTATGAATAATTTTGAGGTGCATATTACATGAAAGGGGAACCTAAAAATTATAAAATAAAATCATTTTATAGATTTAAAATACTATTATAAACTGTTATCATAGCTAGGACAAACTATTATGAATTGGTATCAAGCTAATCTCTGGTATTAATTGGTTCACCTTTGGAAATTTATAAGATAAATTTGACTAAATCATCTAAATTCACAATAATTATAGGTTTTATTTGATTAAATCATCCACCCTCATCAAATATATAATATGATTTTATTAAATCACTCACACTCACTAGGTTAAGCACATATTTGGGTTTCATGATTAAAATGAAATAAGATCAATGGACATGTTGTAACTCACCTTTATAATAATATTAGGGGAATGTTTTCCTCCAAAATATATATTAACATGAACTTGTAGGTTTATAATTATCCTAATATCATTTTAAATTACTCATAATGAGGCACCTTTCAAATCAAATTACAAAAGGCAAGATGGTTACATCAACACATAGGTGTACTCATAACATTGCTCTTTTTAAATTCAAACATTTAAAATTATTTCAATTTCAAATTTCATACACTAATATATACTGTAACATGCTCTTGGTTACAAATTAGTTAGTATCAAACCATTCAAGGTGGGTCATACCTTAGATAAGGTGTGTTATACATAGTCAAGAACACATTTATTTCCTTTAATATATAAATTTAATTACTAGATTAAAGGGGGGAAAATGTAGATAGTAAAATATGATTTATATAGTACCCTAATATTTTACACTTGGTAAATACCTATCATGGTTGTACCTTTTAGTTATAGACCTTCCCACTAATAAAAGGTTCACATTCACTATGTCTTTGTGATTTTATTTATTATCTCTTAGTTTGACCCTTATTATTATAATGAGCCAAAACTTATATGTTGTGAAATATTATATAAATTTGATGTTTATCCTTCACTACCAGCTTCAGACCTGTACTTGTTTTCTATCTCCCCATACACTTTCATCTTTGGCAAACATATGTGTTGATGTAACTGTCAATTTTCCTAAAAAGTGTCTAATTCCCAAAAGTAATCAATTTTCAAAATAAACATATCCAAAAGGCCAAACTAAATGATTTAATGTAAGATATTTATAAATGGGATTGGTCTATATATAAGATCAACTGATAGTCAATCCTCACCTAGTAATCACATATAACTCACAAGGAAATATACCAAGAAGCATTTAATCAAGAATTATAGTGAGAAAATATACCCTATTTATCCTTATTTAAATATTATTCATAGGATCGATCTTTTTATAGGTCTAAAGCATTTAAAGAGTAGCCTGAGTTATATTTGAAAAGTTACAAGCTAGGTCATTACATGTATTTAATCTTAACACATTTTACCCTTGTATACATATAAGCCAACACATAGGGGATAATTACATCAATCTAAGGCCCTTATCAAAGTCGTAGATATGTAGGTAGTGGCCATTGATAAAAGTTTATTTAGGGTCATGTCAACACTATGAGCCTAGTAACCCATTTTTCCCATAGTCACTCTAAGGGTTAAGAGTTAGGGTTTGACCATTTGAAAAGGATCAACAACCTATGAACATAATACAAAAACATTAAAAATAAGGAAAAAAAATCTAGTTCTATTTGGTCACACCTAGACCTAGTCAATATTCCATATAGGACACCTATGGTAGAGTCAGACACATGTGTTGGTGTAACTATCTAGATCTAATGTAAGCATCTAAGGTCACAAAAAGAATATTTACAAAATATGATGATAGTTCTAAGATCATAATCCAGTCCACTTCTATCCTATTCTTATGTAGACTTGAATGTGCATAATAAACTAGCTAAGTACCATTATTTCTTATTTATTAAAATATATATCAATAACTATACTTTAAATTTTTAGTAATCTTAATTATATATATTTAAAATACTATTTGTCTAATTTTTATATTAATTATCCCACTTTACAAGTATTTTATCACCCTTGTGCCATAGAATAATCTATATTATTAACCCTAGATTCCCATAATATTGTGCCTAAGATAAGGTGTGTTATACACAACCAAGTACACATTTATTTCCTTTAAGCTATCAATTTAATTACTAGATTAAAGAGGGAAAATGTAGATAGTAAAATATGATTTATATAGTACCTCAATATTTTACACTTGGTAAATACCTATCATGGTTATACCTTTTAGTTGTAGACCTTCCCACTAATAAAAGGTTCACATTCACTATGTCTTTGTGATTAATTTATTATCTCTTAGTCTGACCCTTATTATTATAATGAGCCAAAACTTCTATGTTGTGAAAAATTATATAAATTTGATGTTTATCCTTCACTACCAGCTTTAGACCTATACTTATTTTCTATCTCCCCATACACTTGCATCTTAGGCAAACATATGTGTTGATGTAACTATCAGTTTTCCTACAAAGTGTCTAATTCCCAAAAGTAATCAATTTTCAAAATAAACATATCCAAAAGGCCAAACTAAATGATTTAATATAAGATATTTATAAAAGGGATTGGTCTATATACAAGATCAAATGATATTCAATCCTCACCTAATAATCACATATAACTCACAAGGAAATATACCAAGAAGCATTCAATAAAGAACTATTGTGAGAAAACATACCCTATTTAAATATTATTCATAGGATCAATCTTTTTATAGGTCTGAAGCATTTAAACAGTAGCCCATGAGTCATATTTGAAAATTTACAAGCTAGGTCATTACATGTATTTAATTTTAACACATTTTACCCTTGTGCACATATAAGCCAACACATAGGGGATAACTACATCAGTCTAAGGCCCTTTTCAAAGCAGTAGATATGTAGCTAGTGGCCATTGATAAAGGTTTATTTAGGGTCATGTCAACACTATGAGCCTAGTAACCCATTTTTCCCACAGTCACTCCAAGGGTTAAGAGTTAGGGTTTGATCATTTGACAAAGATAAACAACCTATGCACATAATCCAAAGACATTAAAAATAAGGAAAAAAAAAAATTAGTTATACTTGGTCACACCTAGATCTAGTCAATATTCCATCTAGGACACCTATGGTAGAGTCAGACACATGTGTTGGTGTAACTATCTAGATCTGATGTAAGCATCTAAGGTCACAAAAAGGATATTTAAAAAATATGATGATAGTTCCAAGATCATCATCAAGTCCACTTCTATCCTACTCTTATGTAGACTTGCATGTGCACAATAAACTAGATAAGTACAATTATTTCTTATTTATTAAAATATATATCAATAACTATACTTTAAGTTTTTAGAAATCTTAATTATATATATTTAAAATACTTTTTGTCTAATTTTTCTATTAATTATCTCACTTTATAAGTATTTTATCACCCTTGTACCATAGAATACTCTATATTACTAACTCTAGATTCCCATAATATCTTAATTTAGGGTTAAACACCTACATTGAGTGAGAAGGATTAGTACCTAGAGAACAAGGATATTATTAAGAAGAATTAGAATAATCCAATGAGCAAAATTATTTACTTTTCACAAATGGAGGCTCCCACCATTTATAGAGTGAGTAAAATAGACCAAACTCTAATTTTTTTAACTCAACCTTATTAATAACTAGTCAAAGATTTCAAGAATTACAAGTATGTTATCTAAAAACTCTAGATAAGAATGGAAGAATAGGGTAGAATATCCAACCAAGCCTTATTTCATTTCAAATATGCCATTAGATAATTTAAGGAAGAGATTGATAAGTAGGCCTATAAATCACAAAAGCTTGAGGAGGAATGGGGGAGATTTAAGGATAAGGAAAAGGAAAGAACCAAGGACATTAATATCAAGCATAGAGAAAACAAGAAAGAAATCAATGATAGAATATCTACTATGGATTATTTAGATGATACAAACAAATATACCAGGGTAAGAAGAAGATGATTGGTTAAAAAAATTAGAATCAATAGGAAATTTTAGATACCACAATCTAGACACTCAGAGAAGAAATGGAAGCTTCCATATGCTTAGAGGAGATGATTGATCTCTAAGGTTAGTGTTTAGTTTTTTAATTATTGAAGGTCAGGTTATTTTTTGCTTACATTTTAATGATGTAATTTAGACCCTATATCCCATTTGTTTAAGGGTCTATCTCATGTTTGTTTTTGTTGGAATTGAATTTTCTATCTTTTGACTATAAAACTAGGTTATGGAATCCTTGTAAAACCTTTTTATTTACAACTATATAGGAAAAATATTTCACCAACATAGATCCTATAAATTCTTAATAATTCCTTGATTGATTAAATCACTATTTATTTTTTAATTTCATAAAATAGTCATTGAATGTGATTATGATTGAATTGTAAGTATTGTATATTGAAAATGAATATTTGGACAAAGAGTATAAATCAAGGAATTAGAAAAATAGAATTGAAGGAGACACCATATTACCTTGGAGAAACTCAAAACTGAGAAAACTATAGAAAAAGTGAGGGATAACCTCTTTAATCCACTATCGCATGTTTCCATTACAAGTTTATTGTATTCTTGAGGCTTTCATGAAAATAAATTTTATTACAATATGTTTAAATAATCACTTACTCGCTTCCTTCTTTTCACACTCCAAATTAAAAAATAACATAAAATTAAGAAGAAAACTTGTTAAGAACATATTATCTTCTTACAAAGACCATTTACACACACACACACACACACAAACACACACACACACACACGCACACACACACACACACACACACACACACATGCACACACACACACACACACACACACACACACACACACACACACACACACACACACACACACACACACACACACACACACACACACACAAAAACACACAAACACACACACACACACACACACACACACACACACACACACACACACACACACACACACACACACACACACACACACACACACACACACACACACACACACACACACACACACACACACACACACACACACACACACACACATACACACACACACACATTTTAGGCACCAAAGAGAGCTCTAAATGGAAGCCCAAAAGAATCAAAGGATGAAGAGAAATTGTATGCAACCGTTTCTTGCATTTTTCTTTGTCTCCTTATGAAACCACTAGTTTTTGTAATAAAAAATCGCCAAGGCAATTACTTAATTACTAGTGAAGCTTACAAAACCATCAAGGTGGTTTAATAATTAGGCAAAATGCACTAATTTTTAGAGGCCATAAATTTTAGTTATGGAATCAGATTGACATGCCATTTTTTTGAAATTACATAATTTTTCAAGAGGAACACAAATATTTAATAAAATTAAACTTTTGTCACATATTCAAATTCTTTTATCCTTTGTACCAAAACCTATTTGTTTTAGGTCTTGAGGTGTCATAATAGATTCTTGAACTCTATCAATGGTTATAACTAAAAAATATCAATATAAAAAGTGTTTCAAGTTATATGTTATTTTTATTTGATTAGGTAAATGCTTTTGAGGCTAGAGCTATGAAACAAATAAGTGAGGGTTTTGATAACTTGACCCACAACCAAGGAGAGGGTTTTAAATGATAGTCCCACAACCAAGAGGGTATGGAGGATAAAAAACCTATACAAGGAACAACATGAGGGTTTTAAGGTTCCCAAAACCATTCCAAGCACAATCAGAGTATCTAGAGGATCCCACAACCTTGATAGGTCAACCAAATAGAGGGTTTTAAGGATCCCACAACTATTAAACTAGGAGAGTTTTAAGGTTCATATAACTTAGAGTATAAACACAATTCCAAAAAAAACTTGAAAAAACATACGATCTTCAACATAACTACCTTGGGACTTCTACTTTAGAACAAGAACATGCTAGGATCAGAAGGTCTTCTTCCAATGTTTTAATTCCTATGGCCTCCGTACATACTTTGAATAACTAAAGCACATCAAGTGGTATTATCCTACCATTGGGCCCATTAATAGTTAATCACATCAAGGGACTATCCAACTCGTCCTCAATAATCTATCCATATTTTGAGTCAAAACATGAATTTTTAGTTGATCATAGATAAAACACTTAGATTTAGGGGTAAATCCTAGAGATTGGAAAAGACAAGGGTGGAATCCTCTATCATCCACTTTAAATGGCACAATTTTTTTTTGGTTTCCTATATCCACCTCTATTAAAAATGATTGTATTTGAATACAATCTTCTACAGATCTAGTCTTAAACTAAGTTTTTTCATATTCTCTACAGACCTTCAACTAGAAATAAAACATCTTTGTATCCTCCTTGGCTATGAGGCATTAAAAAAACTATCTACCACTTTACATATTCCTATGATCATTGCATGATAGATCCATTGAATGACAAAAAATACCTAGGGGTTTTGAGATAAATTCTATGAATCAAAATAGGTAGGGATGAAATCCTCTAATATCCACCCATATTAGGAGGGCTATAGAGTGGACTCCTCTAATGTCCTTAGAGTGTAGGAAGGGCCAGATTCTTCTATTATCCACCCCAAACCTAAAATATTTGATGGGGAATCATCTAACTCCCTCCATAAAATTCCACAATAATTTCAAGCAACATGCATTCTGCCATGGTTATTTGGGGTTCCTTTAATAGCCATAATCATATCATGGATTTGGATTACTTCAATATAAATTATTTTAGAGTAGAGTTGATGTAGGCTAACCCCATTTATTATGCTTGAAGCTATTCTTAGATACCTATATACCTTCCATAAACTGGTACATTCCTCATGAGGTATAATGTGACATGGATTAAGGACCAATCCAACCACCTGAGGAATATTGATTTGACATGTGCCTGTCTTATTCTATATTTCCCCAAATGAAGACCCATCCCTCTTATTATAAGGCCATAATGTATATCAATCTTAATGTAGAGCCTTAAAACTACCAAAATCCAATCAAATAAAATAATAAGAGCATCATATTAAGATAGACCTTTGGAATCATACTATTTATAGCTAGGTAGAGGTCATTTTTAGGTAGGGACCAGCTTATTTTAGATTTATCATTACATAATAGGAGACCTTTGGTGTTAGTTTACATATATTCCAATCCTTCATTCTTGACTTGGGTGAATGACCCATATAGAACTAATGGCAAGTAATACTAAGGGAGTGCTAAATAATAATCATTGGTGCAAGAAAAATTACATGAACTACCCCACAATTCATCCTTCTAGTTTAGATTAGGGTCATCATCCTCATCCCTCTATTTCTATTCAAGGGACTCTTGCCCATGAGCCATTTTAAAATTCTTCCCTCCACTCTCTGCCATGTTATGTTACATTATGTAGTTATAATAGATAATTAGTTAGCCCATGTGACTAACATTAATAATCCAAAATTTGAATCATAAATGAAATAGACTGTACATGGTTTTAAAATCATTTATAATTTATTATTACCTATTTACCCATGATAAGAGAAGTCCCTAAAAATAAATCATAACATATTTATTTTAATGGGTACTTGCATAATAAAGGTTTCAAAATGGTATTTATATTATAATGTCATGCCCTAAGCCCATTTCTTTCACTCTTTTTTTATTTTGTTAGCCACTTTTTAGTGCATCTTTCCTTTTTCCAGTTTCCTCTTTTTCTTCCTTTATCCTTTGAAAAACCCAATTTTCTCAAGCGATCAAATCCTAGTTTTCCCTTATCATCTACCATCATTTTCTCATGCAAACTCAAGTGATGCCCCCACAAATAGGTTTGAACAATAGCTTTGAGGATTAAATCTAGGGTTTCACTCAAAATTACACTACAAAATATCCACTTGAATGCCTTATTGACTTTGCATGTTAAATGAAAACCTAAATTATATAATTTTTTCACTCCTTGCATTAAAACAAGTCCATATTAACCCAATATTAATATTATCAAACCATGGTTACCACCAAAAAGTGGTCATAATAATAATATTATCACATTATTATTACCAATAAATTTGGTTAATAATTTAAACACATTAAGACCTCCATAAAGATTATAAGCCTTATTAACACACACACACACATAATCTTATAGTTTCATAATAGTGGTGCATGTATAATAAAAAAATATCATGCCACTTAATATAAAGGATTTTGAGGACATTCATCATGCACACAGTCAAAAGACAAGGATTGTTAAACTTCTAAACAATATGTAGAGATAAAATTAAATAACATAGGTACAGGTAGAGATAAGTCATTTAGTCCTAAAACCTAAAACATACGTAACCTAATATTAGTTAAACCAAGATGGTTAAGAAAAAACACTCACTACAAAAATATTTACTATATATCATTCTCATGAGAAATCAAACATCATTCATAATAAATTCATGCATCTATGATACCAATATAGAACTGAAATGAAATTCAAGTAATCCAGAGTAGGCAAATCTACGTGTGTGTGTAATTATTATAAAGATATATGTACTCTCATTTTCCATGAAATTCCATACTCTCCTCTATTATTCTCTACATAAATACTATTTTTTGAGGGTAAAAGTTGTCCTCATCCACCTTAGACAAGAATAATGTAGTTAGTCCATTTTTATCAATATAGTTAGAAAATTAAATAATAATAAATGATATAAATACCACTGTAATATCCATGATAGAATGCATAAAATTTAACCAATAATCATACATTTTTTATAAATAGAGGTACTATAAATAGATATTTAGAGTGGAAAATATAATAGTAAAAATAAAATGATCACAATATATACATCTGTAGTATAACAATTTGTTAAAATATATGTTATTTGTTAAGGATATGATGAGATGTAACATTGTATCTAAGTTTCATTTGTTCATAATTTACTTACATATGTACTCTAAATATATCCTCTATCCCTCTTTACAAATGGATCTTGCTTTTAGACTCCATGCTATAAAAGTATGCATGTTAGATCTAGTATGGTCTTATCCCTTTTCCTATATTATATGATATTTATATTACTAACCATATTTTACCATCATACATTTCATTGAAAATATGTGAATATTATCCTGCTTATGCATTGGATGATTTTCACATTTTTATATCTTTTTATATTTTCTATCATTTTTAATGATGTCTCCTCTTAGGATTTTTTATCATGTCTCAACCTATTCAAATTTTATATGGGAATATCCTTTATCCCTCCATGCCCACCATTAAATGAAAATACTCATTGTGTAAATTCCCTTGATATCAATCTAGATCCATCCAATGTAACATGGTTTTAATATCTTTTGATAGTGATCTTGTGAATCATTACTGTCATATCAAAGATCTTGACTCAAAATCCATCTTTACTCTGAATAAGGATGAAAGCCTTAAGAATATTAAAAAATATAATTCAACAATTATTTCTTCCATTTATATTCCTATCCTTAACACCAATACCATTAATATTTGTCCTAAAAATCATCCTCTTATCAATAATGAAACCATTAATCATTCTCAAAATCCTATTGTTCATATTGCACAAGTCCTTACTAAGGTGCTATACCAAATAGACTTTATGAAAGATAATAATACCAAATAAAATGATCTAACTATTTTTTTTTTCAAATGTCTACTCAACCTCAAAAATTTATTTAAAACCAAACTAATAAACATTTCATACCTTCTCCTCTTAGAAAAACTAATGGGAATATCATTCCCCAACCTCCTATTCATAATAAAATGCTTCAAAATATTAAAAACAACCTATATATCCTTAAAATGATTTCATATAAATTGGAGGTGCTTATCAAAACATAACATATGATGAGACTACTAATTCTACCCTTCACCAGAGAGCATTTGAAAACATTTGCAAAGAGTGGATTCAAATGAAAACTTATGTGACCACTAAAATTATAGTTAGATATGCACTATAAATGAACTCCCTACCCATTAAATTATATAAATATAATAATCACTCAATTCCATATTAAAATAATTTCAATAACATGACATTTCCAAAAATAGCCTTGGTAGCTTTGTTAATTCCAAGTTGTTACCTAAATAGTCCACCTATGTATTCATTAATCAATGAAACTCTTTGGCCCATAAACAAAACCATGAATTGAGTAATTAAAGTCATTTAAAACTTTTTGTTACTACTTTAAAAATGTCACTTCAATAAAAAATCAATTCATTCTCTCCTAAGATATTGGAATAAGCCTTTGGGAAAGCTAAAAGGCAAGACTACCTCATGAACAAATTTAAACCTTCTCAAAATTATAGGAGGGAATATTTCCCAACATCAATAGTGTAATAAATATGAACACTTCATAATATTCAACCAAATTTGAGAGTATCTCTATCAAACAATTCAAATACATCAAATAATTTAAATCTTGTCCACCACCATTAATGAGTTAACCTTGTTGTGCATTCAATACTTTTGGTATTGGTGAATATTCATTATTTTTTTAGCTTTGTATAATTTGGGAGTTTTCATTTGGTTTTTTATTTTTTTATTTGAAGGTGATGTCACTCTATTGCAATTCAGTTTCAAATTTTTTTCTTCATTGATAGTTGTAGGCAAGGTAAGTTTTCAGACCTCTATCAATGATGTTTTAAAAAAAATCAAGGTCTTGATATATTTTTTGATGTAGTTCATGATCATGAAGAGATGAATATATTATGATAGAGTAATAATAATTTTCAAAATACTTCTAAAAATATTCTAAGTCTGTAATATTTCTAAAATTCTTGAAGCTTGAAGTGCTAAAATTTCATGGCAAATAGAGTTTTTGGTCATTGTGGTATTCTATCATGTTGTTAATCATTCTCGCTTCTTGGAAACAAACATGTTTTATTTGAGAAGTTTTAATAATGGTTTCTATGGTTTTTAAGAATAATAACTCCCATTGAGTAAAATAGGTATTTCAATTTACCCCCATGTTTTTTTAAACTCTTCTACTTATTTTAAAATATGCATATCATTATTGTATAACTTTTGACCTCGATTGTAAGGAATATAATGAGTTTTGAAAATGTATTGAGATAGATAAGTTTTTTTTTGTGAATACTTTATTTGGTTATGATATTGAATTATTAATATTATATTCAAAGCTGTAGGATTTCTAAATAAGTATACTTTATCATCATTCTCTTGGATTTTCTCATGATACAACTTAGTTGTTATTGTAGATCTAAATTTCTCCTTTCAAAAGTTATTTTATTTTTTCTATTTTATCTAAAATATAAGAGTATGGCCTAAATAAGTCTTATATATATTATCTTTGAATTTTATATTGCATTGATGTTGCCTTTATAATATAGAAGCTTTTAAATTTAAAAGTATTTTAAGGTTTGCATTTTGGTTTGTTTTCATTCACTATAGTATTCATTTGATTTAAAATATGATATTTTTGAAGGATTGGATTTTGTTCTAATTTTAGTAGGTTGATTAAGGGAATCATTTATATTATTTTTTTCACTTGAATTTTTAAATATTTGTTTCTATCTATGCTCATTAACTTAGTATTTTTAAAGTTATCTTGTAAAAAACACAAGAAGGTTTCAAATATAATTCTGATTGTAGAGTTGATTTGTTAACACAATGTTACTTTAGAAACCATTATTGAAGTTAACTATTTAGGTATAATGAAAATATGTTTACATGTTGAAGTGGTTGAGAATATACTAATATTCCATTAAATTCTTATGATTAATTGGATTTTTTTTCATTTTGTGATCTTTAACTCCTTGTATAGTCTCAATTTGAAATATCTATAGAACGATCCAAGTGTCAAGAAAATATATCTGGTCTAAGCTGTGAGTGAAATAAGATTTTTTTTAGAGTGTCCTTAATTTCAAAAGAAGGAAACTATTGACATTCATTTCATTATTATTCAATGCATTTTAGATGATTTTTCTTGGATTGTTCAAAACATTGAAGTGAATACCAATTGATTTATCTACTGTTTTCCTTATTTTATTACTTGATAAGAAATTGCATATGATTGGAAAACATTATGTTTGGGTGGAATTAAGCTGAACACTCTAAAAATCATAGGCCAAAATATACTTGGGGCAAGTGAGCTAGTTTTTGTATTTTCTAACATTGTTGACTTTTAGACGTGATTTTCTTACTTGTTCATAGTCACTGATGCTTTAATTTAAATGTTTTTCCTCAAGAGGAAAAATATGATAATAGTATGGGAAGATGTATTTTATTAAAATGAAGTGTTTAATGTGTATAAAATCTAAAAATAATGATGAATAGATTATTCCAAGTCATAAAATCTTAGGTGTTGACAATAAATAAAAATACAAAAGGAGAGAAATGTGAAACAAAGGGGATCAAAATAATATGTAGAATAAAGTAATAAATATCATATATGACATCAAAAATTATATTCTATAATATTACAAAGGAGAATCTTTGAATATATAGGTAAGTACAAATGAGGAATAAAGCATCCTAACCAATGTGGAATAAATCCATAATAGTAAAAAGAAAAAAAAAAACTAGTAAACATGAGTAACCTAATCTAACACCCACCTCAAGTGAAGTTAGGGGATAAAAATATCTAAAAATAAAGTGACATATCCATAGTATGAGTCCTGACAATAAGGCCTGATCAAGTACTCATATAATATCTATTCATGAAGTGGAGAAAGGGAGAAAACCCATAAGAAACATGATTCCCCCACAAAATGATGTAAAAGTAAGAAGGACTTCATATGGAATCCCACCAAGGAAAACTAACATTGATACTAAAGTTATTTATTCTCTAAGTTGGTCTTGTAAGTTGATCAATATTAATGTCTATATCCTTAGCTAGACTATAGAAGTTCCATCTACATTGAACAATGTTGATTCCTTTTACAAAATGAAGAAGACAAATGGTGTAATAGAAATTTGTCCATTCCAAAATAGAAGATGAAGGAGGTAGAAATACAAATATCTTTGAATCATGTCCACATATGAAGTGTGGCATAGGTCTGGAAAGATCATACACAAAAATTGAATGTAATGCCATATAAGTGAACTGATTAGAAGAAACCATGGAACATTTGCTGAAATAATGTCCATAGGAAGTGGAGAATATGCTCAATAAGTGTAATCTCAATAGAAATAGTATATTCCTTTAGAGGTATAATCTATGGTGGCTCAACATATTTCATAGGAATAAAGGTAGGTTTTACAACTAGACATCCCACGTCTGGTAGAAACTCATCCCATATAGGTGGCTTGATGAAAATAAGAGAAATGTCCATTAGGAATGTGTCATCATAAAAAACTATAGTAGGAGGAGAGAGTACACCATCATAAGAGAAAACATCATAGACAGGAGGAGAAGGATGTGGATAAGCATCGTCCATGTCACCTTCAAAAGATAAATCCTCACTAATAGGAGGAGAAGGAAGTGAAGTAAGAGAGGGTTTATAAAACCCAAAGGGCTTAATATACTCCTAAAATAAGGATAAAATATCATCCCAATCTTCCTTTGGTGATGTGGCATCCATAATATGAATATGAAAGCAATTTAAAACATTCAGGCAAATCAAACAAAGATCCTCATCTTGTATAGATGCAATCCAACCAATATCTTCCTAATCTATGAAGTTGGGAAGGTCACTAAGTACCATTATCCAAAGTCCTTAATTTGAAGGTGTATATTCATTTTTATTATCCAAGTAGTGTAATTTGAGGTGTTGAGGGGATCCATTATCTAAATACAAGGAAGACTTCAATAAAAAGAAAGAATGACCCCCCCCAAAAAAAATAACAACTCTTGATTCAAAAGATGACAAGGAATAAATAATCCCCCAAAAATATTTAATCCCCCCATAAAATTAGTCACTTTATAATTGAGTGTTTTTTACAATATAAATTATCCAAATTGATGGAGAATAAAAAAACACACACTTTTAAAAAAAATAACTTGATTTTGATTCACAATTCATAAGTTATAGCCTTTACAATTTTCTCATCATTTAAAATGGGTCAAATAAGTAAACACTGCACAAAAATTAAATGCACTAATGACAAAAAAATGTTTTTTAATTTAGTAAAATGTGGTTAGTTGTATTTTATCCCAATACCTCCCATGTGCTAATGATCTACCAAAAAATGATTTACCACTTCACCTATTGCCTAGATTGAGAAATTACTTTTGAAATTTGATTTTAAACCACTTTTAACGTTAGGAAAAGATAAAAAATAACACATAAATAATCACACATGTGATGGAGGTCACATGAATTTGGTAAAAAGCTTCAAAAAAATATTTTTAGTAATTTATTTGGTAGAAACTAGGCACAAGTTGTTAAAAATGGGTAAAAGCCAACTTCATAAAGACTCTTATCAAGATCCAAAAAAACCAGTTGAATGCACCCTGTTATAACATACCAAAAGGATATACATCATAATGCACAATGGCACTTAATATTAATGGATTAAATTTTACTTACACTAATATCCTCTCTAAGAATTAGATCTCAATTTACAGAATGTAAGGCCTCAAACCATAATAAAATCATACGACTATCTAGATGATGAAGATAGACTATTAGAGTGATTTTCAAGATGCCAAAATATATGAACTACTCCAAAATACTTCCAAATGGTATGAGAATAAATATAGGATTATTAACTAATCATACTAGCTTTTAGATCTAAAAAA
Source organism: Torreya grandis (assembly GCA_037957365.1). Lineage (NCBI taxonomy): Eukaryota > Viridiplantae > Streptophyta > Pinopsida > Cupressales > Taxaceae > Torreya > Torreya grandis. Next base: position 674,460 of record JARHVA010002396.1, on the reverse strand, counting down.
TCAGATTTATACTACTTATGGTAAGAGACAATCTTAAAGATGGTAGGTATACACCATTAGATCAACAAACATGTTTTTTAATACAAGGGTTGCATGACCTGAACTTAGGTGATTCTAAAAAATTATATAGGACATAAAACTAATATTTTTATGCCCCTATGCTTTTAGATTTATATTTTGATGCATGCACGACCTAAAAACTTAAAAAAATGCATAAATTGCCTTAAAAACTTCCAAATCAAACTAAACATTGGTCTATAAAAATGAGTACATAATGGTATAGCCTAGGATATGTATATACTGGTAAATGAACAAAAAATATAGATACATATCCATACAAAACACTTCCACTATGCCAAGAAGAAATTTTGATATATGCACAAACCCTTGAAACAACAAACTCACAAATGGATGTCTACAACATCTACTACTCTGATACCATGAAAAGAATGATGACTAGATATTTAAAAGCCATAGAATCTTAGGTTTTAGAAATAAAGAACATCATAAAAGGATAGATTTATAAAATAAAGGGTTACAAACTGATATGCAAAACAAAGTAGAAAATATCATATATTATATCCAAACTTCTTCTATATTATTATAAAGGATAAGCCTTACATAAATAGGCAAGTACAAACAAGGAGAAAAGCATCCTAACCAATGTGGGATAAATACACAATAGGAAAAAGACAAAAATCACCTAGTAAACATGAGTAACCTCCTCTAACATAATGTTATTTCTAATGCCTCTAGCTTGTTTTGTCAAGCTAAAATTAGGGTATAAACAATGATAAGAGTTAGAATGTGAACTATTTCATACCATATTTTTTATTTTGTTAATTCCCCACTTAATATTTTAGTTTTTTTCAAAATAAATGTTAAATATATAATAACATGAATACAAAATTCTAGTAGATAACCACAAATAAATAATTATTTATCACATGACAATACAAACTCATCAAACTAGAAGATTTTGAGGATGAAATATTGACCTTGTCTTTTCTAAGTTTTTAGTCAGTGATAATATGTAAATTATTTTTTTGGTTGATTAAATTCTAATATAAAATATTAGTGATTCATTGCTTACAAAATCATAGTAATCAAATTAGTGGTTGCGAAATGCTTTTGCTTATAAATATATTTTCATCTCAAAATAATAGTGATTGATAGGAAATGTTTTCAAAGTTTTTTATCATTAGTAATAATTGGGAAATATTTTGAATATTTTTATATTATATTATTTGGTTTTTATCTACTAAATAATAATATTTAGTAGTTATTAATGAGAATTTAGTTACTCATTTTATATCTATTGAGTATTTGAGATGGCTAGAAGTGATTCTGATTACATTGCATTTAAATAGCAAGGTAAGATGAGAAAAAAGGTTAATTGATTTTACATTTTTTTACTAAAGTGAAGTTTAGACTACCCCCTCACCCATGGAAATATTATTTTCAAAGTACCTTATCATATTCATTTATTTCCCAAGTCTTCACAGCTAAATCATCATTTAAAATATTAAGTTATAAAGTAGTGCTAATTTTGACTTAAAGGTGACTTTATTTTATAAAGTTTGATTTAAAAAACTTATGATTAATTACTTAAGTTATAAAACCCATTTTTAAGTTACAGATTCAATTATAAATGACTCTCAAAAATATTTAAATTTACTTAAGGACTTAATTGGTTCATTTTTCAAAGAGGTCACACTCAGGTATAAAAGAGCTCTATTTTTTTAATCTATCATTTGATTTTCATGTTTTGTTAGAAAAAAATATGATTTTGGTTATAGTTTAAGGATTAACAATGTCATTTTATTTAATGTTTGAATACAAAACTTGAATGCACTTGTGTATATTCAAGTTATTTTGTTTAATCGATTTGATTACCTGATTGTTGATCTAGGATGAATTATTTAGATACTTCACAATGATTATAGTGACATGTTTGGGAATGGTTTTGGTACTTGATATCAATTAATGAATACTTCATGTAAGATAATTATGCCATTTTCCCTATTTTTCATAATTCATAATTATTTTTTTTAGTATCTTATTTGGATGTCTTTCTTTACAAACAATTGTACTAAAAAATGGTTTGAATAAAATTTCCATTTCATCTCTATTTGGTCTAAAATTACTATATTTATATACTTATATTTACTTATGTACATTATTTACTTTTTTTAACTTTTAATATTTCACTAATTCCTTAGTTTTATCCATTCTTAATTTATTTGATTTTGTGTAGTGTTGTTTCTTGATTCATGTGTTTTATTGATTAATATAATGTTGTTACATTTATGTTTTTTTAATTATATTCCATTATTGTTTTTAGATTAGTAATTGTTATTTATGTGTGATATCAATGCTTAAAGATGGGATAAATGAAGTGATAATAATTCTCAACAAAGGTGTTGATTAGATTTTACATTATGACTTTTAGTTCTTATTAAAAACTAAATTTTTAATAGTCATTTTATTTAAGTGGTTAATAATAAAGTAGATTAATTATGGGTTTCTCTTTTGGTTCAAAATTTGAGATATTATAGTCAATGGTTGTTATTTATAGTGAATTGGTCATAATATAGATTGAATATTCTTATTGTGTATTTAACTTACTCTTGGACTAACTCTTCAATAATTTCTCTCCTTCGTGGTTAGTACAAGGTAATTTTGTTTAAAAAAAACCCATTCTCTATCAGGTTTCTAGTTCCCCAATAAACACTTAGTTGAACTTAACAATTTTTTTTTTCACACTTGAAATATTTACTAGTTCTAAGGTGTAGTCACAATTAGAGATAGTTTAATTCAATTTTAACCTTTACATTTAGTGAATGGGTTGATTATTTGACTACTAATTTTTTTAGCATCAACAAATTTGGTGACTCCAATGGGGAAAGATTTGAGTCTGTCTTTTCTATGAGAATTTTCTCTCCCTTTTAAAATTGAGTTTAATACTTTTATGTCTAATGACCATAATTTATCCTTAGGAATCATTCCTATGGTTCCTTTAGTATCAAATGGTCACTAGGATTTTTATTTATTTTTATCAATGACCTACTTTCCATAGTTTATTTATTTGGTTAAGCTGTGGATAATTTCTTATACGAGTGGATTTTTGTGTGTCTTATTTTAAAAAAAACAACTTAGTCATTTCTTAAAATATGGATTAAATTTACTTGGTAAAGAGATGAATATGTTGGGAATTTTTTTCATCATTACTTAGAATAATTGAAAATTACTCTTTATTGTAGGCCAAATGATGTTTTTTCATTTATTATGTTGGTGAAAATTTCACTAAAGGATCACAAGTTGTTTGTTTATAATACATGAAGTAGACATTGATTTAGTTTTAAAATTTATAGAGTGACAAAATGAAAAACTAAAACTACCCCACTTTTGTCATATTCATCTCCAAGAGCATGTCATGTATGTATGTAGCAATTTTTTAAATTTTTATTGAATTTAAAGGATCATTTTTAGGTAGAAAGTAGGTTTCCAATGAGGAAATAAGAGATTGGTTGTATCTTTATTTAGATATTTCTCCTCATCAAAAGTTAGATAAAAAATTAAATCCTCTTGTTAGTAAAATTTAGAACACTCAAGCTCTTCCAATAATAGTGATGTTATCAAGGAAAGTGTTTTCAATTTACTTAATCAATCATCAAATGAATTCATTATATTTCTTTGAATTTTAAATTTAGAAACATATCTCTCTCTCTCAAATTAATTTACAATTATGGAGGTTGGGAATCTATATATCCTTCTCAAATCCTCTAAACTCCATGATTCTAAATTAACAATAGAAGAGGTTTATCATGGTTCCAAACAAAATGATTCAATGATAGAACTCAAATACTTTTTTTTAAAAAAATTGTACGATACTCCAACATATAGAATGAACAATGAAATGATGGAATTCAAGTACACATTTTTTTAAGGACAATCTAAAATCTATAATGAACAATGTAATGATGGAATTCAAGTACAAAACATGATTTTTAAATGAATATTTTAGAACAACGTAATGATAGAATTCGAGTACAAAAAATGATTTTTAAGTGACTCCAAAATCTAAAATGGTAGTTTTAGAGGAACATGTTGAAACCAACATCATATTAAATTATTTGGCAAGAGATGAAAATATCAATTTTGAAATATATTTTAAGCATAAAAACTCTTTTGGTGGTCAAATTTGTTAATAAAATATCTTTGTTAAATTTCATCATCTTTCAAATCAAACAAATTATTTTTCATACTTGTCTTGAAAGATAGAAGTTGATGAAATTTCCATTGAAAGTTTGTGTTGTAAACAAAATTATGTTGAAGATATTCCAACTAACCTGGATTTGATTTGGCAAGGTTATGTTATGTTTCTCTCAACTTGTTTTGTATTTTAAATATTTTATAATGAAAAGCACTGAAGACAACCATATTGAAGGTGAAGATTTACATTACAACTATCCACCTTTGATATAGTTGGGAAAGTTCCCTCTTTGGGCGTGCCATTTTTCAAAAATTTCACATCATCCAATTGGTTTCAAAATATATTCTTCTTGATAATGGTTAAAATTTTAAGTGCAATGATTTTTTAGCACATACATAATTTTTTTGGTTTTCTCATGTTTTGTCATTTTCTTTTTATTTTCTATTTTTTTCGTTATTGTCATTACTAAACTAAAATTTTGGTTTTTCAAGTGTTTTTTTTGTTTCTTTTATCATTATCTATTGCAAGAAAAAATCATCTCTTGAATTAAAGTTTAGAACTATGAATAAAATATTTATCTGTAAGTATACTTTTTTTAATAAGTGGTATAAATGATGATTTTAAATAATTAATAGAGTTTACAATAATAGTTGGGTTTTGATGATGAGGGAGATATTTAACTTTAAAAGCTTGTGCATTTTATCCTCTAACCATGCCTTTACATGCCATAAATTCTTGGCTCTTATTTATTCCCTTTTTATATGCCATGCTGGCCTATTAATATATCTCAAATTACTTAAATCTTAATGAGTTTTACAATCAAAAACTTAGGAAAAAAATTTCTTGGTTGCACTCTTAACTAATTTATTAATTTTTTTGTGTTATAGTTTTTTATTAAAAAAAAATACCAACAAGGTTGCATGTATTATTTCAAAATTTATAACCCACCACATAAACATATTATGCAATTCATTTATTACTTCTTAACTAGATCCAAAACCATCTATTCTCTTGATAGAGGCCAATTATATTATATGTTTTAGTTAACTTGTTTTGGATTTTCATTCAATGCTTACTCTTTTCCATTATCTCAATTGGTTTGTGATATAATGTTTTATAATTTTTATATCATGCAACATATAAGTGTGTTAATTTTCAACTATGCATATTTTTGAAAAACATGTTCATGATGGGATTAAAAATGTAAAGATTTATGTTTAGTGCTCAAATGTGCTATGAGACTATGATATATAGTTATATATGAAACATTTATGGAAATTAATGGTTTCAAAAAACAAGATGTAGATATTAGAAATAAGGTAAGTTTGATGTTTGGAAAACATTACAAGTTAGTGACATATTGATAAGATTGTTAATTTTTTAATAAATTAGGTTAAGTTTGAATCAAACCCTTAAAAGTACAAGAGGCATACCAAGGTTATAGTTGATATTTTATAAAATTTAATATGGATTGGTAGATATAAGGTGTATTAAAGCTTTGAAATTTGAAACTTAAAAGTGGTTGCTGACCAAGAAGGATTTTTATTGGAGAGGGTTGGAGCTTTGATCTTGGTAATATAAATAGTCATCCTACATGAGAGCATATTAAAGCTTCCCATTGAGGAGATAGTGTACACTTGAGTTGTCATTTTTGTTCCCTTTATTTTCAATAATTTTGTGTGTAGGTTGATTTTTTGGTGTGAAGTTTTCTATTATGTGTGTGTGGTGTGATTCCACTTGTTTATTTATGTACCAAGGGATCATTTTGGGAGAAAATGCTGAAGCATACCCTTAACTTATATTATAAGTTTTGTTATTCTCATGTATATGAAGTAAATTTTTTTTTTCAAGATTTAAAGATGAAAACCTTGTTGATTTACTTGGTGGTGTTGAGGGTGAGAAGGGTGTAAAAATAATGAAGAAGTCCTTAATTGAATTTTTATGAGAGGAGGTTGATTTTGATATCTTTGTTAGAGTTAGATTTTTAGTTTTATTAGTAGAGGTTCTTGAGTTTCCTTAGGACATGATAATTACAAGAATAGTTTGAATCTCATAGGAAGGAGAGAGAATAACTATTGTCATAATAAGAATACACATAAGAGGACTTGCACAGAGACTCAAACATATATAATCTACCAATTATAACTAATTATACTTAAATCAAATCTATACTTTCAAATAAAACTATAATAAAAAACATATTGATAGCAAAACTCTTCATAGAAATAAAATACCTAGAAATACATCTTAATCTCTTAATGAGCCTATGCTCAGATACAACTTATCCATTTCTTACTTGAGCTTCACACATTACAATAAAAACCATAATTAAAAACATATTATGGAACAAGTATTACATGACAAGTGTAATATTTTCCCTACAATAATAACATTAGGAATTACCATGATCAACAACACACTTAAATAGAAAATACATTAACAACAACAACCTCTTCCAATCCAACACAGGTTAACTTGTAGTATCTTCATATCTATTTGTCACCTTCAAGAAGTTTATCTAGTAATCATCTACCACTGCATCATCTAAGTTGTTACAACAAACATGTATATAGTACAAATCTAAGAATAGCATAAGAAGAAAAAATTACAACCAAATATAAACCCACTGACGTGTCACCTATACTCTACATGCTGTGATGTTCACACAATCTCCCACTAACAGTCTCCTAGACTTAAAATGTTTTCTCACCTTAAGAAAATGTCACCAATATGAAGAATTTAGTATGTAGAGATAATGAACCTAAAACTAGAGATAGATATTAAAATTTCAAGAAGCACCATTTACCAGTTTTTAGTTCATATGCACCACTTAACTACCCTTATGGGTTTTCAAGTAAATGGTGTGTGAAGGGGCCACCCTTTATGTGTTTTCAACCATCTTGGTCCTATGAAACTTATAAAGGCATATCATAATAAAAGTGAAAAAAATAGAGCCAAAATTTTAAAATAAATAGTTGACATGACTTAACTAGCTGATGGTGGTTGAGCCTAACGAATGACAAAAGGAAAAAGTAGAGTGGAGGAAGAAGGTGCACTCTTTTATTACTATAGAATGACCAAAATTTGACTAGGTAGAATAAATATAATAATTTTAACCAAGGGAATGATCAAATAATTAAATGTAACAAGATCAACCTTGAGTGCTTACCAATCTAATAAAAACTCTTGAATGACACGTAGGAGAGCACATAAGGGAGATTGAGTAGAAAGGATATAGAATAGGTCATCATATTTAGTGCTAGCTAATTTGACCTTGGTAGTGAACACCTTCACTTTGATCCTATTTTATATCATTAAATTTGTCTATTTGTCACTATGTTTTTACTCCAACAAAGGTGTTTTATAGCATTTAGTTTTGCCAAGTTTGAAGCTACTACATAACAATATCATAGTTTTTACTAAAAGTTTGTAAATCTACATCTATCTAGTCAGAAGTATTTGTATTATCTTCCATAATAGTAAGGGATGTGGATGCATGCATGAACTCTAGGTGTGTACTACCCTATGCGTCATTTAATTACTACTTCCAATCTAGTACGTGATGGGAAAATTATTGTGCTTGAGTGGTAGCTTTAGAGACATCTTGTTGATAAACTAAAAGTAGGTCAAATAAATTCTCAATCTTGATCTTATCAACTTAGCCCTATGCCCAGAGTTGGTCAACCTTCTCAATATACAATCAATCAATAACTAAGTACATGATCAAAAGTGGTATTTATTCATGATCAAAAAGATGTCTATCACTAATGACCTCTTTAACCAGTCTGGGGAGGGCATATTTAATAATTTAATTTTCTTTACATAAGTATTAGTGTAAGCTGGTATTTTTTAGGCTTAGGCTTTGCACTTATTATTATAAGGACATAACTTTCTAGGCAATGGGCTCTTGAAATGTTACTACCACTTTGAGTTGATTTGTTAAGGGGAGATACAATACATCTAGAGAAGACTCTGTATTAGGTGGCACAAGTGCCAAAGTAGAAGCAACCATGGTGTCTGAAGCCTATTATAATGGAATGATTGGAAAGGAGAAGGTGGTGCACTAGGATGAGGAGGCCAAAACATCCCACATCTAGAGACTTAACCTAAATGGTACTGAATAAGGGGCCTATAGTGGGGCTATGGTGCTTGTAGTTGGTGTGGCTTTTTGTGCACCTACCACCACTTACTCTATTGACTCTTATTGCATAACCACTTACACTATATTCATGTTCATAGCTTCCTCAAATTTAATTATATTCTCCTTTGTAGTGTTCTTTTAGGTTTATTTAGTTGTAGCCTTATGCTTAACTTCTTATTAATTCATCCATCTCTTTTATTCTACATCAGTGGCCTATTTCCTTATAGTCTCTTCTTCTCACTACTTCTCTTATTCCTCTTGCTTCTTATTTTTTGCATCCACTTTCTTCTTCTAATTTTTGTTACCTATTCTCTTTCTCTTTTTGCTTATTTGTTTCATCTTCCTTCATTTTTTCTTCATCTTCTTTCTTCTACATTTCTTCATCTTTAATATATTTCTTAACTGCATTAGTATCATCTTGCCTTTTTTAAAAAATTCTCTATAACCTATTTCTTGGATGCCTCATTAGTGGTTTTCTAATTTTTTGATTCTTTAGCCTCAATAGCCTTCTTTCACAACTCCTCATATTTATTTTTTTAGAATTGTTGTGATTTATCCCCATTGGGTAGTGCCTCTACATCCTTGGCTCATTATTGACCCTCAACTTCCTTATCTAATTGTTATACCACAACTTGTTGTGGTTGTTACTCAATAAATTCTTTTTGCTGAGCCTCTTATTTCTTTTTCTTCCTCTCCTCCTTCTTTCATCAATGCTCTACAACCCTTTCTACCTTTTTTTGCATAGCTTTTTTTTCTCTGGTGTTGATGAATCCACATGACTTCTTTAGTTTCCATCATTAGATCATAGAACTACTATGGTGAAGTTGTAGGTATATAATATTGGAGAATTTTCTTTGACACCTTATTCTTTAGGTGTAATGGCCACTTCAAAATCATCTTTTTGTATTTTGACACTATTTATGATGATGAAAAGATTGATGGAACATTTTATTGTGTTTTATACATAGGAGAATGCAATGTTTCTATTTATTCTTCATCTATTTCTTACCTATATCTTCTTTATGTGTGATTCCTCTAGTGAAGTGCATACAAAGGACTTATAACTAGAGGATCTAACAACTATGGATTCCAAGAGATTTTAGGCACTCCCCCTATATTTAAGTCTTTTGAGATCTCCTGTAGGTGTGATTCTTTTGTAATAATATCCATAATAATTGATGGTTGGAAAATAGGTAGCTCCACACAGAGGTGTTCTATAAATTTTTTATGTATCTACTCAATGTGTAATACTTTCTAAAATAAATACTATTCCTCCTCTTTTTTGTATAAATCACCAACCATGTCAACCTTCATTATATGACAGACATCTTACACATCTATCTAAAGTTTATCCTAATGATAGTGGCTTACGATTTAGGGCATAGCCAGGTCCTCTAGCCATGTCTTACTCCACATGCATCATCTGAGAGGTGAAAGAGATATGTACCCTTTTTATACCTTTCTCTTTCCATGATGTAATGGTACTATAGATGGTGTTGTGAATTTTCTAGTGGATAAAATGACTATAGTGTCTTCTAGACTAACTATTTGTAAAGGTGTCACTCTATGTACAACCAATTCTTTTTGGTACATGAACTCATGCTAGACAATCTCCATATCAAAAAATAAAGGCAATGACACACCAGGTACTTTGGGTAGCTCATGAATGCATATGATAGTTCCATGTAGGAGCTTTATGACAACTGCATGATGACCCAAGTACTTCATCACATCTAGTGGGATGCAAGGGTGAGAGGTTACCAATTCAACAAGTTCTTCGCACTCGGCACTAAATAGTTACCTATGTGAAAAATATCTGCTCTTTGCTCTCTTCCAAATGAGATTCTAAAAATGGATTTAGGACTATTGGTTAACATCTAAATGTACAATACCTTTTACATATTTACATTATGGGAAGATTAGGAAAAATACCAAAATTTAATAGTAGAATGTCTACTTTGTAGTGCTCTATGATTTTGTAATATTCATGGTAATTTTAGAGACAAATAAGTCTAAATAGTTTAATTCCTCACCATTGTGAATCATTTGATGCACAATGTTGATGATAGCTTTCATCATTTTCTTTATGGCTATCTACTAGAACCATCATGTAATTCTTTCTATAAGAATGTAAATAGGTACATATTCAATACCATTTAACAAGACTCCTCTTGTGCCTTTGGCATATGTCACTATGATTTCTAGTATAATAGGTGGGTTATTTAATTTATAAGGTGCCAATGGCTTCCCTTGTATCGATAGTCCCATTGATCTTGCCATAGAAACATCATTGATATAAATAGTAACATTTGAGGCTAGATAGATCTTACCCTAATTGTATTTCCCTACTAATAATTACATGATTTCATTGAAATCACCAAAATTAGGAAGTTGAATCCATCTTTCAACATTTGTGTTGTGTAATTTATTGTGCTAAGCAAGTGCTAGGGATTGTACACCTTGTGGTCCTCTCTAATTGAATAAATGTTCTTCCATGATTTTTAATGAAATCATATGCTTATGGATCTATAAATTTGGTTTGTTTTAAATTGGCCCTGATTTTGATGTCTTCCTATTGAGCAATTGTAAGTCCCTTGATTTCATCACACGTGGCCATCATCAATGTCTATATTGTGTGTAGCTACATTCTACATACTATGGATATTGAGAATACTTATGATTGCAAAAAAGTATTTAAACTATAAGAAATCACTAGTTTCAAAAATTGGGTAAGGTTGTAATGTAAAATCATCAGCATTGATAATCTATTTATAGGTTTTGAATGTGCTTATTCACCTTCATACTCTTTGAATGCACTGAGATATCATTTGGTCATGCACATTGGAACATTTAATTTCAAGATTGTTTTTTGTTGATTTGACATTTGCCAACTTGATCTGGCAATCATTTGAATCTTGTATGACATTTGATATGTTGTTTCATCATTACTTTATTCCTTCATACCTATCTATTCATTTGGTGATGTAAATGTATAATATCTTTTTGGAATCCATCTTGATTCTCCTACTTGCTTCATCATTATGACCATAAAAGAATTGTTATCCAATTTTTTATTAATATAACTTCTCATGTGTCATCTCCTAGACTTAATACATGTCAACCATCACCTTTTTAGTTATGCCACGTGTCTATACCAACCCCTTTATTAATACATCTACTTATCTACAATATTTTTCCTTATTCTATTTTTTGTGACTTCAACCAAAACTATACAACACCCTAAACACATAGATTAAAAGTTAACAAATCTAAATATACATAATGTTAGATTTACCCTTTATTTGGGATCATTTATTTTATCCTAATTCTCTTTTCCATGTGTGAAGAATTTATATTTATGTGAACTTTTAATTCACATAAACTTAGATTCTTTGAGGTGTCACTCACCTCTTTGTTCTCCCTTAGGATTTGGGAGTTACTTGCATGAGTAACTCATTTCCCTACATGGTACACACATCCATTCTCTTTGTAATGGATTAGGACATAAGTGGCACAAATTTGGAGGGATTTTAAGGTCATATTGGGGTTCTATGTAACTCCCATTTTACTCTTCTAGATCTATAAATGATCACTTCCTCTCCTCTTTTCTACACTAAAAATCATTTAGCTCTTTCTATTTTTCTCTTGTGATTTTTATCAAATATTGTAATTTTAGAGATATTTTTAATAATCTTTCTAATAAGATCACGTGGGTTTTTATCTGATACGTTTGGTTTCCCACTTTAAACCTCTTATCACTATGGTTTGCTTTTGAGAGGTAACTTAATTGTTTATACATTCTTATTTTTATCTCACTTTCATGCTTGTCATTAATGACATTTCTTGGGCTAAAATCCTTTCATGGTATTATATCTATGATCATTTTAATGACATTTTTTTGAGAGTGTGAAAATGTTCTAAAGAGAATTTAAGATTTTGTTTTGCAAGGGTTCTAACCCTTACGCTATTTTTAAAAGAAAAAAATATTTTTTTCTCCTTGTTTTTTATTATGGATCCTAACTCTTTTTTTTGTAGGACTTTCATAACCACTTTATTTCAAAAAAAATTCTTATTTTGTTTGAGCTTTAACAAAAAATTCTAACTCTTTTTTTTGTAGGACTTTCATAACCACTTTATTTCAAAAAAAATTCTTATTTTGTTTGAGCTTTAACAAAAAAATTTAATTTTTTTAAAAAATACAAATTTTTTTTTGCGCTTTAAAATACCTTTTTTTGTTTCATATTTTTTGTCTTTCTATTAATTTAAACCCTAATTTTTTTAGACAGGAAAAGTGATGTGTTATTCCACTTGGTGTATGCTCAATATATTTCAAAAAGAAAAAATAAAACACATACATTTTTTTAATTTCTAATCTATAAAAGATAGTTCTATTTTTTTTGTAGAGGACAAGAGATTAATACTCAGGGCATCACCCCATCTTTAGCCTTCTGCTCAGGTCAAACCCCTATTATTTATTTTTTTATTTATTTCATTCAGTCTTACATTGCCCCAAATAATTTTTTTTGGCTCCTCAGCCTCATCATGCTTTTTCCATATAATGGTGTCCACTTTTTTAGCATTTTTTTCTTTTCTTTTTGTGGCACTACCTCTTTATTATAATGCCTTTGTTATAGATTATAGCCCTTCACCTAAGCACTTAGAATTTTTTTAATCCTATTGATCCTCCTAGATTTCTAGGGCATTGACCTCTTTCAACTTGTCTTTAGCATCACCTCTCTCAAATCACCCTTTTTTTCTTTTTGTGGGCCATACGACTCCCTTATCTGCATCAAATTATTATTTTAAAAAAAATTCTCTTTGATGTTTTTCCTTGGTGACTGGCTGCCAAGTGGTGCCTTATTTTTGATAAGAATCTTCCAAGCTAACCTTTGATGTCAGACTTCTCTAGGTAATTTTTCTTTATATTCTTTTGTGGCATCTCATTTCCCAACATTTATTTATTCCATGAAAGTCATTTTTAATAAGTAGTTCTATTTTTAATATATATATATATATATATATATATATATATATATATATATATATATTCCTTCAGATTACCTAAACACCTTTTTGTTAAATCTCCTTTTTTTTCATTTGCATGGGTCCACAAAATTATTGTTTTTTTCAAATGCAAGAGTTTTTTTAAAAATGTGACTCTCTTTTTTTTAATATAAGCCTCATCACCTTTTTTAAGATTACATTTAAAAAAAAAAAAATACAAAAAGGAATCAATTTCAATCTTTGTTAATTTTCCTTTATTCCTTAATGTAAAGGCCTTTTCAAACAAAATCATCACACATTTAACAAAGTTTATTTTCAAAGCAATTTAATTGTTTAAAGATTTTAAAAAATAACAACAAGAGGGAAATTGTTTTAAAATCTAATTCATTCTCCTTTCTTGCATTTAATTAAGAGTTTTATTATTTCTTAATTTACTATTTTGTAAAGAGCAATTTATCTAATTAATTTAAGATTTTGAAATCTATTCTTTATTTAAATTAAAACAAAACAAAGGAATTCATTCATTTCACTTTATATTATATTAGACCTTTTTTTAGGCAAATTATAAACCATCCTTTTTCACAATTTAATTTTTTTCACCTCTCATTTTTTTTCTAGTTATGCTTTTTGCATTTTGGTAAGTTGTCCTTTGGTTTCTTTACCCTCCTAGACCTTTTTATTTTTAAGTGATTTTTTGCCTATTCACTTTCTAGTTATTGAGTGAGCTTTTACAACATAATGACTCAATTGTTGCTTGAATTTAAACTCACACCCACCAATTACCATTTATATAAATCACATATGCAATATATTTTCACTTTCAAACATTTTGTGTGTATAGTAGATTGCACAGACCCTCCATCGGATACAAATACTACCTCCATCAAAATTCAAGAGAAATGGCAAGCCAAAAATGATGAGGTCTTAGGATTGATTGACATGGCCATGAGTCTTGAATTGCATGTCCACATTGATGGTTGTTCTCTTTCTTCCACTGCTTGGTCTAAACTAAAGTCTATTTATGATGTTGTGAATGAATCTTGAAAGATTTAAATTTAGGATCAATTGTCTACTTTAAAATATAATGATTTCAAAATTATGGATGATTTCTTGATTAAAGTTCATTCTTTATATTTTTAAATAACTAGTTTAGGAATTAAAATTTATGATTTGATTTGATTCATATTATCATGAAAAATTATTTGCCTGAACTTTTTCAAGAATTTATTACTAATATTCATTTGCAACTAGATTTTCCTACTCTATCTGCTATGTTGACCTTTGAATTATTTTGTACTTTGTTACATCAAGAAGAACAAAAATTGATTCAATTTGGTATTATTAAGACTAATGAACATAATTTTACTTCTAAATACCAACATAATAATGACAAAGAACATCCTAAGTCCAATAATTCACTAATTCTACTTGTAATGGTTGTATGGATGGTAAAATTCATAGAGAATATTTTCCTAAAAATCACTTTTGAAATGCTTAAAAAGCTTAATTTATTTCATAGTGATATTTTAGGACCTATGCAAACTCCTATTAATGGTCCTAATTATGCTTTAAATTTTATTAATGATTACACTATATGTTGGGGGATCAATCCAACAATAGATTACAATTGTGAAAGCAATAAATGCGGAATTAAATCAGATTGACAAGTAATTAGAATGATAATCAGCAAGAACAAGAGATACAAGAAAACACCCTGAAAACTTGTATTAACAAACTCTTTACAAAAGGAATACAAGTGAAGAAAGCTTCTTTCTTCCACACCTCTCCTAGATGTATAGATCTCTCACTAGATCTTTATTCCTCAAGAGCTCTCTCTCTCAAGAACAATCAACTCCAACAAACCTGGATTGATTCAATTCTATACTATTCTTCTCACACAATGAATTACAATAATTCACACAACTACAATAATCTACTACAAAGCTAAGAAGATCTAATTCTACATATAGAATTAGGAGACTTGAGCATGTACACCCAACAAGTAGTTAAGCCACATGAATAAGGGCTCTAAAAATAGTATTGCCAATAATAGAGACGTAAGCTTGAGACTACAACTCAAACTCATCATGCAAACACTCACTTCCGTCCACGAAAATAGCTTTCTAGACACGCAGGTAACTGACGTCAGTTCCTGCTGCTTGTCTATGACCACCGTCGGCCGACCCTCTGCCGACGTCGGCATCTCTGCAATTGCTTCTGACTGACGTTGGTCATTCTTGACTGATGCCAGTGTTTGTGTAGACCCGAAACTGCTAATGTCTGCTCCTTGGTGAAGCTTTTAGCTCCACACCCTAACAATCTCCCACTTGGAGATAAACAGCTGCACCAGTACCTGTACAGCAACATCTTCTAGCTCCTCCATCTTCAACTCAATCATGAAGACCAATAGAAGTTGAATGAAGATTCAACTTCTCCTTTGTAACTGGCTTTGTTAACATATCAACAAGATTCCTATCTGTATGGATCTTCTCCAGCTTCAACTCACCATCTTCCAATACCTGTCGTATGAAGTGATACCTTAGCTATATGTGCTTTGTTCTTGAATGAAAGGCTGAATTCTTAGCCAAATGGATTGCACTCTGACTGTCACTATACAATCTACAACTCTCATGCTCCCTACCAAGCTCATCCATGAACTGTGTCATCCATATCATCTCTTTGCTAGCTTCTATGGCTGCAATATACTCTGCTTCTGTAGTTGACAAGGCAACAACCTTCTGCAACTTAGATATCTAGCTAACCGCCGTTCCACCTACAGTAAAAACATAACCTGTGATGCTTCTCCTGCCATCTAAATCACCTGCCATATCTGAATCTACATAACCATGTAGAGAAGTATCTAAACCTCCATAGCACAAGTGCTTACTGTTGGTTCCTCTCAGATATCTAAGGATCCACTGAACTGCTTTCCAATGTTCCTTACCTGGATTGGCCATATACTTACTTACCACTCCCACTGCTTGGGCAATATCCAGTCTAGTACACACCATTGCATACATCAAACTTCCTACTGCGGAAGAATATGGAACCTTACTCATGTACTCTACCTCATCATATGAATTAGGACATTGTTCTTTACTCAACTTAAAATGTCCAGCCAAAGGTGTGCTTACCAGTTTAGCATCTTGCATATTGAATTGTTTCAACACCTTGTCCACATAATCTTCTTGAGACAATATCAACCTGTGATTTTTCCTATCTCTCTTAATGCTCATGCCAAGGATTTTCTTTGCTGCTCCCAAATCCTTCATAGCAAATGTTTGAGCTAATTTCACCTTAAGCTCTGAGATATCCTGCATGTGAGATCCTGCAACCATCATATCATCTACATACAACAATAGAATAATATATCTACCATTATCAAATCTCTTGAAATACACACAATGGTCTGATTGACACCTACTATAGCCATGCTCAGTCATAAACTTGTCAAATTTTAAGTACCATTGCCTAGGAGCTTGCTTGAGGCCATACAAGCTTTTCTTCAACCTGCACACAAACTTCTCCTTACCCTTGACCTCGAATCCTTTTGGCTGTTCCATATAAATTTCCTCATCCAAATCTCCATGAAGAAATGCTGTCTTAACATCTAGCTGCTCAAGATGCAAACCCTCAAATGCAACCAAAGACAATACAACCCTTATAGAAGTCATTTTAACAATCGGAGAAAAAATCTCACCAAAGTCAATACCTAGCTTTTGTGCAAATCCTTTTACCACTAATCTGGCCTTGTATCTCATCTATCCATTCTCACCTTCCTTCAACCTGTAAGTCCATCTGTTCTTGAGTGTTCTCTTACCAGCTGGTAATTCAACCACATCCCATGTTTGGTTCTCTCTTAAGGACTCCAACTCCTCAACCATGCCATGCTCCCACTCACTCTTGGACTCCACTTGTATTGCTTCTTCAAAACTCTCTGGTTCTCCACCATCAGTTAGCAATAAATAAAATAAAGAAGGAGAATATCTAATTGGAGGCTTACTCACCCTTTTTGACCTCCTGATGGGTGTCTGAGACTCGTTCACAACACGCTGTCCACCCAAATTTTCTGACAGTAACCGACCTCGATCACCTGCAGACCTATTACTGGTTGAAGTTGGTTCTGCCTAACTGACCTCGGTACCTGTATGGCCGACGTCGGTCTCTGTATGGCCGACACCAGTTTCTATCTTGCCGACGCCAGTTCTTGTCTTGCTGACGTTGGTCTCTATGTTTTCCTGCAAGTGATTATTTCTTTTTTCCATGAGCTCATCTTGGACTTTCACCTCATCCAATTCACCATTACTCTGCTTAGATTGATTCAGCTTCCTTAGCTAATCACAATACATCACTCTTTCATTGAAAACAATATCACGGCTCTTGATTACCTTGTTAGTTTCTAGATTCCATAATCTGTAACCAAAATCATCTGAGCCATAGCCAATAAACGTGCATCTCATAGACTTAACATCAAGCTTCTTTCTATTTTACTTATCTATGTGCACAAAGGCTTCACAACCAAAAACTTTGAGATATGAGAGATCAACCTTTTTACCTGTCCATGCCTCTTCTAGAATAGCACCATCCAGCGCTGTAGAGGGTCCTCTATTAATCAGGTACACTGTAGTGTCAACAGCTTGTGCCCAAAACTGTAAGGACAACCCAGCATGCAATCTCATACACCTTACACACTCCATTATTGCCCTGTTCATCCTTTCAGCAATTCCATTCTACTGAGGTGTCCTTGGAACCATCCTTTGCCTACGAATTCCATGCATGTAACAATAATCTCTGAACTTATTACTGTAGAACTCACCACCATTGTCTAATCTCAGGCACTTTAATCTTTTACCTGTTTCATTTTCAACCATAGCTTTCCATACTTTAAAAGTATCAAATACATCAAATTTTCTCCTAATACAATAAATCCATACCTTCCTTATAGCATCATCTATGAAAGATACATAGTATTGTGATCCTCCAATGGAAGCAACCTGAGCCAGTCCCCACACGTCTGTGTGAACAAGCTCCAACTTGTGCCTCTTCTTAGTAGACCCAGTCTTGAGAAAACTAACCCTTTTCTATTTTCCAAATACACAGTGCTCACAAAACTCTAGATCTATGCCTTTTAAATCTGAAAGCATACCTTTGGACTTAAGAATTGACATCCCCTTCTCACTCATGTGGCCAAGCCTTGAGTGCCACAATTTAACATCCACATCTGAAGTAGATAATACAGAAGGAGATTTGTTAGTAACAAAATTACACAAATATAGAGTACCTTCTCTCTTACCTCTGGCCATAACAAGTGCACCCTTGGTCACCTTCCAAGATTCTGCTGTGAGAGTTACTGTACAACCCTCATCCCCTAACTTTCCTGCAGAAATCAAATTTCTCTTCAAGCTAGGAACATGCATCACGTCTCTCAACACCCATGTGTTGCTATTCTGCATCTTGAGCTGCACTTTACCTTTGCCAATTATTTTACAGGGCTCATCATCCCCTAGATACACTATTCCAAAATCTCCATGGATATAGTCACTAAAATATTCCCTGTTAGGAGTAGCATGAAGAGATGCACCAGAATCTAATACCCAAGATTCTATATTATTATGCAGAGAGAAAATTAAAGCATCTTGTGCAATACTTGCAATCTTGGCTTCTTCCTTTCCTTCATGCTGATTGTCCTCCTTAGGTTTTGACCAACAATCTCTGCTTATGTGCCCCATCTTTCCACAATTCCAGCATTGTGGCTTCCTGCCATTTCTGGATTTAGATCTGCTTTTCCCCTTTGATTTGGATCTTGCTCTGCCTTTCTTGCTCTTCTCTTTCTGCCTTCCCCTGCTCTCAAAACTTAAAGCATTCCTAGATGTCTCTTCTGTGCTTTTCCTACATATTTCTTCATTCAAGATAACACTAACAACATCCTTTACTTTCAAAATATTTGATGCAGATGCAGTATTACTTACTGCCATTACTAAGCCATGCCAGCTTTTAGGCAAAGAACATAATATTAAAAGAGCTTTTATCTCATCATCAAACACTATATTCACTAAACTTAATTGATTCACAATACCATTGAAATCATTCAGATGAGTAGAAATAAATCCACCTTCATTCATATGCAAATTAAATAACTGCTTCATAAGATATACCTTATTTGAAGCTGAGGGTTTTTCATACAAATTTGCTAACATAGTCATCAACTCTACTGTAGAATTTGCCTGTGATAAATTGGATATCACAGTGGATGCTAGACTCAGTCTTATAGACCCCAGAGCCTTTCTATCAAGAACTTCCCATTCTTCATCCTCCATGTCTTTGGGCTTCTTTACAACCCCACCTAACGGTAAGTAGAGATCTTTCTGATATAGATAATCCTCTATCTGCATTCTCCAGTGTTGGTAATTTTTGCCATTAAACTTTTCCATTCTCAATTTACTTTCATCTGCCATTGCTTCTCCCACTCAAATAGAAATCTCTACAGAAACCCCTGTGAGAACCTGTAATCAATACACACTACACAGATCTGAACCACCTGTTAGTGCACCTAAACGTTGATACCACCTATTGGATATCAAGCTCTAAACCTGCAACCAAGGCTTTGATACCACTTGTTGGGGGATCAATCCAACAATAGATTACAATTGTGAAAGCAATAAATGCAGAATTAAATCAGATTGACAAGTAATTAGAATGATAATCAGCAAGAACAAGAGATACAAGAAAACACCCTAAAAACTTGTATTAACAAACTCTTTACAAAAGGAATACAATTGAAGAAAGCTTCTTTCTTCCACACCTCTCCTAGATGTATAGATCTCTCACTAGATCTTTATTCCTCAAGAGCTCTCTCTTTCAAGAACAATCAACTCCAACAAACCTGGATTGATTCAATTCTGTACTGTTCTTCTCACACAATGAATTACAATAATTCACACAACTACAATAATCTACTACAAAGCTAAGAAGATCTAATTCTACATATAGAATTAGGAGACTTGAGCATGTACACCCAACAAGCAGTTAAGCCACTTGAACAAGGGCTCTAAAAATAGTATTTCCAATAATAGAGACGTGAGCTTGAGACTACAACTCAAACTCATCATGCAAAAACTCACTTCTGTCCATGGAAATAGCTTTCTAGACACGCAGGTAACCGACGTCGGTTCCTGCTGCTTGTCTGTGACCGCCACCGACTGACCCTCTACCGACGTCGGCGTCTCTGCAACTACTTTTGACCAACGTCGATCATTCCTGACCGACGCCGGTGTCTGTGTAGACCCAAAACTACTAATTTCTGCTCCTTGGTGAAGCTTTAGCTGCACACCCTAACACTATACGAGTTTGGATTTATTTTTTGAAAACTAAAGATCAAGTTTTAGACACTTTTATTAAGTTTTATGCCTTTGTTGAAAAATAATATCATTTTTATTCACACATATTACCCATTGGTAATGATACTAAATATATTAAAAATGATTTTATTTCATATTTTAAGCAACATGGAATTAAATATGAGAAAACTCTTTCATACACACTTGAGTAAAATGGTGTTGCTGAACATAAACATAGGAATATCACTGAAATGGCTAGGTGTATGTTGCATGTTAAAAATATGAATTATAAATTTTAGGATGAACCCATGTATTGTGATATTTATCTCATTAATAGGACTCCCACTAATTTTTTTTTAAAATATTACACTTGAAGAAGCTTGGAGTGGTAGAAAACCTAAATTAAAACATTTACTTGTTTCTAGTTGTGATGCATTTATTTATATTCCAATTGAAAAACATGAGAAGTTAAATTCTAAAGCAAATAAATTTATATTTTTTGGTTATGATGAATCATCAAAAGATTATAGGGTTTATTATCCTAAAACTAACAAAATCAAGATTAAAAGGGATGTTAATATTGTTAAAAATGGTGTGTTTGATTATGCTTCCAATTTTGATTCTCTTGATATTGTTTTTACTTATTTTATTTTTGAATCTAGTGATGATCATAATAATGTGTTTCATAATGAAGTTATTCCTCTAATTCCTTCTCCTTATTCTAGTCTTGTTTCACCTAAATCTATGCCTAAATGGGCTCATACTACTATAGAAGATTCAAGAATTAATGTTGATCTTAAATATACTAGTAGAACTAGACAACAATTTTGAAATTATGCTTTGATGTCTAAATTTATGCATAATAATGATCCTCAAACTTTAAAAAAATATCAAGGTCACACTCATTGGGAAAAATCTATGCATGATGAATACACATCTTTGATTTCTAATAACACTTGGGACTTAGTTCCTCTACCTCAAGGGCATCATTTGGTAAGTGGTAAATGGTTGTTTAAAAATAAGTTCAATTTTGACAATCACATTGAAAAATATAAAGATAGATTAGTTTCTATAGGTTTTTATCAAATTAAAAGAATTGATTATAATTAAACCTTTTCTCCTATTGCTAAAATGCCCACTATTAAAGTTGTTTTAGCTTTAGCTACTCACATGAATTGCCTTATTTATCAAATATATGTTAAGAGTGTTTTCTTAAGTGGTGACTTGCATAAATAAATTTACATGTCTCAAACTCCTATTTTTATTAAGAAAGGTAATGATCATATTTTATGTAAATTAAACAACACTATTTATAGTTTAAAACAATCTCCTAGAGAATGGTACTCTAAAATTTATCAATTCTTTAAAACTCAAGGCTTTACTTGTAGTTCTAATGATCCTAATATTTTTGTCAAAATAATCCAAATGGCATATTGTTTTATATGTTGGAGACTTAATCATAACTAGTATTAATAGTTTAATGGTTTATTATAGTCAAAATTATTTAAATAATATATTTGAAATGATTGATTTGGGTCTCTTACATTACTTTTTAGACATTCAAGTTTGGCAAGAAAAAGATAGCATCTCTATTTCTCAATCTAAATATGCATATTATTTATTATCTAGATTTAATATGTTGGACTAAAAACTTGTTGCTACTCCTTATGAAATTGGTGTTAAACTACTTAACGACATGGAAATAGAAAATGTTGATCCAAATTTATATTGATAATTAATTTTTAGTTTGAATTATCTTACTCATACTCATCCTGATATTGCTTTTTTCTTTGGATTGGTTTCTTTTTTTATGTCTAAACCTCAAGCTACTAATTTTAAAGTTGATAAAAAAATTCTTCATTATATTAAAGGTGATATAAATTTTGTCATCGAGTATACCCTGAATAGTAATTTTTTGTTTGGCAGGTTATTCAGATTTTGATTGGGCTAGTGATCCTAATGATCATAGACCCACTAGTGGTTATTGCCTCTCTTTCATGGACTAGTAAAAAGAAAACAACTGTATCTCTATCTTTCACAAAATATGATTATAAATCTTGTAATCATGCTTAAAAGGAAACTATTTAGCTTAAAAGACTTCTTGCAGATTTAGGCCACCCACAAAATTTGGCTAATCTAATTTTTGGTGATAATCAAAGTGATATTACCTTAACAAAAAATATGGTTTTCTATAAAATTTCAAAGCACATTAAGATTAGACATCACTTTAAACATGAACTTATTGAATAAAATCAAATTCTTCTCTTTCTATCTTACTGAATAACAAATGGCTGATATTTTCACTAAGCCTTTATGTAAAGACAAGTTTATTTTATTTTGTAATAAGTTAGGATTGAAGGAAGTTCTCATCAAGGGGGAGAGCTAGTGATGTTTTATCCCTTCTTATTTTTTTGTAAAACCCCTAAATAAATTTTAAATTGGAGTGTTATATTTACCCTTTATTTAGGATAATTTATTTTATCCTAAGTCTATTTTCCATGTGTGAAGAATTTATATATATGTGAATTTTTAATTCATATAAATCTAGATTCCTTGAGGTGTCATTCACCTTTTTGTTCTCCCTTAGGATTTAGGAGTTAATTTCATGAGTAACTCCTTTCCCCACATGGCACACACCTCCCTTCTCTTTGTAAGGTATTAGGATACAAGTGGCACACACTTGGAGGGATTGTAAGGTCATAATGTGGTTTTATATAAATCCTATTTTCCTCCTCTAGCTCTATAAATGAGCTATTCCTCTCTTCATTTCTACACTAAAAATCATATATATCTCTCTATTATTCTCTTATTATTTTGATGAAATCTTATACTTATGGAGATATTTGTTACAATACTTATATTATTTTGATCATGTGGGTTTTTCTTCGATACGTTCGGTTTTCTACTTTAAATCTCTTGTCACTATGGTTTGTTTTTGAGAGGTATCTTAATTTTTTATACATTATTATTTTTATCTCACTTTCATAGTTATCATTAATGATATTTCTTGGGTTAAAATCCTTTCACATAATAACAAGAATAGAAACCCTAAACTAAAAATGGTATGCCATAACACCTCTTTAACTTTACAAATCAAATTTATTGGTGGTAGGGATTCACCCTACAACCATTCATTAGCTTGGTAGAATATTACCTTGTAGATCCTTCAAAATCACATTCCTAGAATGCAATATTTAATGTATTATATATGAGCCTTTCCATATGATATTTAGTGTATTTGAGAACACATGGAACCTAATATCATAAAACAAGATCAGTTGTTCTACCCAAAATTCCTTAGTGCATAGATTTTTTTCATGCCACACTTTTTGGATATGTTTTTGTATTTCCTATGTCTAAAATACTCTATTGCATTATTCCTACATCTTTTTTAACTTTGAGTATATTTATAAATGAATCTTGATCATCTAAACACATGATATTAGTGATGCTGGCTAGGGACCAAATAAACCAAAGGCATGACTACCTCCATTCCATAATCAAGTTAGAACGGTGTAAATCCTATCTCACATTTATAGTATTTGTGACATGCCCATAAAATTGTAGGAAGTTGATCCTTCCAATCATCTCATTGTACATCATATATTTTTGTAAGCATTTTATTGATTACTTTATTCTCATATTTTTCCTATAGATGATAGGCTATGCTCTTATGGTACATAATAAGGAATTTATCAGTGAGGGTTTTGATTGTTTTGTTACCAATTTAATCAGACAATAAAACCTAGTAATGATGTTTTCATACAAAAAATTTACAATGTCTTTCTCACTAAAAATGGTTGTTATAACATCTTCTACCCACTTTAATAAGTAAACCATCATAATAATGAAGTATCGTGCATAGATGCATTTACTAAGAGGATTTATTGGTTCAATAAAATCTATCCCCCACTATTCAAATGGCTATTACACAAGAATAGGCTGTAACAATATTTCATCCCTCTCATTTGACTTCACCATGCACTGACATACATCATACTATTGTGAAATTTAGAGCACATCCTAGAAAAAATAAGGAAATCATCACCTGCTCCATATAATCTTTATTACAGTGGCATCATCTATGAAATAACCCTTAACTATTCCTTGGTGTGCTTATTTTAGTATCTATAGTCACTCATATTCCAAGAAAACTTTTTGCATAACCTCATCCTTGCCTAAATGATAAATAAATATGTTTATAATGGTATATGGTAAGGCTCTAATAATTAACTAATTCTTTTCTCTTTCTTGATAGTGCAATGGGAAAGTCTCTTGCTCCATAAACCATGTAATTTATTCTAAATGTTTTAGGATTATAATTGATTGTAAAATATTTATGTATAGAGACTCATCTTGGATTTCCTCTGGTTCTTCACCATTATGTAATCTAATTAGATGATTGGGTCTTACATTATCCCTTACAGCAACATTTATGTGAAACTATTTTTTTTGAAAAATCATCAACCACCCAGAAATTATACCTCCAAGCATAGGCTTATTGACCAAATATCATAGTGCTTGGTGGTCTATAAATATCTTAAATGGCATCACCAATAAGTAGTGTTTGAACTTTTATAGTGTGAACACCATTGCCAAAGCCTCCCACTCTCTTTTAGTGTATTTATTTTCTATGGTTGATAGTTTTCTACTTATAAAGTGGATGGGGTGGTCCACTCCTCCTCCTAGATGCATTGAAAATGGCTCCCACTACTATCCCTAATGTGTCTACATGAATATGGAATGGCCTACTCCAATCTATAAAAACTAGTATTGGTGCAATCACCAATCATTGTTTTAAATCTATGAATGCCTCTTGATAGGATTTTGTTCATATGAATAGTGTTATATTGGGAAATAAATTTTCCAAGGGTGCAAATATAGCTGCATACACTTTTATAAATTTCCTATAATATCTAGTGTGGCCTAGAAAAGATCTTACCTCTATGGAACTAGTCAGTGGTGGCATCTTAATAATTACTGTGATCTTAGCTTGGTCCACTAGAATTCCTTTGCTACATACTACATAACCCATAAAAATCTTGAAGGGTGTAAAAAATAAAAAAATATTTAAATTTAGGGTAATTGAAAGTGCCATACACCTTTTTATAATTAGTCTAAGGTTGGACAGGTGATTCTTAAATAATGAAAACACCACCTAAGCATCTAAATAGACTTCTAAGAAGTTATGGATAAAATATTTGAACACAATCACTACAAATGTAGAGAACCATAGGTGCATTATTCATATAAAATGCATTACTTTATATGCAAAGGATCCCCATTATGTGGTAAACATGGTCTTAGATTGATCCTCTTTTGTGATTAGTATTTAATGATAACCGCTGAAGTTATCTGTGAATGAGTAGATCTTGTGTCCTATGATAGCCTTGAGCACTTCATCTATGAAAGGTATGGGGAAGGGATCATTCATGCAAGCATCATCTAGATTGAGATAATCTCTATAGACTTGAATTTAACCTATTTTATTTGGTTTTACTATCATTAGACTTACCCAATCATCATTTATATAAGAAAGATGATTCCTACTTCTTGTATGTAATTAATTTTAGATTTGACCTTTATCTTCATGTTGGGATTTAGGTGTAATAGTATTTTATTGATCATCCATGCATACTTCTTAAATTTTATGTATCTTTCCCATTTATAAGGATCTACATCTTTGACTTCTATAAACTTTGTAAGAATCACATCTCGATAATCCCTCAAGAGCTACATGACTTTTATGATATTTTCTTGAGTCTAGTAATCCCCAATATGTGTCATTTTGGAGCATCCTCTATGCTAATATTTCAAATATATTACTTCAAAGGTTCTTGATATATCTTGTGTTCCTTCTTAGGAATTGAATCTCTTATCACTCATTGTCCTTCCTTCTCTAATACATTAATGTGTCAAATTTTATCCTCTTTAGTTTGTCTTTTGATTAGCTATAGTAACTATTAGACTTTTATTTTTGATTTAAACAAGCCTATGATATCCATATCTTAATTTATTTATGAGTATGATGTTGACTCATCTTATTCATGTATTTTATGAAGCAACTACATTATATTAAATTCTTTACTTTTCTCCTCCTATTAGGCTTGTAAGGCATCATTCAAGTCATAGGCTATGTTTTGATATGATGCAAAATCGATCAAGTTATTTATGTCTTCAATCCTTCCATTTCATATAAACATTTTAATTTGTAGTGATTGATGTTTTATCAAGTTGTCACTCTCAAAGATGAATGCTTGGATGAAATCATGTTGAACTTATGTCTAATGCTTTGTTTCCCTATGACATTCTTGGTGTGTGTACCATGCAATTAAAAAAACCCTAGGATATACTTAAAATAATTTACTAAATATTTCAAAGTCACTCCCTCTAAATTCCAAACTTCAATGTACTTATATATATGGAGATCTAGATAATCCCCTTCTTGAAATATTTGCCAATCTCATCTCACTAACTTTGGAAATTAAAACTATGTGATCATCATTTCATGCACTTCTTCTCAGTCTATATTTTCATCCTAATGTACTAACCACTAGTTCACAATGATTCCTTATAGTGGATATTTGAGTGAGATAACCCTTTGATTAATGTCTAGCACATACTTATGAAATCATAGAATGAATTGGATGATGTCCTCAGTTGTAAAGTACTAAGGTATTTGATGCTCAATTGAAAAAACCATACATAAGGGTTTTATTTTATGGTCCCATTTTGACCAATTTAATAGATGGGTATCTAAATTACTTATAATTAAATACACTATATCCCAAGGTAGTATATCATCTAGGCTAGAATCTATATAGTCCTTATCTGTATAACCTATCTAATATACAAAATCTACTTTAGAACAGGTGGGATATCTTACCTACAGATCACACATTAATCTTATCTAATTGTAGCACATTTATATGGTTTAACATTGGATTGTATGTTGGTTTTTCAGTCTTGTATGGTAATTGTTCACTTCTTAGAGGTTAGAGTGAAGTTTTAAAGTTATGGTATAAAACACCTCACATTTCCTATAGTTCCATCTATGTATTAACTTTCATCCAACTATTTCCTATAAGATAATATGGATGGTTTGGTTCCTTGGGGATTATGTATGGTTTGTCCTCTAATTTATTTAATGGGATTATGATAAATTTTCATAATTGTGATATTCTAGCTAGTCCAAGACCATGTTGATTATCATCTAACCATCATAGGACAATTTTTTTTCAATCAACACAAGGTAGCATGTTTCCACTATATTCATGTCGATGACTTCAAAATATCCTCATAAAATGAGGTCTATGGTTTTGATATCCACACATTCTAAGAATCCAATGGGTTCCACTCATCCCTAATAGACAAGGCTGAGTGTGACTAGACTATAGCTCAATGTCAGTCTACCAATGGCTTCCCATGGTGACGTAGGAATCATATTTACTACTCTACTCAAGTTAAAGGTTGCATTAGATATTTTATACCCCTATATATCTATGTATATCCTCACATATATGTCCCATATATTCTTCATATTTATGTACCACACTAGTATATTTATTATCTGCTATCCTTTCTATGCACACTCTAATAAATTATGGAGTGAGTTGGATATGTTTTTCAATATATCCTTATTTTATAGGGTACTCAATATTTTGAGAAAACATGTCACTGTCATCATAACTCCCTCTTAGTATATAATACATAATATTTATCCATATATCAACACATCAATGGTGACATCATCAGTCTTTATGGTCCCTTGTTGTTGTAAGTTTTTGAGAATCTTTGCAACTTCATTAATCTTTCTCAATAGTAGGTTCAAGATACTTATTTGCACATACCTTATTTATGCCATGGTCTTGAAACATTTTTATAGGATATATTCCTTACTCTACATGTCATATTTGCATTATTATTAGTAACCTAGATAACACCCTACTAAGGGAAGATTGCTTTGATCTCCTTTAAATCTGGACTAACATTGTAATGGTCTAAGGTTTGGGACACTTGTATCTTAGACTAGATCTCTATATTTATGAGTCTATCTGCTCTAAATATATCACTTTGATTAGTTTACTAAAACCTAATATGTTTTTTGGGATGAAAAGGGTTAGGAATACTAAAATGAATTCTAATTCTATTGTTGGTGATATACCTATATTATTGGTTCATCCACTCTATTTGAACTCATACAAGTCTAAAGAATTATTATGCAATAGTATTTCACATAAAGGTTTCATCAAGTGATCTAATCATGAGGGAAATGATGGTAGGCCTAATTCAAGGAACTAACTAATCGATATATCCATTGTTAGTTGAGTCAATCAACATCAAACACTATATATGACCTACATAAAATGGTATACTAGTAACTAGGTGAGATTAAGACCTACCAAGGGAGAAAATACTATCACGTGTGCAAATCAAACCAATATACCATACTAAAACTATATATAAGAATCTAAAAATAGTCATTTTATTATCTCAAGAGGTTTACAAAGCTCAATCTTGCAAAGTTTCATCATGCTCAAGAGAGGGATCCTAAAAAATGACCTAAAATACTAAATATATAGAAAAATAAAAGCTCTAGCCAAGAGATTGGCATAGAAGAGAGAGAGGGATGAGACATCTCATCATTAACTCAAGTCAATTTTTAGTTACAATAGTTATCAATAGTCTTTAAGACTTATCTTTGTGTCTAAGCCTTACATGAGCTCCTTTTAGCATTGAAAATAATGTGGTGGGCCCATTTGACTTGTTCAAGATCCTTATCCAACATGCTACACCATTCCTTGATTATTTAACTCCACTTAACTTGAGACCAAGATAAATTAATGTCTTATCTTGCATGAAAACCATGGAATATGCATGGATTGCTAGTTAACTCATAATCAGTCAACTCAGAGTGATTGGCCCTTAAAACAAGCTAACTCCCACTTTAGTTTTATTTTTGCATGAATTAGCACTTGAAGATTAAATGTGCATGATAAATTCACATGACTACTAGATATTGATAACTCAACATGAAATCATTTGATATTCATTCAACACTAATTTCATCTTTGCTTGATTGATCAAATATGTCTATTAAGCCAAATAGGCTTAATAGCCTACTTCTTGTAGCTGATGGATCTTGAAAATTAGTATAAAATTTTGAATACTAAAAAATATGGTGATATTAGACCTGAATAAACCTTCCATATCATAAAATAGGTCTTCTTAAGGAAGGAACATCTATAATTGGGTCAAAGTAGCTGACTAGATCAACTTTTCCTTCATTTCTTGTAGACTGGCTATTTTGAAGAATCTCATAAATGCATTTATAGGCTTGTTTTTGACCACATGATGGATTGAAGATGAATAAGAAGTTCTAAAATTCATTTTACATGGATTATAATCCATTAAACTATGTTGTACCTCAATTTTTAGCACTTTTTCTTCACAAAACTCTATTTTTTGACATGTACATATAATTACATTCAAAAAAGTATAATTTACATGACCTTATCTAACTTTAATTGATGTTTAAAGAGGTTTTAGGTTGATTCATAAGGTTTTGATTATAATAAATCAGATTTTTGACAAAACTAGTCTTTAGGAGGAGTTGGGAGGGTTTTTAAGGTGAACCTTCTTAACAATGGTTCATAAAGTATAGACCTGTAAACATAAACTTATTTCCTTGAATAATTAATGTATATACCCCTCAAAGTTTTTGAGAATATTGAGTCCCATGGAAAAGGTATGCAAAGATGCATACGTTAAGAAGTTTTCTTGTAGGGTTTTACTTACATTCTAGACATGCTTATGCTCTTAGTGATTGTTCATAAAGTACATCCCCTAAACCAACCTAAATACTTAATTAATTATAAGTGAATAAGTTTACTCAAACCATTCTAATATAATTTGGCCAAACTCTTCATGTGGTGAAAGATATGAGCACATGATTAGGTGGGTTCGAATGGGTGTCTTAGAATGTGATGAGGCCACTAATTTCTCTATTTTATAGCCTCATCCATACCTAGTATAAATATTTTTCTATGTAAATCCCCATAACCATCCATGACTCATATAAATGAATGAATGAATTTATGATTTTGTCTGTGCATTGATATATATGTTATGTTATGAATTAATTATTCTTTTTATTTGATTAAATTATACTTATGTAACTTTATTTAATAGAGATTTGAAGGGTAACATAAGGCTATAAGAATATTGTTTGGGAAAAACACTTATAGGCTACCCACAACAACTATAGGCTTCTACCTATAGGTTGTCCATAGCCACTGCAAGCCCACAACAACTGTAGGGTTCCACTTACAGGTTGCCTATAGCCACAAAAGATTGTCCAAAGTAACTATAGGCTTCTACCTATAGGTTGCTCATAGCCACTAAAAATTTCCCACAATAATTGTAGGCTTTCACCTACAGATTGAACATAGCCACTACATAAAATAAAATTATAGTTGTGACTAGATCTTAAGGATACATCTAGCTATCTTGGGAACTAAATGAATGATTAAAAAGGACCATAAATATTGTAAAAACTTCCTACATGTAAAGAAACTTGGATGTGCTACCAAAGATGAGAAATATAAGGATAATGGGAAGAAGACAAAAATAAATAAAATAATAAATTAATATACATTGCCCTTAATGTAATTAGGCTTAAAACAAGTAACTTCAATTACTAACCACTTGAAGGTTGACTAAGGTAGTTTCTAAGTATTTATATTTTTCCCTAGTTTAGTATTTTTGGTTAAAAGATAATAAAATACCTTCTATATTTAATGATAGAACATCGATCAGATTAAGCATTAGATAGATGATAATAGAATAGTAGAATTATAGAAGTCATTACATTCTAAATATTGTAATCTTTTGTAGCAATCTTTAATTCCTACATATCTGAGTAATGAGAAGGTTAATTATATAAGAAGCTTTTTCAAGTCTCTTAGAGAAGGATTGGAACTTAGTTTTGAATGAGGAAGGGACTCCTTAGAAAGAGTTGCAATGAAAATCCTGACCCTCCTTAGTTAAGTGTGTTGTGTAAGTTGATTTCATTATTGGTTTGATTATATAAAGTGTGATGCATGTATGATTCATAAGTGTGAAGTATTTTTGTTATAATAGTTTCATAGTATAATTATTTGGTGAATTCAATAAAAATTTATTATACTACAACTAGTAAGCAAGATAATCTATGGATCAATAATGCATATATAGTGCTAACATCCTTGAAAGGCATATGTACCATGTGTTGATAATTAATGTTAATCAAAATCAAGAATCTAGTAGTAATTGGGTAATAAATTTACACAACATTTTGGGGCCATTATTGGGGAGGGTGTCAGTTATTATTTTCTAAAATCAATTATTACTTTTCAAGATTGATTAATGCACTGTCTTACCTAGCTGGGCAAGTTGAGTGAGGACACTATGGTGTCTTATGCCAGATATCTAAGTTCTTGGATGTTGATGGTTCACAAATTTTTTTATGCACTATCTTACCTAGTTAGATAAGTTGAGTGAGGACACTATGGTGTCTTATGCCAGATGTCTAAGTTTCTAGATGTTGATGGTACACAACTTTGAATACCTATTTATAATCTTATAATTTACTTCGTTCATGTTTTTTTTAGAATTTAATTTCCTACAAGAGCTATTTATTTTCCACAAAGTGTGCCTTTAATTTTCTTGATTTTATTTCCTATTTTCTAAGATAATTTTTTTGCTTTCATTTTCTACTTTCTAGAGTAATTTTCTCACTTCTAGTAGATAACTTTACTGCTTTCTAGAAGTAAAATTTCAATTCCAATCATTTTGATTTTTGCACTCCTTTATTGTAATTTTTACTTATTTTAAAATAATCCCCTAGAATACACAAAAATATATATTAATCCTATGTAGGAAGGGATAGGATAAATGAAGGGTGTGGCACAACATTTATGTAGAGAGAAAGAGATTCTTGAGAGAGATTCATACCAAACAAGCCACAAGTTACTATCAAGAAAGAACCACAAATACTTGTAGTAACTAAGAGTCCTATTGAAAAATATACCATAAGTTGGAGGGCTCTTGAAGAAGGAAACACTACAAACCAAAATAAATATATCTTGCAAAAGAATTACTATTGGCTGTGAAAAAGTAAACAAAAGTAGGGGAAGCATTCACTGAGTTAGTAAAGAGAAATGAAGGAGAAGAAATTCATGAACCAAACACTCAACAAAGTAACATTAGAACATAATTCCAGCAAGGATTTCTTGAAAAAATCAAATAAAGCTCAAGAGAATCTTCAAATTTCTCATCTGGTAGAAAGACTATGGATCAATAGATAAATGTTTACTATCATGCTGATGAAGGGACTGATACAAAATTTGAAGATATGATCTTGAGTACCTTTGGTATTCATATCATAAGAAAAACCATCATGAATGGAAAAGGAGAGTTCTTAGATGATAATAGGACTTTAAACACAATTACTTTTAAATTTCCTATTCTAGATACACCAGATGTAACACAAATGAAAAATATCCCACCCTCAACCTTGCCTAATTTCAGAGGTACATTATCAAAAGACCTAGACACCTTTTTTTTTCAATTTTGATATCATATGTAGAAGCTATGACTATAGGTAGGATGCATAGAAATTGAAACTTTTTCTATATCATATGTAGAAGTTATGACTATAGGTAGGATGCATAGAAATTGAAACTTTTTCTAGCCACTCTCAAAGACTCAACACTTCATTGGTTCATGGAACTGGATAGTAATTCAGTCCACACTTGGGAGGACATAAAAAGAAAATTTTGGATAAGTATCAAGAATATGGATGATGAAAACATTATAAAAGAAATGATTTCTTCAAGATGACTCAAGAAGGGGATGAATCTTTGGAAGACTATGTTGAACAACTCATGTTCATTGTATATAAATTCAAGCAAAGTGCACTAGGAGAAGAACCTCTAAAAATCATCTTCTCAAAATGAGTCTAAGAAGATTGTCTAGAAGAATTAGACCTAATGAGTGGGGGATATATCTCTTATCTATAATTTGTAGACATCAAAGATTTGAGCAAGAATTATTCTAGGTCTATTATAAACAAAGTTAGGGGCAACAAGTTTCCACTAGTAACGACAAGTGGCCTATAAAAATATAAAGTTAGTAACATGTTACAAGACATGAAACATGATATCATTAGTCACTTAGCTACCCAGCTGGATAACTTGAACTCAAGGAAAAATCAAGCAATCTTGGATCAAGCTTTGACCATCTATTATCTGGATTGTAAGAAGAAGAAAATATATTGTAGGTGTCATGAGGTTAGGGATAAAGTAGCTAACATAACAGATAAAGAACTAAAAATAATAGAGCTACACATTAGAAGAGATGTAGGCTAGGTTTTCTATGTTACACAAAGAAAGCCATGGGTTCAACAACCATCTTATCCAAGTATGGGACAAAATCCACCTTTTATAAATTTTACCTCCTTTAGTTCACAATTTTTAAATACTACTCCCAATTGGACTAGTCCATGGATGAATGTCCCACATCCTAATTCTAGCTAGTAACCACCTCAGACAAACTACCTCGCCACCTCTTGACAACCTCCACAAAATTTATCCCCAGTTTAGATACATGACTAGCAACAAACCCAAGACCCACCCTTCACAAACTGTTGGCAGTAGCTTTGGAGACCCAATAAGCCTTGGGGAAACCATTAGGGAGGATTCCCTCCATAATAACAACATCCTACTCTTATGCCCAATACACAAGCTACACCCAAGCCTAATTACCTCCCTGCCCAACCCATACAAAATCTTACAAATAAGCTGGTATAATCAACATTTAGTAATAAACCTATCTAGTACCTAACATATATGGTGAACATCAATGAGGTTCATATACATTTAGGGAAAGTTCTACCACCCCTAGCCCCACCCATAATAATAGATCCAGATCAAGAAACTCCAAAATATAATGTTAATCCATGTTCACCATTGAAAGATCTCTCTAAACTAGAAAATAAAGCTATTGATGAAGCAAATCTACCATTTATAGAATGTATTAGCCTTTAGTACCATGTAATTGAGCTTGAATTTGATTTCATAAGATAACTCAATAATCTCTATGTTAAAATTCCTCTCTTCCAAGCCATCAAGGATGTGCCCATATATTATAAATCTATTAGAGACTTATGTCTACATAAACTTGAAAGGAATAAGGATCTAAATATAGTGAAAGTAATTGGCCAGCTAGCAGACATTATGCTGGGAAACACCCTACCAAAGAAACATTCACATCTAGGATACCTAATAGTAATAGTCCAGATCCATGATTAGTAGCTATCCAATAAATTGATAGATCTAGGGCCTACAATAAATGTAATGAAAAATAAAACCATGAACAAATTATAGTTGAATAATATTTATCCCACATCTACAATGCTACAAATGGCTAATAGGTGTATAGTTAGACCAGAAAGAGTCATTGAAGATCTTGCCATTATTATATATTCTTGGGAGTATCTTATAGATTTCATTATGTTATAGCCAAAGTCTAATTTGGGAAGATATCCTCTTATCTTAGGATGATATTAGCTTACCATAGCTAATGCCTTCATATTCTATAGATTAGGTGAAATGTTGATCTCCAATGGAAACTATACCAAAATGTTGGTCCTCTATCCCTTAGCACAACTGACCTTGGCACCATAACATACATTATGGGCTGAAGAAGATGAGGTAGAATAGACTACTTGGATTCTTGTATTTATCATCGACCATGCATGAACCTTGGTTGATCAATAAAAATACATAATTCTCTTCAACGTTCTTTATAATAATTACCAAACTCATTCTACAAATCTCAACCACCTACAATGTGTTGAGTGCTCATTTTCTGGCATGTGGGAAGAAGATAATTCTAATGCATCTATATAGGAAATATTTCACTAACTGCTACCTCATAGCTACAACCAAACCATATCCATTAGTAATACACAAATGATGAAATCACTTTCATGGCAAATTAAAATATCTTGAGAAAAAACATTGCTTATTAAAACAAGTTGGAGTTAAATGAGGAAAAGTGCCTAGTCAACATGTTGCAAGCAAACCAACACACTTTTGTATGGGATTATGAGGATATGAAAGGAATCAGCCCAAAAATATGCACACATCATATCTATATCAAAGAAGAGTGCTAACTAATTAGATAACTAGAATGTAGGATGAATCCATCTCTTAGAGAAATAGTCAAAGTAGAATTACAAAAACTCTTGACCACTGGATTTATATATCACATCTCAGATAGTGAATAGATTTCACCATTGGTAATTATACAAAAGAAAAATATATAATGATGTGTATGCATATATTATAGGGAACTTAATATAACAACTAGAAAGGATCACTTTCCTCTACCTTTTTTTATCAAGTGTTGGATACACTAGCAAGGAAGAAATATTGTGCCTTTTTGGATGGCTTCGGTGGTTATAACCAGATTATTATTCCTCTTAAGGACCATGAGAATACCACCTTCAATTTCTCTGAGGTACTTATTCTTATGTTTTATTACTTTTTGGGTTATGTAATGCTCTTGCAACATTTTAGAGGGCTATCTTAAGTATCTTTGCTGATATGGCCAATGAATGTGTAGAAATCTACATTGATGACTTCACTATTTATGGAGAAACATTTGATGAGTGCCTAAAGAACCTAGAGAAAGTGATACAATGATGTCAAGAACACCATTTATCTTTAAGTAAAAAGAAATGTTACATGCTTATGATATAAGGAATTGTCTTAGGTCACCATGTATTTATTAAAGGAATTAATGTTTATCTTACAAAAATTAGTATCATAAAAAACTTTCCTATTCCTTAGAAATAGAAAGATGTCAAGAGTTTTTTAGGACATGATGGTTACTACAAGAGATTCATCAATAATTTTAGAAAATTAGTAGCACCATTATTCACTCTCATAAATAAAGATGATAAATTTATCTGGACTCCTACCTGTGATACAACCTTCAAATAATTGAAGGAATTATTGACTACCACCCTTGTTTTATATGGTCCTAATTGAAAGCTTCCCTTATTCACACAGATGCTTCAAATACTAACATAAGAGCTATGCTAGGCCAAAAATAGGAATCACTCAATTATGCTATATATTTTTAAAGTAAGCATTTATAGGCAACAAAATTAAATTACATAGTTACTAAAAAAGAGTTGTTGGTAGTAGTCTATACCATCAACAAGTTTCATCACTACATCACAGGGTATCAAATATTTGTTCATACAGACCATGTAGCCATTTGGTATCTTATAGATAAACCAACTATCTAAATTAGAGTGATAATATGGATACTTTTATTACAATAATTTGATTTAACCATTATAGATAAGTCTGGTAAGGACATTGTCATCGCGGACTTCTTATCACACCTATAATCCCCTCAAGAAGATACCATAGTAGATGACTCATTTCTAGATGAGCACCTATTCTACCTCACCCTTACCAAACCTTGATATGATGATGTTGCTAACTACCTTTCCATAGGGTTACTTCCACAGTATTTCCTCCCTAAACAAAAAAGATATTTGATTCAGAAAAGTGGTAAGTATTCATGGCTATTAAAATTCCTTTTCTATACTGGGCCTGACTCCATCATCAGAATATGTCTCAGAGAAGATGAAGTTATAGATATCTTAAAAACCTACCAAGATGAACCTTGTGGAGGGAAATTTATATCCAAGCATAAAACAATAAAAATATTGAATATAAGATATTATTGGCCCTCACTCCATAAAGATGCAATAAGGTATACTACTCATTATGATAGATGTCAGTGTATGGGGAGACCCACACATTTAAATGAGATGCCTTTACAACATCAAATGGTGCTTTAACCATTTGAAAATGGGGCCTAGAATTTATAGGACCTTTTGATCCAAAATATAATAACAAAGAGTACATCCTTGTATGTACTAACTATGTCACTAAATGGGTGGAAGTAAAGGCTCTTACACATGTTAGGGATGAGAAGATGGTAGTTTTCCTCTATAAATAAATATTCACAAGATATGGTTTACCATGATAAATAGACACTAATCAAGGACCCTAATTGACTTCTAGTTTAATTAGTGATTTGGTCCAACAATATGAGATTAGGCATAAGAAATCAATTCCATATCATCCACAATCTAGTAGACAGGTGGAAGTTACCAATAGGGAGTTAGAAAATATTTTGACCAAGACTATTAGTATGTCCTATAAGGATTAGGAGGGAAGAATTAATAATGATATTTGATCTTACATAATCATGTGGAACACTACTAGAAGATTCACCCCATATAAGTTGGTCTATGAGAAGAAACCTATCTTGTTGATTGAATTTGAGCACAAGACATTACAAACAATACTAGCACTTGGGATGGATATATTTGAAACATAGAAAGAAAGGTTTATTAAATTAAATACCTTATATGAATATAGAAAGTAGGCATTGTATAATATAGAAATTGTACATCACTAATAGATTGGATGGCATGATAGGTACGTTAAGACTAAACAATTTAATGTAGGTGATTAGGCCCTTCTTTTTTATTCAAAATACAAGGATCATAAGGGAAAACTTCAGACTAGATGACTTGGTCCATTTGAGATTGAGCATGTTTATAACAATAGAGAAGTGTAACTCCAAACCATTGATTTAGTAAGATTCTATCTACTGGTCAATAGCCACAAACTAGAGTTGTACAAAAAACCACTCACTCAAGAGGAGCTTACCAAGCACATACACACATAATTATAAAATGGATACAATGATGTACTAAATCAGTATGACGTCTCACTAGATAAAGGGAGAACCAACCAACACATAGATGAAGAAGGAGATGAGGACATCTTAGCCCTCCTCTAGCATGAAGACTAAAACCTTCACTTGGTCCTTGACTAGTCACCCTCATTACCGACTTGGCAAGGACCAAAATAAACATTCTACTGTAGGTAGTAGTTAGATTTAAAAAAACCAATAATGAAAACCTTTATTGGGTATTGTTGGTAGTTTTTGGGTAGAAACTAGCCTATTGGTGCCCAAAACTATGAAATGGGCCTAAATAAAAAACCAACTTGCTGGCAATTTTGGGGTAAAAATAAAAATGAAAAATAAATAATCATTCTAAGTAAAATTGTTCATCTTCCTCTAACTTCCATAGGCTATTCTATGGCTATTATAGGAAAATTCTTCACCATTTATACAAGAACCTTTATTAATGAAGGTATTCCTTTAGTTGCTATGGGATCTTCTATAGCTGTTATAGGCACCTTACCCATAGTTGGGCACAACTTTGTAGTTGCTATGGGCACCACCTCTGGTTGCTATAGATACACCCTAACACCTCTCTAAGCACATACATGATAGTTCTTCTCAAAATATAAGATATGACCTTGGTTATGAGATTTTTAGCAATACATAAAAGACACTAGACAAGATAGAGGAGAAGCGAAGGAGGATTATATTAGAAAAGTCAAACCTTGCTCAAACCTACCATTGAATAACAAGATAAGAACCACAACAACAACATACACTTCTAATCTCCATTTGAAATGTTGTAGACCAAAATTTATGGCTATAGGGACACATATGAAATACTTTTAGCTTTTGGTTATTTCATGGAGATGATTTCACTCTGTCACATAGTGAGATCTAGGATTTTTGGAGCACAGGTCCCAAGTTTAAACACCCTATTGATTTCTAAAGGAAAAATTCATTAGGCACATAATCCATAGGGAGTAAGATAGTATAATGAAAAATCATTAACAAGATCCTATAAAGGAAGATCACATAGCAATAACACCCTCAACTACCCTAATTTAGTAACTACCTTGTGGTAGGAGGGAAATAATCTCTCATCCAACTCCAAGACCCCTATTCTAGTTTCATGCAAGCTATCATGATTACATACAGGTGAGCTGAGGGCACCATAGAAGGCTAACATCCTATGATCTCCTAATTACTCAAAGGGGCCCACTTCAGTCTAGTTATAACTACTAGTAAAATCATTACATTTTGTCAACCACTTGCATGCAAACATTCACATGTAAATTCTTGGTGTAATTCTAGGTAAACCATTGAAAAGGTATGTCATATATTTTGATCATAGAAAAGTATTTATTATTTTAATATAGCATGTATTATATTGAAAAGCATATTAAATAATTAACATGTCATTAATTAATACCTCTCAAATCACACTTAAACCCTTATGATGACATCTCAGCCCACACTTATATCCTTATTCATGACCCTATTCTATCTCTTCTATCCTACTCATTCCACATCACTTGGGGACAAGTGACAACTCATGTGGGAGGGGGAGAATGTTGTAAGAAATAATACCATGCAATAAGAGATCCATACATGTAGGATTAGATGCTATAATAACTTATAGGGAAAATAATCACTTTCATTGTTTTTCCTTGTAAGTACAACCATTCACGCAAAGCCAAAACATGCCATAACCTATGACCTGGAACCATAAACCACCATTATTGAACAAACCATGCCTTGTTATAGGCAAAAATTTTGAAGCCAAAATTGTGTGTTGCCAATTACCAATTGAAAGGATTGATAGAAAGCTAAAATTAGCAGAATGGGAGAGTCAGTTGTGAGAAGGAAACCCATAAATCATAGGAAACTTCAAGGAGACCGAACTAGTTGGGCTATCTTCAACAGAGTTAGATGGACCACTTATTTTGATAAATTGTAACATTTCTCAAAACCCCTTGTTAGGGAATTTGTAGGATCCTTTACGAGAGAGTAAGCTACTATACATGGCATCACATTTCTAGTCACTAAAGAACTGGTAAGCTAGGCAATTGGGCTACCAAGTATAGGAGAGAGCTAGCAAGATAAACCCAATGGTCAAGAATATAGATAGTAGTTCTATCAAGGAAATGAAAGTCTATTATTGAAGAAAGGTGGTGTGGAGACACTTAGCCTACCTATAGCCTGAAGGTAAATAGCCTCATACATCATCAGATATATGACCTATGAAGGAAGGCACTTTCTAATTTATACTCTTTAATTTAAATTTTTGAATCATTTAAGGAATGATAGGACCATTAATGTTCCAAATAACCTATGAAACTTTCTAAAAAGGATATACAAAGAGTACCAAAAGGGGATTGAGAAAGACCTATCTCATCATTGCCTAATATGGTTAATAACTAAACATGGAATAAACACTATTAGGCTTGACCTCAGTTGGGAATAATTTCTAACCCTAGGTAATGGTGAAACTTATCAAGAAGAGGGAAATAATGAAGAGGAATCTCTTGAGCAGTAGACCCAATAGATTTCAAAATAAGATATTATGGGAACTAGTGCTACTCGATAACTCATAGCTACTAAAGGTCCATCTAAAATTACTATGGGTAGAAGAAGGAGAAGGAAACTAGTACTACCTCTTGATGACACAAAGGATTAAATTCCATCCACACAAATTGATTAGAATATTCCTCCTCTCACTATTCCAAATATCTCTTCATTAAATATTGATTCTTACACTATGGCTCCTTTAGGGTAAGAAAAAGTTCTTCTATCAACTATTGCATAGGAAGAACAAGTTCTAACAACCACCCCACCTAAAAAGAAAAAGAAAATTGAAGAAAAAAACCCCCTGTATCAAGAATAAGGAGACCTCTTCCTAGGAGATCTTAGATAATTAAGCAAAAAAAGACAACTATAGTCTCCTCACCCATAGACATCAGTGAGGATGAAAAGGGAAAGAAAGAGCCTAGGATTCAAAAGACCCCTAATGGGTTTAATATTATAGAATGGTCTACTAAAGAAAAATCTACCAAGGAAGAAGAAGTATAGTCACCCAAGCCATCCAGATTCACTAAGGAAGACATGGATCTCCTTAGACACATTGGGTACACAAAAGAAGAGTTAAGAATGACAAATCAACCTGTAGAAGAAGATGAATTGATTTAAGAAAAGACTATGGAAGAAAAAGTAGAACAAGAGATAGTTCTCCATGACTAGGATTTCCAAACCTTGGAATAAGCTATGAAATAAATATATTGGCTGAGGAATGAGATAACATAGTTGAAAGGTAAGAGAGGCTTGGAAACACTTCTAGGGGCAACATAATTTATAAAACCTTCTATGAAAAGTGAAATATTATTGTATGAACTTGGAAAAACTTCCTTGGAAGAACCTATAGAAAATTCATCTACCTTGCCCATAGATAGCATTAATGTACCCTCAGAAGCACCTACAAAATATTATGCTCTAGCTTAGTACTTTTCTATAACAGATTTCCTCCTCTATTGCCCACTATAAAACACCTATAATAGAATAAGTTATTGATGTGGATCTTTTAACTACCATGCCTGTAAAAATGGATGACCTCCTAAATTTTCTTAAGGAAAAATTTGGTGATGATGCAACTTACTATAAAGAGTTGGTACAAAGATTTAAGGTATATGTTGAAATAAAGGAACAACAAGATGATTTAAAAGAAAGAATAGAAATGGTTAAAACTAAGATCAAGTATCTAAAGGAAAAGATCAACAAAATACATGAAACCACTAAAATGTTAATGGAGTGTAGATCACCTTCTAGGGTGTATGCTATCTACTTAGAAGAGAGATGGCTTAAATTCAGATATGACAGGATCTATAATGATTAGTCTTACATGGTTTGTGACCTTAAATCTTTATTTGAAGTTTATAGACATGCTAACCCTAATATCCAAGCATAGTTAAGTGAGTTTTACATACACCAATATGTTGTACCTAGTGATGCAGATTGGATTCTGAATATATACTTGGGAGATGTCCAATGGAATGCATTTTCTTCATATGTCCTTAATGAAACAAGAAAAAGGAAATAGGTGGAGTATCAATAAAAATAAAAATAAGCTACCCTAATGATTAGGGATAAATTAGGTAATCCAGATGCTATAATAGAAGAATGGATCTCCTTCATGAACTCAAGTACTCCAAAAGCATGAGTCATAAGGAAACAAAAATTTTAGAATCATTATTTGAGTCTTATGGAAGGAGATGTAAAGAAATTTTATATTTCTTATTCTCATAGTTCAGTTGAAATATTTGATGCTTTAAAAATAAAGGAACCTTATTCCCCACAAAACGTTAGGGAGGCCATACACAAAGTATACATGTATATTGAGCTTATCAAGAGGAGAAGGGTAAAATGGTTGGGATTGATGTTTCATTCTGTAAAATGGTTGGGATTGATGTTTCATTCTATAAAATGGTTGGGATTGATGTTTCATTCTTCTATGTTTTGGTTCCCAATTATTGACTGGGAGAGTAAGGTCCCAACTGATAGAGAAGTAGATAAAAAAGGATGAAATAATATTGATGATGCTAAAGGCTTATATATCATTGAAGGGTTAAGCTACACTGATCCCCTAGATTTCAATTTTTTTTATGGTTTCAAAATTTATCCAAGGCTTGCTCGAGGTTGAGCAAGAGGTTAAGTAGGAAGGTGTGATGAGGCCACCAATTGATCTATTTTATAGCCTCATCCATACCTAGTATATATATTTTTCTATGTAAATCCACGTAACTATCCATGACTCATACAAATAAATGAATGAATTTATGATTTTGTGTGAATTGATATATATATATATAATGAATTAATGATGTTTTTTTATTATATTATAATTATGTAACTTTATTTAACAAACATTTGAAGGGTAATTTAAGGCTATAGGAATCTTATTTGGGTGCAACACTTACAGGCTACCCACAACAACTATAGGCTTCCACCTATAGGTTACTCATAGCCATTGCATATTACTTGTAGTAACTATAGGCTTCCACCTATAGGTTT
Organism: Torreya grandis; assembly: GCA_037957365.1. Classification (NCBI taxonomy): domain Eukaryota; kingdom Viridiplantae; phylum Streptophyta; class Pinopsida; order Cupressales; family Taxaceae; genus Torreya; species Torreya grandis. Next base: position 630,872 of record JARHVA010002396.1, on the reverse strand, counting down.
ATTATAGCCACTACAAGGTGCCCATAAAAACTGTAGGCTTCCATCTATAGGTTTCCTGTAGCCATTACATATTTCCCATAGTAAATGTAGGCTTCACCTATAGGTTTCCTGTAGCTACTATAGATTGCCTGTAGCATCTATAGGATTTCACCTATAGGTTACCCATAGCCATTACATAGAACATAAATATTGTTGTGACTAAATATTAAGGACACATCTAACTATCTTGGGAATTCAATGAATGATTAAAAAGGACCATAGCTTTTGTATGGACTTCCCACATGCAAGGAAACTTGGATGTGCTACCAAAGATGAGAAATACAAGGATAATGGGAAGGAGACAAAAAGAAGTAAAACAACAAAATAATATACATTGTACTTAACCTAATTAGGCCTAAAATAAGTAACTTTAGTTACTAACCACATAAAGGTTGACTAGGGCAATTCTTAAGTATTTATATTTTCCCCTAGTTTAGTGTTTTTAGTTAAAAGCTAATAAATTACCTTCTATATTTAATGGTAAAACCTAGATCAGATTAATAGTTAAATAGATGATAATATAATAGTAGAATTATATAAGTCATTTCATTCTAAATATTGTAACATTTTATATCAATCTTTAATTACTACATATTTGAGTAATGAGAAGGTTAATTCTATAAGAATATTTTACAAGTCTCTTGGAGAAGGATTGGAACTCAGTTCTAAACAAGGAAGGCCCCCCTATAAAGGAGTTGTAGTGAATATATTGAACTTCCTTAGTTAAGTGTGTTGTGTAAGTTGATTTCATTATTAGGTTGATTATATAAAGTGTGATGCATGTGTGATTCATAAGTGTGAAGTATTTTTGTTATAATAGTTTCATAGTATAACTATTTGGTGAATTCAATAAAAGTCCATTATACTGAACCTAGTAAGAAAGATAATATATGGATAAATAATGCATATATAGTGCTAAAATAATTGAAAATCATACATACCCTGTGTTGACAATTAATATTAATCAAACTCAAGAATCTAGTATTAACTGGGTAATAAGTCTACACAATAGAATGCAAAGTTTGAATTTCTCTTGCAAGTGAAATTGAACATTCCATTAATTTTAGATACTTGAAACCATCATAATTATACCTGTACCTTCTCATTACATCTTATTAAAGTGTAATTTTACATTGTAGTGTTTGAAAGTGTCTTCATATGATATGGGTCTTTTAGGCCTAAAACTGGCTTTAGGCCTAAATGTGCCTAATACTAAGTTTTGATGGTTTTGGGCACCTGTAAGAGGGTATGAGATTTTAAATATCTCATAAATTAATTTATTCACACTTGTTTCTATCCCTTGTGACTACTTTGCTATCTAAACTCCATTTTGCCTTGATGCATCGTAAGACTGCCTGTAGGGACTACTACTTGCCTTTGTGTTTATATGGAGTTTTGATGTGTTTCATTTGATAAAATGAGATCATATTAACTATGATATGTTTTAATGTAATTAAATTTTCTCTTTATCTTCCAAAATTTACTTTATTCCTTGAAACACTCCCAAACCACATGAGTGACATCACTCCTAGCATATTACACAAACTTGCTTGCTTATTTTAACCCTCAAGAGCATGGTTTCATTTAAATAAGAGTATGATAACCAATAAATATGTGTATGGAGAATAAAAATCACTCTCTCACGCTTGGAAATACCTTCTATGAGCTTAAAACCCCTTACCACACCTTATAACTCTTCAAGAAGGTCTGCCTGCTCCAATGATGATTGTGAAAAGACATGTAGGTCACTATTTAAAAATATTTGAAACTTATAAAAATAATTTGACCTTTATAAAATCATGGATAGTTATAATAATTCATGAGGATAAACCCTACCATGTTTCATTCTTGGATGATGCATATCGTGGCCTGTAGGTGCCTTTTACCAAAGTTAACCAGTAGGTTGCCTATGTCTCAAACTTGTGACTGAGTTTTGATGATTTAATTTAATTTGTTATTACGGGTGATGAATATTCTTTTAAAATGTCATTAAAATACATTTTTTAATGTCTTTTATTCATTAGTCAAGTTGGTCTTGCATATCCAATCAAAACCATGTATCCTTAAGGAGTTTAAAATGACATAATTGTCACAAACTATTGTAGGTTTACATTTTCAATAAGTGGAGGTGTTTTTAAATCATATAATCATAATTTGGTGCTTTTAAGACCTTAAAATTACATCAAACTCTCAACTTATTTCCTTTATAGCATATTGACTCTTTAAACAAGGTTTTTAGGCCTTGATAGTGTCTTATTCCATACAATCCTGTTGTATCTTCATCTTCATGTCATGGGAGTAATTTAGTAGTGATTTGAATAATATGTGTTCATATGTTACCTAATTACATAGAATGATCTTGAGTTTGCATTTTTTCCAATATGTGACTGTGAGAGAGGAACTTGTATTTGATATGGTTATAGGTTGTAATTTATAGTTGACCTAATCTGTAGCATGCTTAAACAACCCTCTTCATATGGTTCCTAATAAAATAACATATATTGGTTATATTAAAACATTATCTTGAGCATAAAACTCCTTAATAGAACATTTTGCATGAATATTCTTCATTCTTGGAAAAAAAACATGCCTTCCATGGTTGTAGATGAGCATTTATGAGGTAAATGACTCTGTCATTGTGTACTTAAAGTTTATATCTTAAAATAACTCTTCAAAAGTTTGAATATGATTCAAAATACTAGTTATAAATCTCTTTGATCTACAAGGCATAGCAACACCATTTCTCATAGTCTAGGTATGATTCAAGTTTGCACTTTAAGAGACAATTCAAGCCTACTGTAGGTGGATACTTTTCCTTGAAAAAATGTCTAAATTTGATTTATATTAATGGTTTGTTTTGGGTTATAGTCTCATAATCATGGTTTTAACATACTTTCCACCTCCTCAATCATATTCTATCTCTTCAAAATAGACATCTACTTACCATAATCTTGACTATTTGTGAGCTATTTGGTCCTTGTACAGACTAGGGAAGTCTTAGACCTTAAGAAAGTCAAAGGTATAATTTATGATATTATCATGATTTCATCAATGGTCTCCATAGGTTTCAAAACCTATCTTGAAGCTCAAAATGTCTTAAAGGTCTAAACTTACCTTACTATCTACTTCTTGGTCTTGACTGTACGTTACCTTCTCTGGGGATCTTGACCCATAAATCAACTTGATGATCTTGCTAATAAGATATTGGAATATTTCTTGGTGCCAAATATGATTTTAGTGATTTAATACCAACCCCATGATTTTCATCAAGGATTCAAGATTCTATTTTGATACATTTGAATGATCTCCTTAAGCATTATTATAGGTGATGATATAGGGATACTTGGTATGGAATATGTCAAAATTATGACCTTGAGGATGTCACCAAAATAGTCTTGATAAGCCTCTCCTTCACTCTAGGTAGCTTGACGAGATGGTTCAACCTCCTTTATTTGACAAAAATGCTTCATATCTCTCTCAAAATAGTTCTCTTATGAGGTACATCCTTGAGTGGCTTTGTCATCACTATAGGTGGATGTTTTTTTCACTATTTTAGAAAGATTTTATGATTTACATACCGTCCTTGAATGACCATGATGCTCAACAACCTCTAACTCCTGATTGATAATTTCTCATGAGATGAAAGTGAGATGGAAGGAGGTGAAGATGATGGATGATAGATAATGGAATGGTAATGGAGTGAAAATGGAACCTTACAATAGTGCAAAGGTAGTGATAAGGTAGTGAAGATGAATGCAATAAGATGGAGGTGTTTCTAGCATGAGAAGTGGTATATCAAGACAAAATTAAATATCTTAAGCAACCATAGCACGTGTTCAAGAAAATTTAATAATTTGGAGGCCTTTGGACAAGGATATGATGCCAAAATGGAAACCTAAGAGTCTTTTAAAACTTTAAAAAATGCTACGAAACCTTAAATATTACCAAACTGAGACTCTTTGAGAACTCTTGAGAGGAATTGATGATATTCTTGGAAATGAAACAATCATGATACTTTAACAAAATGAAAATAGGACATATGAACATGATGAAGCCATTTGCAAGTAAGAAACCAAGAAATATTGAAACCCTTTCTCTCTCCTAGATCATATAATGCTCCTTTACATGCTTGTAGATTATAGAATTACACTCTCTTGACTTATTGAGATCTATTTGTCCCTTAAACATGTGGAAAATAACTTATGAATTTCATGAAAATGTGAATTTTTCTCTTGAAAAGCTCCACAACTTGGAATTTTTCAATTGTGATGACCTAATGAGGAGAAAACATAAAACTGATTACCTGCTTGGATGAGGGAAAGATGATGTGTGCCTTGATTTAAAATTGATGGTTCATGAAGGAGAGATGACCAATTTGAGAATAAATTGACATGGATGGATGTTCTCTGAGACTAATTTCTTTGGCCAAAATTGTAGACCTATATTTTCTTTCTCATGGCCATACCACCTACAAACCTAAGAGCTCTCCCTATGTGCAAACAAACAAGGTGATTGGAAGGAACCAATTTTGGACCTATTTTAAATCCTTTTGATTTAAATATCTTATATAACACCTATTATTCCCTTTTCTTCAATATCCAAGCTTCTACTATATGGAATAGGTTGTATAATTTTGTACACTTGCATGAAATTACTTTGAAATGTCCTTTTCTTTGTATTTTAATTATATTTTAACCTTTAAAACCACCAAATTAAGGAAAATTGAAAAAGACCATGAGTCAAGGACATGTTAGAATAAGTAAAAAAGGATTTTGACATCTTTATGGGTCTTAAATTTGCATGTGTGAGCCTATTTGAGGCCTTTAGTATGCTTTATCTTGCATGAAAAGCTATTTTCAAGTCATGAAACTTTATGACAATGGCTAATGACATAAAAATCAAAGTATTTAAAGGTGTTTGGATGTTTTAAAATATTTTTTGACTCTAATTTAACATTAAATGACCAAAAATTCTCTCTTTTAAGCTAAAATATATGGTTTAACAAGTATATTAATCACTAAAGAGGGTTAATTTTTTTAGTGACTCATAGGGGTTGACCAGCTTGTTGGCCAAAAGAACGTACTAAATTTCACATAAAAATGATAATTTTGGAGCATAACATGACTAAAGACTCTCATGTACTTCCAAATAGACTTTTGACTTTGAAACACCTCTCTTTGATTATGATAACAACAAGACACAAAGGAATTGTTGACAATTTTAACCTCACAAGTCAAATTGTCACCCCTACCATTTGAAACTTTGCATATCATGCTAGTTTGTCTTCAAAGTAAATGTGTTGATCTTGGAAATTCCTTAATGTGATTATTGGGAACTAAAAATCATCTTAACCCATCATGTAGGAATAAACAAATTAGTTTGGTTGTGCATTTGATAAATACATTTGGGAAGCCAACCAAGGTTTTATAATTTCATGAACATGATGTATTTTGTACCAAGGTCACCCATTATAAATTTGGTATCTTGATGAGTTTCCTTTCTTAAGATACAAGCCTTCAAAAATGTTCTAACAGTGTGGGACGTGCCCAGGGATGTCAAATAAAAGACACAAGAAGTAGTCATTTAGATTCAAAAAACCCTTAACAAGTTTGAGTTGAATGTAGGGTCAATAAGTGGCATAATATTGGAAGTTTTAATCAATATCAATATGATGTAGGTGATCTCACAAAGTCAACTAGTCAAGGAAGATCTACAATGCATGTTTAATCATGTAGTTAAATATCGATGATGAGCTCGAGGTCAAAAGGTTAGAGGATTTTAAGGATGAATGCATTGTTAAAAAGTGTCATGATCATGATGATTTATCATATCAATGGTGCATGTTTAATCAGACAAAGCAAAGATCAATGGAACACATTCAATCGTGCCAAGGAGTTCAACAATGTGCATGAAGTCAAGAGGTGAAGAGCCCAAATTGCATGTGAGGATACCATGTGGCACAAGCATGTTAATTATATGAAACTAATAGTAAGATCCTATGGATAAATATAGGGCTTATATGTGGCACAATCTATATACAAATCATAGATCAATGGTAGTGATGAAAGTCAAATCTAGGAGACTTTTGAGGAAATCAATGAAGCAGAGTTGATCAAGTCCTAGAAGGCACAAGGTGAGGACATGTGTCCAAATAAACAAAAAATAATATTTTAAAAAATGATAAACAATAATGTGGTAAGGGGAATTCCACATAGATATACACTTTAGTTCATGAAGTATTTCTCCACCCAGGCAGGTGACGGCATAAATGCAAGATCAAGATAAAGTTTTGGTTACGAGAACCAACCCTATAGAATTGAATGATGTTATTAAAGATCAAACAAACTTATAAAAATATATCAAATATAAGTTTCACATTTGGTCCATGATTAAGAAGCCCTTAGGTATGAATTTTACATCTTTTTCACAATCAGGAGACTAGGAGCATATAGATCTTTATGAGAATTATAGCTATATGAAAACCAATAAGGTAATTAGTTTTCATCTATAGAGGACGTATGTTAAAGGTTTTGGAGTAATGACAAAGTTGTGATAAAGAAATAAGTCAATTTAGGGGCATGTTCTTCTATCAATTATGTTATGAAGCGACAACAAATGAATGAGCTTAAGGTGATTGTCTAATAGCATAGAGAACATATCAAGATGATGCATGATACTATGTGATCATAGATAAGATGGAGGGTTTGGAGGTTGGAGAAATTAGACGGATCATTCAACATAATTTTAAATTATTTTGGGACTTCCCCCTTTTAATGGATCATGACTCAACACCTTCTAAAAGGTTATTGTCTTCTAGTGTATTTTTAAGCCAATGAGAAGGGCTTGAGAACTATTTAAAGCTGATCAATGATTAATTTGATAAATAGGATCAATAATAATTGATCAAAGGTGGTTAGGCCTCATTTATTTATTTTTACTTCCCCTTTTCTATATATCTCCCATTTTCTTCCCCATTGAGGGTTTCTTTGATAATTTTCAATTTTTGGAGACAAGAGACACTTATGCTACTAGCTTGCCTAGGCTATGCCAAGATTTGCACTATAACACCTATTTAATGCAATAAAGACTAAATTACTCCATTTTAAAGCTAAATTTAAGTGTGATTATTTGGAATAGATGACCTTATGCTGATCAAATTATGCAACTAAAAAAATAATAAGCTACCCAAGGGACTGCTCACACTTGAGAACATATTCAATGGTGATGATGAGTTGAGAAAGTAAAAGTTGTCTTTATCAATAAAGGAGGAACACTATGCTAATGTGGAGATTATAGCTAGTAAAAACTTGAAATTGGGTAAGATATACATCCCTTCACAAAGATAAGCTTTCATTTAATTATGCACAAATTTTGTTGATGTGTTTACATGGCAATATTGAGATATCAAAGGATTTGATCCAAGCCTAACTCAACACACCATTGAGTTGTAGACTAAAACTAAACCAGTGAGACAAAGACAAAGGCATATAAATCTAAAGCTTGATCCTTTGATGAAAGATAAGCTTCACAAGCTCATAAATTTAAATATTATATTTCTAATCAAGCACTCAAATTAGGTGGCAAACCTTGTTTTAGTATGAAATAAGAATGGCGATATTAGACTATGTGTTGACTTTTAGGATTTAAACAAGGCTTAGAGTGAGATCACTATCCATTTCCATCTATGGAATAAATTTTATAGTTTATTTTAGGTTTAGAGAGGTTTTTCTTGTTGGATGGATATAGTGGTTACAATCAATTTTTGGTCAAAGAAGAAGACCAATTCAGGACAACCTTCACTACCAAGTGGGGAAAATTTTCATATAGAATGATGCCCTTTGGTTTATCCAATGCTGGAGAAAACTTTTAAAGAGATATGGATATAGAATTATAGGGCCTTATTAACAAGTTTATAATTGTTTATTTAGATGACATAACATTATTCTCAAATAGTACAAGTGAGAACATGGTTCACCTCAAGCAAGTGTTTGAAAGGTGTAGGCAATTTGGGGTGTCTCTAAACCCTAAATGTATGTCTTCTTAGTTCATGAAGGTAAGCTACTTGGGCATGTGATTTTCAAACATGGTTTGAGTATAGATTCTAAAATAATATATTCAATTCTTACACTTTCCTTACCCAAGCACAAGAAGGCTTTGCAAAGATTCTTGGGGAAAATCAATTTTATAAGAAGATGCATTTTTAATTTTTCCACTTTAGCTAAGCTACTTATAGCCATGCTAAATAAAAATTAGAGTTTCATCTGGTCCAAGGAAGGATTAAAGAGTTTTGAATAAATAAAGAAGGCCATAGCTAGTTCTCCTACACTTATAAACCCAAATTTCACAAAAAAATTCATTTTGTATACTTATGCTAACATGGACACCATTTCAATCATTCTTATGCAATAGAATCATGAGGCTTAAATTTTTTATTCTAGACTTGGAAGAATATGAAACAAGGTACTCTTTTGTTAAAAATCATGTAATTTTAGTTATATGGTCTCTAAAAAAATTTAGATACTTGTCTCAAAATAAGATACACCTAATGGTGGCCCATCCAAGTATCAAGTAGTTTCTCTTAAACAAAGACATAAATGAGAACAGAGCTAGATGGATAACAAAAGTAATGGAGTATGATATAAATATCAAGGTCACAAAGATGATTAGAGGCAAAGGACATTGTGAGCATCTAGCCCAATATTTGCAAGAGGATAATGAGGTGGTTTTGGTGTCAAATGATGAAGAAGTCATAACTGATCATAACTCACCTTTAATCTAGTTACATGACTTGGTAAGATATCTCCAAGATAATATATATCCTTCTCATCTAAGTATTTCAAAAGCAAGATATTTTAGGTTGAAATTAGATTCATTTCTTCTTGTTGATGGTGTTTTGTTTAAGAAAGATATAAATGACATGTTGCTAAGATGTATAGAGCTAAGCTGAGCATAAGAATTGCTTGAGCAGTTTCATGATGGAAATGGTAGAGGGAACTATTTTGAAATAACTACATCCCTTAAGATCATGAGAGGTGGGTATTATTGGCTTAGAGTATTTGGTGATTGTCATGCATGGGTTAGGAAGTGCAAATAATGTACTATGTTTGTAGGAAAAGTGAATTTTGTAGCCTTACATCTCTAACCAATTATAATAGACCAACCCTTTATCTAATGGAGATTATATTTTATTGGTATCATTAATCCCCTTCAATTTTATGACATAAATGGATACTAATTGCTACAGATTACTTCACTAGATGGATAAAAGCAATATTATTAAAATAAGCAAATAAATCTTATGTTCTAGATTTCTATGAAGGTTTGTCTACTATATTTGGAGTTAATTCAACAATTATTTTTGATAATTATATGGCCTTTGTGGGGAATAATATCAGCCAATAGGATATTCAACATGGTGTCTATCTTATCACTTCATCAACTTACTATCCACAAGGCAATGTCCTTGCTGAGTCCACAAATAAGAACATCTTAAAGATCATAAGATGGACTATTGAAGATAATCATAGGTCATGGTATCTCAAGTTAAAATTATCAATATGGGATAATAAAATCACCTACAAAAGATCAATATCCAATTCTCCATACAAGTTGTTATATGGCAAGGAAACAACATTACCTATCTCTCTTGAGTTTCCTAATTTAGAACTAATGCATCAACTTGAGTTGTTGGAGAATGAACCAATGTAGATTAGATATGCTAAGCTTATAGATCTAGAATAGGTTCAAAATTATTCCATGTTAGCCATGGAATCCCACCAGGCACAAGTGAAGAGGGCCTTTGTCAAAAGAGCTTCTTCATGAAGTTTTAAAGAAGGGAATTTGGCCCTCAAGTGGGATAAGGATAGAGCTAAACCAGGAAGGCATACAAAGTTTTAATCTCTTTAGAATGGACCATAGATAATCTCCAAATACAAATCCCACAATGCTTTCCAACTTGAAAAAATGGATGGCAAGGAGTTTTCTATCCTAGTTAATGGGATACATCTGAAGCATTATTATTAAGGATCTAAGATCCTTATACATAATTAGTTTGTTTGTTTTCATCCAAGTGATATTATAACACATTAGTTTAGTTGTGTTTTGTCTTAAATAAGTGATTTATTTTCACACTTTCTTTGTTTAGATTAACTTCCCTATTTTGTGTGTTTTCTTCCTTATATTGGTAGAATAGTCATCTTTTCAGGTTAAAAGGTTTTTTGTAGTCATGGATCAGATTTTTCATTATCTATGAGTCCAAGAGTCTATAAATAGTATGGTTCTCAATCATAGTAGGCATGATTACTAGTTGAGTCACCAAAATATTAATAATTTTGACCTCATAGGTCAAATTATCATCCCTGCCATTCAAAACTTTGCATATCATGCTAGTTTGTCTTGAGAGTAAATGTGTTGGTCTTGAAAATTCCTTAATATGATTATTGGGAACTAGACCATCTTAACCCATCATGAAGGAATGAATAGATAAATTTGGTTTTGCATTAATAAATTAATTTGGGAATCCAACCAAGCTTGGATAATTGCATGAACATGATGTATTTTATACCAAAGTCTCCCCCTACAAATTTGGTGTCTTGATGAGATTCCTTTCTCAAGATACAAGCCTTCAAAAATGATCAAGTAGTGTGGGATGTGCCCAAGTATGTCATATAAAAACCAAAAAAAGTATCCATTTGGATTTAAAAAATCCTTAACAAGTTAAAGTTGAATGTAGGATCAATAAGTGGTATGATCTCATTAGTTTCAATCAAGATCAATGGCACACAAGTGATCTCACAAAGTCAACTAATCAAGGAAGATCTATGGTGTGCATTTGATCATGTAATTAAATATCTATGGTGAGATTGAGGTCAAAAGGTCATAAGATCTTGAGGATGAAAACATTGATAACAAGTGTCATAACCATGGTGAGTTAGTGAATCAATGGTGCATGTTTAATAAGACAAATCAAAGATCAATAAAGTGCATTCAATCATGTTGAGGAGATCAATGGTGTGCATGAAGTCAAGAGTCAAAGAGCATAGACTACATATGAGGTCACCATGTGGCACAAACATGTTAACTAGATGAAATTGATAATATGATCTTGAGGATAAATGTAGGGTTACCATGTGCCACAATCTAGATGTAGATCATAGATCAATAATAATGATGAAGGTCAAAACTAGGAGACTTTTAAGGAAATCAATGAAGTAGAATTGATCAAGTCCTATAAGTTACAAGATGCGGATACATGTCCAAATAAATAAATAGTCATATTTTTAAATATGATAAACAATAGTGTGTCTAGTGGAATGCCACGTAGATAGACACATTATTTTACAAAGGATTTTTTCATTCAATCAAGTGAAGCCATTAATGTGAGATCAAGATACGATTTGGGTTACTAGAACCAACCCTATAAAATAAAAGAACACCATTGAATCTTGACCAAACATCTCAAAATATCTTAAACATAAGTTTCACATCTGGTGCATGATCAAGAAACCCTCAGGAATGAATTTTACATCTTTTTCAAGATCTAGAGACTAGGATCCTATAGATCTTCATGGGAATTATAGCTATATGAAAACCTATAGGGTAATTGGTTTTCATCTATAGATGACCTATGTTCAAGGTTTTAGAGTAATGACAAATTTGTGATAGAGAAAGAATTCAGCATAAGGGCATGATCTTATAACAATTATGTTATGAAGGGACACTAGATGAATGAATACAAGGTGACTTTTTGATAGCATAGAAAGAATATCAAGATGATGCATGATGTTATGTGCTCATTAAAAAGATGTAGGGTTTTGAGGTTAGAGAAAGCATATGGATCATTCAATGTAGTTTCAAAGTATTTGGGGACTTTCCCCTTTTAATAGATCATGACTCAACACCTTCAAAAAATTTCTTGTCTTCTAGTGAATTTCTAAGCTAATAAGAAGGGCTTGAGAGCTATTTGAAGCTGATTAGTGGTTAATTTTATAAATAGGATCAATGATAATTGATCAAAGGTGGTTGTGCCTCATTTATTGATTTCAACTTCCCCTTTTCTATATATCTCCCATTGTCTTCCCCATTGAGGTTCTCTAATAATTTCCAATTTTTAGAGATGAGATTCTTATGCTATTGGATTGCCCAGGCCATGCCAAGATTTACACTCACCTATTTGATGCAATAAAGATTGAATTCCTTCATTTTCAAGCTAAATTTAAGTGTTTTCTATGAATTCATTGATGTGGTTAAGTGAATGTATGCTTTCCTTTGCCTTTGTTTGAGTTTTCTCACCTTCATGAAGTGTCTTGTATCTTTCAAAAGTCATTCTAAGTGTAATAAATAGTCTGTTTACTAGTTTGGATGTGGAAAAATTCCCTCTCATGCTAGATTGATAGCTAGTCAGTGCCTTTTTGTGAAATACTTATGTGAAATTTGATCAAAGAGTGAATGAAGTGATAATCACAAGTCTTGAAAATATATGATAATGTGTTTTGTGCAATTATAAGTGTCTAAATCATTAGTGCATCGCCTCCATTTTCATTTTTTCATGTTTATTATCTATTTTTCTCCCTTTTCCAAGTAAGATATTAGTTTATGTGATAGATACAAGAGGAAGCCATCCTTATTCAGAGGTTCAACCTCACTATAGGATACCCACAACTTGAGATTGTTCTTATTTTGTGGTTTAGTTGGAGAGAGCTTGAAGAAATATCCCCATGGGTACAAATTAAGACCACAATAGGAAAAAACAAGGAAAAATACCTAATCTTGGAAGAAAACACAACTAACATAAGGAAATAGGAAAACAAGCCAAGACAAGACAAGGCAACATACTATTGATTGTGTTATTCACTTATTGAAATTAATAAATAGCCTAAAATAAGTAACCTAAGTCCAAAATCTTTCCTTCAAGGTTAAATGGAAAATTGGATTGTCCACCATGGAACCTTGAAACATGATTGCTACCTCCTAATAGCCTATTCTTGTAGATGGGAGCATTTACATGTTCATAGTTTCATGGCGATGTAGTTGGGCCTTCTACTTCTATTCTCAGGTGCATGAAGTGATCATGAGAGTCTAGAACCCAGTCATACTCCTCCCAAATTCTTATTTCTTGCATCAATAATGCTAATTCTACCTCATTCATGGGTTGATAATGGTTTGTCACATTCTTATTCAATGATTGTATTAACAACTCAACTGATATACTATGATTAATGTCTCCTTTATGGTCCATTTGAGGTAGTGGTTTTTCAAGTTCTTGAAATTCTTACAAGCATGGATATAACATGTAATTACACTCTTATATAATATGCCTATAAGACTTTGAATGAGTTGTTACACTAGTATTATTTACAACAAAATATTTAAGCTCATCATAGAGTAGAGATGGACTATCAAACTTTGAATAAAATCCCTCCAAATCATCCCAAAAGGCCATCTCTTCATGATAAATTTAAAATACATGGAGTTCATTAGCATCATTACCATTTAAATCATGTTGGTCACACATTTCAAAATTTTTTATGGAGTCATATGAAGGTTCTTGATTTGTTTCACTTGTTTCATCTTCATCTTCAGTAGAGAATGACATCTCATCTATGTAATCAAACTGTAGTTCATCTTGCCTTCTTGTGTTTAGAATATCATTGCCTTAATTAAGCTAAAAAACATTGGTGGAATCTTCATGTGAAGTTATAACCTATTGTCCTATTTCATCATATAAATATACCATCTTAAGCTCTTCAATCTCACTCAAAAACTCATGGTAAAACTACTGCCAATGATTATCTACTTCAAGAATATTCTCAATCTTAGTAATGGCTCTATGTGAGTTATCTTCATGGATACCTTCTACAGAAACAATTATTTTTACCTCATATTTATCATCTACTACAAGTTCTTGATAAACATCCTAATCTTGCTTAAGTGAAATATCTTACAACTCATCTTCTTTTGCATTTTGGAAGATTGAATCATGCCTATCCTTGCCAAGTGGTGTCTTAATAATGATTTATTCTTCTTGATCACTCAAGTCACCTTCATTTTTTGTCTCTTTAACTAAATATTCTTCACTTTCCTCATAAAGGAGATAATCCTTCTCAATAAATGGCATGGTGGATCGTTAAAAATATTCAAGAAGATGAAATAGGTTCAAAGGTGCTGCCATAGATGATTGATTCTACTCATGAGGCTACTCAACTTGAATCACCTTCACCTCTTATTTCTATTAAAAGTTATCTTGAATAAATTTCCAAGAAGGAAAGTACTTTTGGATTTTGAGGAGAAAGGAGTAGAGACTGAATGACTTCTTTATTGCTTTTTAGAATAAAACTTGGACTTAAAATTGAATGCTCTTCACTCTCCTTGAAATGCTGCATTTATTTCCAAGTCATGAACTTGGGTTTAGAGGATTCTTCCTTTGCACTTATTGTAGACATGGGTGTGAAATAAGGAACTTAATACTGAGATTGTGTTGCCTTTTTAGATGCTATTAATTGATAAAGATGTTGATTTGTAAGCTCAACTTACTTGGCTAGGTGAGCCTCAAAATCATGAACCAATTCATTAGAGATATATCCCTACAAACTTGAATATGAAGGTTCCTATATGATCTACTATGAAACATGAAAATTATCCCTCTCAAAACACACTTCTTCATTATTCTAAGGTCTCTCTTGGATATATTTCCAAGTAAGAAATCTAGGAAAGGTTTGAATGGAATCTTGAGGGATGTGATAGACATTTGCTTGATATTCATGAAGGGAAAAGGGTAACTCAATGGAGAATTGATGTTTCTCATGAACTACTAACTTCTATTCAATGTTTACAAGTAAACCACCTATGTCAGATATATTATCACTAAATTTTGAATGGCCTTGTCTTATGAAAGATGCACATACTTCTTTGTCTTACTATAATGAAGCTCTCATTCTCTCAATCTAATGTTTGGATATCTCCTATCCATTGCTCTTTTGAGTGTCTATGCTTACCATTTATTTCTAATAGCCAAAAAAATATTGTTTAAAGCTTGAAATAGATTGTATTAGAACTTAATTGAGGTGGTCAAAAGTGTCATGAGGTAGCCATGACTGATTAGATTGATAATCAAGCTGATAACAAGATGTATATGGATCATATTGGAGCTGGGATGGATCATAGGGCTACTGATAAGGAGATGAATGATAG
Source organism: Torreya grandis (assembly GCA_037957365.1). Lineage (NCBI taxonomy): Eukaryota > Viridiplantae > Streptophyta > Pinopsida > Cupressales > Taxaceae > Torreya > Torreya grandis. Next base: position 615,644 of record JARHVA010002396.1, on the reverse strand, counting down.
ATTTTTTTTCCAAATACTACCATAGCTTATCAGAAGACACATGAAAACTGAATTTATGAACAAGATCTACCCTTTACCTCAAATATGATGACTATAAGAGTACTTGAAACTACTTCTAAAGACTAAGATGCTATAAATGTGTACTCTAATGGTTGAATCTATGTCACACCGGGTGTGTAAAAACTATTATCAACCTAGATATCACCCTAATAAAGGTATATTGTTCTAATCTCCTTCAAATATAGACTAACATTAGAATGTTCTAAGGTGTGAGACACCTATATCTTATATCAGACCTCTAGATTTATGAGGCTAACTCCTTTGAATATATCACTTTTCTTAGTTTACTAAAACCTACTATGATTTTTGGGATGAAAAGGGTTAAAAGGACTACTAAAAGGAATATCTAATTCTACCATTGATGATACACCTATATTTATGGTTCATTTACTTTATTTGAACTCATACAACACTGATAAGTAATGCAATGATTGAATATATAATGCCAAAGGATTCTTAAACAATAATATTTCACATAGAGGTTTCATCAAGTGATATAAGAATGATGGAAACGATGTTAATCCTTAATAAATGCACTAAAAAATCAATATATATATATATATATATATATATATATATATATATATATATATATATATATATATATATATATATATATATATATATATAGCTCAATCAATCAACATCAATCACTGTATATGACCTACATAAGATGGTATACTAGTAACTAGGTGAGATTAGGACTTGTCAAGGGATAAAATACTACCAAATGTGAAAATAAAACCAATATAACACAATAAAATTGTATATAAGAATATGAAAATAGTCATTTTATTATCTCATGAGGTTTACAAAACTCAGTCTTGTCAGATTTTCATCATGACCAAGAGAGGGATCTTGGAAAATGGCCTAAAGCCTTGAATATACAAAAAAATAGAAGCTCTAGCCAAGATATTGGCATAGAAGAGAGAGGAATAAGACATATCATAATTAAATCAAGTTAATTTTTAGTTACAATAGATATCACTCATCCTTAAGACTTCTCTTTGTGTCTAAGCCTTGCATAAGCTCCTTTTGGCATTGGAAATAATGTGGTGGGCCCATTTGACTTAACCAAGTTCCTTGTATAAAATGCTATGCCATTCCTTGGTTATTTAACTATAATTAACATGGTACCAAGATAAATTTATGTCTTCTCTTGCATGAAATCCATAGAATATGCATGGATTTCTAGTTAACTCATGATCAATCAACTTAGAGTGATTGGCCCTTAAGACAAGCTAATTCCCACTTAAGCCTTCCTTTACATGAATTTGAACTTGAATACCAAATGTGAAAGATAAATCCACATTAATATGAGATATATGTCATGATAACTCAACATTAATTCATTTAATATCCACTAAATGCCAATTTCATCTTTGCTTGATTGATCAAATAGGCCTACTCAGCCACATAGGCCTAGTAGCCTACTTCTTGCACTTGATGTCTATTTAAAACCTATATAAAACGTTGAATATTTAAAAATATGGTGATATTATACCTGAATAAACCTTCCATATCCTGAAATATGTCCTCTTGAGGAAGGAACATCTTTAACTTGGTCAAAGTAGTTAACTAGGTCAACTTTTCCTTCATTTCTTACAAATTGGCTATTTTTAATAAGATCATAGAGGAATTTTTAGGATTGGTTTTGATCACATGATGGCTTGATGAGGAATAAAAAGTTCCAAACTTTACTCTTTATGGATTGGAATCCATTAAAATTCCTTGTACCTTAATTTTTAGCACTTTTTCTTCAAAAAACTTTGTTTTCTAACATGTTCATATAATTATGCATAAAAAATTACCATGTACCAAAAATTATCAAGTTTAATTCATGTTTGAATAGGTTTTAGGTTTATTCATGAGGTTTTTATCACAATAAATTATACTTTTCTAAAAACTAGTCCTTAGGAAGGTTTAGGAGGGTTTTGGAGGTAAACCTTCTTAATAATGGCTCATAAAGTATAGACATCCAAACCCATAATTCTTACCATGAATATTTAGTGTATATACCCCATTTAATTTATCTATAATATTAGTTTACCATGTAAAATGTATGAAAATATACATAAATAAAGAAGTTTTCTTGTGTAGACGCCTGAAATTGGTCATTGATAACCTCCAACCAAGCTTCTAACCAATTTCCACCAAAATGCATATTTTGGCCTAAAAACATTAAAGCACATTAAAAGATTTGAATCTGATATAGTCATGTTCCAAATTTGGCTAGGGTATCATTAAATGGGATAATGTAATTTATGGGCCAACTAACTTTGATCAAATCATTTCGAGTTAAAATGTTAATTTTGTAACTGGGTGCTCTAGATTACTCTTTTCTATCAAATTTCTTGTATAGGATGCATGCCTTTGTTATTTTATGTTGAAAATATATTAAATGGGATAATGGATATAAGACATTTGACATTGATTCCAATTTTCTATCTAGTCAAATTTTGGACCAATAACAAGGCATTCTGATCAATTTGAGTAATTTGTGCACTAAGTACTTAATCATGCTTAAGAGCTAATTAAACCAAATTAGAGTCTAATTAATAATTCCATGGAAAATTGTTGAATAATTATTTTTAGAAATGAATATTCAATATTTTCATCATCAGGTGACATCATTTCTTGAGAAGACATCCCCAGGCCATACATGCATAAAATATCAAGGTTAACCCCTCCCATACCTCATCAATGCCTCCCATGCCTCTTAAATGCCCCTCTATCCCAAATATTGATGATAATATTTATTTATTTTTAATTAAATAATTGGATTAATCCTTAGACACACATCTTAATCTTGAAATGGATGGTTCAGGTTGATTCTAGCCATTTACAAAAATCTATAAATAGGAGGCCTTGCCACATGAATTTTAAGCTTAACTTGTGCAAAGTTAGCATGTGAAATTGATTCCAAAAATATCTCAAATGCCAAAGTTATGATGCCAAAATATTTAATACAAAGCCAAGAAAGGTTCCAAGGAGAGATGGAGGTAGTCAAGCTTCCATTGATGCAGATTTGATGAGCACAAACTGAGCAAGCCACTACAACAAAGCATTTGGAACATCCAAGGAAGGTGAAGGATTCTTGTTTTTCCTTAATTTTTATTTTTTATTTTCAGTTTTTTTGTTATTAATATCACCCTAGAAACTAGGAATTAATGTGTTAGTTTAGTGTTCTTTTTATTTAATTTATCAACTAACACAATACTAATCCCCTTCATCATCAAATTCCTAGTTCACAACCTGTAGGGTTTTGCTTGCATTTTGAACTTGATTATGCTTTTAAAAATTGTTCATAAAGTACATCACATTAACCAACATAATTAATTCATAAATTATAAGTTGATATGGGTATTAAAAAAATTCTAATATCATTTGTCCAAACTCTTCATGTGGTGAAAGATATGAGCACTTGATTAGGTGGGTTTGAATGGGTGTCATAGACTGAAAATTTAAAATTTATCCTTATTAGTAAAATTGATTTTTTAATTGATTGTACCTAATTTAAATCATATTAATTTGACCTATAAATTATAATTACATCTTCTCAAAGTGTCATTTTGCATTTTAGTGTTTGAAAGTGTCTTCATATGATATAGGCCTTCTAGGCCTAATACTTTGTTTTGATGGTTTGGGAAACATGTAATAGGGTATTATGCATTAAAATATCATAATTATTTTATTCAAACTTTTTTATATCCCATATTACCTCAATTTTATATCTAAACTCCATTTTGCCTTGATGCATCTTAAGACTGCCTGTAGGGACTACTGCATGCCTATGTGTTTGTATGGAGTTTTGATATGTTTCATTTGATAAAATGAGATAATATTAATTATGATATGTTTTAATTGAATTTAATATAATTTTATATTTGTCTTCAAAAATCTACTTTATTCCTTAAAACACTCTCAAACCACATGAGTGACATCACTCCTAACATAGTACACAGGCCTGCTTGTTTATTTTAACCCTCAAGAGTATGGTTTCATTGAAATAGGAGTATAATCACCCATAAACATGTGTATGGAGAATTAAAATTAGTATATAATTATTTAAAATACATTTTATGACCTTGAAAACATTTTTCCACACTTCATAACTCTTCAAGAAGGTCTGCCTACTCCAATGGTGATTGTCAATAGACATGTAGGTGACTGTGTAAAAATAGTGGGAACTTATACAAATAATTTAACATTTACAAAAGAATTTATATTTATAATAAGTAATTAGGAAAAAAAATTCCTATTTTCATACTTGGATGATGTATATATTGGCTTGTAGGTGTTTTTTTACCAAAGTTGACTAGTAGGTTGCCTGTGTCTCAAACTTGTGACTACATTTTAATGATTGACCTTGATTATTTATTATGACATGAATATCATGAACTAATTTAGGTATACATTTTAAATTAATTTATGTGTTTTAATATCATATCATCATCCTTTGGTGATTTGAATACCTTCAAATTACATAAAACCCTCCACTTATTTCCTTCATAGCATATTGACTCTTCAAATAAGGTTTTTAGGCTTGTATAGTGTCCTATTTCATACAAGCCTAATGTATCTTCATATTAATGTCATGGGATTAATTTATTAGTATTTATAAGGTTTTTGATATGTACACTTTTCACTTGATTTGAATAAGATGTCTTTATTTTTTTAATCCTTGCATATAATGATCTTGAGTTTGCATTTTTGCCAATATGTGACTGTGAGAGAGGAACTTGTCTTTGATATGGTTGTAGATTGAAATTTATAGTTTAAATAGAATTTAATATTCTTAAATAACCATATTCGTATGGTTCCTAATGAGTTCACATATCCTAGTTCTTTTGAAACATTCTCTTGAGCAAAAAACTCCTTAATAGACCACTGTGCTTGAACATTCTTCATTCTTGGAAAAAAGGCCTACCTTCCATGGATGTTTAAGAGAATTTATGAGGTAAATGACCATGTCATTGTGCACTTGAAGTTTTTATCTTAAAATAACTCTTGAAATTTTTTAATATGATTCACATACCTAGTTATAAATCTCCTTGATCTACAAGGCATATCAATACCATTTATCATAGTCTAGGTATGACTCAAGTTTGCACTTTAAGAAACATTAAAGCTTGCTATAAGTGGATACTTTTCCTTAAAAATATGTATGAATTTGATATATATTCATGGTATATCTTGTATTATATTCTCATAAGCATTATTTTACCATAATTTCTACCTCAGTCATATTCTATCTCTTGAAACTGGACCTTTCCTTACCATAATCTTGACCGTGTGTGAGATATTTGGTCCTTATACAAACTAAGCTAGTATTAGACCTTGAGAAAGTCAAATCTATGATTTATGATACTCTCATTATTTAATTAATGGTTTATATAGGTTTTAAGACCTATCTTGAAGCTCAAACTCTCTCAAAGGTCTAAACTTACCTCACTGTCTACTTCTTGGTCTTTACTGTGTGTCTTTGAAAGATGATTGTAGGTTACCTTCTTTGAGGATCTTGACCCATAGATAAACTTGATGATATTTTAAAGAATATATTGGAATAATTATTGCTACCAAATAGTAGTTTAGTGATATACTACCAATGTCATGATTTTCATCAAGGTTTCAAGATTATCTTTTGATGCATTTGAATGATCTCCTTAAGCATTGATGTAGGTGATGATGTAGGGCTCCTTTGTATGGAATATTTAAAAATTATGACCTTAAGGATGTCACCAAACCTTAAGGATGTAAAAAAAATAGTTTTGATAAGACTTTATTTCACTCTAGGCAACTTTATGAGATGTTTAAACCTCCTTTATTTGACAACCATGCTTCCTAGCTCCCTCAAAATAGTTGTCTCATGAGGCACATCCTTGAGTGGCTTTGTCATGGCTGTACATGGATGTTTTCCACTATTTTAATAGTATTTTATTATTTTCATACCATCCTTGAATGACCATGATGCTCAAAAACCTTTGAATCCTTGATATTTTCTCATGAGATGAAAGTGAGATGGAAGGAGGTGAATATGATGGATGATGGAGAATGGAATGGTGATGGAGTGAAAATGGAGCCTTACAATAGTGCAAAGGTAGTGAAGATGAATATAAAAATATGGAGGTTTTTATAGAATGATAAGTGATATATCAAGACCAAATTGAAGATCTTAAGCAAGCATGAGAACCTATTCAACAAAGTTTAACAATTTGGAAGCCTTTAGACAAGGATATGATGCCAAAATAGAAACCTAAGAGTCTGTTAAAACCTTAAAAAATGCTTATAAACCTTATAAAATTTTAAACTAAGACTCTTTGAGAAATCTTGGGAAGAAATTGATGATATTATTGGAAATTAAATAAGCATTAAATTTTAAGAACATGAGAAGAGGATATTTTAATGTGATGGAGACCTCTATAAGCAAGAAACCAAGGAATCTTAAAACCCTTTTTCTCTCTTAGATCATACAATTCTCCTTTACATGCTTGTAGAATAAAAAATTGCACCCTATTAGATTATTGAGCTTTATTTGGCCCTAACACATGTGGAAAAAAACTAATGAATGCCATGTAAAGGTAAATTTTTCTTTTGAGAAGATCCATAACCTAGATTTTTTTTGCTATGATGCCCTAATGAGGAGAAAACATAGAAAATTGACTACCTACTTGGATGAAGGAGAGATTATGTGTACCTTGAATTTAAAGGGATGGTTTATGAAGGAAATATGGCCAATTTGAGAACCAATTTAAATTTATAGAAGCTCTCTAATATTTATTTCTTTGGCCAAAATTGTAGACCTAGATTTTCTCTCTCATGGTCATACCACCTACAATCCTAAGTAGCTCTCCCTATGTACAAACAAGCAAGGTGACTAGAAGGAAATATATTTGGACCTATTTTGAATCCTTTTCACTTGAATATATTATGAAACACCTGATATTACATCTTATTCAATCTAAAAGCCTTTTATATACATAATAGGTCATACAATTCTGTACACTTGTATGAAATTACTTTGAAATGGCCTTTTATTTGCATTATCTTTATATTTTAACCTTGAAACTACCAATTTAAGGAAAATTTAAGAATACCACGAGTCAAAGACATGTTAAAAAAATTAAAAATGGATTTTAACATATTTATGGGTCCTAATTTTGCATGTGTGAGCCTATTTGAGGCCTTTAGTATGCTTTATCTTGCATGAAAAGCTATTTTCAAGTGATGAAACTTTATGAAAATGGATAATGACATAAAAATAAAAGTATTTGAAAGTGTTTGGATGTTTTAAAACCTTTTTTGACTCAAATTTAACATTAAATGACCAAATATTGTCTCTTTTAGGCAAAAATACATGGTTTAACAAGCAAATTAATCACTGAAGAGGCTTAAAACAATACCCTAAAAAGTTTTGAGTTATAGGGGTGGAATTTGGCCTTGATAGGATAAATTTCCAAAATTACCACTTACATAACAATGTCTTATCATGGATATACATTGATTAGGTTAACATTATTAATTACTTTATCTGCACATTATTTCTCTAAGAGTAGACAACCTTCTGTGCCATGATTATCTAACATATGACATTAAGTGCAGTAGTTTGCCATTAAGGATTTGAGGGGAAATTAATATGTACATGATTGAATTCTTGGAATAAATAACACTAAATAGGATACCCTCCCCTATGTCCACTTCTTCCTCTATTAGCTTAAAATCTCCAATTATAGGACTTTTGCAATTTGAAGTTCACAGGATTCAATTGGGCATTCCATGGTTGAGTTTTATATACAAATACATATCCAACATATTGGGGTTGTGACAACTATGATGTTTACATAGGCTATTGTGACTATGGAATTTCCAAATTCTAATTTTGGATAGGTGTCCTATTCTATATACGTTGACTCTAACTAGGCATTTCTTGAGGCTGATAAGCGAGTATCTTTGGTACTCAAGGTGTGGCATTAGGGTTGGTAAATTGTCTATTAGATTTAGGAATCAAATTAGTTTGAGTCATAATATTCATTTACTAACCAACAACCATAAAAACATTTTTAGTGATGTATTCTTTTAGTTTTGAAAGGGATCTATAGTTATTTTCATCATGATTATGAGATTTATAAAAGTTATAATACAATGTATGTAGATTATTTAAGTACTAATATTGAAGGTGAAATTGATACATCACACATCCCACAATTTTGCATATATTATAAAATTCTATTTTTACTCTAGGATACTCATTTCTATGGTCTCCTTTGCCACACTCCATGTATCAGAGACCATATTTTAGACTTTATACTGCATCATGTTGTTATTATAACCTTTATATGAGAAATCTTAGTTTATTCTCCCTCTAAAAACTTGGGACTAAAGCTTCTCCATAATATTTAATCTATGCTACATAGATCATAACTATCCTTAAATCTACTTTTGTAAGATATTGTATTTTCACAATGGTAAACCTTATTCTTGGTCTTAGGCATTCTATGAACTAGGTAGTTTTATCCCTGTCTTCCAAGACACATTAGACTTTGTTCTTTATGTCAAAAAAATTACAGTCATAGTCATTAATAGTCTCTTTTGCTCCTTGCCAAATTTACTTGAGATATTTGATGGTTTAGCTGTAACTTATCTTTATTTTAAACTTTACAATAAGCCAATTATTCACATCCTATAGACATTCTAGAGTCATGTCTTTGTGAAATATAAATTATAAGGCTCATCCTAATAAATCACCAGACAATTCACATTTATTTATTACATCATGATTGACTCTTTTGGCTTGTCACTTCATATCATAAGTTATTAGGTATTATTCAAGGTCTATAAACCTACCATATTATGTAAGATAGATAAAGGCACTTAACTATAATTCCATATTGGGATTTGTCATAACTACAAAACTTTATGGTTGGATTAGAGGTGTTCATAAAATAATAGGACTTACCATTGCTACCAATGTTACTTTATGTAGGGACTTCACTATCTACTATCTCTAATTTAGATTTGATGATGAAAAAGTGTCTAAATGATTCCTTTCTTCTTCTAGAACTTATATTTGTGAAATATACTCATTCAGTTGTTCAAGAATGTGTAGATCAAGCTAAGTCGATGCTAAATATTTTATGCCTCTCTTTTATTCTCTTGTGAACCCTTGTGATACTTCGTTATATGTTTTCTCTAAAATTTTACTTGTTTTGTTATGAACTTCTTCAGTCACTAGTCCTTACCAATCATTGTATTCCAAACCTTCTACATAAATCTTAATATGTTGTAAAAAATTAGGTTGGGGGATGTGTATTTCTAGGGTGAATAATCATTACTGTTGACCTTTTTTCTACATAGCCAGTTCGTGTTTCCTCTTCAACTAGTTTTCATTCTTCCTTACTTGTTTTTTGTGTTTGGGCCTTTATTATTTTGGTCTTTCCTTGATCTGATTTCCCTTCATTGTTTTTCCCCTTAGCTTTGTTTTTCCTTAGCCCCCTTTTTTGTCTCAGCCCCACAGTTTCCTTTAGAAAAGTTCCAAAGGGCCACTTCCCTTCGAAGTACCCTTGAGAATTTTCTAAAGGAACTTCACTTGCCTTGTTTTCCCCCAAGTGTCCCTTCATTATTTTTCTAAAGGGAAACTTTTTGTCCAAGTGACCCTTCAAAAAAATTTTGAAGGGCACTTTTTTGTCTAAGTGTCCCTTCAAAAAAATTTTGAAGGGCAGTTTTTTGTCCAAGTGTCCCTTCAAAATTTTTATGAAGGTCACTTTTTGTCCAAGTGACCCTTCTAAAAGAATATGAAGGGCACTTTTTCATCTAAATGTCCCTTCAAAACTTTTTCAAAGGGCACTTTTTGTCCAAGTGTCCCTTCATAAATTTTTTGAAGGGCACTTTTGCCTTAGTCTTTTCCAAGTTACCCTTTGGATTTGTTCTGAAGGGATTTTTCCCCAACATTTCCCTTTGAAAAATTTCCAAAGGGCCATTGCCATTAGAAATGCCCTTTAAAAAAGTTTTGAAGGGCCATTTCCTTTATAAATGACTTTTAGAATTTTTCAAAAGGGCCTTTTGTCCCTTCTTGGGTGTCTTTCAGAACTTTTCCAAAGGACACTTTCCTACAAGTGTCCTTTGGGAAAATTTCCTAAAAGAACATGTTGCCCTTTGCCAAAAAGATCGAAAGCAAAATTCTCAAAGGAATTCCTTTAGAATTTTATTCAAAGGAATTACTTTAATAAAATTATCAAGACATTGCCTGAACAAAAACTTGATTGGATTTCCCATGACATGCCATAGGATGTCAAGTTCAAAGTAACAAACTAGCCATTGGGTCAATGCATGACGTGCCATAGGATGTCAAGTTTAAGGTGGAAAACTAGTTGTTGGGTCAATGCATGATGTGCCATAGGACATCAAGTTTAAGGTAGACAACTAGCCATTGGGGCCATGGTTCATGATGTGCTAGAAGACTTAAATACAAATTGGGTTTCTCACCATGCTTGAATTTTGAATTTTATAAGTAAAAGAGCTTGGAAAACTTGAAAGGGTCTTGGTAGTGCAAACTAGGTTTTCCAAGGTGTTTTTCTTATAATTTTTTTAAAGTAAAGTAGGCAAGAAAACTTGAATGGGTCTGTAAGTGAAAATATGGTTTAATAAAGTGGTTTGGTTATCAAGTTTTATAAATGAAGTCATTTATAAAATGTGAAAGGGTCTAGACAAAAGCAAATCAGATTTTTTGGAACTATTTAGCTTATAAGCTTGATCTAATGGTAGATCGATGGTTTAGAACCATGATCTAAGTCATTCCTTGAGGACCAATCAAAAGGGAAGGACAAAGACAAAATAAATGAAAGTGACCTTTTCCATGCCATTGAATAAATTGACAAGCCAAGGAGAAATGATTAGGCATAAAAATGAGATTTTTAACACATGGCTCTATTGACAAGGACTTTTTTTTTGCATTCTCCAAGTATCTAAATTATGTTAAGTAGTAATTAGGAAGCATTTTCAGAGGGACAAGCCCATGGAATTCAAGAAGGTGACACGGATCAATCAGATTGCCTTAATAAACATCATTGGGAAAAATTAGTTGCAGCTAAGGACAATGACTTTCAATAGATTTGATTCCTCTCTTTGGTGAAAAGGACCTCCCTCCTCTCTCTCTATTTGCTATAAATAATACCCTTGGGATATTGTTATTTCACACACATATAGTACAGTGAATCTTTGCTAGAATGTTTTACCATTTTCTTACCTTTGAGCAAAGAAACATCAGTCTATTTTATTTCTAAGTTTTAGACATTACCTAGGTATGAAAGAAACATAGAGTGACAACTAAGTGATGTTTTATCCTTTTGTTCTCTATCCTTCATGATTTTGAGTAAAGAGTTGATCTAATAGGTCATGTAGAGTGCATTCTAGTTGTATGATATTTTGCACATGTGTAACCCTTTTCTAGACTATACAAGTTATTTTTCTAGTTAATTACCTTGTGTGATCTCATTCATTTTATCTCTACATTGAAATATATATGTTGGAATATTATAGATCTTGATTAATAGGCTTGTATTATAATATATTGCGTAAACATATAGGGCATACATGTGGATAATAACTTTTTGTGTATCACCATTTTAGACTAGGCTTTTCATTTATGCACATTTCTAACCCTTTTCATCTAAACAAGCTAGTTTAATAGTTTTTATTACACAAAACTAAATATAGGGAGCTAACCCTTTCAACCTAGAGGTTCATTTCCACTTATAGGCACACCCACAAGCTTGAAAATGTCCCAACATTTCCCAAATCTAGAGGAGGCCTAAACAACCCTCTTCTAGGGTGAAAGATTTAGAGACAATAGTTATGGCATGCTTGATGGGACAAAATTATTTATTATTTTCATGTCAAGGTGAATGCTGGTCTTGAAAAATATAATTTTTTATTATAGAATATAGCATTTGGAAACTCTAAAGGGTGAGAATCCCTAGTTTTAGACCAAATTTCCCATAGTTTACTTCATGGTCCTCACTATGTCATCTAGGATATTCGACTAAGAACCTCTAGCTAAATATATTTTTTAAGAACATCATCCTAAACCATTCCTAGAACTTAGAGAGCCTATGTAGGGTGGTTTTAAAGAGGAAAAATAAGAGGTTGAGGAAGTTTAAGAAATTAAAAATCAAGAAGTGGACAATCAAGAAGACATGGATAGGCATTAACCCTTCCCTGATTTCAATACATAAAACCCAATAGAACTTCTTGCATATGATCCCATACCTATGAATCCTACCAAAAGTCTTCTTAGTTTCAATGGAGAGGGTCATATTACCCCATTTGAACATATTAGAGACATCTTTAATTTTTGCAATTTCCATAATGTTACTAGGGCCAACATAGCCATTAGGTTGTTCGCTATGTCTTTAAAAGGAAAAGAACTTGACTAGTATAGAAAATTGAAATGGGATTGCATTATAAGTTGGGATGGATTTGGAGATGCATTGGTGATAATATCTAAAAATAAGAGTGATCATGCTTCCTAATACATTAGATGAATGTAATAAGAAGAGGTCCAAATGAATCCATGGGAGATTTCAAAGAACATGTTATAGGCTACCACCAATCATGATACCTCCTCTTAGATTTGTTTTCCCAACATACCTCAAAGGAATTTGTACTGATGTTACTATTATATTGTAGTTAATGGAAGGATTCACTCTTCCAGGTGCATATGAGCTAGCAATTAAGGCTAATAATAGATTAATTTGGGCTATAAAGCTTCTTCCAAGAGTTTTCATGCCTCTGATATCTCATAATTCAATTGAATATCCAAGCATGTCACAAGTTTATAATTCTAATGTGAAGCTAAGATACCTTTCCAATAAGGTGGAGAATGTTGTAGACAAGGATGAAAAAATTAGATCATCGAGAGCTTAGTTTAAGCAAGCTCAATATGAAGAAAGTGCTCTTCCTAATGAAAAATAGTATCCTCAACAAGGATATAGATATAAATCCCAATACAATTATCAAGGGAGAGGAAAAAATAAAAAAGGTTATAGTAGGAAACTCAATACATATAATCCAAATTCTACTCCTCCCATAAAGGTTGCTGTTCTAGTACATACAAATCTAGTGCAAAGGGAGGATCATTTATACCAATGGTGGTAGCCTTAAGGTTATTTTTTACATGATGATAGAGGAACCAACCATGATTTAACAACACAAGAGGAAACTAATCCCTATATGACAATAGAATAAGCATGTCCCAGCCAAAAGGGTAGTCATTGAGAAGGTAGCAGCCCAAGTGTGGAAATGATGAATTTTAAAGCAAAAGATGATTTTGTGTTGAGTCAAGGAATGTTAGTTTCAAAAAATAAAAGAGATAAGAAGAGAGCAGTGGGATAAGGATAATAACCATAGGTATCTCCAAGTGATGCCTCTTTAAGGCCACCAAGTGTCAATCAAAGTGTTGTACCTACTACAAGTCATGTTCCCCAACAAAATCAGAATGTAAGTGGAGATGCCAAGATTGTAATGCAATAGAATCAAGCTCTCTCATTACCATTAAAAATGATAGAGAAGGTGAATTATCCCTCTCTAAATTTTTTTGAATCATTTAAGAGCACCAAGGTAAGTATATACCTTTGGGAAGTCTTGTATATACCTGATCAAAAAGAGATTTTGCAAGAGCAACTAACAAGTATTCATGTAACTCCTCAAGTTTCAAAGCATAATGGTGTGGCTCTAAAAAATTATCCAAATTATATTTTGGATCCCTCAACCAAGGCTAAAAATCCTCCAACTTCTACCTTACACTCATTATGGGAGATAAGTTGGTCTATAATTGTATTGTGGATAGTGGAGAAAGCACTACCATCATGCCTAAAGTAGTGGCTGATAAGCTAGGTTTGAACTATGAGCCAAATAAAAAGGGAGTGTTACATCTAGATGGGACTCCAACCAAGATGGTAGGATTGGTCAAAGGTCTAAAATTATTTTTACATGGTTTCCCAAGCTTCCCTATCATGCAAGACATTGTGGTGGTGGACCTTCCAACACACTTTGTTATATACTTGTTAAGGGACTTCATAGCCAAGATAGGATGATAACTTTATAATGATTGGTATTTTATATATTTTAGGACAAGGTATTGGACCAAGGTAACTATAAGGACTTAACCCTTATCAAGGTTCCACATTGAGCCATACTTGGAGATAATGTCAAATCAGAATTGTGTAATCAACAAGGAAGAGGAAACAATCATGGATGGTGAGACATCTTCCCCTATTGAAGGTATTTTTTATTTTTATCTTGAAAAGTGAAAAAATTAAACACATGTCCTTTATCCTTACACTTTCATTGAGGAGAATGATTTGGGATTTTATTATATGTATGAAGAGAATGTTCTAATTCCTTTACTCACCAATGAGGATCATGAACTTGATGGCATGTGGGAAGAATTTTTTGATGGTTTAAGGAACAAAGTAGGTGTAGGAGCTGGAATCATGTTAGTTTCTCCATCAAGGAATCATTAATACTCTTCTTATAGGTTTCAATTTAGCTACACTTGTAATGTGGTAGAATATAAAGGCCTAGTTCATGGTCTCCAATGGGCAATGAGGAGAGGAATCAAGAATTTGAAAGTCTATATAGATAGTGAGCTAGTAATTCATCAAGTAAGAAGTCAAGATACAACCAAAAACCCCTTTATTAATTCCTACAAGCATAGGTTATGAGATCTACTTGAATACTTTGATGCCTTCAACATATGTCCCATACCAAGAAACTTGAATAAACATGCAGATAGATTTCTTGCAATGGGATCACATTTTGACTCAGCTACTAATGTATCAAAGGAGAAGGATAAATCTCATATTAAGATCATTGTGAGACCTTCCATTATAGATAATCAAGTGTCATGGATAGTGTTTTAAAGTCATGAACACATTGCACACTTCTTGCAAAATGAGGTAGGCTTCTCCCTAAAAAATTAAAAGAGGTTACATGATCATTATGAAGAGAAAATTATATAGCTAAACATAAATAAAATACCTAAGGGGATGATTAAATTGGAGAGTGTATTCAATGAGGATGATCAAAAATAAGAATCAAAGAATGAGCATGTCAACAAAGGAGGAAACTGATGAGAGATTTTTGATTTTCAAAGACAAACTTTTTAAGATTGGCAAGGTATGTTTTTAGTTGGAAAGGCAAGCTTTTATTGCATTATGCAAAGAGTTTCATGACATATTTGCTTAGGAGTATAAGGACTTGAAAGTGTTTGATCCAATTCTATCCCATCACACCATTGAGTTAGAGCCTAAAGCTAAACTGATAAGACAAAAACAAATGCCTATCAATCCTAAGATAGAAGAACTCATGAAGAAAG
Organism: Torreya grandis; assembly: GCA_037957365.1. NCBI lineage: Eukaryota > Viridiplantae > Streptophyta > Pinopsida > Cupressales > Taxaceae > Torreya > Torreya grandis. Next base: position 600,211 of record JARHVA010002396.1, on the reverse strand, counting down.
AGCTGACCAAGTTAATTGAGTCTAGGATTATCTTTCCTATCAAGCACTTAACTTGGATAGCCAACCTTGTGCTGGTTTGAAATAAGAATGGATAAATTACACTTTGTGTGGAGTTTTATGATTTAAATAGAGTGTCTCTCAAGGATCATTATCCACTCCCTTCCATGGAATAAATTTTGCATGTTGTTTCAAGTTATCAATGTTTCTAAATTCTTGATCATTATTAAAGTTATAATCAAATATTGGTAAATGAAGAGGATCAATTTAAGATAGCCTTCAAAATCAAGTGGGGGACCTTTTCCTATAAGAAGATTCCATTTGGTTTATCTAATGTTGGAGCTACATTTTAAAGGGCAGTAGACATGGCTTTTAAAAGTTTAATCAATAAGTTTTTTCTTGTTTACCTTGATGATATAACCATTTTTTCAAAGGATGTTTCTGATCATATGGGACATCTAAGGCAAGTGTTTAAGAAATGTAGGGAGTATGGAATATCCCTCAATCCAAAGAAGTGCATCTTTATTGTCCATGAAGGTAATCTTTTGTGTCATGTTATTTCAAAAGAAGGCTGATTTATTGAACACAAAAGGATTGAAGCTATTCTAGGCATGTCCTTGCCTCAACAAAAGAAGAGGATGCAAATATTCTTAAGGAAAATAAACTTTGTAAGGAGGTTTATCCAAAACTTTAAAACTGGGGTAAATCCTATCATAACCATGCTTAAAAAGAACCAAGTTTTTACTTAGACAAAGGAAGGTAAGAGAAGTTTTGAAGCAATCAAGCAAGAAATTGTAGAATATCCTAATCTCTTAAATCCAAAATTTTCAAAAGATTTCATACTCTATACCTTTGCTAATCTTGACATAATCTCAACTATTATTATGCAAAAGAATGATGAATATGTATAGTAGTGAATTACTTCCTTCAGCCAAGGATTAGAGGAGTATGAAGTAAGATATTATTTTGTGGAGAAGCAAGCCCTAAATGTCATTATAGGATTGAAAAAAATTAGGCATATAGTTTTCAACAATAAGATTCATGTCATGGTTTCCCATCCTAACACTAAGGAGTTACTCCTAAGCAAGGATCTCAATGAAAAAAAAGATGGATGGATCATAAAAGTGATGTAATATGACATTGAAATTAAGGTAACCAACTAGGTAAGAGGAATAGGTTTGTGTGAGCACTTAGCATCTCAATTTTAAGAGCTAAAGGAATAAGCCTTATCAATCAAGTTCAAGCCCAGCCAATTGATCAAATGCAAAATCAAAGTTGGACATAAGACATCATTGGTTTTTTTCAAAATGGTGAGTATCCCAATGGCTTGAATAAATATCAAAGAGGTATTTTAGGCTGCAAGCTATTCCTTATTTTCTTATGGATGGCATTATCTTTAAAAAGGATGTGAACAATGTATTACTAAGATGCATTAACAATGATCAATTTGATATGTTGCTAGAAAAGTTCCATAATGGAGTAGATGGTGGTCACTTCTCTCTTAGAACAATAACTGTAAAGATAATGAGAGCTAGTTACTATTGGCCTAGTCTTTTTAAGGACAGTTATCATTGTGTTAAGGTTTTTCCTCAATGTGTTTTCTTTGTTGGCAAAAAAAAAACTTGTATATCTTCCATTGAATCCTAATCAAGTGGACCAAAATTTCATACAATGGGGCCTTGACTTCATTGGCATGATTGACCCTTCATCAAGTGATAAACACAAATGGATATTAACTGGTATAGACTACTTCACAAGGTGGGTAAAGGCTATTGCATTGAAGGAGGAAAATGAAAATGCTATCTTAGATTTATATGAAAATATTGTGATAAGGTTTGGAGCTCTTCATGTCATCATCTTGGATAATGCACTTGCCTTCATAAGTGCTAAAAATTTTGATTGGGCAATAAAGAGTGGGGTTCATTTGAGTACTTCATCTAACTACTAAACTAAAGGGAATGGATTGGTTGAGTCTACCAATAATAACCTCATCAAAATAATCAAGAGAATTTTAGAAACCAATCAAAGAGCATGGCATAACAAGCTAAATACAACCTTGTGGGAAAATAGAATCACTCCCAAGAAGTCAATTGGTAATTCTCCCTTTGTATTTGTCTACAAAAGAGAAGCTAGGTTGTCCATATCAAAAGAGTTCCTTGCCTTGGAAATTGAAAAACAGCTGGAATTACTTGAAAACACTCCCATGAAGGTTAGATTGATAGAATAAATGTAGCTACAAGAGGTAAGAGATGATGTACACAAAGCTTTGGAACACCATCAAGTTCTCATGAAGAAATCCTTTAACAAAAGAATAAGGGCAAGTGTTCAAATAAGGTGAATTATTATTGAAATTGGATGAGGATAGAGCAAAACTAGATAAACATACAAAGTTTGATACTTTGTGGAGTGGTCCTTACATCATCAACAAGTGCAAGCAAAGAAACTCTTTTCAGCTATCCAAGATGGATGGAAAAGAGCTACCTATTCTGGTGAATGGGATTCACTTGAAGTCTTGCTTTTAAACCTTGCTAGCCATGTCTTGTAAATACTTATTATTGTCTGTTTCCTTTATTGTCTTTATTTTACCTTAGTGTTTTGTAGCACAAGTGTTTCCCTTTTAGGTGTTTCTTTCCTTGTGTTTACTTTTCTATGTTTTTCTTGTATTTTCTCTCAACCATGGGCTTGTTCTTTTTTGATTTTGTTTGTCTTGAATGACTCCATGACAAATGGAAGGATATAAGAGCTAGTCTTAGACATAGCAGGTACATATCCCCTAGAAATTTATAGAATGTTGATCCTTTTTCTACAAAGCCAATTTGTGTTTCATCTTTAGCTAATTTTTATTCTTCCTTGCTCATTTTTTTTGTTTGGGCCTTTGTTGTTTTGGTCTTTCCTTGTTCTTATTTCCCTTCATTATTTCCCCCCTTAGATTTTTTTTACCTTAGCCCCCCTTTTTTGTCTTAGCCCTGAAGTTCCCTTCAAATTTTTTTCAAAGGGCCACTACCCTTCGAAGTGCCCTTCTGAATTTTTTGAAGGCACTTCACTTGCCTTATTTTCCCCCAAGTGTCCCTTCACAACTTTCTATGAAGGGAAATTTTTTGTCTAAGTGACCCTTCAAAAAAATTTTGAAGGGCACTTTTTGATCTAGAGAAATGATATTCTAGATGAGACAACCAATTATCCAATAGTCTAGGTAGTTCACACCAAAATATTTTGTATATTTCACCATAAATATGTTCTTGTATGATCTATCATTCATAACACTTAACTTTATGTGATTCTTTTTCTATGAACTCTACAATTTTTTGGTCTAATCAATATTCCACATCTCTTTGTCTAGTTAGCCACCATAACATGCCTATAAATAGTGAGTTCCATGCTCACCACACCATTGTCAGCATAGGTTATTTATATTAGTTAAAACATGATAATTATAGGAATAACTTGAAACTCATAAGAATGAGAATAAATAAATACTATTGTAATAATAATACACCTAAGAGGGCTTGTCTAGAGACTCAACCATATATAATCTACCAATCACAAATAATTATACTTAAATCATATCTACACTTTCAACTAAAATTATTTTTGTCACTTTGATTTTTAACCCTTAAGGATATGCCTAGCTCTCCTCATCCAAGTGGCACAATGGAAACATCTCTCTTACTATGGATGATAATTTTGTTGAGATAAATCTCTAGAAAGGCTAGTTACCTTGATGCAATCTTTGAAGCACTTTATTGATTATCAACCTTAGATGAAAAGGGTTAAGAAAAAAAACTAAGAAAGATAAAAAAGTTGATGCACCAATATTATATTTACTCCCATTTACTAAAATTTTACCACTTAGAGTCAAACAAGACTTCTTTTACATAAAACTCACAATTCAAGTTGCATTGTCACATCAATGTTTCATAGGTTAGGTCCAAAAGGTATTTTGATTCTTAAGAGGGTAATGAAGGATTAATTTGTATGATAAACTCATGAACCACTTCTAATAAGCCTATACACTTAGGAAATAATACTAACAAAGACCTATAATAATTTTTCTTCTGTATATTTGGTGAACAATAAAGGATAACATGCTAGAAAAGATAATATTCTACTAGACAAGACCAATAAGATTACACTAAAACTTAATTGAATAGAATTTAAGTAGTAAAAAAGTCTTTTTTATTTCTTAAAGAGTCATTCAATTATAAATTTGGCTAGGGTTTCACCATTAAACAAAGGAGGCTGCTAAAAAGAGCCAAAAGAGTCAATATTTATTGCTTTTGAGAGAGAAGCAAAACAAGGGAATCCAAAAGGTAACTTGGACACTTATAAATATAATAAAAGAGGTTAAAATTTCATGATAAATATATATTAGATGAACCATGCAATGTTAGGAGGTAAAAATGTCCATACAAGTCATGAAATTTATGAAAAATGACATGAAACTCCTAGGTTTGGCTCAAAAAAATGCCTTCATCATTTGGATATATTTAAACATACCAAAAACTAGGGATAGGTATGATTATTGGGATAAGAGGGAAGTTATTAAAGCATGTAATTATATGCATTTTTGGTAGTATTACTCATTTAGAAACTCTTAGAAGGAAGCAATAACTGTTTGTAGTCTAAAAAACCTCCATTTTCAGTCACCCCTCACACTTGGCCTTAAAAATTCCTTTATTTTTCCATTAAAATACATGGGATGGAGTTAATGACATATTTAAATTCCCTCCATGTCTTTATATGCATTAATTATTCTTTAAAAATTCTCATACTCGGAGTTTTCACCCTTCTCACCCTTGTGTCCACTATGATAGTTTTGACTAGCTGAAAGGAAGGTGATTGTTTGAACACTTATAAATTTTTTACTATAATAAAATTTCCATATGTGATTATTATAATTCATAATATTCCATCCAAGATTTCTTTCACTTTCAAACTCCTCTTGTAGCCTATAAAACACAAAAATGGTGAGAAAAACCATATTTTGTAGGTTGTTCATAAAATTTCATACAAATCATTTTCATGGGGGGGGGGGATAATGAGGGATTATTATCCATGTTAAAATATCTTTAATTTAAAAACTATTCCATTTGGGTAGCTTTCCAAGCTCCTTTTCCCCATTGGGTCTCTATCAAGGGTTTGAAAGGGTTTCAATCAATTTTGGTCTTAATCTTTATTAATAAAGCTTGGATGTTAAAACTAAAACAAAATTATATAAGGTTTGTGCCAATGTGACTCAATAATTTCTCCTATTTCCTTTTTTTCCCATTTAAAACTATAGAAAGTATCTAAGCACTTGAATACACCTCTTTGAGCATGATCTTGCTTCTTCTTCATGTTTGAGCCCTTTCTAGGATAGAAATGGATTCTCAATGTGTTTCTTTACATTTTATGAGTTCCATAATGTTTATATACATCTTCATAACCTATCTTAACCATCTATATATTTCACTAAAGGGTATGAGTGAAGATGCACTACCAATTGGCACTAGGCCTTCCCAAGCCTAATAGGTCTACTGGGCACCCTGCTAGGTTTGATTTCTAGGAATGATATCATGTAGTTATGTTGGTATATCATGAATATTAACACTTAATTTGACCTTAAAAATCTACCACATATCCCTTCAATCACCCTAATTCATTCTCTTTTCTTACTTGCCAATTAGGCCTAGTGGAAATTTGCCTCTTTAGACAATGTGTGAGGGGGAAATGGGCATTTTGAGGAATATAAGCTTGTTATATTACTTATTATCCCTTATTTTATTTATATACACTTCATAATATGTTTATTTAGGTTCCTAAATCTTCAAATCAAATCTCTTGCCCATTCTACACTCATTAGTTCACTTTGTCAAATTTTAATTTTCCTAAACTAGCTAACCTCTAAGACAAAATAGAGAGGTATATGCCTTATTTAAAAGGAAAAATGAATATTTTTTGAGATATTACAAGTCATAATTATTATTTTTACCATAGTTTTTTGTCTGATTCCATGATTTAGGTGTTCAACCATCTCAAAATGCTTTAAAAAGGCCTAAAAAAACCTTATTTTCCTACATTTCTTTCAAAACCTCCTATGGTTGACCTCTCTAGGCTAGAACCATGATTTTATTATGATTCAAAATGATACCAAAATTCAATTTGTGATCATGGATCTTTGAAATCCATTCAAAATACTTCTCTTATATGGACTCTTCATATTTGCTCATTGGGCAAAGGGGTGTCCTAGCCATCTGTATGGATTATTGTCCATTTGCTAAGTGGGAAAATCATATAAGAGTTTTAGAGAGGTATGGAGTTTTTTATGAAACCTATTGGATCATAATTTATCATTTTTTAGTCATTGAAACTTTCCTTTCACCTCTAAATAGACTATGTCTCACTTAACCTTGCTATATTGAACCCTACTATGACTATACATAGAGCTTAGGACCATGTGTAAGCTCTGGTTTCCCATTTGGAAATTTTCATGACACCAATAACATAAAATTTGAGGTGTTAATTCACTATTTTAATAGTTTTAAATTCCATTCACCATGATGATACACCTTTTAATCCCAAAATTGAGTCCCTACTTGGCTGGACTGAGACACTTTTCTCTTGGTCTGTTGTAGGTGAAAATACACATGTCTAGAGCATAGGATATGATGTGGAAATATATTTTGACCCAACTTGAAGTTACACTCATACTTGAATCCATGATCCTTAATTAAACCCTAAAAACACCATTTTGCATCAAGTTTTGGATCATTATTTAGGTTGAGGTGCCCTACCTACAACCCTACCTATAAGTGTATACAAGGGTCTTTTTCACTTGGTCATGATTACAATAATCTCCTTGAGACATAATATAAGGTTACATAATGATTCTATTTCATTTTCACTCACGTATATGCCCCATCGGAACTCAAACTGTGCCTTTCCTTGGACTGAGCTACTTCTCCTTAAGACTCTGCTATTGGTCATCATTTTCCATGCTTGAGGGGTACCTGTAGGTGGTCATGGGGTGTAAAAAAATTTTAATCAACAATTTATTGATGAATTTAATTAATTTTGCCTCACTATATCAGTCTAGTCATCCCATTCATGAGGTTATGTTCAAAATTATTCCTCAAGGTAATGTTGGCATCAAATTATGCACCGTAAGACACTCTATTTAGCTCCTAAAATTTGCTGTAATATTGAATCATCTCTTAAATTTTGGGGAACTTGTAAAAGAGATGAACCTATAGTTTATAATGGATATCTCTCTAGATTCTTCTTTGAATTCCTATCTCCTAATCTAATGCTTGTTCATGGGAAAGAGTTAGAAGCTTTGCATAAATTGGAAAACTACACTAAAGAGGTGATCCGCCAAGATATATACCATATACTATCAAAATTATACTAAGCACAAATATTTCCAAGACCAATTATAGGGATAAAATGATTCTAACATAATTGATTCAATGTGAAGGTAGCATACATGGGACAATTAACAAGATAACTGACCTAGAGGTAGATTACACACCATAGAGACAATTGCTTGCTTGAAGAAAGGCTTAGTACAATCAACACACTTCACATGACCTATTAAAATCATAAATCTTTCTTAAACATGAAGGATAAAGGGAGTAAGGATGATAATATCACTTAGATCCACTATTCATCACTCACACACTTAGACAAAATGTTCAAAATTTAGAATTAGACTTGTATTTAATGTTCAGATACAAAATGTGATGTTATTTTAGTAGGGCTTCGCTATACCAATTGTGATCCTCATACAATAGCCAAAATGGCTCACATTTATAGAACTTGGAAGAAGAGAGAGAAAATAGAAGTTGAAGAGGCACATGGAAAAATATCCAAAGGTGAAAATCAATTATAATGTATGGAAGTAAGGTGAAAAAGGATTTATGAAATTGATTTGCATATGATTCTATCCCAAATTAGCCTCTTCTCCAAGTGTGGCATATCAGCTCTTCAATCACTCTCTCTTGTGAAAATGCCTTCATCATGGACTTTCTTGTGTGTTCCAAAGCAGGTTATAGACAAGTGTCTCATGTGTGTTGATGAGAGGAAGTTATAAAGGGGCCTCCACCTATATTATGAGTTTTTATAATCATGGATAATCTCTTACACAAGCACCATCATCAACTTGCAACCATGATCACTCTCCTATAGGCATTACTTGATATTTGAAACTAGTATATTTCAATTCTTCCTAATTGGTTCATACCAAGGGTTTCATGACACATGGTGGGGCACTTCATACACTTGGAACCACCAAACATACCTTAAAAGGCCTTCAAACTTAAGTTTCCATTCTTTTCACTATGTCACTTGAGATGTCAATTTAGATTGGCTGAAGTGAGATACATATTATGGACACTTGTGAGTATTTAAAAGATCCAAAAATGGTATATAGAGTTGGTTCAAGTCCCAAGTTACCCTCCCAAGTGATTGGTATCTCATGATCATCTTTAGGACCTACAAAACACAATAAATTGTCAAATAAACATAGTTTTTATTGAATTGCATGTATTTTTTACAATATGATTCCATTTATTTTATCCTCATGAAGTTTTAAACAACTTATATTTTACATTCATGGTAAAATTCATCCATTTGGATACACTTCTAGCCTCATTTCTCCCATCGGGTCATAAAACAAGGTTTTCAAGGGTTTTAGAGTGACTAGCCCTCTTAACATTTGTTCATGAAGGATACACATTATAAATATTTAAAAATTACATTATTTCTCCTCAAGACCCTATACATATTCCCTAAAAACCTCTAGGTCCCATGCATAAGCTGATGAAAGTCCTGAGCTTTTTAACTTGACCACTCGAGCCATTTTCATTCATTTTGTGAGGGTTTAGGAGATTGCAAGTCAAAATATGGATTTATTATGATTATATTTTCCATTGGAGGTTCAAAAACCTGTATATTCATCCCAAAAACATGTTCCGATCATTTTAATATCTCCTTAAGAGCTAAAGATGAAACCTGACCCCTATTTGGCATTAGGCTTAGACCTTGCCAATAGGTTTGCCTACCACTTGAGATTCCACCTAACCCTCAAATGGTTTCCTTTACCTATTTATGGATTAAAAATGTATAATATACCCCTGAAATCATGAATTAGTAAATTTTAAAGCATAGACAATTCTAAAAATATACATGACCTTCAACTTAGCTTTTGGGCCTAAGGATTTCCCTCATATATAACTATAACCCTTATTGTGTAGGGTACATTGTTTGCCATAAAACATTATAGAAATGTTTTTAAATATTTTTTTGGTGTTATAAATATTTTACAACCTTAATTTGGTCTTTTATTTCCTTTTGGTAATCAATTTCACCACTTTTATCAAGATTGTCATCTTCATGCATGAGAAAACTGCCCATGATCTGAGACAAAATAGAGAGGGTTTTCCCTATTATAATTAGAAAATTGATAATTTTAAAGTGTATTATGTGTCCCAAATATTATTTTTACCATATTTTATCTTTAAAGTCATCCATTTTACCCTCCAACTCTTAACATTTTCTAGGCAAACTTATGAATAAGGCAAATTGTGAGGGTAGTCAGGATATAGGTTGTATTTTGGAGGTTTTATGGATTGACTTAAGATTTTTCATGAAATTTATGGATAATTAATTCATAAAATTATTTATTTAAACCATATTATATACTATTTTACCCTCAACCACCCTTTATGATTTTGGAATCATGGATTAGGTCTATGACTACTAAGAAGGGGATCATTGTTTAATATGTTGGTTGTAGGTTATTTTGAGCTTGGTTTATGATTTAAGGAAAAAATAAAAACCTAAATGATTTTATTAATATCATATGAGTGATAATATACCATTTTTACAAGTTTAATCTAAACCCCCTTACACTAGTTCATCTCTTATTCCTAGGACTAGGCCACTGCTTGTTGAAGACTGAGACACCCTTAAAATCCTACCTGTAGGTGATGGTTTGAGATTTGTTTCATGAGTGTGGACATTATATTAATGTTTATTATGTAATTATATTATACCCATTATTTTAATTCACTTTTAAACTTTTTATCCATATCAATTCCATGCTTAGGTCCTCAACTAGGATACTCTTGCCTTGACTATAACAGTCATTGTTTTACCCCTATATGGTGCATCTTGGCAAGAATTAGGCCTTGTGGATGTTGCATATGGGTTAATAATGATATAAAATAACATGATTTTTTTATTTTATATCCATTTTTTCTTTGTGAGACCTTATACCTCCACCTAATCCTCTTTTTCATCTCACTATTTGTCTTAGCTATAGGTGGTAATTTACATGCCTGTAGGTGTATATATGGAGTCTCCAACCTTTATTTTTGATGTTATAGGACCTATTAGATTACCTTTAAGATCAAATAAATTTATTTTAACCAAAATTATTACCTAGGAACCTTCAAAACACCATGTAGAAGTCAAATTAGATCACTATCTAAAATATTGGATGTAGGTGTTTGTTCTAGGCCTATTGTACGGACATGGGGGTTGCTTAGGAGGTCTTAAAGCATCAAATTCTACCTTGTCTCTAAAATATTGGCCCAATATTATTTTTTGAACCATTTTGTATGATTTATCTTTGATTTAATAGTTTATAATTAACAAATTTAAGTGCAATGTCACTTTTCAATCAACACCTTGTAGACTTCACTACCCTTTTTTAGTGTTTTTCTTTGGCATTTTTAGACCTTGAAAACTCCCATCTCCACTCATATTTTTCTCATAAAAATTGGAATATTTGTTTTATGTGGATAGGGATACAAGGTGAAAATATTATAATACTTCAAAACCACCATGATCTCATTGTGTGAAAACCACAAAAATACCTAGGAGCTCTATTTTGTCCATTTAGGAACTGTGAGTCCAATACAGTACATTGCCTTCCCAATTTGGTTTTAGACTTTTTATGTTACCTTAAACAATATTTTCATGTTAAATTTTTCATTATATGGATTTTAAATTTATTCCATCATGTATTTCATCATTCATACCTCTGTACAAACCTCTTGGAGCTCTTGTATAAGGTAGCTGTAAGTGTTATTCTGTAGACAAGGCAGTGAACAAGAGAAAGAGGACACTTTGCCTTGAAGAATATATTTATATGATATTATCATATGATAATTCAAATATAACACTTTTTAAACATGAATCCAATCACACCAAACATCCTATGGATCTCCTTCTATGTTGAAATAACACAAATTACCCATCCATGGTTGCAAACTTGAGAAACAACAATAATTGGGAAATATCCTCAAGTAATTTAAGAGAGGAAATTTTGGGTGATGATAACACCATGGAGAGGTCCTATTAAAACCTAAAAAAACTTCATAAAAATCATACAACTCCATGAATCTCTAAAATAAATAAATAGATGAAAACCTATACCCCTTTTGAATGTAATTTCATAAAAAGCTACTTGGAATGTAAGTGAATGTTAATGAATGAGGAGAAACAAATATAAGAGTTATTTTTATGTATGTTAAGTAAATTAAGATTAATATCCACTCCCAAGAGCATTCTTCTTGACTCCACCTATACGACCCATGCCAAGTGCTTGAATTTCACTGTCTTTGGCTTGCCAAGAGAAAATGGAGGAAAATAAGTTATAAATGAATTTTTTTATGAAATATATAAAAAAATATATAAATTTACTATGGGGAGGTGAAAAGTCATACCACCCACGTTTTTCGATACAACTAAACTCAAGGAGTCTGTACAAGTGCCCAAAGGGGCCTATTTTAAGGAAAAACTACCATTTCCTACATATAACTAACTTTTAACAACCACCTAACTAATCCTAACATGATTTAATCTCATCCACGTTGAGATTCACCTTGGTGACAAATATTTTACTTTTAAAGTCCTTAGAAATCATTAATTAAGCTAGTAAAGTGGCCAAATGATACCTTTTGCATATGAAACCTAGCAAGTGATCAATTTATGACTCATAAACACATTAAAATATGTCAAGGACCACCTTAAGACATTTTAAACACAATTTTATCTTTTTACCATCTTTTACCAAGGTTGAACAACCTTTGACTTTGGTTGACTAGCCTAATATAAGGAGGGTGGACCTCAATAAGGACTAGGGGAAGGATAAGTGAGACACGTAGGACAACAAAAAACCTCATAAGACACATGAAAAATTATTAAAAATTTAAAAAAATAGTAGGGGTTGACCCAATTTAACTAGAAGTCAAATTTGGTCAATAGGTAATAAAAGGCCTTTTCCTTGTATAGGCCTATAGATATCATTGAAGTTTTTAAGTGTGTTTTGAGGTATATGTGTTGACACTTAGATTTGAATCCTTTTGGAGATGTTAAGCTATTCTCATCTAAGAATCAAAATGGAATCATCTTTCTTGCTATGGGTGAAAATTTCATTGAGATGAATCTCTAGATTAGGGGCTAGCTCCCCTTGATGCACCTTTAAAGCTCTATTTAGTCTATCAATTATGTATTAAAAGGGTTAAGAAAAACAACAAACAAAAAAAAGTGGTGATGAACCAATATGTATTATCCTCTTATTTGATTGAAGATCCACTACTTAAAGGCAAACAAGAATGTTTCACACAAACTCAAAACAAAAAAAACATTGCTACATCAGTATTTTGTAAGTTAGATTCAGGAAGGTACTTGACACTTAGGAGGGTGATGAATGATTCCAAGAATAAAATAAACATATACCACTTCTAAGACTCTTGTACACTTAGTAAAGAATAATAACAAAGACCTAAAACAACACCCATTTTGTACATTGGTAAGTGACCATAGATTGACATGCTAGAAAAGTAACTCTTTCATTAGTCATTATCAACAAGATTCAAACCTATACTCATAGTACAATGTGTGAATGGTGAAATCACTTTATATTTCTTCAAGAGTTTTGAAAATACAAATCTAGCTAGAGTTTTTCTAATAACTAGTGGAATTTGTGAAATGAGCCAAGAGAATGCATATATCTAGCCTTGAGAGGTAGAAAAATCAAAGGAAGTCCATGCTCACTTAGACATGTGTCATCTTGAAATAATCAATTACATTTACATGGGAGAGAAGTGGGTGAGCTATGCCATGTCATCAAATGGATCAGTTACAATGAGTTAAAACTAAACTAAAAGCATTAGTTACATTTGTTACAACTAAACCAAAACCTTGGTTACATTTTACCATTTGTTATTCTCTTTTTCATCTTCAGTTTCTCATTGAGCTTTTCTTATAAATTCCAATGGATAATTTATGTAGTCTAAAATTGATGTTTTGTGGGCCATCACTCTTCAAGCATTTTATATGGACATTTTTTCCATGGTAATTTTTTGTTTGTCCTTTTATTTCCTTTGTATCGAACAAGTTTTATAAAAAAATTCCTCAGACAATCTTTTTGAAATAATTCTTGTAGACTTTTCATTTGGCCATTTTGTTTATTTAAAATGACCCTTTGGTAAAGTCAAGAAGGCCCTTTCTGAAATGAGCATAGCCTTCAGCTTCTTACAAGTATCCCTTTAGAATTTCTATTTGGTCCATTTCATCTAAAGAGTTCCTTATAACTTTTATTTGGACAATTTTTATGAACAATTTTCTTGAGAGAATTCTTTTGGATTTTCTACTAAGTGCCCTCCACAAAAATGAATGTGCCCTTTGGCTTGTTGAAAATGTCCCTTTAGACCATTTCTAAGGTACCCTTTAGAAAGGCAAGTGTCCTTTAGAAAAATTCTAAAGTATCCTTTGGAAAAAATGTAAGTGACCATTTCTTTGAGAAAATTCCTTTTGGCCCTTTTGAAAATGACCCCTTTGAGAAAATTAGAAGTGTCCACTTAGCCTAAAAAGGTCCTTCAGAAAAGTTTCAAGTGTCCTTTTGAAAAAAATGAAAGTGACCCTTCAGAAAAATGAAAGTGACTATTTGAAATATTTTTAAGTGTCCACTTTCCAAATAAAATACCCTTCAGGAAAGTTGTAAATGATCCTTTAGGAAAATTGAAGTGGACCTTTTCTTGACAAAAGATACCCTTTAGAAAAATGGAATGTACCTTTCATAAAAGTTGTAACATACCCTTTGAAAAAGTTACCTTGGACAATTTTTTTGAAATAATTCCATCGAATGAAAGTCCAAAAAATAACCCTTTGGGAAAATTACTTCAGATAATTTATCTAAAAGAATTCCAACACTTAAACAAAAACCCAAAAATAAGACTTCTGAAAGAATTAGCACTTAGCAAAAGACCAAAACAAACCTTCTAAAAGAATTAGACTTTTAAATTTGTTGTGGCTTATATATAACACTTCCTACATACTAGAATTGACCAAAAATATAGACTTGGGCAGCTAAGTTTTCAAATAGGGGGTGACTAATTATGGCCTGAAGAGCCAAAATTGGGTCAACAATATGTGAGGCTCCAAAACTCCAACTTCTCCATAACTTTAGACCCCCATCTTTGGCATGGTTGTTTTATGTGCTAGGTGATATGAATCCACCTAATATTAGGCTTTAAAACCTCCTAATGTGTGTTATAAGTGGTCTATAAAAAGCCCTTTGATCTTTGTTTTCACTTTTCAGGTCAAACTATCTTAAACACAACCAAGTTGTGTTTCCAAATGGTCCCACACATCCTTTTGCATTATAATAAATTTTCATAGATTTTCCATGGATTACTTGTCAAAACAAGATGAAAAATAAATGTCACATTTCTTTATCCCTTTGGTACAACACTCTAACCCCTTGCTCAACCACCTATAGGTGGGTGTTTTGATGTTCACACATTGAATTAAACATGAGTAACTTGAAAACATGAGTGAAAATGAAACACATATTCTTTTGAAAGACCTCCTAATGCACCTAAAGTATATCTAAGAAGTTATGACACACGTGAACCTTCTCATATCTCAGTATGACATCAGTGGATGGCCCTATGGGTGTGCATTGGGTAAATTATGGAGGTGGAGCAAGGAGTGTGGTAAAGTACGATATTGAATAGCTTCACAATACATAAAAATTTATTATAATTCTTCAAATTCATGACCTTAATCAATAAAAACCTTGGAACTTGCTTCATAATACCTTTCCCAACTTGAAAACACTTGCATACATGTGAAAAAGAGCAGACAGAGGCATCAAGTGACTATTTGGCATGGTAAATATGTTTGGGGTCACCCTTGCACCTTATTCAAACATTTAAATGGGATTTATTTAAATATTAATGGTATGAAAAATTGACACACCATGAATGCAACTCCAAGAACAATATAAACAAACCCATACACATGAAAGCAAGTGAAACTAAGCATGAAGTTGACCATGGAGTAAGATAGGCTTAAAAACTACTCAAAGAATGCCATGGTGAGACAAAACATGGGAGGAGGTGGTAATATGATCTAAATAATTTTGGAACACCATTTCCTAGATGTTTGAGACCCTTATAGGAGAAAACAATCAAAAAATAAGGAACACTCCAGTTGAAACTACACCTAGTGACACCCTCTTGTAACATGAACTAAATTACTCATAAAAATATTAAGAAACTTGAAACCAAGAATGGATACCATATGAGAAGGAAGTCAACATCCTCTAGAGCAAACATCACCAATAGATTCATATGCATTTGGTAGAAATGGAATAAAACCTATAGGGTGCATGAAACAACTAGTAAACGAGTACATTCAACTTGTTAGCAATGGTTCATAAAGCACAATTGATCATTTCTCAAGTTCATTAAATCTAAATGAAGGTATTGGAGTTGTATCTCCTAGTGAAACTATGACTATATCAAAAATTTCAAATATCCACAAAGAAATTGATGATGCTCCATTTATAGTATATACTCAACATGCATATGAATCTCTACCCATATTTTTTATGGAAAATTTGGAAGATCTAGAGAGAGTTAACATGGAGGTATCCCCATTAAAATAAGTGAGGGTATCCAATTAATATGATTTTTTCCTTGAAAAAAACATAGAGGAAATTAGACCTCTCTCAAAGGACTAATTTTAGGCAGCCACTATGCCTATTACCTTGGTTGAAGAGTGCATGAAAAAAGGGAATAGATTGTGTTTTATTTACAATCCAAAAATGGATAGACTAACTCATAATGTTGATTTTTACCCCTTACCCTCCTTATTTATTAAATATTCTAAATAAAAAGACCTTATCAAAAATAAATTCATTGTGAATAATTCTAAACCTAAATAAGGTGTTAAGAGATACAAAAAAAGGAGTGTTTAACCCCTTAGATGATATTCTAAGTGGGGAAGAAGTGACAAGAAAAAGGACCTGATATTGGATAGAGTGAAATTGGTAGAAAGGAGGGTAGAGATGAAAAATTTCCATCTTGTTTTGAAAGTTTGTATAAGAACATAAGAGGAAATAAGGCTCTTGAAACTCCTTTTTAAGTTATGAAAGTGGCCAATTAGAATGTCATAGGTTTAAAAAATCAAGATATAAGATTCATTGTTATAATAGTTTATAGGGATATGGAAGTTTAAATTAATTTATACTTTAGGAGGTTAATTTAGTGGGGTTTTCTCTAGATTCAACTCTATCTTTTATTTGGAAAGGGCCATTTTTTTTACTAATCATGAAAAAAGGAAAGGTGGAGCTATTATAATTATTAGTAAAGAATATTAGCATGTTATTAACATATTAGGTACTTCACCATCTAATAGGGTGGTATGGGTGACCCTTAAGGTAGATGATAAAGTGTTTATAATATATTTAATATATGCCTTAAATGATTACAAGGAAAGATATGATTTATGGAGTTGATTTCTTGCTAATTTGTGTATACACATAATATTTTAAAACTTTATCATTTACTCACACTTTCACTCTTATAATAACCTACCAATTTTTAATATCTCTGAGTGCATTCCTTAAAGGGTGCACTAGGAAAGGGGTGGGTATACCATTGGTGCTTTACAAGATTGTTGGTAAACTTTATCATACCTAAACCCATTAAAAATCTTACTTATCTAACTCTCCAAGTGATCTAAACCCTATTTACACATTTGCCTAAGAATGTATAATTTCAAATAAGCCATAAATAAATACCCTATTTTCCTAATAAGTCATCCAAGCTAATATTTTTAGAAAGGATTAAGTGCATGTTATAGAACTAAGTCAACCTAGTTGACTTAGATTGAGGCCTAATGGTAACTTTCTCTATTTAACTAGATCGAGTTGGCTAATATTATTGGTTATAATTTTGGAAGGATTAAGGATTATCCACTACTATAAATATAAGGATAATTTCATTACAATATGGAGGAAAATTCATTTTTTCATCATTACAGTTCATAATTATACTAAATCTGCATTTGAAAGAGCCATTACTTAGGGTTTGCCTTGGAGAGAATATTACTTATCTTATGGGAATCCTTGGATTCAAAGTATGGGTCTTTTAGCCTAGAGATGATTTATATAGTGTGACCCTTAAAAAGTAACAAAAACCTATTGTAAAGTGTATGCAACAAATTAAGATAGATCTACAACTTATCTTACTGAGTAAAATATAAGATCAGATAAGATAATCAACTAACATCCATTGCAATACATGTTTATATTAGGAACATGACCAAATTGGATCTACTAAACCTAACAAAGGGATACCTTACCACATAATACCAAAGGAGAGGATTCATAAGCCTATATGAAAATGAAACTATGTAATAACATTAGCTAGGTCTAATTACATAAAATAAAACTAATATAGTTTGGACTAAAAATTTTTGCATAAAGGAGGATGGTTAAACATAAATAAACTATTAGGGGATCATGGTAGGTAAATTGGGGCCTAGATAACCTAAAATGAAAAATGAAAATAAAACCATAAATATATACTAAGTATAATCATAGAGGTAATTTAAGCAAGGAGTTATACTTATACAAGACATATTACTTAAATAATATCTATTTATCAAATGAAATAACATGAATTAGAAATACTTCCCTTGGGCAAACCTATCGATTCTCATTCTCTCCCTTAGCCAATGGTTCTTTGAATGACATTGTTGTGGATTTTAAGTATCATAATATATAAATCATATCTAGGTTAAAATAATCCTAATTATAATCCAAGACTTCCCATAGGATAAGTAATCTTCTCTCCAAGGCAAACCTAAGAAATGGCTCTTTCAAATGTAGATTTAATAGAATTGTGAACCATAATGATGCAAAAATTAATGTTCCTCTCTATTGGATTGATATGATACTTGTATTTATATAAATAGATATGTCCTAACCCTTAATAATTTTAGTTTATAAGATCTACCAACATGACCCCATTTTGAAAAGTTACCATCTTATTTTGAACTAGGTCGACCCAACCAACCTAGTTGCATAATATGCCATAACTTTCTAACAAGAGTGGCTAGGTCCAATCCATAGGATTTTATTTCCATGGATGACATAGTAGGAAAATTTGGTGAAAAGTTCAACCTAGATGACTTAGTAAGAAAAGTAGATGACTTAGTTAGGGGCTATTTGAAAGGAGGATTGCTTAGGGGATCAAGGCATGAAAAGAGCTGAAATTAGTAGTGTATATAAAATAAACATTTAAGTCCATGTTTAATTGTAAAATTTAATTTAATTTTTATATATATATATATATTAGGATTTTTGAGATGGTTTTAGACCTCTATGAGCTATAATACAATTTTTAGGTTTTGGAGGGTCCTCTTAGATTTCAAACTTAGCCATATTTCAATATTTTTAATATTTAATACTTAGCCATATTTTAGGGTTTTAATATTTTAGGGAGGTATTATATGAGGTAATTAAATAGACACTCTAAATAAGTTAGAATAATATTAGGAATGATACAAAACCATAATAATCTTGTGAAACACCAATGGTTAGTCAACCCCTTTCCCAATGCACCCTTTAAGGCATGACTTAGAGAGATTGAAACCTAACATGTTATAGCAAGAGAGAAAGTATCTATAAATGATAAAATTTAAAATTATTATGTGTACACAAATCACCATTATCCAAGGGAGAGATTGAGACTCTAAAATTTCACCTAAGGTAAGTATTCATAACTTTTGATATTTTATTTGATAGATAAATATTGTCTAAGTAATATGTGTTATGAATGTATAAATCATTGATTATATTAACTCTATGTTTGAATTTAGTGCAGATATAGGGTTTTATTTACTTTTCATCTTTCATTTTAGGTGATCTAGGCCCCCATTTACCTATTGTTAGCCAAAATTTGGCTATCTTGAATGAGGACCATTTGAAAATTTTCACTTAATTGATCTTAACTTTGTTGATAAACTTTATGAAGGTTTTATGTTAGTCATTAATGATATAAGTTGATATGTAATGTGTATCCCTTGGTATCCTATAAGTTCATTTAGGATTGTTTAGTTGGTAACTAGGTCAAGTTATGTTGTCTTGTCATCAAATGGTAATTTTTCATGGTCTTCATGTTGTGTTTAACATTGTTTAAGGTGAATTTGACAAAGTTAAGGTAAGTGAGAAACCAAGTTAATTTGGAGGCATGCCAAATAAGACAATTTGGTGACCCTTATAGGAGTAAACATGGCCTAAATATGGTCAAAATGTTCAAATAAGTATAACTAGTAAGTGGATAACATTATTTATAAGGATATTTGGAAAATTTAAGGTAAGTTTGATAAGATTAAGGTATCTTGTTACTTTAGTATTAGGATGCTTTTTTATGATAAAGAGGACACTTACTAGTAAAATAAAATATAAAGGTTTGTCATTAGAAAATTTTATGTTTCAAGTCATCTAATACATTGGTGATGAAATCATGCCTATAACTAACATTACACTTTCTCTAAAGGTGTTTTATAACTAACTTTCAACATTGGAGTTCATTTATAACTACCATTTATCATTCTATAATGCATAAAGGAAGTGTTTTAAAGATAATTATAGGTATTAAATGGTGTTTGGAATTTTTATATATTATTACACATTTTTATAGGTGAAAAAAAGGTGAAGAGTTATTGGGTTTAGCATCTTCAATATTTCCAAGAGGTAGATCGATCATAATCGTGAGAAAATCATACTTTTGGTGGTTTTGTACAGAGGGTTTATGATGGTTTAGAAGGTGAAAAATCTTATAGAGTTCCCCATGGTATTATTAGGCCCAAATATTTTCAAAAAGTGGAGGTATAGGGCTAAATAGTGAAAAGATCCACTCCACTTCTACATCAGTCTTCTTGGCAACTCAAGAAGGGCAACTGATTTACACTTGGTACTTTTTGAAGGTATAAATTTAGAAACAAAGATATTATATATATTAGGGGACCATAATTAACTTCCAATTTATGGAATTTATTGTCTAGTTAATCTCCTTAAATTTATGAATAATCATTAATAAGTTAAGTGGAAAAAAATGAGCTTCAAACCCCACTAGGGTTAGTTTTCCACAAGTGTGGAGCTACAAGGTTAGATGAATCAATGAAATTGATTTTTTATGGTATATTAAATACTATTATAACCATTAAATACTATTTCCTTTCATGTTTATTCATGATCATGTTTGGTGTAGGGTCAAATAACCTTGTTTTGCTAATTTGAGTAATACAATCAAATTGTAGGAACTATGAGATGTTTTAAGTGAATCAAATGGATGAAATGAGATGATAAATTGTTTATAAAAAATAATTAATAATTATTATATTTTTTTAGGAACTATTTTATAATGAAACTTTAGTTAAGACAAAAAATTATGCATATGTAGTCAGGCAGTTTGAACTAACTGTGATGGTAAAGTAACCCTGATCAGATTTAAAGGTGTTGTCATTGTAAAAACTCCTTAAAATATATATAACATATATATATAATACTTTAATATCATATCAATGAGGTTTCAAATACTATCTAGTAAATTTATGTCTCTAGTGTTTCTCTTCAAGCCAAGGGAAATGAAGGTTGTAAAGACCTAAAGGTCTATAGACTTGTAAGTCATTATTGGCAATAAATGGTTTTATTAGAAAGATTAAATTTTATTTTGAATACTTAAATTAATTTAATTTTATTCTCTATAATACCTAAATAACTTGAACATGGTTTCTTAGATCATTAACTCACTTTGTAGTCAAAGAAGATTGTGCTGACTAGACAAAACTATATAAGTCCAAAAATAAGAATGTGAGAGATACAAATGGATATGAAAAGTGACATGAGAAAATTATGGAATGAGGATGAATTTAAAAAAAATTAGTTTTGATCTAAATTCCATATTTGGTATGATATTTCTTAATATGAACCAAGTATGGAAAAACATGGTTTTAGGCCTAAATTCAAACCTACAGACCCGTGTCAAACAAAATGAGAAAAACACATATACAAGGTGAATTTTAAAGTTTAATAGGTTTATAGGGATAATTATGAGGAAAATTAAGTGACTTACCAAAAACTTTCAAGGATCACCAAGGTGAAAAAAGGACCAAATAAGAAGGAAAACATTAATTTGTAGCCAAGAAGCCCAAAACACTATCTACTTGCCAATGTTTGGTTTTGAAGATAATATGCACTTTTGTGATGGATTTCAGGCTTGATAAGAGTGCAAAAAAATTGGAGATATGGTGAATTTTTTTTTAATTATTGATAATTAAGGAAACAATCAATAGGAAGGTATTCTAAACTTTAGTAGGCTTTAGGCCTTGACAAGAGCCTATAGGCCTGTCATAAGCTTAAATGAGAAAGGTTAATATAGTGATGGCTTGAAGAGGGTATATAAGAGGTAAATATAAAAATTATATACCATATAATATCTATAAAATACCACCAAAGTTTCAATCCAAAATAATATACCTCTATATCTATAGTCATACTGCCCATAACCACATATAGGCCTGTCATGGCCATGATAAAGAAAATACTAGTTTAGTGGGGTTGGATAGAGAAACTAAAGCCACATAGGTTATATAAAGACATGAAAAATTTTTAATCCTTAATTTTGAAACTAGGATATTCAATAAAATCTTAACACATCCCATTTACAAAGTCCACCATATTATTAGTTCAAATTGTCACCTACAGACTTGTTTGGGAAAATATACAATAGATGTGATAGTTGTTTGAAATTATGAGGTGGTAAGAATGGAAATGATGTATAAAACTAATTTAAATATTATAACATGAATTATACATGTATTTTAAATATTATTGAATCAATTACATGGGCTGAGAAGCCTAATTAGGCCTAGAAGGCCTAAATTTGCACATAAGCTTGTGTACTACTATAGTGTAAAATCCTACTTATTGGGGATGAATATGAAGAGTGAATACTTAAATAATGTTTTTATGAAATTGATGAAGGATTTAATTTTTTTTACTACTTTAATTGTGATAAAAAAAGTCAAACACAGGTTACTGGGGTTATTTTCACCAAGATGTCATTCAACCCTGACTATGAGCTGACATAGGTGGCACTAAGTTTGAAGGGTTAAATCATGAAAAAAAGCATTGGAAAACCTCATAATAGATTTAAAAAAACACAAGGATACATTTTAAGCCATTTTTTAAAATTTTACACCTTGTTATGTAAAATCTTCCTTTGCAAGCTCGTAAATAGGCCTAATAATAAAAAATGGTTATTTTCTCTTACTCAAAACTATACGGAGAAGGTGCATGGGATCACATGCTCATAGGGATAGTTAAAAAACCTCGTATACTCAAATTTAGTGGAATTATTTTATGTATTAGATACCCCATCTTTATGAACCATCATTAAGAGTATATTCATCGCTAAACCTTGATTAAACCCTTATAATAGCATGATGGGAGAGAAGATGAGATTTTGGGCTCTAGATGCATTGATTTGACTTGAAAAACACATGATAATCATTCCTCACTCCAAGAGGGTCCTTAATATGCAATTTTACTATACTTTCACTTGTACAGATGCATTTAATGTTGTGTTTTTGTAGGGTTTTGGGCTCAAAATAGGGTTTTTAAGAATGTTCATTTCTACATTCATGTAATAAAATTGGCTATGTGATTTTGTTCCCTATAGTAAATTATTAATCAATTTCATTAATATGAACTTGATTTTACTAAGGTCCTTATGATAATAGGCTATTTTATCTCATTAATTTATCCCCCCTTTTCAATCCATTTTCATGTTAAAATTAATGTAAATTGATTAAGAATTTGCTCATGTTAACTTTTTTCCTTAGTCGATTCATTGAAATGATCAAAATTTGTTTAAAATGGATTTACTTTCATTTCAAATAGTTTCATTTTTCTAAGCTTATGCATTCTTTATTTTTTATTTTAAAAAGACAACCATTTTTATTTTTTAATTACATGACCATTTTCATTTTTATTCTCTTAATTTTTGAATTTTATTCAAAATATGTCAACCATGTCATTTCATGTTGTGCTTATAGGTACTTAAATTAGCTTGATGCCATATGTCAATATCTTGATGGTCTCAAACCCATTCAAAATTCCTTACAACATTTTATCAAATTTCAAGAAGTTTCTTGATGTATCTTCGCATTAATAAAATATCTAGGAAAGTGGGTTAGTGGGATGCTTCCAAGTGTCAAGATCCTAGGGACCTAGCATCCTAGAACCTTCCAAACAAATAAAAAAGCCTCTGGGTAAGTAGATTATTAAGATGCTACCATGTGGCATCATCCTAATGATATTTCATCCTAGATATACCTATACAAAGTATTAATGATGTTAGAAGACCTCTAAGTGAGTGGATCACTAGGATGTTACCAAATGGTAAGATATTAGTGACCTACTGATCTCAACCAATTCTATATATAGTAAAGGATTCAAGTAGGCAGATTAGTGGGATTATACCATATGTCATGATCTTGGTGACATACCTACCTAGAGGAGTCTACACAACCCAAAATTATGTTAGAGCTTTGGGAAAGTGAGATGATGCCACATGGTGAAGTCTCACTTTATCATAGTAAATCCCATTCAACATTAAATTAAGCCCCTTCTTAAGTAATAAAAGATCCTTGTGAAACCATATGGATTGACCTAATGAAAGAACATGATGATAGTAGAAGTCAATAGATCAATAAATTAAAATTGATGACCCATTTGGCTATCAAAGTTATCAAAGCCTAAGATAGGACTACACATTTAAGCTCATAATCATAGTCAAGTTGTAATTGGTTTCCACACTAACCAAAGGATTTTGAAGTGATAAATTTTTATCCATTAAAGAATAATTTGATTATAAAAATATATATGATAAATTTAAGGATGAACACTTCATTTAATTTACTCTTAATATTAAATATGGAAGTTTGTGTAGAACAAGGTAGATAGGCAATTCCAAGAAGATCCCAACAATAATTCACCAAAAATATTCAAATCAAATCTCTATTTGGCCTAGAATTAAATGAAATACAATTAGTATGGTGTTAATAATCATGTGTCATGTATGAGAAAAGGTTACTATACAAGACTTTTAACACTAAATAAAAAATTATACATTAAAGAGGCATGGTTTTAGAATTTATTGATCATAATCAAACTAATGGATCTGATAGAATCCTAACTACATTCCTCATTCAATAATGAATATTTGAAACTACCCCATTAATGGAATGAGTTGGCAAATATTGGAAAGTATTTCCCCCTTCATGTATATATAGAGTTATAAAGGCCTTACAAAAGGATAGCTCTTTATGAATTGTAAGAGAGACAAAGAGACAATGCCCATTTATTTTTATGTATTTTACTACTTTCTATAATAATTTATCCTCTTCTCCTTTTTAATCTTATTGATTTAGAGGTGTCTTTGACACTTAGATGATTTCATGAATCCCAAACTTTGTTAATCAAAAGGAAAATCTTGATAATTTAAAGGTTTTCAAGATTTTATAGTCATTTCTTGTGCATTTTTATGGTAGTATATCTTTTATTCTCATAATCAAACTCCCTAGACTCTCACACTATCTTTAGTTGGAGTTGGGATAGGTATAGCTCAATTGAAGATTGGTTTTACTAGATTAATTTAATTATATAGTTTTAAATTCATATGTGTTTGTAATAGACATTTTATCTCTTATCCCTAATCTTTTTCACTTTCTTTTTGATCAAGTTAGTTTAATATCAAGAGCAATATAAATTTAATTGTTCATCTTCATTTCTATTTTGCCATTTAATTTATCATTGTTGTATTCATAAACATGGTAATATATTAAATACATCATTTATTATCAATTCATATGAACATGTTGAAGTTTGATTTCTATTAGAGGTTGAACCCTACTAGAATATCCAAGTAAAGCATGTAACCTCTCTCCATGAATGTCTTAACCAAAGATAAACTATAGCTCAACTTGTTAAAATAATCCCCTTATAGAAAACAAGTCTACATCAACCAACTTAGTGAATACTAGTATACCAAGACTTGGTATATTTATAACTTTGAAAGGTATTTTCTTCATTAAATTTTCCTCCTATTAGGAGAGGTAGGGATTAACAACCCCTAAGCTTGATTGTTGGCCTGTGTTGAATGAAACATAAACATGTTATGATGCTAGAAGGAGGTACCAAACTATGATTTGAGTTTGTATCCAAATTTTAGATTTAGATATTTTTGAAGCCTTTTATCCCACTAAGTTAATCCTTCTTTTAAATCTAGAAAATTTAAGGATAAATACCTGATCAAAATCTACTAGAGATAATTTTGAGCTCTTAAAACTTATAGACCATAGAATATTGAAATGAATAACTAATAAAGGGAAAGGAAAGGATAAACCCATTAAGTTAGTTTTTGGCTCAATAATAGTTATATCAAGCCCTCTTGTTAACCCATTTTTATTTCCCCATTATTTACCAATGGCCAACATGGCCTAGCTTGGACAAGTAGGTTATTTTATTATGGTTATCCAAGGTATGGATGATTATTTTCCTAAGATTCTAGATAAGTTATATCCAAAGTTCATAGTTAGAGGCATCTAAATGATAGATAAACATATTTAATCCTTTAAAGATGCATTAATTAAGACCCAAGTTCAACATGAAGATGTTTCATGTAGATTATTCCCATACTCCTTAAGAGAGACCACTTATGTCTAGTATCTTGGATTACCCCATGGACTAATAACTACCTAGCCTAATTTGTAAATAGTGTTTTTGAACCACTTTGGGATCCCCATAAACCCTAAAGTCCTATATCATCACTTCATAGTTTCAAAAAATAAATAAAAGGAGCCTATGAGCATGTTCAATACTCAATTTCATAAACTATACCAATGGTTAAAATACCTAGACACTCAAAATGAAGTGGATGACATATAGACCTACCTAATTGATTTAAATTTTATGACTTATATGTTCCTTATAAGAACCCCAAAAACCCTTGCATCATTATTTTTAGTGTATAATGAAATTATCAACATTTTATAGTAGATGGTCCTATAAGGATATAAATTTGGTTCTTTGACTTCATTAGGATAACTAGGTGTCTACAATCAAGTTTTGATGACCAAACAAGATGTTAAGTATAATATATCACTAATGAATCCAATCTTAGGGGCCCTGTATGAAAGTCCAAATCTATTTTACAATCTAACTCTAGTGAACTACATGACTAATGACATGCCTTATGTGCCTCCCAACCATATGGTTCCCTATTCAAACAACC
The DNA here is from genome assembly GCA_037957365.1 of Torreya grandis. Taxonomy (NCBI): domain Eukaryota; kingdom Viridiplantae; phylum Streptophyta; class Pinopsida; order Cupressales; family Taxaceae; genus Torreya; species Torreya grandis. The sequence goes on along the minus strand of JARHVA010002396.1, from coordinate 573,569 downwards.
AATAGTTAGTCCTAATGAGATATAATAATATAATTACTATACCAAACGCTAGTAGGTAAACTACATGTAAAAACACCATATAGATGCTCCCATGCTACTTAAATCCATAGGCACCTACTAACAATGTCATTAACCATTCTCCTAAAGCCTTTAAAATTAGGTAGTAACTCAACCTAACACTAACACCAAATCTAAAGTGGGAAATCTAAAATAGTTACTTCAAACACTTTTCAATAATGTGATTAACTTGTACAGGAAAGGACCTCATAACTTAAATTAGAATATGAATAACCTACTTTAGGGTATAAATTTAAACTTCTAACATCCTAATAGGCAATAAAATTCTAGGACTAATAATGGAAGCCTAATTAGTCCTTTGGATAAGAATAATAATCAAGCTTCCTATTCTGTGAACTTCATAGGTTTGTACTCAAACACTTGGTGTTGAGTACACAACACAAAGGATCATGAATTTTTTTTTTTGTGTGGAGTTCATATCTCCCTCAAACATATTCCTAAAGTAGATATACAACATAGAAATCAAGCCTACTCTTGATGAAATTCATAACCAATACAAAGGGGACCCAAACATAGCCTTAATATTAGAAACTTATAAATTTCCATTTGAGGATGAGAATGAACTTGAAGGCAACTTAAAATAAGTTTAGGCCTTTAGGAAATTCTAGAGAGGGATTAATTACTAGTTGAGGAGTAAATAAACCAACCCTTTGACCACTTCTACTCTTATGAGCAATACTCAGGTCCCACATAATGTAAGTTCAAGTAACAATCCTCCTCCACTTAAAGAAACTCATGCTTTTTATCATCCCAAGAGTTATGTTCTATAAACCCCAAATAACAAACACCTACGAAGGCCAAAGTTATATGATATCATTAAATATATTAAGAAAACCAAAGCCAATATAACGATGTTTGAGTTTCTAAAAATATCTAACCAAAAGGATTTGATTTTGAAAGAATGTTATGATAAAAAGGGGAAAGAATCTAGTAATATTTATAATGCATATATTTCCCTTTATATAAAGAGGACCAAAACTACATCATTTATATTGATATTTAGGATATTTGGAAAAAAATACATAATTACTTGGTTGATTTAGGTGCCTCTAGGAATATTTTTTTGTACACTATCTTCCAACAATTGGGCCTTACACCTGTAAAGTCAAACTAAAAGGTTGTATAATTAGACAAGACAAAGGTGAAGGTGGTGGATGAGTTGAACCATATACACATGAAACTAGCCCTAGATCCATGAATTCATAAATTCATTAATACTCAAGTGGTGGATATTATATATGCTTATGACCACATGTGGCTACCATGGCATGGATTACCCAACTGAATCAAAATAGAGTGATAGCCTAAAATGGCTCATATGATCACTAGGTATAATAAAAAAAAAAATATTTTATGAGGATTTTGAAATGGGAGTGTATTTATTGAGTAAATAATAAAGTTCCCACAACACCCTCTTGATCAACATACTTAGTGTACACCAAAATATAGAAGTGGAAGAATTGGACTTACTAGATGAAGAGGATTTGTATGAAGCTCCTGAGCTAGTGTCATTCTTAGAGGTAGCTTAGGTGTGTAAAAGTCCATATCCTAATAATTTGAGTAGTAGTGAATAAATTTCATGCTCTTCACAAGGATGAATAACCATAATAAAGGATAATTATATCGTTAATCCTCTCATGGGAGAATTACCCATCTAGTCTCCATCAACATGTCATAAAGAGGGAATTGACATTTTCTCATCTAAAGATGATAATACATAGCCAAAAATCCTAGTGGGGGTGAAGAGTCCATAATATAATATAGCAATAAGATGAAATTAAATATAGATACCCATAGACCTACTCCCTACATTTAAAATCTAGTAAAAAAGTAGAGCTGCTACATAATCATAAATGATCAAGTACATAAGGAGGTAAATATTACATCTTCATTTCCCTTACAAAGACCACCAACATACTCTAGTGTAGTAAAATCAGACTCATGGATGTTTACATTTGATGGTTGAAAGTCTAAAATTGGATGTGGTGCTAGAGTTAAGTTGATCAATCTAAAAGGAAAATCTTATTTGGACACCTACCACTTATAGTTTGCTTGTACAAACAATGTGGCTGAGTATGAAGAATTGGATCATAAAATCTTATTTACCCTCAATAAGAAAGTAAAGAATATTAGAGTGTTGGGTGATTTTAAATTAGTAGTTAGGCAAGTGATGACTCAGTACTCATGCAATGAAAAATACTTGTTTAGATATCACAACAAATTTTGGAACCTGATCAATGACTTTGATTCCTTTAGCATCCAAACTCTACCCAGATAAAAGAATTATATAGCCAATGCATTAGCCACTACTATGAGTACTCTAGAGATAATTACCCATTTGATAATTATAAGATTATTAATAGAGTTAGTCTCTACTCCCTTAATTCTAGATACTATTAATAACTTCCAAGTTTTCAATGATGATCATCACATTTTATAATTCATCACCAACACTAAAATATTTTTAGATCAAATAATTGATGAATATGGTTGAAAAGACTTCTAATTAGATGATGATGGGATTGTAAATTTAAAGACAAATAAGATACTTAATGGAATGGTCTCATTGGAGAAGCTATTTGACATGGACTATGATAAGGATAAATATAAGCCTACCCCTATCAAAGGTATGAAACATGAGCAATGAAACTTGGGTAATACAAGTAATGTGAAGAATGTACTTTTAAGCACCACCTACACCCCAAAATAAAATATGATTTTGTATAAACTCTCAAGGAGTTTAGAGATGTGACCACATAGATATATGAAGATATGAAATATTCAACAATTCTATCTTAATACCCACAATCCCCCTTAAACTTGGAGTCAAACATTTTAGGTAAAAACAAAGGCCTATCAATCTAATGTTGGAACCCATGATTTTTAAAAAATTATAGAAAATAATTTTAACAAGGATCATATTCCTGTTAAGACACTCTACCTAGGTTATAAAACTGGTGTCAGTGAGAAAATAGAATAGGGAAATTAAACTATGTGTTTATTTTTAAAATTTAAACAAATCTTATGAAAATGATGACTAGCCTTTGACTTCATTAGATGAAGTGTTATATATTATGAATGGTGACTAAATCATGTCATTAATTGATGGGTATTCAGGATATAATCAAGCAATAGTCAATTATGAAGATAAATCCAAGACAACTTTCACTACCAAGTCGGGCACCTTCACATACACGAGAATGCATTTTGGATTGATCAATGTGGGTGCCACCTTTCAAATTGAAATGAACATTAAATTCAAGTACCTCATGGGAAAATTCATAGTTGTGTAGATGGATGATCTAACCATCTTCTCTAAAAATAGAGAATATCACATAAAGGACCTAAGAAAGGTGCTACATAGAAGTAGAGATCATGGGATTTTTATAAATACAAAGAAATGCATATTTGGGTTAACTAAATGTAATTTTATAGGCAATATTATTTATGAAATGGAAATATATATAGACCCAAACAAAGTGGAATAAATATTGAAAATCCCACAACCTAGCACTAAGAAAGAGCTGAAGAGATTCTTTGAGAAAATTAACTTCATAAGGAAGTTTATCTCAGGCTTTGCCAAGATAATTAGGCCACTCAATATCATACTGAAGAAGGATGCCAAGATAAACTATACTATTTAAGTGAAAATAAAATTTGGATAGATTAAAGCTACCATTATAAACACACTAATACTCATCAGTCCAAATTACACATAACCCTAATATCTATATTCATTTACATCAAAACATTCTAGTGATAATGTGTTTACATAGAAGAAAGAAACAAGATATGAAAGGCTAGCATCTTTCATGAGAAACCCACTTAGATATTATATGACTAATAAAAAAACCTTTGCTTTAATAATTTTTGTTAAAACTCTTAGGCATTACATTCTTCACAATAAATTATTTTCTTAGTACCTAATTAGGCTATGAAGGCCTTGTTAATTCAAAATGAATTGGGAGAGAGACATGGTAAATGGATGACCATACTCTAAGAGTTCAAGATAGAGATGCAATAAATGAAAATTATTCAAGGTCAAGGGATTTATAAAATCATCATAGAGGTGTATCCCCAATCATTACCAATAATACTTAGTGTGAGACATCACTAATAATTACTTGTACTCAGATATAATTGGCTATTTGATGAATAATGAGTGTCTAAAGAACTTGAATTTCACACAACAAAGAGTGTTGTGCCTGATAATCAACCATTTCATGATCAAATATGACACTCTCTATAGAAATAATTTGAAAGGCACATATTTGTAATGCCTGAATAAATAAGAAACAATTGAGGTACTTAGAGATTTCCATGCAAAATATGGAACTAGACATGGTTCAAGAACTATGTACCAAAGCTCATAAAATACTAAGGGTAATATTATTATCTAAATATTTTCAAATATGTGCATTTGCATGTAATAAGTTTCCACACCTACCAAGTAATTATATACCATACACATACCCCAACTATGCCATTACTACTAGTAACTAAAGCTCGACCATTTGATAAATGGGTATTGGACTTTGTGCGAGTCATTAATGCCAATTATTCTATAGGGAAAAAGTTCATCCTTATAAAGATTGACTACTATACTGATTGGGTCAAATCCCAACCATTTAAAAATTACACCACATATGTAGTCATCCAATTCTTGAAGGAACACATTACCATGAGGTTTGGTATGCACACCATGTTAGTATGTGATAATGGCCCTACTTTCTCTTCCTTAAAATTATTTAAATGGGCTTATGGCCATCAACTAACTCTTAATTTTTCTTAAAATTATTATCTATAAGGTAATGGTTTAATTAAATCAACAAATAAGAATTTTTTGAATATAATTAAGAAAAAATTAAAAAGAAACCCAAGGGATTAAAATTATATGCTTAAATTTGCTTTATGCTTTGATATAAATGGGATAAAATCTTATTTAAGGACCTCTCCTTATCATCTAGTGTATGATCTAGATATTATTTTCCCAAACAATCTAAAAATGCCTACCTTATTATCCATAAAAGAATACATGGGAACTAATGATCTAATAGAAGCCATCATCCTGAGCGTCATGCAATTAGAACAAAAGTGAGATGCAACATTGTTATAATTCAATAAGCATCAAGAGGTTTTCAAACACTAGTTTGACAAAAGATTCAAATTAAAATCATTTAGGATTTTAGGCCTTGTAATTACATGAGAAAAGGCTCATGAAAAAAAGGGACAACATGGAAAATTTGATGCTTTATGGCTCATTTGCTACCAACTCTCTAAAATCCTGGGTGGGAATGCTTTCTTCCTAAGGTGTCTTACTGGTTTGGATGTTACATTACCTTTAAATTGATAATTCCTCAAAAAATAATTCTATGCTTGAGTGGCTTAGAATCCCCTATGAATAACTTATATTTTTCTTTTTGTTTTTCCTTCTTATTCCTTGTTTTAGTTTAGGTTTGATTTTGTTGTTTTTAATCCTGTTTCTCCTCATTTGGTTCAATTGCATTACATCTTTTTTGAGTTGAGCCTATTGTTTTGACTTGAGGATTCCCCTAATTAATTTATTAATTAGGATAGTGGTTTGTTTGTTATTAATACCAATAGAATTCCTTGTGTAAAATTTTAAAATCTTGTTCACTCACTTGCATGAACTAAAGTAGTTTCCTTGTATGGTTAAAGGGTGGAGGCCTATGAATTATAATAAAACATATGAATTTAGAAAGGATACATATATTATTTTAAAGATCATCAAATGCATGTAACAAAAAAATTGAAGCATGATGCAACCCTAAAATGTTTCATTTTTATTTTGATTGACTGTGCACTTGCTGATTATCACTCAACCTATGGTTTGGTCCCCAACCCTCAATAGATGAAAATAAAACAAAATATCCTTTCAAAATAATTGAGCTAAAATGTGAAATCTAAAGTTTATCCTTAGAAGATTGATCTTGGAAACATCCACCATAGGGATTTTGACCTAGTTGGTAGTGGAGTAAGGAATTAGGAAGGGACCAAAGGTATCTCTATTAGGGCTATAAATTATTGGATGGTAGTAGATCAATGCACATATCATTTCCCCCCTCAGCTAAAACTATAAAATCCTTCTCCCTTGAAGAGTGCCTTTTAATTAGGTAAAGTTTATTTATTATGTGTAATTGAAAATTAATTTAATCAATCACATAAACACACACATTGATGGTATTGAGACAAAATTGTAGTTTAGTATGTCATGTTTTGGAGCATAATTTTGTGGCTTCATATTTTTGACTTTATCTTGGAATATTGTTTGTGCCAAATGTTTGTAATTGGATAGGAGCTTAAAGATTCTAGATTCTTGAGATAATTAGGAGTATCTCCCAAAAAGAGTCACCATCTATTATTATTCACATAACACACCCAATTTTAGGCTAAAATGGGGCCCCTATTTTTTCTTGATCTTTATACTTTGGGAGTTTTAATGATCTACTTGTTTGAACCTTTATTAGTTTAACCACCTACTAGATGAATTTTAAGTGAATGTAAATGTTTGTTCTCTAAATTTTATTTCATTTAGGTGTTCATTCCATGATTTACATCTAAAGGTTAATAGTAATTTACCCAAATATATATGAAGTAAAAGGTTTTAATCATATTAACACACATTTTTGAAAATGCTTGAAAATTTCCCTTTTGATGAATTTTTGCTAACATTTATAGGAATTATCTGGCTTCTATAAAGCCTTTTTCTATCTTATCCTTAGTAATATCATTCATTTATATGTTCATGCAATAAATTTGGCTATGTGATTTTGGTCCGTTCAACTAATTCTTAGTCAGTTTCCTTAAGACAAACTTGATTTTTCTAAGGTCCTTATAATAATAGGCTATTTTATCTCATTAATTTATCCCACCTTTTTAGATCCATTTTTGTGTCAAAACTAATGTAAATTGACTAATAATTTTCTCATGTTCACATTTTACCTTAGTCAATTTTGTTGAAATGGTAAAAATTTGTTTAAAATGTCTTTTCTTTAATTTGAAATGCTTTCATTTTTCTAAGCTTATGAATTCTTTTTTTTTTATTTCAAAAAGATTTAGTGAGTTTTATTTTTGAATTACATGAACATTTTCATTTTTATTCTCTTAACCATTGGATTTTATTTGAAAGAGGCAGACCATGTCATTTCATGCTATGCTTATAGGTACTTAAATTAACTCATCACCACATGTCAATCTCTTGGCAATCTTGGGTCCAATCAAAATAATTTTCAAAACTTAGTATATTTTAAATAAGTTGCCTAGTCAGTTTTAACATTAGTAAAAGCTTTGGGCATGCAGATTAGTGGAATGCTACCAAGTGTCAAGATCTTGATGACTCAACATATCAAAACCATATGTATAAATGGAAAAGCCTCTAAGTAAGAGGATTAATAAGATGATACCAAGTGGCATCATACAAATGATCTACTACCATAGAGATACTCATAAAAAGAAATGATGATGTCAATAAACCTCCAAGCAAGTGGATCACCAAGATGCTACCACATGGCAAGATCCTGGTGACCTATTGATCCTAGCCAATTCCATACAGAGTAAAGGTTTCAAGTAGGTAAATTAGTGGGATCGAGCCACATATCATGATATTAGTATCCCCATTCCCTAGAAGAGTCTATGTACCCAAACATTATGTTAGAGATTTGGGAAAGTGAGGTGATGTAACATTATGAAGTCTCACTTTACCATAACAAAGCCCATTGAACATTAATTTAATCCCCCAATTAATTAGATGAAAAACATTGTGTAGCCATACAGATCAATCCAATGAAGGAATTAACTACTAGTATCACAATATAGTAGATTAATAACTAAAAATGATAACTTGTCTAGTCGTCAAAGATGTTAAATTTCAATATAAAACTATGCATTCAAGTTGATAAGTAAAGTCAAGTTGTAACTAGTTTCCTCACCAAACTAGAGGAATCTAAAGTGATAGATTTCAACCAATTAGAGAAGAATTTGATTATATAAATCCTTGTAATTGATCCAAGGATGGATAATTCATTTAATTAATTCCTAGAATTAAATATAGAAGTCTACATAGAACAAGGTGGATTGGAAATTCCAAAAGATCCTAATAACAATTCACCAAAAATATTCAAATTAGATCTCTATCTATCCCTAGATTAAACAAAATATAATTAGTATGGTGTTAGTCATCATGTGGCATGCTTGATAAAAGGTGCGTAGAAGAGACAATGAGCACTAAAGATAAATTTCTACCTTAAAGAGGTGTGGTTTTAGAATTTGCTAATCATAATAAAGATGATAGATTTGATATAATCCCAACTACATTCCTCAATCAATAATGAATATTTTAAACAAACTTGTTAGTGGGATAAGTTTGTAAATATTGAAAGGGATCTCCCCCTTCATGTATATATAGAGATTTGAAGGCCTTGTAAAAAATTGGCTCTTTGTGAATTATAAGAGATACATAGAGAGACTACACCCATTTATTTTTATACAATTTACTACTTTCTAGAATAATTTATTACTTTATCATTTTTTAGTCTTGCTATTTTATAGGTATCTCTAACACTTAGATGATCACATGAATCCCACACTCTATTAATCAAAAGGAAAATCTTGATAATTTGAAGGCTATTGAGATTTTTTAGTCATTTTTGGTGCATTTTTATGGTAGTTCTGTTTTTCATTCTCACATCTAAACTACTCATAATCTCACACCATATTTATTTGGATTTTTGTTAGGTCTGGCTCAACTAAAGATTGGTTTTACTGGATTCATTTAGCTAGATATTTCTAGATTCATCTGTGTTTATCACAGATGTTTTATCTCTTTATCCTTACTCTTTTGCACTTTCTTTATGATCAAGTTAATTTAGGAGAAAGAATATTCTAAATTTAATTAATCATATTGATTTATATTTTACTATTTATTTTATCACTATTAAAACATTTTTGTATCCATAAATATGGTAAACTATTAAATAAATCATTGATTTTCAATTCATATGAATATATTGATGTTTGATTTCTATTAGAGGCTGAAACCTACTAGACTATCCAAGTGAAGCACATAGCTTCTATTCATGCATGTCTTAGCCAAAGTTAAACCATATCTCAACTCACTAAAATAGTCCCTTTATATGGAACAAGTCTGCATCAATCATCTTAGTGAAGAATAGTATAACAAGACTTGATATATTTAGAACTTAGGGAGGTATTTTATTTATGGAATATCCATCCTTTTAGGAGAGGCACTAATTAACAAACCATTTACCTAATTTTTGGTTAATTTTTAATGATACATCAATAATTTTTTATAAAATCCATATGTTAGCCATTAGAACTAAAAACTATGGGTCACCTCCTCCCAAAACTTTGGGTCCACTTAAATATTAAAAATGCCTATTATTGAGGATGAGAGTGATCTCAAATATAATAATAAAATTATAATATTCATAAATAAAAATCCCCAACATTAAGGCAAGGATCCCATGATTATCTTCAATCTCATGATGGGGCCTATTAAGGGTAACATACCCCCATTTCTAAAAAATGGGGAACTTTATGTTAAAATTATGTAAAATTTGTATTTTAAAGTTGAAATTCACTTGAATAGAGCATCATTAAAAATGTTTTACACATTATTTACATTTAAATATCATCCACTCCTGGGTCTGGTTGGTCTTCTTTGTTTATGGTTCTACTTTAGCTTTGCCTAATGTTGTTAAGAAGTGGATCTCTATGTTTTAGATCTTAGGTTTAATGGAGCTCTCCTTGATGAGATCATACCTTGGTTTCATGATTTTAATGATTTTATCTCAATTTGAACTTTTACTAGCCTTTGTTATATTAAAAATCAAGTTGAATCTATGTTCAAGCTTCCTAAAATCCTCGTTCAAGAACCCCAACACAAGATTATTTTAGACTAAATTCAAAAACTAGTAGGAAAAATTACGCAAAAACATTTTAAATATGCTATAGATTTAAGCCTAATTTTTATACTAAGGTTGGGTCATGTTTTTTAACATGAGAAAATCTTAGCCTAACAATTGTAAGCTTGGTCCCCTTAATTTCTTGAGCTCCTTTATCCCCTTTTATTTTAACATGGTCCAAAATTAATGTCTACAGGGTCCCTTTTATTAAGTTCATAGCTTGGTCTGACTATATTTACGCAAGATTAGACTAATGTCTTAGTCTTAAGGCCCCATTCACATTTAATAACATGAATGAGACCTTAATATTAAGACTTTAACCTAAGTCTTATTTGCCTCAAACCCTAACTTAAAAATTATGCTTCTTTTTAGGGTCAACAGTCCACATTTAAGTGGAGATTGAAGATCATACAACATGAGATGAACCCGATGAGTCCAAAGCTTTAACCCATAGGACCAATCATGATTTATCATTTGGATCATTATCAATATCTTGTGGTTAATTATATGTCAAATATTAGATGATGAAAAATCAAGAGGGACACCCTTTGTTATGACATAGACTTAACCTAAGTTTTACCCAGAAGTTTTATTGTATTTATCAATACAATGAAATCTTAGGCTAAAGGCTTATGTTAAGTCATTTTAATAATTTTAAGGGTCCATGATTTATTATGTTACAAATTAGCTTATAGAATTTAATACTAAGTCCTATTCATATTTATTAATGTGAATAAAACACTAGTATATAATCTTGGTCTAAATTTTATGAGGTACCAAGCTTACTTAATCCATTTGTAACTGCAAGAACCAATCACAACAAACTATTAGATCATGATCAATGATTCATGCTTGCTCAGATGAACATGATCAAATGATGAATAATGGGTCCAAATTTACATAGGGCCTATTGTGTTCTATAGGAATCAAATTTGACATTATTACACCCATCATTTGATGTCCACGAGGCCATCATTGACATTCGTAAGGCCATGAAAATTAAACCCTGGTGATACATTGATAGAGATTAATTTTGACATTATTATGAACATTATTGACATCCATGAGGTTATCATTGATGTCTATGAGACTTTCAAAATTCAAGCTCATAAACCAATATCACTTAGATAATTAAACATGTTGTTTACCTTAATCATGCTTGAAAGTTTTGTGCTTCAATGTTAAGATTAGTCTTAGATTAATTAAACACTATGTTTTAACATAAAATTTAAATTTTCATGGGGAATAATTATAAATACCATAGACTTAGCTTGAATATTATCATAATGTTGAATCATGTTTTTTAACATTAGAGCGGACCTTAGTTCAAAACCTTATACTTAGTGTATATATATATCCCCACGGTCTTATGGAATATTTTATGGGTTTATTAGTGAGGCTTGATAAAATGTGAGGTATTATTATATGAAACCTCTCTTAAAAATTTATCCTAAGGTTTTCCTCATATTTATTATTTCAATAAAAAACTTAGGCCAAAAAACCTTAAGTTAGGTCCTCTTTATTATATCAGGTCCCCTTTTGCTATGATCTAAACTTAGCCTAAATAATTTAAGCCTAAAGATTATTTAATGTTTATTAACATGATATAAAAACTTAGGTGAAAGTATTTAACCTATGTTCGTTACATGGCCCCATGCTAACTTAAAGTTTGTGCACCTATTTAGGATCAATGGCTCACATCTAATCAGGGTAACATGATCAAATAAAGTGAGATCACCATGGACTATTCAACAAAACCTTCAAGAAAGAATGGAACCACCATGTGGTATAAATTCATTCAATACAATATTGGTAAAGATGTAGAGCTCATAAAGCCCATGAGATTTCCATGTGGAGAAATTATGGGGCCCGATATAAAGGATAACCAATGGCATGTAACTCATAGGATTAAGATTAATGACTCACATCGATTTGTATAAGATGATTAGATAGAATGAGATCAAAGACAAATTTTAAAGGGTAACAATTAATTTTTAAAGCATGTATGAGAAAAATGCAACAAAAATTCCACTGAGCTACCACATAGATTCCACCTAAGTAGAAAAGGACAAAACCAAAGATTTTATGGGATCAAAAAAAGAAAATGCATAAATGAAAAGGTAATAATCAAGTCCAAGGCATGAAATCACTTGAGTGTAGACAACCATCACAATTAAATCTCAAAAATATCTATAAAAATCCCTAGTGCCTATAGAATCCCTAATTTGATCCTAATTTGCTCACAATTAACTAGAGAGAGCTCAATTGTCACCCAAACAAGTACAAATTGATTTAAAAGTAATTTGTAGACCACTAGTGAGCAATTTATAAATATCACAACCATGGTATCATGAAAACAACAAAATAGGGAGGACACAAAGCTATATTTGATGTCAGACATAGAAGGAAAGGTCTTCAAAGACATTAAATTTGATGTGGTAGCATTGAACACCAAGGATAATAACTTGTCCATGTTTTTTTGGGACATTTAGGAGCTGAAATAAATCACCAAATAAGATGAAAATAATGCCATAATCTACTAAAGATACTATGACATGGTCACCATCTAGATGACTAGTCTTCACCATGTAGTGGTAAAGCCAAAGGTACTTCATTATATCGATATTATTGCTCCTATCTTTAAGGATTGCATAATTGAACAAGATATGATAGTGAATAAACTTAGTCTTAAAAAGGTTGTTTATATCTCCCTTATCACCTTTGAAAGTTACTACAAACTTCCCATACCTTAGGTAGATTTGCCCTCAATAAAATAATGGTCCAATAAAAATTATTTGAAAACCACCCTTGTGCCATGGTTGTATTCAGGAACCCATGTAGTTTTTAACCCCACTGGAAGGATCCCAATCACCCAATTTATGGTAAGAATTAGAATGATTATGACTTTGCTCAATATATTTTTTGGGGGCCCCTCTACCACTTATGTCAACAAAATTTGTGTCCCTTATATATATATTTCATGGTTGAAAAGGGATTTACTCTCCCATTTAGTGGAATGATCAATATTTTATTGAAGAAATAATTCTATGTCATAAAGAAGAAGACTATAAATCACTTATTTATGATGTTTTATATTTTGGATGACCTATTTTCCAATACCAAAATCCCTAACATCAAAAATTGGTCATCTTATGCAAGGTAAATAGTCTCCCATTACTATTCCAACTACATATATTTAAGTATAGGGACGACATACAGTTCATTTGTGATTGTGTATACCTAGATTTAGTAGAATATATTATAGGGATACATATGATGAGGGTATGTCCCTTAATCAATAAGTATGTGGAACTTATTGGGGAAATTTGGTTATATCATGACTACACTATAATTAGGATAGAGGGAACCTTATGTCAACCACTTAAACTACCAATTTATATACCCACCAAGCTGGATGAATAGCGGATAACATGACAATTATTCCATGGTATTTATGGTGTATTCAAAGGAAAAAGGTAGGGTTTACTCCATCTTTTCCCTTTGAATATTAGAACTATGTTGTAAAATTGGAACAATGTAGACACTATTTCTATGCACAATGACTCATTTAATTTATAGCTTGATGATTTGAGACATTGGGATCCTAAGGATAATGTTGTGAAATATTTGAAATATAAATATATTAACATGAAATATGAAAATCAACTTAGTGTCCTTGATTCAATGTACATCTAAGCATATTCATTTTCAAGAGTATTACCTAGATTGAAGAAGCACAATATCAAACTCAAGGCTAGATTGATGAGAGATGAGAGGCAAGATAGTGAAATATGGTAGATGGGGCCTCTATAGTACCATTTTTTACTAGGACCATCTTCTAGGCCTCTTCCAGAATAGTAAGAGGTGAAATTTACACAAGGTTCAGGAAAAGAGAGACTTGAAGAAAGACCTAGTGAAGGGGAATCATCTTCTAACCAACCTGAAAAGCCAAAGTCACCTATTGAGTTCATTGACATGATTACATTAGATCTAGGGGAAACATTGGAATATGCCTTAGAGGCACTAGTTAGTGCTTACAGATTAGATGAGGAGGAGGTGTAGGAAGAGGAGCCTCAAACTCAATATAAAAGATAAAAGGAAAAGGGGAAAGGGATAGCTTTGGACTTAGTCCCAATGGCTCCCCCACAAAAGAGGAAGGTTGAGATAGCCTTAGTTCTTAAAGGAACCAAGAGGCCCAAATTAACCCTCACTCACCTTTTGAGTGAGGTTAATTTATTCAGTGATGAGAACCCTATTCATGGACCAACCATTCCAGAGTGGTTCATATATGGAAAGATGCAAAATACCCCAACTCTGCACCATCAATGGTCAATTACAAAGTTTTTTAACATCCATGTTCATGAGGAGCTCAAACCATGGATTGTGGAGCTACAGAAGGAAGATAAGGAAAGATAAGTGGCTGATCTTAGATCTTCAAGTGGATCACATATTGAGACCCTAGAGCCTCCAAAGATTACACACTCTTTAGTTGGTGCAAAATTTGACCCAACCATAACTAGCTTATAGAGAGTTTCTAAAAAAGAGACATAATTGTAGGGAATAATTCACTTTTCATAAAGTGGAACCATCTATTATATTGACTCAAGTGGAGTGTTAGAAACTAGGTGAACACCTTATTTTTGAAGAGGATATACTTGAGGTTGCCCAAGCTCAAAGTGCCTAGATACAAACTGGCGTCAAAGGCATGAAACAACAAATAAAGAACTTGCATAGGTAGAAGGAGAATATGGAGAAACAAGCTATTATGTCTATTCCTAATGTAATGATTGAAATGTTTGAGAGATAATTTCATGACATGTTTGACTCTCTAAAGTCAATAAAGGAAAGATAAAGTGAAATAAACTAATAAGATGTAGTATTTAAGGGCTTAATCACCTAATAATAGAGTTCCAAGGATAAGATAAAGGATTTAATTAGCATCTTGATAGGGGATAAAATCTCTAGTTTCAAGACCATCAATATTGCTCACCTCAACACCATCTTGAGGTTGAATATGGATAAAATCAATAGTTTGAGTACATGGTCCAAGTTCTTAAAGAGACTCATCGAGGATGATAAAGAGATATTGGATAAAATTTAATAACTCTTGGGGACCATGATTATAAATAATACAACACTTAGCTCCTTAGGCATCATTTTAGATGAAGAATTCAAGCATAGGACCACTTTGGTCATGTACGAGGTAAAGAGCAAAATCCAAGGTAGGCCTAGGGATGACAACAACAAGGTCATGGATATGATCCAAACTACAAAATAAAAGATAGCCAAGGTGAGAAGCATTAAGGAGGATTTAGAGAGAAATGATAGGGACCTAGAAGATTTTTTAGATCAAGAGGATGAACTCTTCCTAGTACCTATAGCCAATTTGAGACTTATTGATGAGCAACATAAAAAAGAAATGAGGTTAATTTAGTAGGATCAAGGGACTTCATCAGTAAAGGGTCCACCAGTCAGTTAGGAATATTACCTTTTGTGGAACCATTATAAATTTTGAAAATGGAATATGTTTTTATAAAGGCATGTGTGACTTGTTAGCACATTTTCCTAAAGGTCAATCTATTTTAGAAAGTCTAGTGTGTTTAGAATTTTTTTAAAAAAAGACAACTATCCTTTACATTTTATACACTTGTAATTTGATGCAACTAACCAACATGCTAATTTGAAGTATATAAAAGTAGAATTATCATTTGTAAATAAGGAAGGTGTTTTTGATCCATAAAAATAGTGTAAAGTTTGAAACAATTAATACAAGTAGAGAATTATGAGAAGATTGTCTCATCTTGTTTGTGTCAATTATTTTTTAGTTTCTCTCTCAATTATCTATTCTAGATCTCAAATTTGAATGGTGTTTAAGAATTATAGATGTGCATATTTAATAAAAGGTTACTAATTTATGAAAATTCTAGATTAGTTGAATGTTCTTGGGTTTACTTCATTTTATTTGCTTTACATAAGGATGTGCATATGCTATTTGACTGCAATAGTATATATTTAAAGTAAACCTAGTTCTTACTTGTATTTCTTCATACTATCCTTAGATACTTACCTAGTGTGTGGTAAGATTTGGGTGTAATATATTTCATGTTATACATTGGTTAAATGTATGTTTAGTTGGAATTTAAATCTTGTCATGATGTTTGAGGTAGAGATCAACAACATATTTTCTTTTTACCCTACACTTCCCTTTTTCTCCTTTTTTACCCAGATCATTATATCTTAATATCATTGTAAATATTCATTTTAGAAGAGTCTTAGATTAATATTTGATCACAATTCATTAAAATTATTATAGATTACTGCATCTTTTGCAATGATTATTGAGAAGACCAAGGTGGTTCCCAACCACCAAGTTTTATAAATATTATGGAATAGTTTTCTTACTTTGCTGCTATTTCATCATAGGTAACCAAATTACCATAACCTAATAATCATGCTCTAAATTATTTGAGTTATAAAATGAGAAGTGTTCTTTAAATAGTAAGATCACTTGTGATACACTTAGAGGCATCAACATACGAAGCTCTATTGGCATTAGAAGGAGTGCCTCAACAAATCCTTGTGAATTTGTAGGATGTTTTCTAGTTTTGGTGTATTTTGATCAAAGATCATTCTATTCTTTACATAATTTCACTTATTTTGGCATGATTTTGTAAATTTTGGTGATCTTCATGGTTTTAGACCCATATTTGTGCTTACTTTAGACAAAGATCAATGGTATTTGAAAGTATACACTTGATTATGGTAAATATGGCTTTAAATTTGTCAATTCAATAGGTTTGAGGTTAGTAGTAGCTATTTTGGTTAAAGATTCATATATCCTTTATGAATTTTAGCTCATTTAAACTTAGAGTTGTAAATATCATTCACATTTATGTATTTGGACATATCTTTGAGATAGTTTAGTTGAAGATCTTAGTCCTTTATTGCTAATTACATGAATGTTTGAAAAATTCATTTAATGTGAAATTTTAATTTATGTTCTTTATAAATATTTATTTGACACATCATATTTCAAATATAATTCAAAGTTATCAAGATGGAATTGTCGAGAATTAGAACAAGGTCACATTTAGAAATACAGGAACCTCTACTTGAATTAGAAATCCATAAGAGAGCTAGGAAAGACAAAGGTAAGCATAGAAATTCAAAGTCTTTGCCAACTTCACCACTCAAAGGTACTCTTGCATTCAATCTTCATCAAGGTATGGCTTGGATAGAGGATTCCTCCATCAATTTACCACATTTAGTACATGATCTCTCCTATAATCTTGAGAAATATTTGCTAATGTTTAGTCCAAATGGTGTCATAACTATAGAGTAACACATTAAATCATTATAATTTTAATTAATATTGTCAAATTTCACCCATGAATATGTAACATGTAGGCTATTTCCTTTTATATTTAGGGATTTTTCATATGAATGGCTTCTAAATTTTCTTGATAATTACATTACCAGTTGGGATCATTTTAACAACATTTTCATTGACCAATTTGGCAAGATCATTAGTCCTTGTGTCTTGTACCAATAATTAACCACCATTAAAAGAGATGCTAGTGAGTCTATAAGAGAATTTAATGTTAGGTTTCAAAAGATGCATAGATGGACCATAGATCCCTACAAACCTGATGATGTTTTGGCTTTATAAATGTATAAGGATATAATAGATCCTATGAATTATGTATTCCTGAAGAGATCTCTTCCAGTCATAACCACCTTAGCCCAAGTCTACTTTGAATTAGTGATCATTAATGATCAAATTCAAGTTTAAGGACAAATGGCTTACTCTATCCCAAATGTCAATCCACATATGCCTACCTTAAATATCTTTCATAACAATAATTAGAATGTACCTGCTTTAAATTAGATCCCATATTTGAACTAATTACCCTTGAACCTTACTGCTCCTAACCAGAACATAGGATTCTTGAACCATCCTATAACTGGGTTTAATTCAAATGATCAAAAGGATTTGGTACCAACTAATGATACTAATAATAATTAAGTTCATAATTTAGAAACTCCCAAGATTGAGAATGACTCTATATTAAAGATGGTCTAAAATATTATCACTAATTTCTTTTAGTTACAAAAGCAAGTTAGCCATACAAAAGAAAGTTCAAGTATGAACTTCTCATTTTAAATATTCAATATACCCAATAATACATTATAGAATGATAGTTTCCATAATAATAAGAATAATGAATCATCTAATAATAAGAAGTCCATGGACATTAATGTCATTGGTGTTGTATTAACTGATTACTATAGAGTTCATTGTACTACTAAGCATGGTGAAATGGATTACATTAAATTCTAAAAAGCCTTTGCGGCCTTTTAGGAAGAATTTCACACCTTTAAAGTAGTTCCTAACAAAGATAATGGTGTAGGTACATCATGATCTAAACCTTCTGACCAAGCCTTGATGGTGGAGATGTTTGACTTCCCCTTCTAAGAAGATAATGAGCTTTATGATGTTTTTGAATAAATACATGAATTCTAATAATTCTTGAAGAAGACCTATCCATTAAGGAATAGAGAGTAGAAGCAGCCTTTAACTACCTCAACACCTCCAAACAACTTTAACACTCCTCTAAGTACTGCTTTAGATAATAATCTAGAACCTCCAAAGGGAAGTACTTCTAAACAAAGTACTAATGCATTTATTTATTTAAATAAAATTGGGTATAATATTTTGGAGGACATAAAGAAAATAAAGGATAACATAATGTTGCATGAATTGATAGAGATCACTGAGTAAAGGGACCTTTTTCTAAAATCCTTGTCCAAGAATTCTAGCAAGCCATCCAAAATTGATAATGTCAATGTTTCTATTTACAAGGCTAAGATAGAGTCCCCTCATTTTTTGCTTACTGTCAAAATGTTTGGTAATAATTTACATAAATATTTGTTAGATTTTATGGCATCTACTAACATTATACCAGTAGGTATTTTTAAACAACTTGGCTTGACTCCTATCAATCTGATAGAGTGGTCACTCAATTAGATAAGTCTAGAGTCAATGTAGTTGGGGAATTATTAAATGTTCATATGTAACTTACCTTTAAGACTAGAATATAATTATTTATTGACATCTAGGTGGTGGACATTCCTGATGCATATGGTTTTATATTAAGCAAGGAGTAGATAAAGGCACTGAATAGATACATGTCCACTAACCACTCACATTTGTGGCTACCATGGAAAGGGGTACCAAATCAAATCAGAGTGGAAAGAGAACCAAGGATGAAACATATGATCATAGAATGCAATGTTGTGAATGAAAAGGTAAATGTAGTTGACTCTAATTTGGAAATTTTTTCTCTTGAAATTGCTAAGGTTAGTAATTCTAAACCTTCTCATATTATCCTTGGATTATGGAAACTGCATTTTGATGGGGCTAGATGTAAGTTTGGGTTTAGAGTAAGAGTTGTCCCAACCAATAGTATTGGTAAGGAATATCATGCTTCCTATAGAATCTAATTTACATGCACTTATAATCTTATGTAATAAAAAGTATTGATCTTAGGTTTATAGTTTGCCATTAAGTACAAATTTAATTAAATGCTAGTTCATGATGACTCAAAATTAGTAGTCAATCAAATAAGAAGTAGATACCAGTGAAAATTATCATACCTCAAAAGATATAATCTCAAAGTATGGGATTTGATAAAATAATTTGATGATTTTAACATTATTTCCATCCTTAGGGAAGAAAATAAGGATGTTGATAAACTTGCCTTAGTTGTAGCCAATCTTGTGCCAAACCCTGACTCCTAGAACTTTCGCATTGAACTAGTTCCTTTCCCTTTTATCCTAGATAATGTAAACCATATATAGGTTTTTAGTGATGACCAGTAGATCCTATAGACCAATTTAGGAGTATTTGATGCACATGTCATATATGAGGCCAATGAGAATACTCTTGAAGAAGATGGCAAATTTGATGGTAAAGTCATTCAGTTGAATGACAACAAAATTAAAAAGGCATGATTGCCTTAGAAATATTATTTGACCAAGATAAACTAGCTGAGAACACTAGGATTCTAAGTAAGTGGTAAGGATTACAAGGTAGTTGATCTTGGACCTTAAGATCAACCTCAACTAGTTAACATTGGAACATGTATAAACATTGAAGATAAAAAAGCCAAAGACTTGCTAACAAACTATAAGGACATAATAGCATGGTGTTATGATGACTTGAATATTTTTGATCCAAAAGTCATCACCATACCATACCCTTGAATAAATATTGCAAACCTTTTAGGCAAAAGTAGAGGCCTATAAATCTTATTTTAGAACCTATGATTTTCAAAGAGGTTAAAAAGTTGTTATATGCAAAGATTGTATTCCACATTAAAAATTCTACTTGAGTTGAAAATTTAGTTCTAGTTAAGAAAAAAAATGGTTAAATTAGGGTTTGCATTGATTTTAGCAACCTTAATAAGTCATCTAAAAAAGTAACTATCCTTTGCCTTCTATAGACCAAGTTGTACAAAGTGTTTTTAGTTCTTCTATGATATCCTTTCTTGATGGATTTTTAGGGTACAAATAAGTATTTGTGAATCAAAAATACATGATGAAAGACTACTTTCACTACCAAGTGGATCACATTTTCATATAGGAAGATGACATTCAGACTGATCAATGTAAAAACAACATTCCAAAGGGCCATGGATCATGCTTTCCAAGGTTTTGTAGGTAAATGCATCATCATATACATGGATGATCTAAATATTTTTTGTAAGAATAGGGAGGACCAAATTATTCATTTATAGTAGATATTTGAAAGGTGTAGAAGGTATGGGATTTCCCTGAACCCAAAGAAGAATTTTTTTGTGTTACTGATGGAAAGTTACTAGTTCATGTTATCACAGAGGAAGGAATCTATATAGATCTAGATATAGTAGATTCTATATAAAAAATAGAGCCTCATAATAGTAGGAAAGAACCAAAATCATTCTTTGGAAAAATTAACTTTGTAAGGAATTTTATTTCTAGTTTTGTATAAATTATCAAGCCATTGAATGAAATGCTAAAGAAAGATTCCAAAATCACTTAGAATGAAGAAACTAGGAAGGCATTTCATGACATCAAGGATGCAATTGTCAAGATCCAATCTTGAAAAATGTATATTTCTCCAAGGATTTTTATCTTTTCTCCTTGCTTCCAACCATATTATTGTTGTAGTCTTAACTTAGAAAATTGATAGATGTGACCATCCAATTGATTTCATGGGTACTAAATTTAAAAATGGAGTTAAATTATTATTTGATTGATAAATAAGAATGTGCATTTGTAAAGGTAATGAACAAATTTAGGTATTAAATTCTTAGGAATAAAGTGCATGCCATCCTACTTAACCCTACTGTAAAGCTCATGATAATTCAAAATGAGCTAGGAGAAAGGAGAGGTAAGTGGATGTCTATTATCTAGGAATATGACATAGAGATGAAGACTACAAAATTGGTAAGGTGCTAAGGTTTGATTCAAATGATTACCAATGCCAGCCCTAGGTTAAGTATCATGCTAGTTGATCAACAAAACTTTTAGATTAATGACTGGTATGATCCTATCATTCACTTACTAATTAATGGTACTTGTCCTACAGGACTAACTAAGGAGTAGAAGAGAGGTCTAAGACTCAAATTAGCCCATTAATTAATAAAAAAAAGAGTGCTATATAGGAATAAATTTGAAGGTGTCTACCTAAGATGCATTTCAAAAGAAGTTGTTAAAATAATGAGCACCTTTAATGAGAAGTTGGGAAGTGGGCATCCATCTAGAAGAACCAAAACCCATAAAATTTTGAGACATAGATATTATTGGCCCACTATCTTCAAATATGCTTATAAGCATGTGAGGGAATGCCATGCATGCCAAATATTTAGCATAAAGGAGCCAAAAGTAGTAATGTCATTGTAACTAGTAATGGTTGATAAACCCTTGTCATAATGGGAGTTAGACTTTGTAGGGGTAATCAACCCAAACTCATCATAAGGTCACAAGTCCATTCTAACTACCACTTATTATTTCATGACGTGGACTAAAGTAGTAACCACAAAGTAGTGTAAAACTAAAGAAGTGATCAAATTTTTAGAGGAAAACATATGCACCAAGTTTGGGAATCTCATCTCTCTAGTATGTGACAATGGATTTTAATTTATATCTATTGAAATGACAAAATGAGCATATGATAATAGTATCATTCTCAAGTTTTAATCTAACCATTACCCTGAAGGTAATGGAGTGTTTGAATCTACCAATAATAACTTGATGAAATAAATAAAGAAGTATACAACAGATAAAATAAGAATCAATTAGGCCCTAAAGGTATCACCATTCTTGTTGGAAAATATGGAAGAAGATTAAAAACTTGAAAATTCAAGACTAATGGACATTATTCAAATGAAATATGCACAAGAAGAAGATTTTGATAATTTTAATAGACACAAGTCCATGGTGAAGAGGTGGATTGATAAGAAATCAAAGATAAAGGTGTTTATATAAGGAGTCTTAGTTCTTCTTTGGGACATAGCATCTAAACCTAAGGGAAAACATGGAAAGTTCACACCTCTATGGATAGTCCCCTACGATATTTCTAAGACACTTGGGAACAACACCTTTAATATGAAAGACATACAAGGAGAGAAATTCACATTTCCCACCAATGGGCAGTAGCTCAAGCATTAATTTTTTGCTACTCCTTCTGGGGTCTTCATGGAGTAAATCTCTAAGACTAGTCAGAGTAAGTGTAGGTAGGTTATTTTAGTTTCCTTCTGCTCTTTTGTTTTTTATCCCTTATTTATACACATGTTTATGCATATTTATTTACTTGTTCTCCAATTTTTGTTTATTTTTTTCTATTTATTTGTTTGTTTTCTTTGTTTTGTCCCTTTCTACTAAATAAGTCCTTTTGCAGTAGCCCTCAGCTTAGAGTTTATTCAAATGGCTTAGAATCTCCACAAGTTTAGAAATGCAAATATGTATCTTGAGAAAATTTGACCATGTTGGGTGACTATTTTGTCACCAGCTGACTGACAACAAAATAGGTGCATCAACCACATCATAAGGAGATTTATGCAGCAAAATGGGTGTGGTGACCACATCCAGAATGAGATAAATATCTCCTCTCAGCAAGGGGAGGTTCCCTATAAACTATTATATACTATAGTATATATATAAGCTAAAAATACACACAGGGTGAAATCATACCATCCATCTCTCTTTTTTTAGAGATGATGTTCACAGAACAGAGGAGAATTATAGTGTAATTACTAAAACAACACTTCTCTTCTTTCAAAAGTGATATTCAATAAACAATAGGATTCTTCCTAGGTAGTAATAGAAACCACAAGAAACCCACAAAAGCACAAAGTCTTTCATTATTTTTCCCACTGATTAGGACAAAGAAACACAATAGGATTAAGTGCAGCTCAAAGTCTACACCTAAAACTACAATAGAGTAAAGGATTATGAAGGATAAAGAGAGCTTAAAGTCTCTCTAGTATCCTTTACACAAAACACAGACTGAAGACACTTATGGTAGCACAAGTCTCCCACAGTCAGCTTTAGGACATCTTCCAGCTTATTTCCACTTGTTTTGCTTTTTTAATTAAATGGACAAGACTATATTTAGGAAAAAGACATAAGAATGATTTCTTAGATAACATAAGCTATTTCAACACAAATTCTAAAAGGTCACTTGCTTTCTCATTCACTTAACAAAATATGATTAAGAGTCTAAGCTCAAAGTCTCAAGAATGCCTTTCAATTCAGGCAGAGCTTCACTTCTGATAATAGAGAGATATTCCTTATAAAAAATGAGAGATTACAATATATAACATTACAAGAAAGACTTGGGCACCTTTTTTCATGAAATCAGCCCATGCTGAATTGAATACCTTAAATATCTGTCAAAGAGCCATGCTAAAATAGGGCATCAACCTTGACTTTGGTGTTCTCAATTATCTAAAATGTCCTTTCCTAAGCATGGGTTGTCTTGTGTTCTTAATGATGCTTACACAACTATCTATTCACCTTTACTTAATGTAGAAAAATAGGTCACACCTTTGAATGTTTGTGTTCCCTGATGTCCACCTAGTGGACTATTCTACCTATTGGAATAAACTCTCCTACAAATATTTTTGGATTGCCTATAGTTGTTCTCTCTTTCCTTGCCATGTTTTGTCTCTTCCTAAGCAATATGAGCTCTCAAGGATACCTTCTCACTTTTTGTTGGTCTTTCGGCTCCTTTTTGGGCTGGTCACTGAGCTTGTTCTCAAGTCTTTTGAAAATCAATGACTATTCTATTACCTTGAATTTGACATCTGAGGGGATGTCAATAGTCACCTTGAACCTCTTTGAACCTTAAAATTTGAATTATTTTGGTTTAAAGGTTCAATGGTTTAAAGGTTCAATGTTTTGTGAAGGGTCGCATTCTCTTTCTTTTTTCTTCTTCGATTGAACCATTTCTTTGAACCATTTGTTTGAACTTCTTTCTAGAATCTTCTGCTTCCTTCATTCACTCAAAGATTCCTTTCAAAATTTGAACTCTTTGAACCCTTTGAACCTTTGAACCATTTTGGTTCAAGGTTCAACGGTTCATCAGTTCATTCTCTTTCTTTGAATTCTTTTGAAGCTTTGAACTTTCTAGATCCTTTGCTTTTCTAAGTCCATCAAAATCTTTAAACTTGTTGAACCTTTAAACCTTTAAAATATTTTGGTTCAAGTTTCAATGGTTCAATGGTTCAATATTCACTCTTTGACTCCTTTTATTCTCTAAGTCCTTTGAAGTTTGTTGAACTTGTTAAACCTTTGAACCTTTGAAGTTCAAAGTTTAACAATTCAAAGTTCAATCTTAACTCTTTAAAGCCTTCTTTTCTTTAAGTCCACCAAAGTCTTTGCACCTTTAAACTCATTAAACCTTTGAACCTTTTAGAGGCAATGTTCAAGGGTTTAATGGTTTAAAGTGGTTCATTCTAATTATTTGAAGCTCACCATTAAGTTTTTTGATTGAATCTAGGCATTGAACCATCCTCAAACTACTAAAGAAATGACTTAAGTGTTTTGAACTTCCCTTTGAGAAAGATCACCTATTGAACTTGTGACTTCCTTAGCTAAAAAGGCTTGAATATATGAAAAAATTAACTACTTAGAACATTTTTGAGAAAGAAAAGAGAGATTTCTGGTCTGTAGGACCAAAATGGTCAATTCGTTGTCCATAAAATCAAGTGACAGATTTTAGGAACAACAACTGTCTCTAGTTGGGTAACTTCCATCAATTAAAATTTTGAAATAGTCAAAGGGAGTAAAAACTAAAATCTCAGTTCCTTCATCTATGCCATTGGGCTACGGAGTCATGCTTACCCAAAAAGAAGGGCATCAAAAACCAATGACACCAAAAATAAATGAAAAACACAAAACAAAGAAAGACTATACATATATACAAATGGACTTATCTGATACTTCAAAGATTGAAGTGCTTCAGATGATACCCACTATGAGGTAGAGTAAATGATGTTCCATCTTAATATTTTAACAAGAAACTATTTTCACCATTTAAATGATGAATGGCAAATGGGCCTCTCCACAAGGAGTCTAATTTTCTATGCATTCCTTTTGCTTCTCTCCTCTTGTACCACAACAAGACTTGATCTCCAATCTAAAAATCATATATATTTGATTTCTAGTCGAAGAGTCTCTTCACCAGACTTTGATGTGCAACAATTTGGTCCACCACCATAGTTTGTTGCTCATTAATCTCAGTCAAGCACATGATCCTTTTGTTGATGGAACTTTCAAAAGTTGAATCTTCCACTGTCTTTGCTAACTCTAACACTAGTAAATCTAAGGTGATTGGTATCTCTACATTGAGACCATATAGAAGTTGAAATGGGGACATACCAATTTCCCTCTTGGGTGTAATTCTATCTGCCCATAAAGTATCAAGCAATGCGTTATGCTAGGTTCTTTGATTGTCATCTACCAGCTTCTTGATAATGGTCACTAAGTTCTTATTGATTGATTCTGCTTGACCATTTCCTTGTGAATAATAGTCAAATGAGTGGGAGAGAATAATATTATAATAATAACATAATTGGGTAATCTCATGAGAAGAGAAATAGGCTATATTGTCTATTACAATCTTGGTTGGGACCCTAAACATGGAAATGATGTTTTCCTTGAGGAAATTACATACCACCTCTGAAGTGGCATACTTGACTGGAATGGCTTCCACCCACTTGGTAAATTAATTTGTGGTTGTAAGGACATAATCATGTCCAACACTTGAGGATAGATTTACAGTGCCAATGAAATCAATTCCCCATTGTTGAAATGACTCTTCTATCACCACAGGCTTGAGAGGTAACACAACTAACTTAGGTTTGCCAAAAAACTATTGACACAACTCACATCTATGCACCTAAGCGTATGAATCTCAAAATAGAGTAGGCCAATAGTACCTAGCTTACAGAATCTTATGGGCAGTTATAAGTGCAAAAAAATGTCCTCTACAGGCCAAATTGTGTAATGACTCCAAAAGTTTGTTCTACTACACTTTATCCATGTAGCAAAGGAATACCCCATAAAGTTTCCTCTTATATAGACCATTATCCCATAGGACAAAATTGGAATATTTCAAGTTAATAGTCCTCTTTTCTTTATGAGATAGGTGAGCAGGACACTCACCATAGGTAAGGAAATGAGCAATATTCGAATACCACTCATTTGTAGTGGTGACAAAGAGAACTATTGGTGTGTCTTCAAATTCTATTTCTTCATGCCCTATTTATTCTAGTATGTTATCAAAAATTAATCAGCAAAGGCTCCTTCCCCACACAAGCTTCATTGGTTTGATAACAAATCAAACTCCTAGATTTTAGCAATCCAATTGCCCCTTTTAGTTCCAAACTCTTGCTGAGTTAGTATAGAATTGATTGTTATATCAGGGACCAAAGCAATAGTGTGTGAGTTCAAGATGTAAAAATGGAAGTGTTTTACCACCTTTACCATAATATAATCATGCTTCTCCATGTTTGATTACTTCAACTCATGAGCTTTAAAAAGACAACTCATAAAGGAGATGGGAGATTCCACACCTTCATTTTATTGAACCAAAATAGCTAAAAGTGTATGTTCAAAAGCATAACTATACATCATGAAGTCTTTGGTGTAATCAGGACAAACCAAAATTGGGGCATGAGTAATAGCTTCCTTGATATCTCAAAATGCTAGTTTGCCTTCTTCAATCCAGCTAAAAGTGGCTTTGCCTTTCATCATATTGACAATGTGGTGAGTCTTCTCTACAAATTTAGAATGAAACTTCATAGAAAATTCATCTTTATAAAGAAAGAGTGAACTGTAGTCTTACTGGAAGGAAGAACAAGCTCTTGAATTGATTTGACCCTTTTTGGGTTGATCTTTATGCCTTCTTAGGACACAATATGACTGAGAAGTTTACCTTCTGTAACCCCAAAAATTGACTTCCTGGGATTAAGAGAAATACCATTCTACCTACATTGCTCTAGCACTTGTTGTAGATGATGTACATTATCAAGAAGATGCTTAGAAAAGACTGTCAAGTCATCAAGGTATACCATAATAAACTTACCCATTTCATTTCTGAAAGAAAGATCCATTGCTCTTTGGAAAGTGGTGCCAACATTGATCAAGACAAAAGGCATTCTATGATATGTAAAGGTGACCCAAGGTATTGTGAAAGCAGTCTTATATTGGTCTACTTCACCAACTTCCACTTGATTATATCTCAAAAAAAATCTAGCATTGATAACATCTCAGCGCTAGTCACTATTTGCAATAGCTGATCCATGATGGGCAGGGGATAGTTGTCCTTTAAGGATGACTAATTTAGATTTTTGAAATCAACACACAGGTGAGTTTATCCATTCTTCTTTCTTATAGGGACTATATTTTCAATCCAAGTGGAATGATGGATTGGGAAAATAATCTTTGCATTCAACATTTTCTATATCTTAGACAAAATTATGCCTAATATCCTGGGTTTATACTAGTTTTGCTTCTACTTGTGAGGCAATGACCCAATCTTGAGAGGAATTTCATGCTAGATTTGTTCAGGTCTAAGATATTTTAGATCATCATATGAGTATGCCAAAATATCAATGTAATGGTGAATCAGAGTGATAAATTTGAGTTTCTCATCAGGGGTACAAAAATTTCCAATGTTGACCATTTTTTGATTGTCTTCTGTACTCAAATTGATTTGATCAAATCCTTGGAGGATTAAGAATCTATTTGTTGTTCTTTGATAAAACTATCATGATTGTCAAATAGTTTCTCAAAATAAACTAATCCTTTGGGAATTTTATTCGCTTTGAGCTGAAGGAACTCTTCATCAACTTTTGAATTCGTTTTAGGAGTTGATTCTTATGATGGAGATTCACTACCTTCAAATTGAAGCTTTTCAAAGCTATCTATTTGTTCCATAAAAGTAATGATTTAGTTATCACCATTAAATACCTACCAATGGTTAGCATTACCAAGTAAACTTGGTCGAAAGACCAACTCGATAGTGTACCTATCTTCTTTGAAATCTTGATGAGGGACCAAGAGAGTTGTAGAGATGACCAATGCATCTACATGACTATTGAATTTTCTAAGCACGATAGAAATACTAAAAAGTATCAAAGATTTTAATGCAGTCCCACACCAAATTATGATAATGTCACAATCTCTCATTCTTAGTTTGATATAGGTTCCTCACCTGATAAACCACCAGCTCAACATCTCCTTTGGCATGAAGGAGCTTAACACCTTTATCCTGAACAGATTTTAATCCGAGCAGTAGTGATTCATACTCAACAGTGTTTTTGGTGTTGCTAAACTACAACTTATATGTGTATGGAAAAATATCTCCTTGAGGAGATATCAAAACAACTGTATCTCTAGAACTGGTAGAAGAATTTCTGCCATCATATTCTAGAATCCAAACATCATTAGAATCTGATCTTTTTTTAGATTTTTCTTCATCAAGAAGAGAAGATATTTTTTCAT
Organism: Torreya grandis; assembly: GCA_037957365.1. Lineage (NCBI taxonomy): Eukaryota > Viridiplantae > Streptophyta > Pinopsida > Cupressales > Taxaceae > Torreya > Torreya grandis. The sequence continues at coordinate 544,491 of JARHVA010002396.1, read as the reverse complement.
GTGTACTATGCCCTACTAATTCTTGTGATGTCTTATCTATTTTTTTGGATTTTCACCTATGGAACTTTCATCTTCTAAAATAGAAACATTTTCAGTAGTCAAAAAGTAATTACCCAAGCCTAAAGACTCAAATAAAATTTAAGCTTTAGGGGCTGATGTTTGAGTGACAATGTACTTTGATTCCTTCTCAAGAAGTAGCCTTTACATGATGACCTTAACAAGGATCCTCACCTTAGATAAGTCCATGCTTAATTCTCCACCAATGTCCTTACAAAAATTTCTCCCAAGAAGAATGCCATAGGAGGTTGGGACATTAGCCACTAGGTCTATCATTTTGATTCTCTTATCTGGGAAGGCCACAAATGCAAATCGAGCATCTTTGATTTATCCCAGCAAAGGCACTTTTTTGTTTTCCATGGAGAAACATCTCCCAAAGGTCTTAGTCAATATGAGACCAAGAGAGTCTACCACCTTGACAGGCATGATGTTATCAGATGCGCTAGAATCAATTATGCAATTGTTCAGCTGATGACCATTTATCAGCAAGGAGACATAAAATTATTCTATCTTTCTAGGGGTAGCTGGAGGAGTAATCACAATATTATTTTAGGTAGGTGTGTTTTTTAGGGGGATGGGAGTTACTTTCAAAATATCTTATCCTGCAAGGATAGTTTTATTTTTGATGCATTCAATGAGTCTATCCAATTACTTAGGGTTGGATTGGAAGAATTCAAACTCAGACATTTGAATTTTGGTCTTCTTAACATGGTAAATTATATAAAATGACTAAAATGAATTAGAGATAGAGGGAAGTAGTCCATTAATCTAGTTTTTTCTAGGTGTGGGATTGGTCTACAAATTTAAAGCAGAAGGTGAAGAAATATTTGAGGTACTTACTTTTTTAGTGATCACCAGGTCCTTTGATTGGAAAGGTAGCAAAGTTCCTCATTTAGCAATTGAAATTACTGGTCAAGATTCTTCCCCTATTTTTATTTTATCCACTTATTGAGTTGACTGGTTTTGAGACCTGGTAAATACAACATATGATCCATCAAATGCTTCACCTTTACTTCTAGGTTCATCCTGGTAATTTAAGAAACCAATGTTGGAGTTGCTAGCTGATTCTTCTTGGTTCTCTAAAAAGAGATCAATGTCATCTTCTTTGTCTAACTCAATTTGGAAAGAGAAATCATGTTCAGCTTCATGATAACCAACTATTGAGTTAGTTGGTGCTACTTCAATGGCAAGCTTCCCTAGTGGGGGAGGAAGGTGATTTGATTGCCCTTGATTTCTGGTAGCATTACCCTAATATGATTGGTTGGGAAATGTCCTCCTTAGTATATCTTAATAAGGAGGATTAGACATCCCTTGTGCCATTTATTTTTTTAGAGCTATCAATTCATTTGCTAGCTTTTATACCATAGGATCAGTGGTGCCTATAGAAGAAGATGAAGAAGATTTATTTCTATTAGGATCTCTTCTTATCTTTCTTCCCAAGATAAGGTCATCTTCAACCTTAGTCACCAAAATTTGAGCTGCAACAAGGTCTATGTAGCCAACCTACCTCAATAAGAAACTCACTTCAGGAAGCTAAGAATTGATGAAGAAGCATTTGAGATTCTCAAGTGTCGGCTGAGTAATTGTGGGATTCTTATTCCTCAACTTGTCAAATTTGGCAATGAAGTCTCTCATGGGTTCATGAGGCTCCTTATTCATTTGTGTAAGTTGAGCTAATAGGGCATGCACATCTTCTATAGGTTTGAACCTAGCCTCAAATTTGGCCTTGAGAGTGTTCTAGTTCACTATTTGTGCTTGTAGATGATAAAACTAGTCTACAATAGTGCCTTACAATGTCTCCATGAACAATCTAACTGCAATGTCTTCATATTCAATGCCTATCACACCAAAAGCTATGTAAAAGGCTGCTATATGTTCATTAGGATGAACCTTCCCATCATCATAGAACTTGGAGAAATTTTGTCTTAGACTATGGGGTAGCTCATGTAGAGGTGGGGTCAGATTTAGGGGACCAAAAGTATTACCCTAGGGGCCTTGGACTACCATGATATGGCTATTGAAAGGAGGGATAATAAATCTCTATGAGATATGTATAGACAAAGCTCTACTAGCAGAGGAGATAGAAGCTTTGCCTAGTATTGGGGACCTAACTTTTGTAAGAGGAAAACTCCTAGTTCACTGAAGGTGAGTTTGTGGAGGGAAAAGATCAAAATTACTTAGCTATACCAACTCAAATATAGGGTCAATAATACCTTGAGCTCTCTGGCTTCACGTGTATGATGGATTTGTTAGAGTGTCAAATGAAAATGAAAAAGATTTAGAACTACTTCAACTTGAAGCTTGAGGCTTCAAGATGCTTGTTCTTCCCCAACAGAGTCACTAAAAACTATTGGTGTGAAGCTATCTTGTTCTTTCCTACTTCACATTGTTCCCCAGTGGATTCACCAAAAACTATTGGCATGAAGCTATCTTGTTCTTTCTTACTTTGCATCATTCCCCAGTGGAGTCACCAAAAACTATTGGGTGAATATTTTGTCACCAGCTGATTGATGGCAAAATAGGTGCATCAACCATAGCATAAGGAGATTTATTCGACAAAATGGGTGTGGTGACCACACCCAGAATGAGATAAATCTCTCCTCTCAACAAGGGGAGGTTCTTTATAAACTATTATATATATATATATATATATATATATATATATATATATATATATATATATATATATATATATATATATATATATATATATATATATATATATATATATATATAAGCTAAAAATACATATAGGGGTGAAATCATACCATCCATGTCTCTTTTTTAAGAGATGATGTTCATAAAATAGAGGAGAATTTTGGTGTAATTACTGAAAAGGCACTTCTTTTATTTTAGAAGTGATATTCAGCAAATAGCAAGATTCTTCTTGGGTAGTAACAGAAACCACAAGAAACCCATGAAAGTACAAAGTCTTTCATTATTTCTCCCACTGATTAGGACAAAGAAACATATTAGGATTAAGTGCAGCTGAAAGTTTGCACCTAAAACTACAATAGAGTAAAGGATTATGAAGGATAAAGAGAGCTCAAAGTCTCTCTAGTATCCTTTACATAAAACACAAACTAAAGACACTTATGGTAGCACAAAGTCTCCCATAGTTAGCTTCAGGACATCTTCTAGCTTATTTCCACTCATTCTACTTATTTAATTAAATGGACAAGATTGCATTTAGAAAAAAGACATAAGAATGATTTCCTAGATAACACAAGCTATTTCAACACAAAGTCTGAAAGGTCACTTGCTTTCTCATTCACTTAACAAAATATGATTAATAGTCTGAGCTCAAAGTCTCAAGAATGCCTTTCAATTTAGGTAGAGCTTCACTTCTGATAACAGAAAGATCTTCCTTATACAAAATGATAGATTACAATATATATCATTACAAGAAAGACTTGGGCACTTGTTTTCATGAAATCAACCCATGTTGAATTGAATGCCTTAAATATCTATCAAAGAGCCAAGTTAGAATAGGGCATTGGCCTTGACTTTGGCATTCTGAATTATCTCAAATGTCCCTTCCTTAGCATGGGTTGTCTGGTCTTCTTAATGATGCTTACACAACTATCCATTCACCTTTACTTACTACAAAAAAATAGGCCACGCCTTTGAATGTTTGTGTTCCCTGATGTCCACTTGGTGGACTATTCCACCTAATAGAAATAACTCTCCTACAAATATTTCTAGATTTACTATAGTTGTTCTCTCTTTCCTTGCCATGCTTTGTCTCTTCCTAAGCAATTTGAGCTCTCGAGGCTACCTTCTCACTTTCTACTGGTCTTTTGGCTCCTTTCTAGGCTGGTCATTGAGCTTGTTCTCAGGTCTTTTGAAAATCAATGGTTATTCTATTACCCTAAATTTTACATCCATGGGGATGTCACTGGTCACCTTGAACCTTGAAATCTTTTGGTTCAAAGGTTCAATAGTTCAAATGTTTAATGTTTTGTGAAGGGCCACATTAAATTTCTTTTTTCTTCTTCAGTTGAACCATTTCTTTGAATCATTTGTTTGAGCTTATTTATGGAATCTTCCACTTCCTTCATTTGTGTGAAGCTTCCTTTCAAACTTTGAACTCTTTAAACCCTTTGAACCTTTAAACCATTTTTGTTTAAGGTTCAACATTCATCGGTTCATTCTTTCTTTGAATTCTTTTAAAGCTTCAAACTTTCTAGATCCTTTGCTTTTCTAAGTCTGTCAAACTCTTTGAACTTGTTAAACCTTTGAACCTTTGAAACCTTTTGGTTCAAGGTTTAATGGTTTAACAATTCAGTCTTTACTCTTCGACTCTATTTATTCTCTAAGTCCTTTGAAGTTTGTGGAACTCGTTGAACCTTTGAAGTTCAAGGTTTAACAGTTCAAAGTTCAATCTTAACTCTTTAAAGCCTTCTTTTCTTTAAGTCCACCAAAGTCTTTGAACCTTTAAACTCATTTAACCTTTGGACCTTTTGGAGGTGGGGTTCAAGGGTTCAATGGTTCAAAGTGGTTCATTCTAATTGTTTGAAGCCTATTGTTAAGTCTTTTGATTGAACTTGGGCATTGAACCATCCTCAAAACACTAAAAAAATACCTCAATTATTTTGAACTTCCCTTTGAGAAAGCTCGCATGTTGAACCTACGACTTCCTTAGCTAAAAAGGCTTGAATATAGGAAAAAATTAACTACTCAGAACATTTTTGAGAAAGAAAAGAGAGAGTTCTAGTCTGCAAGACCAAAATGGCCAGTATGTTGTCCATAAAATCAAGTGACAGCTTTTGGGAACAACAAACCATGGATATAAAAATAATCTTAATGTTATGATTTAGGAAAACTAGTAAAGATTAAGTGGATAGGTTAATTGATTCATATGAACTCAAACATTGTTTTTATCTAAACTTGGTTTTAAGAAGAATTGCACATATGGGATGCAAGAAATTATTGGAACATAGTCATGCTTGAAATTAATAAACATCTTTTCCTAGGACAAAGGTTGAAATCATAGGTGATTATCTGAGGATAAAACATTTGACCAAATCCCTAAACCTGGCTAACTTGGTTCCCAACCTTTGTTAGAAAGCCTAAATGGTTTAAAAAAATACAAAAATAGGAGCTTATTGTAAAATCAAAAGCTTTCTAAGCAAAGGTGATTATGGTAAGCTCCACTAGGGCTATGGATGCATAGACATCAATAGAGAAAGGTCATGAGTAAAGCCAAAGGCATCTCTACCAGGGCTATGGATTCTTGGTTGGTAGTAGAGCAATACCCAAGCCTTCCTAAGCTAAATCATGGTTCTTAAATAATATCCAAACATGTTGTGAGTTAGTGTTAATGATTAAAGGCATGAAACCTGAAATTTGTCCCTTGAACCCCATTGTAAATAATAAGTGGAATCAAAGCACACACATAACATGGCTAGGTTTTGATGTTTGATCCTAATCATGTAGGTATAAGGTTTATTTTGACCATAAATTGATCTTTATAATGACACTAATCAAGTAAAATAGGTAACCTAACATATTGATATGTTTCCCCTGAAAGTCACCATTTGTTGAGAGCAACATACCCATATTTCTAAAAAATGGGGACCCTTGTGTTAAAATTATGCAAAATTTGTATTTTGAAGTTGAAATTCACTTGACTATAAAATGATTAACATATTTTGTATATTATTTACATTTGAAGATCATCCACCCCTGGGTCTAGTTGGTCTTCTTTGTTTATGGTTCTACTTTAACTTTGCCTAATGTTGCTAACAAGTGGATCTCTATGTTTCATATCATAGTATTAATAGATTTCTCCTTGATGGGATCATACTTGGGTTTCATAATTTTAATGATTTTATCTCAATTTGACCTTTTACTAGGCTTTGGTCTATTAAAAGTCAAGTTGAATCCATGTTCAAGCTTTCTAAAACCCTCATTTAGAAACCCCATCAAAATATTATTTTAGACCAAATTCAAAAATTGGTGGGAACAATTTACATAGGAACATTTTAAATATGCTATAGACTTAAATCTAATTTTTATACTAAGGCTTGGTCATTTTTTTAAACACGACCAAACCTTAACCTAAAAATTGTAAGCTTGGTCTCCTTCATGTCTTGAGCTCCTTTGTTCTCTTTTATTTTAATGTGGTCTAAAATTAATGTTTAGAAGGTCCTTTTTTAAAGTTCCTAGCTTGGTTTGACTGTATTTTCACAAGCTTAGACTAATGTCTTAGTCATAAGGTCCCATTCACATTTAATAACATGAATGAAACCTTAGTCCTAAGACTTTATCCTAAGTCTTAGCTGCCTTGAACCCTAAATTAAAAATCATGATTTTTTTAGGTTTAACAACCCATGCTTAATCAAAGATCAAAGACCAAAGATCAGATAACATGATATGGACCCAATGAGTCCAAATATTTAACCTATCAGAACAATCACAATTTATAATTTGGATCATGATCAATAGCTCATATTTAAGTAGATGTTAAAGATCAGATGACATGAAATCAAAAGGGACCCCTTTTATTATGACATAGACTTAACTTATGTCTTACCCTAAAGTTTTATTATATTTATCAATACAATGAAACCTTAGGCTAAAGGCTTATGTTAAGTCCTTTTAATTATTTTAAGGGTTCATGTTTTATTATGTTTCAACTTAGCTTATAGAATTTAGTCCTAAGTCCTATTCATATTTATTAATGCAAATAAAACATTAGTCTATAATATTGGTCTAAATTTTATGAGGTCCCAATCTTACTTAATCCATTTATAACTACATGAACCAATCATAACCAACTACTCGTATCATAATCAATGATTCACACTTTCTCAAATAAACGTGATCAAATGATGTGTAATGGGTCAAAATTTCCATAGGGCCTATTGTGTTCTATGGGACTCAAAATTTGATGTTCTCACACCCATTATTTGACATCTATAAGGCCATCATTGATTTCCATGAGGCCATTAAATTTAAGCCCTGATGATACATTTCTAGAGATTAATTTTGATATTCTTGTGAATGTCATTGACATCTATGAGGTTATCATTGATGTTTGTGAGACCATAAAAATTCAAGCTCATAAAAGAATCTCACTTAGATAATTGAAATTGTTTATCTTAAACATTCTTGGAAGTTTTGTGCTTCAATGTTAAGATTGGTCTTAGACTAATTAGAGGCTATGTTTTGATGTAAAATTTAAATGTGCATGGGTAACAATTATAAATACCATAGAGTTAGCTTGAATATTATCATAAGGTTGAATCATGTTTTCAAACATTAGTTCGAACCTTAGTTTAAAACATTATACTTAGTCTCTATATATATACCCCCATGGTCTCGTGGAATATTTTACGGGCTTATTAGAGAGGATTGACAAAATGTGAGGTCTTATTATATGAAACTATCTTAAATAATTTTTCCTAAAGTTTACCTCATATTTATTAATGTGATAAAAACCTTAGGTCAAAATAACCTTAAGTTAGGTCCTCTTTATTATATCAGGTACCCTTTTACTATGATCTAAGCTTAGCCTAAATAATTTAAGCTTAAGGTTTATTAACATGAAATAAATTCTTAGATTAAAGTATTTAACCTAAGTTCTTTACATGGTCTTGCGCTAACTTAAAGTTCATTCAACTTTTCAGGATTGATGGCTTGCATCTAATTAGGGAAACATGATCGAATGAAGTGAGATCACCCTAACCTATTCTGTAGAACCTATAATAAATAATGGAACCACCATGTGGCATAAACACCTTCATTATGGGATTAGTAGAGACACAAATCTTAGAAGGCCCATGGGATTGCCAAGTGGTGCAACCATGGGACCCAGTACAAAGGATAACCAATGGCATGAAACTCATAGGATTGAGATCAATAACTCACATTTATCTATATAAGATGATCTAATGGAGTGAGATCAAAGACAAAATTTAAAAGGAAATGATCAAGTTTTAAAGCATTTATGAGAAAATTCCACAAAAAAGCCATAGAGCTACCACATAGATGCCACCTAAATAGAAAATGACAAAACCAAAGATTTTATGGGCCTAGAAAAAGCAAAGGTATAAATTCAAAATTCCTAATTAAGTATAAGTCATGAAATCACTTGATTGCAAACCACCATTTCCATTAAATCTTGAAAAGACCTATAAAAATCCCTAGTGCTTGTAAAAGCCCTAATTTGATCATAGTCAAACCAAAGAGAGATCAATTATCACCTGAATAAGTAAAAATTGATCCAACAAAATTATTTAAATCACTAATGAGCCATTTATAAATCTCATAACCATGGCAACATGAAAACCAAAAAACAGGGAGGATATAGAGCTGTATTTGACATCAAACATAGAAGGAAGGGTCTTTAAGGACACTGAATTTGATGTGGTAGCATTGAACACTAGGGATAATAAATGGTCCAATATTTTTTGGGCCATTAAGGAGTTAAAATTAATCACCAAATAAGATGAAAATTATGCCATAGTCCACTAGAGATACTATGACATGGTCACCATCTAGATGACTAGTCTTCACCATGCAATGGCAAATCTAGAGGTACTTCACTGTATCGATGTTATTATTCCCATCTTTAAGGATTATAGAATCTACCAAGACATGATAATGCATGAATGTATTTTTTAAAAGGTTTCTTATATCTCCCCTATCACCTTTTAAAGTTACTATAAACTTACCATACCTAGGTAGATTTCTCTTAATAAAAGAATGGTTTTACAAAAATGATTTGAAAACCACCCTTGTCCCATTATTGTATTTAGGAAACCATGTAGTTTTTGACCCCACTAGAAGGATCTCAATCACCCAATTTAGGGCAAGAATTATAATGATTATGACTTTGCTCAATATATTGTTTGGGGTCCCCTCCAACACTTATGTCAACAAAATCTAGGCCCCTTATATATATATTTCATGATTGAAAATGGATTTACTCCCCCACTTGGTGAGATGATAAATATTTTCCTAAAGCAATAATTCTTTGCCATAAATAAGAATACTAGAAACCACTTCTTTATGATGTATTATATTTTGGATTCCCTATTAGCTACTACCAAAATATATAACATCAAAATTGGTCACCTAATGAAAGGAAAACAGTCTCCCATTACTATTCTAAACTGCATATATTCAAGTATAGGGAACACATATAATTCATTTATGATTGTATGTACCTAGCTTTAGTAGGAGCTATTATAAGGATACCTATGATGAGGGTATGTCCCTTAATCAATAAGTACATAGAACTTATTGAGGACATTTGGTTATATCCTGATTACACTGCAATCAAGATAGTGGGAAGCTTATGTCAACCACTTAAGCTACCAGTCTATGTAGCCACCAAGCTAGTTGAATAGGAGATATCATACAAGTATTCCATGATATTTATGGTGTATGCAAAGGGAAAAGGAAGGGGATACTCCATCAATTCACTTTGAATATTAGTAGAATTATGTTAAAGAATTGGGATAATGTAGACACTATTTCTAGGGATAGAGACTCATTCAAATTATAGCTTGATGATTTGAGACATTGAGACTCCTAAGATAATGTTACAAAACATTTGAAAGTAAAATAGATTAACATGAAATATGAGAATCAACTTGGTGTCCATGATTCAATATACATCTAAGCATCTTCATTTTTGAAAGTATTAGGCATATTAAAGAAGCACAATATCAAACTCGAGGTGAGATTGATGAGAGATGAGAAACTAGCTGGTGAAATATGGTAAATAGGGCCTATGCAGTATCATTTGACATTATGACCATCTTCTTGGCCTATTATAGAATATATAGAGGCAAAAGTTACATAAGGGTCAGCAAAAGAGAGACTTGAAGAAATACTTGGTGAAGGGCCATCATATTTTTCCCAACCTAAAAAGCTAGAGTCACCTATTAAGTTCATTGACATGATTGGATTAGATCTTAGGGAAACATTGGAACATGCCTTGGAGGAAATGGATAGTGTTTATATATTAGATGAGGAAGAGGTACAAAAATATGATCCTCAAACTCAAGTTGAATAAGAAAAAAGGAAAATGGAAAGGGATGGCTTTAGACTTAGTCCCAGTGGTTCCCCCACAAAAGAGGAAGGTTGAGCTAGCCTTGGTTATTACAAGAACCAAGAGGACCAAATTAACTCTAACTCACCCTTTGAGTTTGGTTAATTTGTTTAGTGACAAGAACCCTATTAATGGACCAACCATTCCATAGTGGTTCATATATGAAAAGATGCAAAAGATCCCAACTCTGCACCATCAATGGGAAATTACAAATATTGTTTACATCCATGTTCATGAGGAGCTCAAACCATGAATTTTAGAGCTATAAGAGGAAGAGAATGAAAGACAAGTGGATACTCTTGGATAATAAACTGGTTCATATATTGAGACCTCATATCCTCCAAATATTACACACTCTTCATTTGGTGTTAAATTTGACCCAACCATAACTAGCTTGTAGAGAGTTTCTGAAAAAAGAGCCATGATTGTAGGGGAGGAATTCACTTTTCAAAAAGTGGAACCCTCAATTGGATTGACTTAAGTACAGGGTCATAAACTATGTGAGCACCTTATTTTTAAAGAGGATATACTTGAGGTTACCCAAGATCAAAGTGCCCAACTACAAACTGACATAAAGGGCATGAAACAACAAATAGAGAACTTGCAAAGGTAGAAGGAGAATATAGAGAAACAAGTTTTTTTTGTTCCTAATGCAATGATTGAAATGTTTGAGGGATCATTTTATGACATGTTTGACTATATGAAGTCAATAAAGGAAAGACAAAGTGAACTAAACCAATAAGATACAACATCCAAGGGATTGATCACCCAATGGTAGAGTTCCAAGTACAATATAAATAATTTAATTAGCATATTGATAGGGGATAAAATCCCTGGTTTCAATACTATCAACATTTCTCACCTCAACACCATCCTAGGGTTGATTATGGATAAAATAAATAGTTTGAGTACATGGTCCAATTTTTTATAGAGACTCATCAAGCATGATAATGAATTGCTAAACAAAATTGAAAAACTCCTAGGGACCATGATTTCAAATCCTATAACACGTAGCTCTTTAGGCATCATTTCAGATGAAGAATTCAAGAATAGGATCACTTTGGTCATGTAGGAGGTAAGGATAAAAATCAAAGATAGGTATGGGGCTAATATTAGTAGGGTCATGTATATGATCCTAATTTCATAATAAAATATATTCGAGGAAAGTATCATTAAGGAGGGTTTAGAGAGAAATGATAGGGACTTGAGAGATTTGGTAGATCAAGAGGATGAGCTCATCTTAAAACTTGTAGTCAATTTAAGACTTATTAATGAGAAAAATCAAAAGGAAATAAGGTTACTTCAATAAGATCAAGGGACTTCATTAGCATAAGGTCCACCTATTAGTTAGGAATATTCCCTTTTATGGAACCATTGTAAATTTTAAAGATAGAATATTCTTTCTTAAAGGCATGTGCAACTTGTTAGCACATTTGCCTAAAGGTCAATCTATTTTATAAAGTCTAGTGTGTTTAGAAACTTTATAGAAAGGATAGATATCCTTTACATTTTGTACACTTTTAAGTTGATGCAACTGATTGACATGCTTCCTTGAAGTCTATAAAAGTAGGATTGTCATTTGTAAAGAGGGAGGGAGTTTTTGAGCTACAAAACTAGTGTAAAATTTGAAGCAATTAATACAAGTAGAGAATTCTGAGAAGATTGTCTCATCTTATTTATGTCAATTTTTATTTAGATTCTCTCTCAATTATTTATTATGGATCTCAAATTTTAATGGTTTTTAAGAATTCTAGACGTGCATCTTTAATACAGTGTTGGTAATTTGTGAAAAATCTAAATTAGTTGAATATTCTTGGGTTTAATTCATTTTATTTTATTTGCATAAGGATGTGCATATTATATTTTAATTCATTAGTAAATATTTAAATTAAATCTAAATATTAATTGTATTTTTTCATACTATCTTTAGATACTTACTTAGGGTGTGGTAAGATTTGGGTGTATGTTATTTCATGCTATATATTGGTTAAATGTATGTTTAGTTGTAATTTAAACCTTGTCATGATGTTTGAGGTAGAGATTGGTAACATATTTTCTTTCTACCCTACCCTTCCCTTTTTATCCTTCTTTAACCAAATCACTATAGCTTAATATCATTGTAAATATTCATTTAGAAGAGTCTTAGATTAATATTTGATCACAATTCACTAATATTAGTGTCAATTATTGCATCCTTTGTAAATATTATTGAGAGGACCAAGGTGGATCCAAACCACCAAGTTTTATAAATATTGTGGAACAATTTCCTTACTTTGTCACTATATCATCACAAGTAACTAGATAACCACAACTTACTACTCATTCTCTAAATTCTTTGAGTTCTAAAATGAGAAGTGTTATTTAAACACTAAGATCACTTGTGATACACTTAAAGGCATCAATAAGATCTTACATTTACTATCCACCTTCACATATGCATAAATTATCTATTGATCTTACAATCAGTCACCCTATGACTTCTTCCATGACCTTTTATTCTTCAATACCCACTTCTTCTTCCATGTCTTTAACTTTATCTACTAATTATTCTTCACCCTTATGTAGTATTTCAACTATTATGGTTGTTCTTTCCTCAAGTATGCCCATTCAAAGTGCCCATGTTCATTCTCATGTCAATGTTACTTCTAATACATCTAAAGTTTCTTCTATTAATAAATCCAATATCAACACTAATCAAATTTTATTATAATTCATGAACCAATTGACCAATTTTCAAACTAATATTATAAATCACTATAAATGTAAAACTAACTCTTAAAATTGTGATATATGAATTTGACTCAAGAGAGGATGGTTAGTATGGTGTTAGTTCCAAAATGAAAACAAAATGAAATAAACACACTAATAACATAACATCTCTAGACCTAAATAATATGGAGAGATTAGCTAACAAAATCAAATGACAAACATAAATAAAAATCAAAGAATCAAATACAAGATTTCCTTCACCTTCTTTGATGCTCCAAATGCCTTTGTAGTAGTGGCTTGTTTGGCTTGTGCTAATGAAGTCCTTGGCAATGGAAGCTTGGCTACCTCCATCTCTCCTTGGCACCTTTGGCTTATGGCTTGGCTTGGCTTGGAATCAATTTGGCATGGTAACACTATTTTTTTGAAGCTTTTGGAACCAATCATGCATTATAACTTTGCATAAATTAAGCTTATAAATGATGTTGTGAGGCCTCCTATTTATATATTTTTGGATTTGATCAAAATTAGCCTGAACCATCAATCTCAAGATTGAGATGTGTGGTTGGGGATTAATTAAATTTTTGGAATTAAGTTTGTAATTATCCTCATCATGACATTGGAAGAAGGGGAAATTAAGAGGCATGGAGGGCATCATGGAGGGCATTGATGAGGCATGGGGGCATGAATCCTAATATTTATCGCATTTATGGCCTAAGGATGTCTTCTCAAGAACTGAGGTCACCTGATGATGCATATATTTGATATTCATTTCCAAAAATAAGTTTTCAACAAGTTTCCATGGAATTATTGATTAGGCCTTGATTTGGGTTAATTAGCTCTTAAGTATGATTATGCACTTTGTGCACAAATTACTCAAATTGATCAGAATGCCTTATTATTGGTCTAAAATTTGTCTGGATTATAATTAAAAGGTAATGTTAGATGCATTGGATCTATTATCCCATGTAATATGTTACCAAAAATAAATAATGAAGGCACACATCTTGTGTAGAAAATTTGATAGGAAAGAGCACTCTAGAGCACCTAGGTGTAAAATTGGCATTTTGACTCAAATTAATCTGATCAAAGTTAGCTGGCCCATACATTGCATTTCCTCATTTAGGGATACCTTGGCCAAAATCAGCACTTGAATATGTCAGTTTCACACCATTTAGCATGTTTTAGTGTTTTAAAGCCAAATTGTTTGTTTTAGGTGGAAATTAGCTAAAAGCCTAGTTGGAGGTTATCAGTAGCCAGTTTTAGGTGTCCAAAAATTAAAAATTTATCTAAAACCCACTCAATAGGGAGTAAAAAATACTAATGTCCCCCCACCCCCACTTAAAGATGCACAAGGTAACCTCATACCTCAACCTCTAGTTCTCAACAAGACTACTAAACATCTAAAAAAAGAACTCTTAGTCCCTCAAATTAATAACATAAACATAGGTGGAATTGTTCCTATTACCATTTATAATGGTCCACTAATCCTGATTTTAACTTGAAAGATTTTAGAAAATTGAATAAATATTAGATTATACTCAATACCTTTGTTGCTACCAATATCTTAGGGAAAAACTTCACATGTGATGCTTTGGATTGGCATAATCAAATAAAATCTCTTAATATATCTAGTCTATAATATTTAGTTAATGTATTGGTATAGGAATTTAAAACTAATGATGTTCCTAAAAACAACTTAACTAACTTCATCAACTATAAATAATCATAATCTGAAACTGCACAAGTATTCATTAAAAGATGGAAAACTTTGTCCAATAAAGCTGAGCATAGCATGTTATAAGATAACCTCTTCCAATTATTCACCAATGATCTTCATACTAAATTACATTATCATATAAGTACACTTTATCCTAAATCATTGGAAGAGGCCCTCAACCAAGCCAAACAACAAGATTTTATCATAATAAAATTTGAACCCTTCCATCCTCTTATTGGAACTCAAATGCTTATGAAATATAAAAAATACCATGATACCAATGATGGTGTTATGGATAAATATGATTCTATTCAATCTATTAATGCTCTTAGATAAGTGGTTCCAATTATGCTACTCTTTCAAAACCACTTTCAACCAACCCTTTACCACAACCTAGTTCTACATTTTCCTAAGTAAACAATGTGGACTCTCATAAATCTCTTTCCATGGCATAAATTCAAAAGTATTTTCATAGGATTTCACCATTATATCTTGACCAAACATTGGTATGATTAAAAAAAATTTGTAATCATGAAATTTGGGGTCATTATCATGAAATTTGTCTCTAATTATGAAACTTTACTCTTGAATATCTTCTTGGTCCTAATTTTGATCATTAAACTCTAATCCATGAGTGTCAATATGATTATGAGGTGGTAACCAAGATTTGAAAAACCAAAATTAAACATGATGCCCTTAATCAAGATAATTAGCATCTCACAATTTATAAAGATCCTCTTTCTAATCATCAACCAAGTACTATTCAACCTCCCATGACCAACAATGTCAAAACTTCCATTGATCCTAATGATGAGAATGTTGTCAATATGAAAAATATGAGGAGAGTAGTATCTTATATTGACCCTTACACAAATTATAACTATAACAACTTCTACCCTTTTTGTACCATTTAATATTCTTACCCATATCACTTTACATAACTTAGACATACGGAAATAATCCATATAAATATAACAACACATCCTACTTCTTCCTCCACTATCCCACATGTTTCTACTCAAACACCACATTTGGATACTTATTCACTATCCATTGATGCAACTTCTAGTTCTAATTTTCCTCACTCCAACCTATCTAAAATTCAAAATCCACTTAATTTTTTGACTTCTTCATCACCTATAAAATCTTCCATAGACCCACACATCATCTAAATCATGACTCCCAAAACATTACCTAATTCAAATTAATCAGATACACTCACATAACCACATCAACTAAGTTTTATCCAAATACCTCTTATCAACAACTATTTAAATGTACTTCCACACTTCCTTAAACATATTTACATAAACATTACACACATATATTTAACATAGATATAACATGATATAATGAATGTAATCCTATAACAAAAGATTCTCATCTCCAATCTCAAATTTATTTTTTATAATTCTTTGGGACTTCCCCTCATCATTGTAATCATTTAATGCAACATTTATTTGAAATGAACATCCCTCTACCTCCACTTGTGGGTCACTAAGCCACTTTGTCTAGGTTTGAAGTTAGTATCTTACAATAGTGTGAATAAATGTATATACACATTGATGAAACCATATAAACTTTCCTCTCACTCAAATTTCCTAGTGCTTCAATGATTATTGATGAAATATTACTTTGATTAGATGATCCTCTACTATTTATCACTATCCAAATTGGTGATATACAAGTCAAATGTGATTTGATTGATGAAGGTTTTGTAACTTATGTTGCTTCACTTTATTTTATTAAAATACTTGGGTACTTTGAATGTAATCTTAAATTTAGTCAAAGTACATGTCAAGGCTATGATTGAAGATAAATTCCTCCTCTAAGATTTGTTTAGTTTCCCATCATAGTTCTTCCTATCACTATTAGTATTAAATTCATGATCTTCAACTTTACAACATCATATAACATATTACTTGGTAGACATTGGATACACTGCATGCATGTTATTATATCATTAACATTCCAATGTGTTAAATTTATTCACAGTGGTTTTATTTACAAAATTAAAGGAGACACAAACCATTAGAATTTCAAACAATTCTAGGAACATAGTGTTTTTAAAATTCATACTCTTGAACCTTTATCTATCATTCAATTTCATGAATCTTAATTATTTAAACACCCCATCAACTCTATAAGAGGATATAATGGTCACCCCAAACTTGTGGAAAATATACCAGCTAACCTATTGGATTTAGATGATGATTAACAAGATGAGATTAGTTTGAAAATCAAAACATCTAATCTCTCTTCACCCATAGATTCTTAATTACCTCCTTATTTACAACCTTAATATCGATAAAAACTAATCAATGAGATTCTTGTAATTCTAATTGATATTAAACAAGCCATTAATCATGCTTCTTCGACTGATAATATCATTGATGCTTGAAAAATTTATATTCATACTCTTAGTTATGTTGATTCCTATTCATTAGATGATTTATTTTTAGTTGGTTTTCCTCAAGCTAAAAATGTAGAAATAATTAGATATCATTCTTCTTTACAACAATCCTTTCATAGTATTGGTTTTATTGATGTAGTTCCTTTTTATTTTATAGAACTTGGAACTATCTCTACTTCACTTGATGTTCATAGGTTAGACATGGAACAGAAACACACACAAAAACACACACAGAAACACACACAGAAACACACACACACACACACACACACACACACACACACACACACACACACACACACACACACACACACACACACACACACACACACACACACACACACACACACAAATTCTCACCTAGTCACTATTGAGATTCGTCAGAGTATGATAAATTGATCATACCATGATGGGTCCATATTAATTTTCTAGGTTTTATAATGCTTTGAGATTAATTCATCTTAAATTTTTAGCCACATTGTGTTGACCTACATTACATACATCTATCATAGTTTCTAAGATTAGTATATATCCTAATCCAAGATCTACTACTGATGGTGATAGAATATTAACTTTTCCTTATCTTGATCTTGTACCTACATGATGGGCAAATGAGCCATATTGTGAGTTCCATAACATTTTTGGTCACTATGCCAAAGATTTTTGTGCACATCAAAGGTTTGTATCACATTAACATCCATCCAATTCTACTCTTATTATATATCATATACCTCTATAGTTAGCTACTCATATACATACTTGTTGTTTTCATGATACAACCATGCAAACCTATACACACTACTAATAATTTTGATAACATATTGATATTGTTCATCTAAAGAAGGTATATTTTGTTTATAAGACCCTACATCCTCCTAATATTATTATATATTATATACCTAAACATGGGGATGTCTATTTACTTTAAAACCAATGTGCTACACATCATATAGATCAATGTAAAGTTTTGCAGTAGCACTTTTATGTTTTCCTATGGCCTACATCATCACCTTATAAATAACATACCCTAGGCCATTTAAGTGTGAAGGATACCCATTACCCACCCCTATATCACCTTAGATATTAGAGACATATAGTCATATTATATCACTAGTGACTCACATTAATTACCCTTCATAGGAGATGTCACATACGTCACCTTCTTATTATGGCACACTTACATTATCCATTAATAAAATGTGATAGGAAGTACTTGCATGTATCTCAGTAAAGATATATGAGATTATGGTTGAAGTTAGATTATAGTGACAATAAGAACAAATAGATGTTATTGATGATGTATGCCATGAAAGCTATCAATATTTGTGAACACATTATTTTTCTATGGCATATTATGCATCACACTTTTACCTAATTAGTTTTTGATATTTTTACGTCATTATAACATTTATGATGCACTATTCATTTATTTACTTTAGTTTTACATTGTTACTCTTACATCCATGAATCTTGATTTAAAAACTTTTGAATATTTCTACATTCGAGGTCCATATTTTGATTTCATCTCTTTACATGATTTGCAAACACTTGATTTCCCCTATCTTGAGATGATTTTTCATTACTTGGGTGTTTATTTTAGATCACATGTTGAGTGTTATAGTTAATTATATTACTTAGAAATTTAGACATCACTTACACTATTTTATTCTCCTTATGATTAGTTATAAAGCATATTCATCATTATACCATTATTTAATAGATCTCTCATGATCCCCATTTTCACCCTATATATCCCTCATCTTAAGCACACATAAAATTAGTCTTGAGATTGAATATTTACTTATGGGAGAGTCTAAGAAATTTTTGAAGCTGACATAAAATTTAAGTACTTCTCTCTTGTAACCAAGATATAAACTTATTTTTTGTTATTCATATATATCATTCATGTTTGTTTCTTTTGAATCCATATGGAGGAGGAATATTAGAAACCATAAAAGTTAAAAGTTAAATAATTTAAATAAGAGGTAATGATCAAAAGGAAAAAACCGATATTTAAAATTCAAAATCACACCAAAAAACATGATTATCCTTTGACACATATCCTATTCTAGTTAAAGTTCAAAATCCATAGATGGCCTCATAATAGAGTTGAGGTCTTATTGGCCAAATTTGGCCCACATAAAAATCTTTTGCCTATAAATGGTTTGAATAGATGAGCAGAGTTATAGATGGCATGAGTGGACCGAAAGCTTGGAAAGAGGTCTAGGATTACAAAGTGAAAAAGACTAGTAGGTTCCCATAGTGTTTCAAGTATACAAGAGCATGAACTAGGTCACACAAAGTCTTATAACTTCATTGGAGCCTTCTAAAGAGACAAAAATGACTTGCACAAGTCTAGAAGGACTAGACCATCATGACACATCAAATAAAAATGAATGGGTTAGATTGATTATGTATTTAATAAGTTCACTTAGGAGGCCCCTCAAAGCCAAAACATACATGGAAATGAATTTATTCATGTCTAAATAATGATCTACAAATTTTGTATATTGATGAGGTTACTATCTCAAGATATAGGTCTTTAAAGTTGGACTTACAGAGTGGGATATGCATGGGGATCCAAAGCTAAATATGTGATAAATAACCATTTAGATTCAAATATTCTTGAGAATGAATGATAATATGACAAGTGTCAAAATCATGGAGGCTCGATTCAAGATCTAATGGCAAGTGAGATATCAATGATGTCAGTGGGTCTAGATGATTGAATGGAGCATGTTAAATCATACATCATACATCAATGGTAAGAATTAAGTCAAAAGGTCAGTGGACCCAAGTTGAACATGTCAATGACAAGTGTCAAGATCTTGGGTATCTAAATAGATATATAACAGTGTGTGGTGACTAACAAAGCTAGTGTGTCTAAGCAGATCAAATGGAGCACATTAAATCATATATCATAGATCAACAATGAGAAATTGGTCAAAAATTCAAAAAATCTTAAATACAAATGCATAGTTTCCAATTATCATAACCATGATAACTACTAGATAAACCAATGGCATGCATTCAATCCATGTAAAGGATGATCAACGGTGCCCAAGGGATCAATGAATTAACATATCCTAAGGATCAATATGGGGCTACCAAGTGGCATGATCTCAAAGGAAGATCATAGATCAATGACCAATGATGAAGGTAAAAGGTGTCATAATCTCAAAAACATAGATCAAGACTAAAGGTTAAAGTTATGAAACTTTGATTAGAGGTCAAAATATGATTTAAATTGAACTAGGGTAGATATTTTAGGATCAAACATCACCATTAAATCTTATTAGAGATAGAATGGGTCTTTATAGGCCTAATATAGATCAAAGATGAGCAACTAGCTATTGAAATGATATCAAACAACCTGAATATCTTTGTTACAATAAAAACTATATCAAAACCATTAATTGCATTAGTTTTTAATCTATAACATAGACCTATGCTCAGATTTGGAGTGGGGAAAGATATATGGTTATGGAGAAATGTCTCATCCTTTGACATAGTCTTGTCTTCATAAAATAGGTACCTGTAGATACTAAAAGAAGACTTAGGAATGGCTCTATCAAGTCCATGGATATGAGGACTTTATTTTCATAATGAAGCAAGTGGAGATGACATAACAGATCAAAGCCAAGGGATTTAAGGATTAGAGAGTATAGTGGAGCATTTATTTATTATAAAATACTTTTAGTCCTAATTAGATAAAAAATGGTTCAAAAATCAAGAAACATGGTAACTCAATTGATAATATTAGATGGCATGCTCCCCCCTCTATCCCCTTTCTCCTATATCTCTTATTATTTTCCATTTGGAATACTTTCTCTCACTTTTGATAAGAAATTATCTCTTAATTCTAGAAGAGCAGAGATTCTCATTTGATAAGGCTAGACCATATCAAAATTTATATGAAATACCTCTTGAAGTAATAAGGACTTTCTTTACCTATCTCTCCCCTATGAATTATGTGTAGTAAAGCTTGTGCATGATGTCATTGTGAAGGATAATTCTCCATTCCTAATGTCCTTATTTCTTTCTCATTTTTGAGATGTCTTCAAGTTAGTTTTAGGTCTGAGTTAGTGTTCTTTATATCATTAATGCAAGCTCTTAGTGAGTCTTATAACTCGAATTTCCTTCATTCATTTCTTCTTAAACCAAGTTTATGCAACACTTATGCAACTAGCTAAGTTTTGTGAGATTGTGTGAACTAGAATTGTCTTATGCTTCCTTAGTGTTTATTTCATGCTTATGTGAGTTCTCATTTAAATTTGGTGCATCACCCTTTTAGCCTCTTGAGATACCTTTTACCCCTTCTTTGACCCTTTTCCCAGTGTAAACATTAGTATAGGTGATCCACCAAGAGGAAGTTGACCTTCTTCAAAGGTCCAAACCCACCATAGGATACCCATAGCTTGAGGTATCAATTGGAGAGATCCTAAAGAACCATCTCTAAGGGTGAAAATTGAAACCATAATAGTTTTTGGCATGCCTAATGGGACTTCATTTAAAATAATATTGGTCAAAGTTTGATGCTAGTTTGATCAATTTATAGAAATTATAGCTTCCAAAAAACAACATCTAGAGACTCCAAAAGAAGATTCAACATTATGGTAGCATAGTAGTGACTATATCTCACACCAAAGGTATCTATAAGGCCAAATTCTAGAGGTATTCCCTTTGAATTCATTGAATTTCCTATAAACTCAGTAAAGAGATTAAGATTTACTAACACACACCCATATAAAGGCAATTTCATTCCTAAGTCAATTTCAAGGCCTACCCCTATAAGAAGATATTTGTTAAACCCTTTCATTGCCATGGGAACCCCTATATATTTTCCCTTTATGGATTTTAATGACCAAAGTCATCTAGACCTCCCTCAATATGATCTTATTCTAGTAGCATTTCTTAAAAGTGTCCCTTATTTTACTAGAGACAAAACTATAACCCCTTATGAATACCTCATGGATGTAGTTAATTTTTTCAATATTCATAATATCAATGAGGAAAATGTATCAATTAGGTTATTATCCATCTCCTTCAAAGGTAAAGTCCTAGATTGGTATATAAGCCTTGTTGCTAATTCTATTACCACATGGGATCAATTAGAAGATTCATTGTGTAAGAGATTTGAAGATAAACTTGACCAGTTTTCACTTGGAAATAAATTAACCACAATTCAAAGAGCCCCTCATGAATCTATGTAAGACTTCAATATAAGGTTCCAAAATACTTGGGACAAAATCCTAGTCTCTATTATGCCTATCCATAAATTTGCCTTTATTTACTATTTGAAGGCCCTAAATAGTGACATTGTAGTAATGAACTTGTCTATGGGAGGAAACACATTTCCAAATGTATATGAGGTGGTAATCAAAGTAAAAAATTATCTGTTGTAGGCTGGCAAACTTACACCTAGACCATCAATGCCTTTGTTCCTTAAGATCAAACCACCCCTATTTTTATTCCTCTTATTATTGTCATTCCTCTTATGCCTATAATTACTATTAGACCCTCACCTAAGAAAGAAAAGGCTTCCACTAGTCCATCTAGTGATTCCCAATAATAAAAGAACTTTTAAGAGCTTAAGAGCATGTTCCAATCCTTGGGAAATGAACTAGTGAATGTTAAGAGGAATCAAAATTTCAATAGGCCTTACCAAGCCTCATATCAACCTCAATAGTAATATTATCAAGAAAATAGGCCACCTTATAAAATAAAATCCCAAGGCCAAGGCCAAGGTCAAAGATAAGGGCAAGGGTAGCCTAACTATGTTAGGCAGAAAAACTATAAACCAAATGCTTCAAGCACTTCCAATACCTTGGTCCCTGTTAAAAATAATATCTATCAAGAAGCCATGGGGACCATGCCTTGAAATTAATATTTTGGGTAATCCATTATCCCAAAAACTAACTTCAACCAAGCTTTCAATGATCAATGGCAATATGTTACCAATTATGGGTACAATCAAGCTTTTATGGCTCAAAACATAGAGGTACCCGTGATGAAAAAACCATAAGAGCCTAAAAAAGTTCAAATCCTTGATCAAGGACCAAGCTATTTAGGTGCTATAATGGTGAAATATGATCAAGAAGAGTGTTATGCACTCAATCAATAGGCTAGTTCTATCTAGGCATACATTTCAGTGGTAACAAATACAAGGTTCAATAGAAGGAACATAAATGGTAACCATAAAGTAATCAAAGATATTTCTACCATTACTCCTTTAATATTAAATCCAAATAGACCTGATGCTATTCTAAAGGTTCTAATAGCTCCAAGGAATGAAAATTAGGGGAATGTCTTTGTCCCTCAAAACTCAAAAATTGAAGGTACAATTATGGCTCCCAAATCATAACCAAAGGTTGGTGGCTCACCCATCAACATTGTGGAACAAATGAAATGGTCTAATGTGAGTACACCAATGTCATACATAATATCCATGCTTGCTTAGGTAGATATCCTTCAATAAGGATTATCAAAGATCAATATTTATGAGAAGCCACCAAATAAAGAAAATGTGGTTCTCACTAATGCAACTAAAGGACCTATTAAAGGGAAATCAAGTAAGATGGTCAAACCTCCTCCCTTATACATTTAAATAATCATTGGTGAATCTTTAGTGAATAATTATTTGGTAGAAAGTGGGGATATCACCCTAGTAATGCCAAAGTCCATAGTTGATCATCTTGGTCTAAAATATGAGCCTTAGTCTAAAAGAGTGCTATAGCTTAATGGTTCTTCTAGTAAGCCGTCTGATATAATCAGAGACCTCAACTTGACCCTACATACTTTTCCTAGTATCTCAGTGGTTTAAGATGTATTGATACTTGATTTACCTCCTAATTTTGCACTATACTTATCCAAAGAATTCAAAATAAAGATTAGAGGTTATCTAGTAGTAGATTAGTCATACATGGCAATCAAAATAAGATATGGGACTAAAGTGTCCATCAAAGATAAACCCAATATAAAATTACATATAGAGCCTTATGGGCTAGATAAAATAAACATCAATTGCACCATCATTGATGAGGATGAACATTTGGTTGGTCAAGAACTAAACACCCATCCTAAGGAGATATTTGATATGTTCTTGGATGAATTATGAAATGACGATCAATTAGTTGACCCCTTAGAAGGTGTTGAAAATAGAGACTTGGGTGTCTACTACTTACATGAAGAGAATCAATACATGCCATCCCTAATTGGACCTTAAGAGGATCCAAGTGGCTTAGGGAAATTATTCTTTGATGGCTCAAGGAGCAAACATGGAGTGGGTATAGGTGCAATGCTAGTATCCCCCTCAAATGACAAATATTTTTGTTTTTACAGGTTTTAATCTAGTTGCTATTGTAATGCATCAAAGTATGAGGGTCTTATCCATGGCATTCAATATTATAGTAAGAGAGGGATCAAATAATTAAAAGTTTATGGGGGTAGTGAGCTGATAATGCACCATGTCAGAGGCCAAAATATAACTAATAATCCCTTAATGAAGTCTTACAAACATAGAGTGTGGGACTTAATTAAGGATTTTGAGGCTTTCAACATATAAGTAGTTTCAAGGAACTATAACTAACATGGTGATAGAATAGCAGTTGTGGAAGCTCAATTTGATATCCCAAATGAGTTAAGAAAGACCAAGGTGTAGCCACATGTCAAAATGGTGGTGAGGCCATCATTTTTAGATAATGAAGTTCATTGGGAGGTATTTGATAATGACAAAAAAATTTCTTTTTTTTTATAGTAGGAAACAGAGTTCTCCTCTATAAACTAGGAAAAGCTTCAACATTAGTATGAGGAGAAAATTATTCAATTAAGATCCAACAAGATTCTTAAAGGGATTATCACCCTTGAATGTCTCTTCCATGAAGGAGATAATATGAGAAAAGATAAGGCATTAATTTTAATCAATGAAGAGAACTATGAAAGAGTCCTTTTCTTCGAGGATAAGCTCTTCAAGCTTGGAAAGGTAAGCAATTAGGAATACAAGCATGCTTTCATAGAGATTTGTAGAGAATATGTAGACATATTTACTTGGGAATATAGTGACCTAAAGGGTTTTGATCCCAATTTATCCAAACATACTATAGAATTAGAGGCTAATGCCAAGCATGTCAGGTAGAAGTAGGGGCCTATAAACCCCAAAATAGAAGAGATTATGAAGAAATAACTAATTAAATTTATTGAATCTAAGATCATCTCTCTTATCAAACACTCCTCATGGGTAGCCAATTTTGTACCTATAAAGAAGAAGAGTGGGGAAATTAGATTGTGTGTTGACTTTAGGGATATGAATAGGGTTTATTTAAAGGATCACTACCCCATACCCTCCATGAAGCAACTCCTTCAGGTAGTTGCTGGTTCAAAAAAATTCTTCCTTTTAGATGGGTATTTATGTTACAACTAAGTGCTGATGAGAGAAGATCAGCGTAAGACTACTTTCACCAAAAAGTGGGGAACATATGTTTAATAAAAGATGCCTTTTGGGTTGTCAAATGTAGGAACAAATTTCCAAAGAGTCATGGACATAGGTTTCCACGGGTTGATAAATCAAATGGTACTAGTCTACATGGATGAAATCATCATTTTCTCCAAGAAGGATAGTGAACACTTAGATCATTTAAGGTTGATCTTTGAAATATGTAGAGAGTATGGGATCTCTTTAAATCCAAAAAAATGTGTGTTTGTTATTCATGAAGGAAAATTTTTGGGTCACATTGTTTCAAAGGAAATATTATCCATTGAAATTGATATAATAAGTGCCATCCTAGCCTTATCTTTACCCAAGCACAAGAAAGGAATCTAAATATTCCTTAGGAAGATAAACTTTGTGAGAAGGTTTATACCTAGTTTTAAAAACCTAGTCAAACCCATCACCATCATGCTGAAGAAGAACCAAGTGTTTTCCTGGTAAAATTAAGGTAACGTAACATTTGAGGACATAAATCAAGACATTTCCCAAGTACCCTCACTCATAAATATTGACTTCTGAAATGATTTTATAGTGTACACCTTTTCCAATATTGATAATATTTTAGCTATGTCGATGCAAAATAATGGTAAAGGAATCAAGCGACCAATTACATTTTATAGTCAAGGGATAGAGGGATATGAGGCAAGGTATAATTTCATATAAAATTAGGTTCTTATAGCCTTGATGATATTTTTAGGCCAATGCTTTCCAATATCAAGATTCATCTTATGGTGTCTCATCCTGGGGTAAGGGAATTTCTCCTTAATAAGGATTTGAATGAAAGAAGAGTTGGTTGGATTACCAAGGTCATGGAGTATGATGTGGAGATCAAATTAAAAAGGTGGTAAGAGGCAAAGTATTTTGTGGGAATATGGTATATGATATTCAAGAAGACAAACAAGTTATTTTGGTGACATAAGACAACTCACAGATAGATGCACCTCCACCTCACAATAGTTGGCTCCAGGATATGAAACATTTCTTGATGACAAAAGAATGCACCCAAGGTTTGGAAAAAATAAAAATAAGGTATTTTAGACTCAAGTATATACATTATGCATTAATTAATGGGGTTTTATTTAGAAGAGATTTCAATGGAGTACTCCTTAGGTGCATAGATGGTAATAAAGTAACAAAGATTTTAGAACAATTCCATGATGGACCTATAGGAGGTCATTTTGATCTAAGAACAAAAGAAAAATAATAATGAGAGTTGGCTATTATTGGCCTAGCATTTTCAAAGATGCCTATTCATGGGTGAGAAAATGTCAAAAGTGTGCTCTATTTGTAAGAAATCAAAGATTAGCAGTTTTTCCACTCAACCCAATTCAGGTGGAGTAACCCTTTATGCAATGGGAGTTAGAATTCATAGGAATGATAAATCCACCTTCAAGTTTAGGGCATAAAAGGGTGATTACTAATGCTGACTACTTCACCAGGTGGGTGAAAGAAATTGATCTTAAAGAAGCCAATGAAATAATAGTGTTGGAATTTTATGATAACATAGTATCTAGGTTTGGTGTCTCAGCTAATATAATTTTAGATAATGCCTTAGCATTTATTGATATGAAGATAAGTGAATGAGAACTTAAGTTAGGAATCTACCTTAGTACATCTTCCAACTATTACCCCGAAGGCAATGGACTGGTAGAGTCCACAAATAAGAATGTGCTAAGAATTATCAAGAGAACCATGGAATAGAATCAGAGAAAATGGCATAAAAAACTAAAGACATCCCTATGTGTTGATAGAGTAACTCACAAAGCTACCATTATAAATTCTCCATATGTCCTTATTTATGGAAGGGAAACCAAATTATCCATTTCTCTTAAACTACCTACCTTGGAGTTAGCCCATCAGCTTGAGGTGATGGAAAGTGAGCCTATGAATGTGATGATGATAGAGCTTATAAATATTGAAGAAACTAGGGACCTTGTAATGAAGACATTAGAGTCACATCAATATTAGGTTAAAAAAGCCTTTGACAAGAGAGCCACAACAAGGGACTTCAAAGAAGGGGGACTAGTCCTCAAATAGAACTCAAATAAGGTCAAGACAAGAAACCATACCAAGTTTGATAGCTTGTGGAGTGGTCCTTATTTTATCCATGGATACAAATAATATAATGATTTTCATCTTTCCCAATTGGATGGAGAGGTATTACCCATCCCAATCAATGACATTCATTTAAATCCTTGTTATTATAAGATTCTATAGTTGGTGTATTATATTGTAACATATTATAGTAGTTTTCTATGCTTTACTCTAAGTGATTTATGTACATTTTCTTTTATGTTGTGTGTTTCAATTTCAACAAGTGCTTTGGGCATAGTTGTAGCTTTATTTTTTTTTTCTCCTTACTTAAAGAAGAGGTTTCATAAAGGGTCAACCTTGAACCAGTCTCACATTAGCTAAGAGAAAAGATGAAGACTCCATGCCCAATGGATCAGTTCAAGGTAACTAGTCTCTTGCATAGAAGACATGCACTCCTAGGATTTCACCATACATGTTGAACAAATTTGGCCAACATAAGAATATTTTGCCTAGAAATGGTTTAAACACATGAGTAGTGTTTTAAATGGAATGAGTGGACCAAAGGCTTGAAAATAGGTCTAGGATTGCAAAGTGAAAAAGACTAACATGTTATTAAAATGTGTCAAGCATCTAGGGGTAGGAATTAGGTTGCAAAAAGTATTATAAGTTTATTGGAGCATTCTAAAGAGACAAAAATGACTTGTACAAGTCTAGAAGGACTAGACTATCATGACACATCATGTAGAAATGAATGGATCAACTTGATTGTGAATTTAATAATTTCACTTAGGAGGTGTCTTAAAGCCAAAAGATCACATGGACATGAAGTTATTCACACCTAAATCATGCTCTATAGATTTTGTATCTTGATGAGCTCACTATCTCAAGATATAGGTCCTTAAAGTTAAAATTTTAGAGTAGGATGTGTGTAGGGACATCAGGTTAAAGCTATGATAAATAATTATTTGGATTCAAATGTTCCTGAGAGTGATTGAAAAGTTCAAAAGTTTCAAAATTGTGGAGGCTCTAGTTGAGATCTAATAGTGAGTGGGTGATCAACAATGTTATTGAGTCTAGAAGATCAAATACAACATGTTAAATCATGCATCATAAATCAATGGTGAAAATCAATTTAAAAGGTTAGTGAACCTAAGATTAAATGCATCGATGATACATGTCAAGATCTCAGGTACTTAAATGGAGATCTAATGGTGCATGATGACTGGAAAAGCTAGTGGGTCTAAACAAATCAAATGAAGTGAATTGCATTGTACATTATAGATTAAAAATGAGTGAGAGGTCAATAAGTTAATGAATCTTGAAGATGAATGTATAGTTTCAAAGTGTCACAGCCATGGTAACTATTAGGTAAATCAATGGTGCATGTTCAAACCATAAAAAGGTTGATCAATGATGAGTAAGGGGTCAATGAGTTAGCATATGTTAAGGAATAATGTAGGGCTACTAAGTGACATCATTTTGAAGGTAGTTCATAGATCAATTACCAATGTTAAAGGTTGAAGGTGTCATAATATTGAAGACCCAGATCAAGATTGATGGTCAAGATTAAAGGTTGAAGCTATGATACTTCAACTAGAGGTCAAAATACAATCCAAGTTAAACTAGATCAGATATTTTAAGATCAAACATCACCATTACAGATAAATAGAGATACAATATTTATTTCTAGGCCTAATAAAGATCAAATATGGGCAACTATCTATTGAAATGAGATTAACCTACCTATCTCCATTGCAATTATGACTATATGAAAACCAATAATTGGATTAGTTTTCAATCTATAGCATAAACTTATGCTCAAGTTTGGAGTAGGGATAAATATATAGTTATGGAGAAACATCTCATCCTTCAACATAGTGTTTTCTTCAACAAACAAGTACTACAATCACTAAAAGAAGACCTAGGCATGGCCATATCAAGTCCATGGATATGAGGAGTTTTTCCTCATAATGAAGTGGAGATGGCATAAAATATGAAAGCAAAGGATTCAGGGATTGGAGAGTATAGTAGAGCATTTATTTATTTTCAAATCCTTTTAGTCATAATTGGATAAAAAATGGTTTAGAAATCAAGAAGGATGGTAGCTCAATTAATGATATTATATGGCGTGCTCCCCCTCTCTCTCCCCTTTCTCTTATATCTCTTATTCTTTTCCATTTAGAATACTCTCTCTCACTTTTTATAAGAAATTATGTCTCAATTATGGAAGAGTAGAGACTCTCATTTGATAAGGCTAGACCATGTCAAAATTTATATTAAATACCTCTTGAATAAATAAAGACTTTCTTTACCTATCTCTCCCCTCTAAATTATGTGTAGTAAAGCTTGTGAATAATGGCATTGTGAAGGTGAATATTCCATGCCCATTGTCCTTTTTGCTTACTCATTTAAAAGGTGTCTTCAAGTTAGTTATAGGTCTCAGTTAGTGTTATTTACATCATTGAAACAAGCTCTTAGTGAGTCTTAGAATTCCCCTTTTCCTTCATTCATTACTTCTTGAACCTAGTTTATGAAACACTTATGTAACTAGCTAAGTTTTATGAGATTGTGTGAGCCAGGATTATCTTATGCTTCATCAATGTTTACTTTATTCTTATGTGAGTTCTCATTTAAATTTGGTGCATCACCCTTTTATCCTTATTAGTGACCCTTTATCCCTTTTCTAACCCTTTTTTGAGTGCAAAAATTAGTATAGGTGATCCACCAAGAGGAATTCGGCCTTCTTCAGAGGTCTAACCCCATCATAAGATATACACAACATGGGCTTGTTCCCATATTGTGGCTCAATTCGAGAGATCCTAAATAATCCTCTCCAAGGGTGAAAATTAAAGACACAACAAGTCCATTAGGGTGAGGTAGGCTAGTAGACTAGGATAGGAGGTTTCATTATTACATATAGTGCCATCTAACTTTCACACAAGTACCTAATGTTTGTAGTAGATTGATGAATCTATAAGGATTCTTGAGGAATAGGGAACATGTTGTGGGGAGATAAGATAATTATAATTTTTTTGTAAATAAACTTTATGAGATGATCTAGGTACTTCACTCATTAGACAACTACTTTTCATTTTCCAATATGAGAATCTTAAGTATTTACTATCCAGACAAAATTTTAAGTGCTTGCACACTTGATTAATATATCTCATTTCTACTCAGGATTATTACAACACATGTTTAATATTTTTATTTACTACATTCATAACATTAATCTTAAATCACTCTTTTTGGTGCATATTACTTTTATGCTAATCATACCTCTGTAGGTAATCCATTTTTGAGTTATAGTGTAAGACCTAGGATAGGACCAAGTCTTCCTCAAAAAAATCCCTTTTTTATACAAATAAATACCACTTGGTTATCCATTTATGAGTTACACTATAATACCTTAGATAGACCAAGCCTTCCTCATAAAATATCTCTTTCTTCATAAAATATCTCTTTCTCCTTCATACACTATGTGCCTCTAGACACTATTTTTGAATTATATAACACCTTAGTCTTGTACACTTGGAAAATACATATCATGGATGTAATTTCTTATATCTTACTTTGACTAATGTTATTTTGATGACTCAGACCTTCTATCTTACCTATAATGTTATAAACCTACACATCTTCCATCTCTACAAGTTCTAAACCTACACCTATTTTCCAACTTCCTGGAAACTTGAGTCTCAGTCAGAAACTTATATAGATGCAAGTATCCTATCCCAATGTAAGTGTCCATTTAAATAAATTCATCCAATTTTAAAATGAAATGTAATCCTATGGAGTGATTTAATGGAATATATTCTCCAAAGGGATTGATATAAATATAATATAGACCTTATTCATTCCTAAACTAGTATAAACCTAGAAAAGACCTAAAAAGACTAAGGAAACTTGCCAACAAATTTTATCAAGCACTCAAGTGATCAAAACTTCCCTATTTTCTCCCATTTCTATGTTAGTCATAGGGATAACACAATTATAGGTCTAAAGTACTAAAGGAGTAGCCCAAGAGTTGTATTTGACAAGTACAAGCTAGGTCACCATTATAATTGTTTATCACACATTACATGATTCACATAAAATCTAACATGTAGGGGAGAACTACATAAGTTTGAGGTCCTCTTCAGAGTATTGGATATTTAGGTAGTGCTCATTGATAGATGTTTCCTTGGGGTAGCTTGACACTATTTTCCCACTAACCCATTTTTCCCATAATTAATATGAAGAACTAGGGTTTTATTATTTGATAAGGAATAATAGTCCATGACCCTGATCTTAATGCAAAAGAACAAAGGAAACATAGAATCTAAAAGCATCTAGGTGGTATCATCTAGTTTTAGCAGGTATTCCATAGTGAACACTTACATCCAAGTCGTATAGTAACATTGACATAACCATCCTAAGTCAACACAAGTGTCTATGACTATAAAGGCGTAATTTACAAAATCATGTGACTATTTTAAAATCTAGATCTAATCCACTTTATTCCTATTTTATATCTAAAAATGTATTAGCATCATAATTATCTAAGTATATTATTTTCATTATCATTATAATATCTATCATAGATTTACTTTTTATCTTTGACATTTCAACATAATAAATTTAGTATATGTTTATCTAATTTTCATAAATAATTATCCTAATTTAGAGATAGTCTACCATCCTTGTGCCCTAATATATCTCTACCCCTTTAACCCTATATTCCCTACATGTCTATATTTTAAGGTTAAACATTTAATGAACCTGATGTGTCATCTAAAAAACCCTAGATATTGATTTAGGGTTTCCTTATTCTCTATGTTAATTTATAATTTAATAATATTTTATAAGTTAAAAATTAAATCTCATTTTCTATCCACTTGTTAAATATAAATGCATGCATAACTCATTTTATGATCTAATTTGTAGTTGTAGTAATAATATACTATTTTAATATTCTAATCCAAGGTACCATATAAATAAATAAGTAGATCTCTCAATATAATGAGAGGGTTTTAAAGTGAAAAAAATAATCTCTATTCAAAATTATTTTTGTAATATTATAAATATAATATCTAGATGCCACCATGATAAAAAATCTTCCAAATATGTTATAGATAAAACTTCACTTTAGGAATTACTCCATTATTCCTCCCATTACAAGGATGCTATTTTAGATGCATTACACATGACCCTTTTACCAAGTAATGTTGAGCCTCCATATGTGGATTATGTGTTAAATTATATCAAAATGATTGAACATAATATATACTTTTTAAACGAGGATCTACCACCTCAACACTTCATAAATTGTCATTTACCATTATACATTTAGGTTGGTGTGCACAATAATATTGTGAAAAGAGTCCTTGTGGACAATGGTTTAGGGCTCAAAAATTTCAACACATCTTTACTTTCATTACTTAAAATTGGAACTAATGATTTAGAATATTCCAATATGAGCATATAAGGATTTGATAATATTTCAAAAAAATTATTAGGGAAAATAACATTGAACATTGCTATGGGCCTTTATACACTATTGTGGGACTCAATACATTACCTACTTTGTGCCATGTTTTTACAAATGATTGAAACTTTAATATACTATTGAGACAACCTTGGATACATTAAAGGTATGTATTTTCATTTGTTTTGCATGCATGATTAAACTTTAGCATGATTTATTTATACATGTCTAATGGATACTAATCCCTTCAAACAACATGCAATGATCTAACAAACAAATTATTCTATACCACAATATTATACACCTAATTTTGGTCTTTGATATTTTATAAAATATAGATAAAAATTAAAAGGATTAGGAAAACATGATCAAGGTATATCTCAACCCATGTTTCCTAAAAATAACACAACATTGGATAATACACTATTATAATAACCTAATCAGCTTGTCTTATCTAATGTACCATGGAGAAAATTTACACATTTTCCTAAATCTCCCACTTCATTACTCCCAAAAATTGTAAAGTGTCATATTAGATCTCTCCCTCATCCTATAAATGTTGATATGAGGATACCTCTACCCAAAAGGTATGATGAAAATGCATATTGTGACTATAACCAAGGCCTTGGGTATTCTAAAAAATATGTTTTACCTTGAACCATAAGATCCAAGATCTCATTGATAACCAAAATATTAAATTTGATGATCCTATAAATGAATCAAGTTCACAACCTAATGACCACCACAAATAAAAAATATTAACAATCCTTTGTAAGATCATTCGAAGGAGTAAAAAATGCAAGTGGTATACAATACACACCAAAAGCTTCAAATCAAAAAAATAAAAAATCATCCATTAAAAAATAATTTAAAAATCACCTTATTCATGGATCGTGCTTATTTTTGGCATAAAAATATTGATCCTACACAAATAAAAACTAGTTGTAATATAAGACATTTACGATAGATTAGATTTAATCTAAAAGACTTACAAATAAAAGTCATTTGGAAAGATTTTTTGGGATACACAACACTTCCAATTACTTGTGGTCATATTATTAACTAGAATTTCACTTTAAGATGAGTAAGGAGATTGTTCAAGTCTCCTTACTCAAACCTTGGTTGAACAATGGGAATAACCCCAGGTTGTGGGTCACCTATGTTAGGGCTGAACCTTTGGAGTAGGTTGAATTCATATTTGATTCTCCCCTAAAACTAAAACTAACCTTAATTCTTCACAAGAAAAGGGATAGAAAGAGAGTAAGGTATCCTAATAAATTTAATAGGGTGGATGCACAAAAAATAAAAGATAACTCCCATAAGCTCAAACCCACACTAGATCAACAAAAGAATAGTACTAGCTCACACAACCTTAAGATCATAGTTATTTACACAAGTATTTTATAGGAGAGGTTTAGAATAGAACACTAACCTAGACCTACAAAAAAAATTAAAAATACATAAAACAAAGTTAGCAAATAAGGAATATGAATGAGGAATATTCTCCTTCAAATAATGCCATAGTGCATAGCTAGTCAAATAAATATTCAAGGTAAAAGATAGTAAAAAATAGTCCTATTACATTAAGAGGTAGTTCCTAAAAATACTTGACAAGGTCAAGCCTAATCAAGCCAAGTATAATTTACAGTATCTCAAATAATTTCCCATCTCTTAGAAATAAAGTCTCTAATTTGAATTCCCTAAAAGATATTTTCAAAATGAATAGAAAGGGTTCATAAGGAGAAGGGGGAAGAGGAGAGGAAAATCACATTGTTCATGATCATAATGAGCTATCAATTTCAAAAGATGTTTTACAAGGCTTTTGGTCTAATCAGAATAGGTCATTATGAATAAAATATTCATGATTTTGCCCAAATAGCTTCTAAATCAGTTTAATTCAAGCAGCTACATAAGAAGATAAGAGTTTGCCAAAAGTGGCAAGTCATTATCTGGATGGAAGTAAATGCTCCAAATGCTTTTTAAATCCCTAGGGTCTAATCTATTGATCTTTTGCTAGATCTCATCAATAAGATAAAATATTTAGATCTTCTAAGAACATGTCATGCCTATCCTAAATGGTGGTTTGTTAAGGACCTGAATTGGGATGATATCCTCATCAATCACATACCTATTCTTATGCCTTGGATCTTGGAATGAGATAAATATACGTGAAAACCAATCTAAGGATATTGGTTTTCTTATAGTTTTACAAATATGTGGCACTTTTTTCAATGCTATGTATTTAGCTGAATCCACATCGAGCTTCTTTCCTTTGTTTTTTCTAGCAACTTGGGTTAGGCTTGAGTTTGAGCTCTTTTATTTGCTTGTCGAGTTAGGTCCATTCATATTTTATTGACTTTCATCAAAACATCTAGATTCACTTCTTAACTATTGGATATAGGTAATCAACCTAGGTTATTGACCTCTTTTGATTTATTTTTATCTATTAGATATTGAGATATAATTAAATGTGGACCATAAATCTCTGAGGACCCACCACCCTAAGCCTAGTCTCTCATTGGTTCTTGAGATTTGTTGACCATTTAACTTACATCTCACCCACAGATATTTTTTATGTGATGAAATGTGTATTATTTAATTTACTTAGGTCCACTATTTGAATTCCAATGGCTATTTCCCAAAGCTTGAAATTGATGTCTACACAAATGTTTATCCTTTTTAACCAACTTTGCAATTTTATATCTTGAAGCATGAAGATCGTGGAGGCATAAAATTTGTAGAGAATGGACTTAATGCTGAAAGGAATAAACCCTTTTGATCCACTAGCCCCTTAAGTTTCCATATGTTTCTATAAAATATTTAAACTTGACTAGTCTTGCATGATGTCTTGATGATGGTTGGGTCTGAAATAGTTAAGTATGAAAACTTCAACAAATTCTACATTAGAAGCCAAATTTGCCCATGTATATATTTTATTACAATATAGTGTGTGAGCTAAAACCTAACATGAATGATCTTGGTATAAAATTGAATAAACCCTTTTGACCATTCCTTCTAACTCTTCTAATATCTAGCTTCAACAACCTACCTATTTGTGCTTTCTTTGTGCTTCATTAAATTATGAAAGAATTTTCTACATGGGCCAAAAATGGCCAAAATCTTTGGTGACGCATAGTGAAGCATGCCTACTATGCTCAATAACCCAACCCATTTGATTAGTCTAATCTATTAGGCATGGAGTCAATCCTCTAAAACTGAGTTGATCATGAAGATGATGCATGACTGCCTCTCTTAGGAACTTCCTCTTGAAATAAAAAGGAATAAAACAACAAGGGAAAATGTATGTAGGAAAATTCAAGAAAGAAAAAAACTATCCTACTAAATGACAGTGTGCATAAGGACACTTAGAGAAAATCATGAAATCTAACCTAATATATTCAAGGTTATAAATACCCTCATCCTAGGTCAAACGAGATGTTATTTAGTGTACATTGGAGCTTTGGAACATACTTAACTTTTTTGGATAGCTCTCCTCTATAGCTAAGATAAATTTAATTCTCATGTCTTCTAGGGGAGGCAACTAGTTCCTTTGGCATATGCTCAAGTGGATGAAAATGGGAAAACATATCTCTAATGTAGAGATATTGGCCTATTTTTTAAGGTTTACTTCAACTTAGACTATAAGGGCCTCTGTAAGCTCCTTTATTTCTAAATTTAGGTATTTTGGTTGGAATCATGGACCCAAAACCCAATCATCATGCTCCCAAATTTGTGTACTTTACAAGAATAGCTCTAGTCCTTCTCCATTTATGAACTATTGATCATGAACATATGGACCAACTTGATCTATCTCCTTTGACATATCTATAGGGCTAACCTTTAAGAGAGATGGGTATGATGTTATGACTTCTTAAGGCCATTTGAGCTCACTTACAACCTCCAAAGGTAGAGATATGTATGTAGTTGAAGAGAAGAGTTGATAACCATGATTGAAAATTTAAAACATGTCATCTCCTAAGAAAACAACTACTTCTAAAGGCCTATCTTTACGAATAGATAGCTTGATTGAAACTTCTTTGGAATCAAGTATGACAATACTTTGGTCACCATTATGAAGTTATGAGTCTTATTTTGATATCTCAGCTTGGTTGGTTGAGATTGCTTCACCTTCATGTGGTGGAGAGGTGATATGATTTCCAATCAGGTTTATTTATTCCTTGGAATCATGATATAACTACTCACATGAATCCTCTTGATTTCATCCTCTTCATTTTCTTTTTTCAAAATAATCTTTTTTTGAAGGGAAGGTGGGATGGTAGGATGAGATTGCTTGAAATATTTCTCCTACCCCTCCCATTTTACTAATATATCTATCCACCATTAGATCAAGGTCTTCATCTCATACAAATCATCTTTGATAACACCATATTAAAATTCTTCTCCAACTACCATCTACTTACTTACCAACCTTTGAAATGACTTCCTCATCCTCTTTATGAGATGAGAAGGGATCACATCAAGTTCTCAATCCCATTTTCTCATCACTTCTTTTGATATCAACATATTTGGTTTAAGTGATAACAAGGATGTGATAATAGAAGGTTGGATAGAGGGGTAAATAGGTTGGTATGAATGATATTTATGCAAATTATGGGGCTGATAAGGATGATTAGATGGTTGGTAGGATCCATTTGTTTAGTGATGAGGCTCACCAACCAAATAAGGGTAGAACTCTACCCTAAATCTAGTCATAGAGACTCATAAAAGGAGATCATATATAGATAAAGTTTGATTGAAGGATTAACTAGATTGTTGTAACCAATTAAAATCTTGGAGTCACCATTGATGTTTTTAGATGTGCCTCCAAAGGCTAATTAGATGAAGAGAACACAAAAAATCTTCACCTACTTTGGACCTTAGTCCCACTAGGAGTGCTAAAAACTATTATCAAATAAATTGCACCTTAAGCTGAGTAGGGAGATTGTTCATGTCTCCTCACTCAAACCTTGTTCAAATAATAGGAAAAACCCTAGGCTGTGGGTCACCTATGTTAGGGTTGAACCTGTAGAGTAGGCCAACTTCTTCTTTGATGCTTACCTAAAACTAAAACTAAGCCTAATGATTCATGGGAAAAGGGTTAGAAAGAGAGTAATGGATCATAAGAAATTTAATAGGGTGATGCACCAAAATTAAAAGATAATTCCCATAAGCTTTAACCCACACTAGTTTAGCAAAAGAATAGTACTAGCTCACACAACGTTAAGATCAAGCTAATTTACATAAGTATTTTGTAGGAGAGGTTAAGAATAGAAAACTAAAATAGACCTACAAACAACATTGAAAATACATAAAACAAAGTTGGAAAAGGACCATGAATGAGGAATATTCTCCTTCACATAATGCCAAAGTGCAAAACTAGTCAAACAAAGATTCAAGGCAAAAGATAGGCAAAAAAATTCCTATTACATTAAGAATTAGTTCTTACAAATACTTGATAAGGTCAAGCCTAATCAAGCCAAATATACTTTATAGTATCTCAAGGAATGTCCCATCTCTCATAAATAAAGTCTCTAATATGAAATTCCCAAGAGATATTTTCAAAATGAGGAGACAAGGTTCATATAGGAGAAGGGGGAAGAGGAGAGAAAAAACATGTTGCTCATGATCATAATGAGATATCATCATTATGAATAATATATTTTTGATTTTACCTAGATAGTTTCCAAATCATTCTATTTTGAGCAAGCTACACAAAAGATAAGAGTTTGCCAAAAGTGGCTAGTCATGATCCAGCTAGAAGTAAATGCTCCAACTCCTTTAAAAATCCATAGTTCTGATCTATTGATCTTTTTCTAGATATCAAGAAGATAAAATATTTGGATATACTAGGAACATGTCATGCATATATTGAATGGTGGTTTTTGAGGGACTAACTTGGGATAATCTCCTCATCAATCACATACTTGTTCTTATGCCTTAGATCCTAGATAGAGGTAACTTTAGGTGAAAATAAATATAAGGATATTGGTTTTATTATAGTTTTAAATATAGGTGGAGCTTTTTTCAATGCTAGGTCTTTAGCCAAATTTTTATCAAGCTTCTTTCCTTTACTTTTTGGGCTAACTTAGGTTAGAATTGAGTTCATGATTTTTCATTTGCTTGTCGAGTCAGGTCCATTCATGTTTTACCAAATTTCATCAAAAAATATTGACTCACTTTTTCACTATTAGATGTAGGTAATTGACCCAAGTCATTAACCTCTTTTAACTTATTTTGTTTTATTAGATCTTGAGATCTGATTACATGCAAACTATAGATCTTTAGAGACCCACTACCTTGAGCTTGGTATCTCATTGGTTCCTAGGATTTGCTAACCATTTGACCTACATCTCACCCATATGTCTTCTTGGAATGATTAAATTCACACCATTTAATTTTCTTAAGACCACTATTTGAATTCCAATGGCTATTTCCCAAAGCTTGAAATTGACATCTACGTGAACATATATCATTTTTGACCAACTTTGTAATTTTATATCTTGAATCACAAAGATCATATAGGCACAAAATTTATAGAGAATGGACTTAATGATAAAAGGAACAAACCCTTTTGATCCACTATCCCCTTGAGCTTTCCACATGCTTCTATAAAATATTTGAAGCTGACTGGTCTTGCATGACATCTTGATGATGGTTGGGTTTGAAATGGCTAAGTATGGAAACTTCAACAAATTCTATGTTAGAATCCAAATTTTCCCATGCATATCATTTATTGCACTATAGTGCAAGTTATGCAACCTAGTATGAATGATCTTGGTACATAAGTGAACAAACCTTTTTGACCATTCTTTTTGAATCTTTTGCACATACGAGATCTAGCTTTAACAACCTGCCTATTTGTGTTTTCTACATACTTCATTAAATTATCCAAGAATTTTATATGTGGGACAAAAATGGACAAGTACTAAAGTGATGTAAACATGGGTTTGAGTTATGCAACAAACCTATCCATATTCATTTATATTGGACACTCTTTTTGTTATATTAAATGGAAATAAAAATTAACCAAAATCAACAAGGTATTTCCTTTTCTCATGAAGTAAAATTGATCCATATGCCAAATGATAAAATTGGTTATTCTAATACACATGTAGAACATGAGGAATAACATGCCATATACCATTTCCACTTATCCAACCATGATACAAATAATTTAAAAGATCCAAATTAAGGTTGAAAGGTCTTATAGATCCAAAACACACCCAAAAAAAACATCAAAAATAAAAAAATATATTTAGTAAATATCCTTTTAGCTCCTTGGCATATATATTGTTGGTTCCATGTTGGTATATGGAATATCAATGTTTCATATATACAAATGTGTTTCACACATATTTTGAGTGTGATTTAGGTATACACAAATATATAACATATAGACTTTTAGATGTTGGGCTTTCCCTCTACTAATGTCTATAGGATGTTGGGGGCATCCACCTCTTTGATCATGATACATTTAGATTATATCATTCTATGGTCATTTTAAATTATCATGTCTAAGATCATATACTACACATGCCTTTATCCATTCTTATATCTTTTAACATGTACTTTATATGCTATGTACATAATTTTTTTTTCTAACAGATATATCCAAGAACTAATATGATATGTTTATACTAGTTATTTATGATTTCATTTATGAACTTCCTTGAGTATCTTACCTTTCTATTATCTTGACTATTTAAACATTTGAATATGATCCATCATTAAATCCCCCATACCTTTATTTTACTTTTTTACATTTAAATATGTCATTGGTTATTTATGTTGACATTTGAATGTGTCATTTATTTCTTTGTGGTTATTTGAATAAGTTATGTCCCTTAGATTGTGAAACATTTAAACATGACCCTTATTTATGGTCTCCTTAGACAATTGTATCTTGAATTAATTTTTCGGTGCTCTTATGAGTGTGCTTGATTATTTTTTTAATATTTTACTATTGCTATCTAGATATTTCCATGATATTCATCATGCATATTAGGACTTTGTATGATCACATTCTTTGTGATTTAATGACATATCTACCTAAAGATGTTCCCTGTATATGCTACATGGTACATTCATAGTTTACACAG
This sequence comes from Torreya grandis, assembly GCA_037957365.1. Classification (NCBI taxonomy): domain Eukaryota; kingdom Viridiplantae; phylum Streptophyta; class Pinopsida; order Cupressales; family Taxaceae; genus Torreya; species Torreya grandis. The sequence goes on along the minus strand of JARHVA010002396.1, from coordinate 503,444 downwards.
TTATCTTATCCTTTTAAGGTAAGGTAACTACAAGTTATTACTTACCATCACATCAAAAGGGGGGGAATATTAATGGGGTCATGTTATAAAGGCATAAATTCCACATTGCTTTATATATTCAGAGTATAGTGGGGGAATTATTATTTGGCCCAATATCTTGTTACAAAATACTCATGAGATTTAGTATTTTCAAAGATAATAGTGGGAACACTCATGGAATTTCATCCTCCCTTTTAGGACAAATATGAAATCAGCCCAAGGCATATTTTTTGGTATTTGGCTTCATTATGGAGCTTACATGAAATAATCTCTAAGAGATGTAGTATCACCATTAGGGGTTCAATCCTGATGACCAAGAGTAAATGAGTGATTTATTTGATTATATTATTGATGTTCATGAATTTTTTTTGGAATCATAATGACTAAGAGGGTGGTGAATTAGTCTTAAAATTATTTTACAACTTTATTTTATCATTCATGAACCATCAAATCAATATAGTCAACTAGCAACACATCATGAACCATTTATATGAGCATGAAAAAAGATCATACCACAAAAAACTTATTTAAGTGGGAAAAACTAAAGGGTAAAAACTCACTAATTACTATAAATGGAATATATTCCTATAATACAAAAACCAAGTTTTAGTGAAACACCAACTCTAACTAACCAAGCACCCACTTGAATTGACTTTAACAAGTACCCACTTGTAAGAAGGTACCAACCCCCTAGATGACTCAGCACCAAATTATCCAATTTATTGAATTTATCAAATTTATAAGACTTTGTATCTCATACAATATATGATGATCACCTTCTTCAAATCTTCTCTCTCTTTTATCCCTCTCAAATTGCCTTCTAGACTTCTTCACTCAATTAGGTCTCATCAAGATAGATTAGGTCATATGACCTTGATATTCATATATAGTATCCCTATTATATCTCCATGATATTTTATATAAACTATTATAATTTTATATGAGACCTCATTCATCTATTCAAAGTTTTATATCCTTCACTTCCACTCTCTTATTTTTTATCTAGTCAATTAGGCTTATTAAGCCTTGTTCTTATACAATCCTATAGCTCTTACACATCTTAGTCAAAAAAATATACTTAGACACAAGGAATAAAATTAAAATAGGTCTTATAATTCATTTTATACATTAAAAAATCATTATAATAGGTCAGTCAATGCATAAAATACCAAAACTTCTTTTAGGCCTTGAGGAGACCTAATCCAATTATTCCTTCATTAGAACACATTACCCTTTGATCTCCTTGGAACACTTTAAAATTTAATACATGGAAATAAAATTTAATATTAAAATAAAATAGACCTATACTAATATAATCTTATTTTCATGACACTTTTTATCTCCAATCACCACTTGAAGCACACGATTAGTACTATTTACATTAGGCCTTCACACACACAAAAAGGTTTTCCTTGAACAAATAAAGTTAAAAAAATGTTTATCAACATAAAAATGATAATAAATCATATAAAAATAACATAAAAGACATACAAATATTAAATAATTTAATTATACTCTTCAACTCATGGCATAGAGCCTAAAAAGCACTCTTGCAACTTGCTCACTCAAAACTATGAACTAGCTTCAAAGACCAATCAAGATGAAATTGAATTTAAAAAATTGTACATGGATTTATAATGAATAAAAATAAAATAAAATGATACTTTATAATATTAATAACAAACTCACATATTAATTTCTTTGAATTGGATCAGATTAAAGGGATATGGAGGGATGTCTTAAGCTGCATAAGGGAGTACTTCATTCTGGACGAAAGAAGTAAGCGTGTGCACAAATTCCACTTTGTCTTCCTTAACCATTTTAGGCACAAGGTTAGTTTGTCTTTTCCATTTTATCTAGGTTTCTCCTTGGTCCAAAGTTTATATGCTCATAGGAAAAAGGAAACGCGCCCTATCCGTCATGAAGGCCTTATTCTGTTAATCGAAGGCTACTGTAAGAATAATGCTATGGTTAAGCACCCTAAACAGGGGAAAAACAAGGAGTCAGGGAACAAAAAGAGTGAATGTGTTATTGAGAAAGGCAAAATCAAGCTTCTTAGTACTAAAAAGCAGATTGTTGAAGAAGATATGGAGCGGGAGAGTATTGATAAACCCAGTGAGGAAAACTTGGAGGAAGAAGAAGGAACTAAAAGTCGAGCTACAAACTCTAATGAGGATGAAGAATGTTCTGAGAAGAATGAAAAAGATGATGTCAATATAGAGGAGGATTCTGCAAATAGAACTAAAGACACTAAGGAAAACCAGAAAGAGGCAGAGTCTGATTTTGTCCAGGATGACCCTGTTGAGGACCCAGCATCAAAGAATGAAAATGAAACTACAGGGCAGGATGATAATCAAGATATGGAAATGGAAATTCAAAATGGAATTAAAGAGTGGGAACATAAGGGTCGAGAAGATATCACTGAAGAAGACAAGAACAGTCCTAATAAAAATTTTGAGGAACGGAGGGGGAAAAAATTGAATGATGAAACACATACACCAATGAACTGGGTTAATTGCAAAGCAGAGGCATCTTCTCAATTTGATTCTTGGATGTGCAGGGAGGTTATGAACCTCAAAAGGAAAGTGGAAACAATGGAAGATACCCTAAAAGAGGTATGGAACAAAATCAACAATATGGATAATCAGATAGGAGAGATCCCAGCCAAGCTCAAAGCCTATGAAAAAAACCTCCGAGAACTAATTAAGGACAATAGAATGAAAATGGAGGAAGCTACGTCCAATGTTTGTGCTGCTACTGTCAATATTGGTAAAAGAGCCAGTGAGGAGACTAAAGCTTTGGAGGAACCCAGCAAAAGAATGAGACAAAGTACTAGAAAGAAGGTAACACAAAAAGGAGCAATGCTGGTGGAAACCACTACCCAGGATACTATTTTGAAAGAAAAAGAAACAATGAAAATGATATTGGAACTGGATGAATAATCTAGTTCCTCTTGCTGGTAAAGAATCTGGTCTAGTTCTTTGTTTTCTTGTTGTCTTCCTATGTCTAAGGTGTTTCCAGATCTCTATTTATTTGGGTTGTGACTGGTTGTCTTTTCGGTGGTTTCAGGTCCATTTAAAACCTATTTTTGCTACTTTCTTGTAGTAGTTTTTAGACTTTGTCTGTGTTTTGGTTGCTCTATCTTTTTTTTCCTTGTACTAGGGTTTTGGGGCCCCTTCAAAACCTAATTTTACCATAATCTAAAACAAACTCACATATAAAAATCACAAGGTATAATGGTAATATTAGTCTTTCAAACCAATCTCATGACCTTATATCTCACTGTCTCATCTGAACCAGACATGTCAACTTGTGAGAAATTTTTTCACTATAAAAAATGACCTCCAAAACTTATAATAAAAATTAAAATGTATTAAAATTATTTAAAAACATCTCCATGCTTGTTTTCATCACTATTTCATGATAAAACATCCCTAATCATCTTCTCACCGTTGCCTAGATTTCTCACTGTTTCTACCATTAGGCCTATTAGTGACTGGCTAATTTAGACAACCAGTTAAACATAATTGAGGTGTATAACCTAACCATAAAACTTCATAAAAATGAAACACGAGTCTTAAAATTAATCCTCCATCTATTTTCATACTTTGAATTGGATAACTCTGTCTACTACTATAAATCTTTGAGAAATGTTCACTTCCTTGTAGGGTCTACTCACACACCTAGAAAATAAATCACATATGGAGGTGATTGAGAGAGTTTAATACTAAATATAATATATTTTATATTCATTTGAGACCATTATGGGATGTTTTGAATATGATATTTCATATTGGGTCCTTGTTAGGTTATTACAGAGGTTTAACACAAGTTTTGGCGTTAATGATTATTCACAAAGGATTGCCCCTTAAATCCAAAACCAATACCTATATTTATTATATAGGACAATTACCTATATATAATTAATATATTAGGTTACCATGTAGAGGTTTCATGTGCTAATGAACACTTGAAATCCCTTCTCAGGTTTGCATGCCTTCATTCTATGTACTTGAGAGACCTCAAAACCACTTTTCATGCCTTTTTTTTGCAAACCATGAACTCAATTTTTTTGAAAATGATTGAAAAACATATCATACATTTGAAAACACTCATATATCCATAATTACCTTTTAAATAGAACCTCATACCTCATTAGTCCATACTCTCTCTTTGCTTTTTAGACCCTGACCTATAAATCACATTAGGCCTTAAAATTGGCTTTCATGCCTCTTTTCATGTATTATCCACCACTATCACATACTTAAAATTAATAATAAATGCTTATATACTATCATAATTCCTTAATGTGTCTTGAAAATAGATCATGATGCCTCATTAGGCTAGGTAGGGTCTAGGAGTGGTATAGGTACATACTTAATTTGAAGGTCCTACCACTATAGGCTCAACCTAAGATACTCATGAGTGCTCAAAAACCTCATATATATGATCAATAAACCTCATAAAGTAACTCATTCTTGTGTTCATTAATATCACCAAGCCATCATGCTACTTCATGTACAATACTAGGCATCCTATGCACATACCTTTTTAAGATAATACTAGTCTCAAGCACTTGACAAATTTGACAATAAGGACCTTCTATGTTGATCTTAAAAATAATCATGTAGTCATTGGAACATATATTAAACTATTAAAATCACTATAACACTGATAAATATTCTCTCTCATAGCTATACTCTTCAATGACCTCATGAAGACCTTTTTAAGAGACTTTGACATCAATGACAACATCAATGCCAAACCTCAACAATGAGAACAAATATCAACAATCTTCTCCTTTATAATTAATGAAAAAACACACTACACACTAATCATTCTTATCTCCTTATTCTTGGATTTCTTTCCATTTGACTTAAATGACAAAGTGATGTTTACAACTCCTTAGATCACACTCCTTGCAACCAAAATACTTAACACACAAGACTATGTGTTTATGAGACATAATACAACCATGATCCCCCTACCTCCATGCATACCTTCTTGGAACAACTCACCTATTCTTGGGGCTAATGAACCTGATTATCTCCCCTTAAGTACTTGGATTATTCAATGATTTTTATGGGTAGGAATTATACCTAATTTTTGTCTTAAGTATTCAAATGTTACCTTTGGAAGTGGTTTGGTTAAGATGTCTACAATTTTATCTTGTGTAGAAACATATTCAAGTTTGACACTTTGTTTGCATACATGCTCTCTTAGAAAATGGTACTAGATGGGAATGTTCTTGGTCTTTGAGTGGATGATAGGGTTCTTTGAGATGATTATAACACTTATATTATCACAATAAATAAGGCTAGGACCATCATAATCCACCTTGTGGCCTTTTAAGGTCTATATAATCCACATGACCTAATAAAAATGTGAAGCTACTACTATATACTTGAGCTCATGAGTGGATAATGCTACTGAGGATTGATTCTTGCTTATACAAGAAACTAGGCACCCAACTAAAAAGAAATATCCTCCACTGGTACTCTTCATATCACCTATACTTCCTACCCAACCTACATCTATATGGGCTATCAAATTTAACTCCTTGGATACCAAAACCCATAATCCATAGTCTTTTTGAGATACTTGAGTATCCTTTTGATTGCTTACAAATGATTTTCCTTTGGATCTATTTGAAACCTTCCCATAAGACCTACTACTTGCATGATGTTAGGGCTAGAGAGAGTGGTTTATAAAAAAATTTAGATCATTAACCTATATGACATCTAACTGACCTTTGGGTACTCATCTTCCTTTCTCAACTTATACCCTATGATCATAGGTGTACTAATTTCCTTGAAATATTCCATCTCAAACTTATTTAACATCTCTCTTTTGTAATTGGCTTGTGAAATTAATATACCTTTTTTAGATTGAGTGATTTACAACCTAAGAAATAATGATAGTTATCCTATTATGGACATCTCAACGTATTTCTTCTACAAAGCCTTTAGTCATGTTCTCATTATTTCCAATAAATATGATTTCATCCACATAGATAACTACTATCAACTGATGGCCATCTTCTAAATTTATGTAAAGATTACTATCTACAACTCCTCTTTTAAATCCTTGATCCAATAGATACATATCCAACTTGGCATACCAAGCTCTAAGAGCTTTCTTTAAACCATAAAGAACCTTTTTTAATCTATAACTATATTCCATGTCACCTGATAGTGATAACGCCTTAGGTTGTTCTATGTACACATCCTCTTATAAAATCCCATTTAAAAAGGTTTATTTGACATCCATCTAGTATACATTGAACCCTTTAAATCTTGCATATGCTAGAAATAATTTTATGGCCTCCAATATTGATACTAGTGTAAAGTTATCCTCGAAGTCTACCCCTTAAACTTTTGCATATCCCTTGTATACTAATCTATCCTTTTTCTTAGTTACTTCTCCATCTTTATTCAACTTATTTATAAACACCCATTTTATGCCAATGACCTTATTATCTTTAGGCTTGGGAATGAGTTCCCAAGTCTCATTATTATCTATTTAGTCTAAATCCTCATTCATAATTCCTATCCAAAATTTGTCTTTGCTTGCTTATGTAAGATTCTTAGGTTCAATATTAGATAATAGAGCAGCATTCTCTTGGTTTAGATTACTTACCAGTCTTTTCCTTTTTTGTATACCTACATCATATTACCAATGATTTGGGATTCAAGATAATCTCTTTGAATCTATGTTGAGTAAATTTTTGAGTCATATATTTGCTAAAATTATTATTATTAATCATCAACCTCTATTGTTTCCTCTTTATTCTCGAGGTCTAGATTCTCTAAAGTATCCTTTTACTATGAGTGTGATTTCCTTTTTTCATCAATCTTCACATTGGTGCTTTCCACTATATTCTATAACCTCTTGCTACATCTTTACCCTGAGCTCATTGATGAGTATCTAAATAATATTCCTTCATTAGATATGGAATTAAAATTTTATAAGTCTTTATCATCTCTTTTGATGAAACATATGCTTCCTAAACACTCTAAAGTGTTCCACATTAGCAGGTCTACCTTTCCATAGTTCATAAGGAGTCTTATTACCTTTAGTCCTTATTTGTGCTCTATTTAAAATGTAGACTATAATTCTTATTTCCTCTCTCAAATATCCATCAGATAATATAGACTCATTATTCATAGTTCTAGCCATCTCTTGAACTATCCTATTCTTTATTTCTACTACCCCATTCTGCTGAGGTATCCTAGCTAATGAGAACTATCTTTTTATTCCATGAACCTCATAGACATCATCAAAATCATTGGATAAAAACTCTCCTCCTCTATTAGATCGTATGCACTTGATCTTCCCATTCTTCTCATGCTCAATAAGATCCTTGAATTCCTTGAACTTGTCAAGAGATTCTAACTTTTCTTTCAAGAATGCAACCTAAGTCATTCTTGTGTAGTCATATATGAGTAATATGAAGTAGTTATCTCCTTGAATGCTTTAAAATATTATAGGCCCATAGAGATCAGTGTGTATTGACTCTAAGGGTATTTTAGTAGATTACTCTTTAGATTTGAACCTTCTTTTAGTCTTCTTTCCATGTTGACATGCTTTACAAAGTATGTTTGTAGGCTTGGTGATATTAGGCATGTTCTTTATAGAATTATTAGTTTTTATCTTGATCAGATTATAAAATTTTAGGGGACCTAACTTCTGTGCCATAGCCAAATTTCATCCATCTTGCTCATAAAAAATCTCTCTTTCTTAATCTCATTCAAGACATATAGATTATTCTCAGTCCTCTTAGCATTGATAATTAGCCTTCTTGATTTGGCTCTCCTTATCTCACACCCTTTACAGTGAAAGGTTAGTATGTGTCCTTGATTACACATTTCACTTACACTAAGAAGGTTATGTTTTTAACCTTCCACATACAACAAATTTTGTGTCTTGGTCTTCCCATTGTCCAAACTCAAGATACCCTTGACAACTATATTGGTAGTTGTGTTGTCACCAAACCTCACTATTCCTATAACATTCTTCTTAAATGAGATGAAATTATTTTTATCTCTTTTAATGTGGATTAAAAAAACACTATATATATATATATATATATATATATATATATATATATATATATATATATATATATATATATATATATATATATATATATACCATTTCATGCATTTGTATTAAATGTGAAAGGTAGTTTGAGCTAGCATAAAATCCTATTTAGTCTTTTGTTCCTCCTTAGCAAAAAGTCCATCTTGACTCTTGTGATCAATATGATTATTCCTAACTTGATTTGGCTTTCATACCAATGTTTTACCCTTCTCATTCACTCTAAGAGATTCATATATCTTTTTGAATCTTGAGGGCCTTTTGGTTCTATTATAACATAATATTACAATGTGCCCCATATTATGATAGATGAAACATAGTATTTCTATACTTACCACTTGAATAATCACTTCTTTTTCCATGGTCCCATGATAACTTATCTCTTATTGTATTAGAATGCCTGATTGGTATTTTAATTTTGGTATTATTGACTTGCTCTAACTTCTCACACTCTTTCTCAAAATTTCTTATCTTATCTATGTATTGCTCATACTCAATCTTCAAGGAATCTAGCTTTGTATTCAATTGGTCATATCAGCTTTCTTTGATCTAAACCTTATATTGACACCTTCTAACTAGTTCTTGATATCCTTGATAGTATTATTTTGATTCTTAAAATAATAAAGATTACTTATGAGCTTAGCTTCAAGGTCTACTTCAGCTTTTCCTTATTCATTGTCATAGTATACTTATTCATCATACATGTTATTTTCTTCCTTTTGATCACCAAACATCTTGTGCTTATTAGGATCACCTTCAAGCTATTATACTTTATTCAAAGGAAAATATATGATACCAATTATTGGAAGCATAGTGATTGAGGGGGGGGGGGTGGTGAATCAGTCTTAAAAAACTTTCAAAACTTTACTTTATCATTTATGAAACATCAAATAAATATAGTAAACTAGCAACACATCAATAACCATTTATATGAGTATGAAACAAGAGCATAACACATAGCACACTTATTTGAGTGAGAAAACCTCAAGGGGAAGAAAACCCACTAATTAATATAAATGGAATAAAATATTAAAATACAAAAACCAATTATTAGTGAAGAAATAACTTCACATGGAACACCAACTCTAACTAGCCAAGCACCCACTTGACTAGACTTTAGTGAGCATCCACTTGCAAAGAGGCACCAACCCCATAGATGACTCAAAACCAAATAAGCCACTTTATTGAATTTATAATATTTATAAGACCTTATATATCATAAAATATATGATGATCACCTTTTTTTAACCTCTGATCTCTCTTCTATCCCTCTCAAACTACCTTTTAAACTTCTTCACTCAACTAGGTCTCTTCAAAATAGATTAGGTCATATGTCCTTGATATTCATTTAAATTACAAATTTTATATCTTAATGATAGTTTATATACACCCTTATGATGGTCTAGAATACCTCATTCATCCCTTCAAAGTGTTATATCCTTTGCTTCCACTCTCTTATTCTCTAACTGGTCAATTAAGCCTATTAGTCCTTGTTCTTATATAATCTTCTAGTTAAAACACATATTGGTAAGCCACATAAACTTAAATACATGGAATATAATTAAAATAGGTATTATAATAAATTTAATACATGAATAAATCATTACAAAATGTTATTCACAACACAAAGGATAAAAACCTTTTTCAGGCCTTAAGGAGACCTAATTCAATTAGGTCTTCATTAGAGCACGTTACCCTTTGGTATCCTTAGAACACTTTAAAATTTAATACACAATAGGAAAAATTTATATGAAAATAAAATATACCATTAATTATCTCATATTATGTCCATGACACTTTTTATCTCCAATCACCACTTGAATCATGCCATTAGTACTGTTTACATTAGGAGTTCACACACATAAAAAGGTCTGTCTTGAACAACTAAAGATAACACAATGTTTATCCATAAAAATTTGATAATAAATCATATTAAAAGAACCTAAAATACCTAAAAAAATTCACAATTTTAATTATAATCTTAAACTTAGGGCATAGAGCCTCAAAAACACTCCTGTAACTTGCTCACTTAGAACTACCTACTAGCTTCAAAGATCAATCAAGATGAACTTGAATTTAAACACCTATACATAGACTTATCATGAATAAAAATACATTAAAATGATAATTTATAATCCTAATAAAAACCTCACATACAAAATTAATAAGGTTTAATATCAATATTGGTCTTGTAGACCAATCTTATGACCTTATAATTCACTATCTCATTTGAACCAGACAAGTGTACTTGTGAGTAACTTTTTCACTATAAAAATTAACCTAAAAAACTTATAATAAACATTAAAATTCCTTAAAATTCATGGAAAACATCTACATTCACTTTTTTTCATCACTATTTCATGATAACACATCCTTAATCATCTTCTCACTACTACCTAGATTTTTGACTGTTTCCACCATTAGGCCTGTTAGTAATTGACTAACTTGGACAACTAGTTCAGAATACATGAGGGATATAACCTATCCATAAACCTTCATTTAAATTAAAAATTAGTCTTAAAATTAATCCTCCATCTATTTTCATACTTTATATTAGTTAACTCTGACTTCTATAATAAATCTCTAAGAAATATACACTTCCCTATAGGGTTCACTCGCACTCTTGACAACTCAATCACACCTGAAGGTGCCTGAGAGATTTGAATAAAAAATAAAATATATTGTATTTATTTGATAAAATATTGGGTTTTTTTAATAAGATATTTCACATTGGGTCCTTGTTATATTTTTTAGAGAGGTTTAACATAGGTTTTGGTGTTAACAATTGTTCATAATAAATTGCCCCTTAAATCCAAAAATAGTGCCTATAGTTATTATAAAGGACAATTACCAATACCTATTTAACATATTAGGTTCCAATGTATATGTTACACATGCTAATGAACACCTGAAAGTCCTTCTTGGGTTTGCATGCCTTCATTATGTGTCCTCAAGAGACCTTGAAACCACTTTTCATGCCCTTTTATTGAAAACCATGACCTCAAAATTTGTGAACATGATTGAAAAAAAATATCATACCTCTAAAAATAATCACCTATCCATAATTTACTTGGAAATAGAACCTTATACCTCATTAGTTTATACTTTCTCTCTTTGCTCTTTTAGACTTTGACTTGTAAGCCACATTAGACCTTAAAAATGACCTTCATGCCTCTTTCCATGATTTATACACCACTTTCACATAATAATTAAACATAATAAATTATTAAACACTATAATACATCCTTCATGTGTCTTTAAAATAGATTATGATGCCTCATTAGGCCAGGTAGGTCTAGGAGTGGTCTAGGTATAGACTTGATCTGAATGTCCAATTACTATAAGATCATGCTAAGATTTTCATAAGATATAAAAAACCTCATATACATGATCAAGAAACCTCATACAATCACTCATGCATATGTTCATTCATATCACTAAGCCATCATGCTCCTTTATGCACAAGATTGTGCATCTTATACACATACCTTCTCAAGACACTACTAGACTCAAGTACTTGACAACATTGACAATAAACACCTTCCATGCTGATATTCATAGCACTTGTGCAATCATAGGAACATATATTACACTCTTGGAATCATTTAAACACTTATACGTATTATTTATCATAGATATACTCTTGAATAACCTCATGAAGACCTCAATATCCTTTGACATCAATGACAACATCAATGGCAAATTTCAACAATAGGAAAAAAGCTCAACAATTTGATTTACCATTTTATAAATGATAGGGAATGGGTAGTTAAATATCAAAAATAAATGAAAAAATATGGAAGTGTAAGGTAATAAGGAATTTTTCTAGATCAAGGTTAAATTAATGCTTCAACCATTGAGTTAAATATATCTACCATACTTATACCACTGTGTGTTGAGTATCACCAAAGGTTTTAACTCTAGTACTACATAATGGAAAGAGTCTGGGGAAGAAAATAAGAAAACTTAATTTGTGATTTATCACTAAATAACAATACTATAATTCTAAATTATATAACATAAAATTACAAAATAACTTGTAGGCCAACACATAGGTTATTAGTATTTTAAAGAAAAAGAAATGAATTCACAAAGAGTTTATGAAAATCAAGCACATCATAATCATTACATTCATAAAATTATAGAGCCTTAAAATACTTATATGATAGGTAATCTTAATTTAAAATTAAAATGGGGGATACTTTGATAAACAAAATGTGTGTTACATAAAATCTCAAATTGTATTCATTAAAATAACTAGTTCTATTACAAAGATACCGATCTTGTACAAATATGTATAGTTCAAATGGGGCAAAAGAAACTAAAAGTGAAATCCTAGATTTATTCCAACATAAATTTTGAGCTAAAAATTATCAACCCTAAAATTACAATGTAGTTGTAATTTTATAGATAAGGATGGGATTTTCCCCCAAGTATCATGATATTCCTATCCCAGGCCATGATGGCCACCTTTGGTGGTTACAACTACATAATTGAAGTAAGAGAGGATAAAATCCATTCACTTACCCAAAATAGATTTGTGTGGGACCACTTAACTAATACATGGAGGTGTAATGGATGAGTTAGCTCCCAATTGATTTGACTTTGCCTCTTTGGCTTCCAAAATAACTATCATAAGGCCAAAATCTTAGTCTAAATTGGTGAGTTTCCTTAGAGGATCCTTGAAGATCATCTTTACATGGGATGCAAGTCTTTGATATACTCAGAGGGGAGCCTCCATTGAGACTTCGACTTCATATGTTTGGGTAATGCTTACTGTAGATTGAGTTGAAATATTTAGTATCATTAGAGCTCCCTCCTTATTCACCTTGGACACCTTTCCCCTCATGACCTAGTTGAAGTGACACAGGTGAAGTAAAAATTCACCCCTATTTAGTAGAGTGTTATCTAAGTGAAATAACATCAAGATATTAACTTTCTTAAAATAAGCCAATATTTTCCTTTTGCCATCCTCTAGGGGTCTCATTATCATTTTGGCTAAGGAAAGACACTCCTCCATAGTAGTCTTCATGGTCCTAATATAGGTATGATATAAACCCAAATCTTAAGTGGGAATCAATTTTAACTCCAAGAAAATGCCTTTATTAATCATAATAGTCAGCTTCTAAAGGAACATATATGCTCACCACTGACTCTAGGTCATGCCCACTTGAGGGGTAATGACTCTTAGGAGAGGGGTATTCAGTGTAAGGGAAGAGATTAGTTGATTAAAGATGAATCCTTAGGTACTTGAGGTGATGGAAAAAGGGTGATGGGGAGACATGAGAGGATCCTTTGGGGCTAGTGCTATAGGAGCCATATACACTAATAGATGAGTTATAATTAGAGTAGTCAGTACCTATATTATGGGTCAAGTGTGAATTAAATTTCACTTATTCCTTAACCTTTTACTTAGGTTAGGTCCATACACTATTGTATAAGGATTCTAGGTGACAAGGTCCATAGGTGTCAATTGTGGGGTCAAAGGAAATACTAGGATGGTCTTGGTCACTAGAGATGTGTACATGGGTAAACTTAATCCTAGAACAATTGAGGCTACCAGTGAAGATGAGGTGCTCACAGGCACCTAGGTCTAAGGAATGGTTGATGGGGGAACTAGGAAAGTTCTAAGTTGGGGGATGAAAAGGGAAGATGGAAATTAAGAAGGTAGGATTATAAGGATGGCTAAGGCTATAGATGTTTGGGTGAAGAGTAGAGGGGGTAGAATAGGGAAAATTGGTGGTGTCAGTAGGATGGTTTTTGGAAAGGGTAGGGAACCAAGTGGTGCCATAAGATGTAGTTAGAAAGTGGAGGGAGTGAGGGGAGGAACTTGTAGTGGTGCATGTTGTTCATCTTACCTCAAGCTCATTTTTAGGCTACTACTAATGTCTAACCTTAGAGCCTAGGTGGCTTAGGGTTGATGTTCCTACTAGGGAACCACCTATGCTTGGGATACTTATCAATGAGTCACATGGGTCTAACTTAGATGGGGCCAAGGAACTTGATTTTTATGGAGGTAAAGGAGGTGGATCCATGGTAAGAGGATTTTATACTTGATGGGGATAAGGTGATGGTATCCCTTAGATTATTCTTATATAAATTATGAGGGGAGTTAGGGTGATATCACCTAAATATTGAGTAAATACAAAGTGGGATAGGGATGGTCCAATCTATATATTCTTACCTTTCTCCTTCCATCAAGATTTATCCTTGTGAAAAACTCTTAGTTATCCTCTATATTTAAATACAACTCATCATCATCCTATGGTTAGTGGTCATAATTGAGGTTAAGGTGAGCTGAATAGTTTTTTAAATGGGTTAGATAATGCCCTTTAGGTCCTAATCTTGTGGATCAACTTTGCCAAAGGCCAAATAATCCTAACCAGTCACCATCTTCTATAGGGGATGGAAAGAGTGGTAAATGTGGTATTTGATGATGATCAAAAAAGGTAGGTAAGCCTTCTATTGGTGACTAATATAATGTTCAAAAATTCCATCCACTATTTGGTAAGTAATTTACATCTCCACAAGGTGATCTAAGATGTGATAGGGTGAGTGGAAGGGCTCCTTAAGAATACCCATGAATCAGATGATGCTATCCTCTTAGAAATACCAGTAGTCTCTAATGGTAGCTAGCGAGTCTCTAGTTTCCTTTGATAGATAAGGCATAAGAGCCTAATTGATCCTAATGTATACCATTATGTATAAAAAATCAAAAATATCCTAGATGTTATTTTTGTATTGGTGGCTATATATATTTTTATAGAACTACAAGAAACATAGAGCCTCTAGAAACCTATGTAGGAAAGGTATAAGGCTTTAAAGTGAGTATCTTATAGACTATATCTATAACATATCTCATCATGTAAAAGTGTCCCCTACCTATGCATCTACTATGGCCTTAACCGTGTTGAAATTAACTACTCCTCATAGGTTAGGGAATTGAGAGCCATCTAGGATTATGTGAAGTAGGGGCGCCCATAGTATGCTGATGTGAAGACAATTTAGGGCCTTGATCAACTAGTTTAAGAGGATCATACCAATCTATATCTCCTCTTTGAAGGTGTGGATAATGTATGCATTGACATCTTCCTTATTCACCCATTTAACAACTAGGTTCTCAACCTAGTCCTTTAGGGCATTGTATATTTGGAAGGTTTTGGTTCAGGTCTATACCACCACCAAGTCATATGAAAGAGTGAAGTTTAGGATATCATAATAGGATTTTTATGCCATTACTAAAATGTTGGTAATCTTATGTTGAGAGCTGGCTAAATAGACCCAATTGTGAATGCCATCTTGAACCTACCTATTAGTGAAGAGAAACTTGTTGAACAAATCATAATATGGGATCACTTCAAGTTTTTTCATGGTTTTATATAGGATAAACTTCTCATATGCTTTCATGGCATATTCAAATTTATCTTAATCATTATCATTATCATTCATAATTGAATCCTTAGGAACTTAATTGATGGCCCTAGATACTTTATTTTAATGTTTTAATTGGGTCAATCCATATCAAAATAAAGTGTCCTTGTATTCAAGCTCAAATTTTGGGTTTGAAGATGAATCAACCATTACAATGAGATACAATTTTGTGAAAATTCTCTGGTCAAAGGAGAAGTTGGCTAATGTAATAAGTGGGAGCAAAAAGCAAGTAGTTTAAATATAGGGGTGATCCAAAAATTAGAAGTTTTAGTTGATAAATATTTCAATAGCATAGAAATAACACAGTAACAATGAATTCTCTGAGAAGAGATGTAGTATTACTCAATATCGCAATAAAAATATATGCTTATCTCTGGGAAGAGATGTCTGTCTTCAAATTTCAGGTTACCTCTTCATTTATACACATTTTGAAAGCATGGGGAGGATATGGAAGGTCACAAATCTTGAGGGAGATTAAGTGGTTTGACTTCTAAGATTTAAAACAATACATAATTCAAGGAATTACTATTTTTAGAAACTTACTATTTTTAGCCTGCACTACTAAAATTAAAATTTGGGGCACTTCCATTGGGTTTTCAAGGGTCAAAATTCATTGATCAAAGATCAAATCCCTCAAAATACATTCTCCTCATTCTTAGTTTTCCAATGGTTCATATGGTGAGTTAATTGGAGCTGCGGTGCAAAAGTTATGGCTCCCAAAAGTTTTGTCATCAATTGGGGTGGAACTGTCACCTGAATTGTCACCTAAATTGTTGCCCAGATCAAGGGGTCTAAAGATATAATGACTAATGAGATTTCCTCAAGATACCTATAAAAATTGACATTCATCCCTAAATTAATGTCATTTGGTAGATCACTCATCATGGATTCAAATTTGACTGGGTGGATCAATATTTCACTTGGTTTCCCAATTTAGAGTTAAATTTATAGCAAATGATTACTCACCACTTTCTATATCTAGTAAAGGAAATGTGACATTTTAAATTTTTTAATCAGGGTCTAGTTTCCCACTTAATCAAATTTAAAAGTGGGGTAGGTACATGGACACCTTATCCTTAAAGCCTCCCAAGAGCTCCATCTTTTCACTACTTGTCACCTCTTAACTAGTCCTCATGTCAACAATCAATACCTAAGCATAGCCTAAAACTTTGTTGTTATACACTTAGGATGGATGAGATGCTATCTAGGGACATGTGGTATCCTTTTATCATCTTCATATGATTCCACATGTATTTTATTCTATCCATCCTAAGACCTTTATGGGTCCCACTTGATAAACTACTTGGTTACACCATGTGTTGTGTTGTGATACATTGAGCTCTCCCAGACTTTGACATATCTTCTAGACCAAAAGATTGGCACATCTAAAAATGGTGAAAGTTCATTAATGGGATATAGGAAATTTTTACATTTAAGGTACATGGTGTCCATTGATTTGGTTAGGATCTATTGAGATCTGACATCCCTGTTAGGATCGAGAGATTGGCCACTCTACCACTAGTTGACATGGTACTCACTAATTGGGTTAGGTTCTCTTAGGATCTAACATATCTATAAAGTTTAGGAGACTATCCATTATCCTTTAGCATGGGGTAATTAATTGGTGTACTGATGGCCTCTGACTTGGGTAGCATGTTACTTCTTGATTACATTAGGCTCTCCTAAAATTTGACATCTTTATCATGTTTGAGAGACTAACACTATAACATAGGTCACATGGAATTTATTATTATGTTAGGCCTTTGTTACCCTTTCAAAACTTTAGCTTAGAATTTTTATTCATCAAATTTTCCCTCAAAAAATTTATTCATAACTTTACTCTTATAAAAAATCTAACTACTCTTCAATTGAATATCCTGAAGTCACGTAGCATCAAGAGTTAGACATGTGAAAGAAGTTGTAAAAAACATAAACAATGACCAAGTGAAATAGAAATGAATAGTAACCAATTAACTAATCACCTGGATGTTAGCTAGGCTATAAAATTCCACATATAAATCTAGGATATGATACATTAAGAACATTATTGAGACTCGAGAAATCTTTGAGTAAGGGCAGGATTGTAAAGTTAGTGTGTTAAAACTTAAAATCAAGAAATCATATACTAACTAAGAGTATCGATAGGATTTTACTTAGTCTCTTTCATATACCTTTAAGGACAAAAATTTATATCAATTGGTTATTATCCATACTAATTACTCAGAGAGAAAAACCATGATGACATGGGATTTTAGAGACTTGATGCAGGCAAAGCTAACCAAAATGAGAGAATGGGTCTATAAATTTTGGTTATGTGTTTTAAAAGATGGGTTCCCAATTTATTAAGAAAAATGTGCATGTTGTCCATAAAAATTAGTTACTTCCATGTGGAATATGGTGGCAAGAACTTATAACCCAACCTATTAATCATACATTCCTATACAACACATAGACTCCAAGAGATATCTTTAGACGTATCAAAAAAGAAATAACTAAAGTCATGTCATAACAAGTGAAATATTGAGATTTTATCCTATAGAAGGTCACCATTATGTGTAAGGAGTGATTTTAAATTAACTTATCCAATTACAAACTTTATTGAATTAATCAAGGTCGAATTGGGCGTCAAATTTCTTAGAGGGCATTAATGATTTCATGGCTTGGAGGGGAATGGGGTGGGCATTACTTTACTGCCAACTAGGTATCCATAGCCTCAAAATAGATACATATGTTCTTTTTTGATGCCTTTCTCTACTACCAACTAGGATATAAATCCTATGATAAAGGTATCTTGAATGGCCCTTTGGAAGAAGACTCAAAATTTAAATTCTACGTGTTTTTCTAGTCTTCTTTCAAGGTTATTTGTGAAGAGATTTAATAGTCTTTATCCATTGGGAGTTTGGGACCAAGCCATGGGTAATAGGGTGAAGAGGAAAATATGAATATATAGTATATTTTTGATTATATTAAATGGTCCCACCTTTTTTAATATGCTATATTAAGTGCAACTTAGTGGCATTTATTGGGATGTGAGATGTTCTAAAATCCACTTGTTTCTATGAGAATCATTGGCCCTCAAGATTTTAAATGTAAAGGACTCACTCAAAATCCTTGGTTTGTTTGGATTGAAGACTTAAATTTTGTCCTTTGTAACTTGATAATACCTTTTTGGCTTCAGTCATCACTTAGAGTGGTTACTGACTTCTCTTTTTTGGGGAACCCTCATAATGGGGTTTATTTTTTTTAATTTCAATCAGGGGCTATATTTAGGGTAGGTGAACAATACAAGGACATAACCAAACAAATGAAACTAAGGAAAAATGAAATAAAAGACACAATAGTAAAAATGAAGACACAACTAAAATAAATTAACCCACTATATGCATTATAATCATTCACTGAGGCTATTTTGAAATTACATTGGATGGAGTATCTAAGAAGTAGTACTTTAAGAATAGCCTGTTCACTAGGAGTGACACATCATTGAATTATAGGTCCTTAAGGTGAAAGGCATTCTTACCAAGTATTTTGACTATTTTATAGGTGCCAATCTAGAGAGGATAAAACTTTGAGTATTGGCCTTTATTTTTTTGTGATTTATCACACATTAATTCTAGATCAAAGATCTTAAAAGTTTTGATCTTATCCCTCTTATCAAACCATCATTTGATAGTACCATAATGCTTTCTAAATATTAATAGAGCTTAATCTCAAGCTTCCTCTAACTAAATGATATAATATCTTGAAATATATTTTGTCATTTAGTTCCATAAATTAATACACAAACCTATAATTTGATATTCTGAGCATGATTGACATGATTGGATCCAATCCATAAAATAAAAGGAAAGGAAAGATCTTTAGTGATTATTTATATGTAGTGTAGTTATCATATAGAGTGAAATTCAATAATGAGTACCACTCATAATGATTATCTCTTGTAGATTTATTGATGTCATCTATTAAATTCATATTAGTGGATTATACCAATCCATTTCCTTATTTATAGTGATTGGATGAGAATCTGTATGTGATACCATTTTCATAGTCCCAATATATAAACTATATGGATTAGAAGGTAAAACAATTATCACATACCAAAGAGACTGAGACCCCAAATCGAGTGGTTATAGTGATCTCCATGAACTTGATGACTTTTAATGATGTCTCTCTTTGTCACAAATGCCATAGACCACCTTGTGAAATAATCTATGATCACGAGAACAAACTTGTGGCCATTCAATGAGTTGGGGTTTATAACCTTAATAAAATCTAGTCCTTATTGAGAAAATGGTGTAAAATCCACCATGGGATGAAGTGGAATTGATGCATAGGTCTTCCTCTTAGTAAAGGTTTGAAACTGATGACAAATGTGGATATGATCATGAACATATTTAAACAAAGTAGTCCAGTAGTAGCTTGCTTGAAAGACCTTGTGTGCCATGGAATTTGATACAGGGTGAACATCTCCCTATTTTTTATGGAAAATTTCCATCACTTCCTTGGCTTCATCTAGAGATAAAAATCTAAGGTAGACTCCTTCATGATTCTTTCTGAAAAGAATTCCCTTTCAGTATATACTATGTAACCTTCAATCAAATAGATTTATTTTGTGTATGGTTAACTTTGAGAGGTGTATTTATGTAGATCAATAAATTCATGATGAGGGAATACCAGTCTAGTTGTGGCATTAAATCTTGGTCTTTTTAGTGTACAATTATTCTTGAGTCTATCTTAGTTATCATATGGGTAAGGCCCTTTCCTCAAACCAACTTGTCTAGTTTGATCTCCAAGTCATAGTCTTGTAACTTTATCATCCATAAGCCTCTACATTAAATAATTCATTTTGTCCCAACATATACTTTATGGCTAGGTCTAGGATAATGACATGCACCTTATTCCTAAGAATATAGTGGCTAAATTTAGTCACTACATTGACTAGGGTGTAGGTATTTTTGTCAAGAGTAGAATATTTAATTCCACATCCTTGAGATTGGTTCTCATGAAATCAATGAGATGTTCCTCTACATCTAATATCTATGTGAGGTAGATAATAATAGTGCTTTCAAAAGCAAATGGGTAGATATGAAAATATTTCATATAATTTGGGCTGATAAGGATTAGGGATTGTATAATGGCATCTTTGATATCCTAAAAACATTTCTTTTATTCTACATGCCATTCCACCTTTGCATACTATTTAAACATAATATTTAGGGGTCTTATAATTTCAACAAATCTATAAATGAATTTATGAACAAAGTTGATTTTCCCAAATAAGGATTTTAATTCTTTCTTGTTTTAGATTGAGGTAAAAACAGGTTTGGAAGGGGCCCTGAAAACCTATAACAGAGAGCAAAATAAAGAACGTCTAAGCCCACAGGCAATGCCTAAAAAACACTACAAAGAAGTAGCAAAAACAGGTTTTAAATGGACGAAAAACCATAAGAGACACATCCGGTCAAAACCCAAAAATAGAAATCTGGTAGCACAACAAACAAAAGATAACAAAAGGAGAACAAAGATCAGTACCGGTTTCTAAACCAACAAGAAGGACCAGATTATTCATCCAGTTCCAGTATCAAGTTCATGGCTTCTTCTCCTTTCAAAGCAGTTTCTTGTTATCAGGTAAAGGTAATTTAGAAATCATGTCAGCTCTTTCTAGATCAATAAAAATACCTTATTTTATGATGATATGACTATGATTCTTACCTTAGGTGACACCAAAAACACTCTTCTTTGGATTTAAGGAAACACTATACCTTTTACACCTTTCAAACACTTTCTCCAAGTGGCATATGTGATATTACCTATATTTTAAAAACATAGTCAAGTCATCCATATAAATTATTATATAATTACCAATTATTCCTTTATATTTAAAATCCATTTCTCTTTAAAAGGATTCCCCAACATTGATCAACCAAAAGGGAATTTTATTTTAGGCAAATTTGTCCCATTTGGTGGTGATTGTAGTTTTGGCCTAGTCTTCTAAATTAACCAAGAATTGTTTATATACTAAAAAGTCATCAAGAAAAGACATCATCTAGGATCCACTCACTGTTTGGATTAATTCATCAAGGGAAAGAAATGGGTAATTATGTTTGTTTAAGGCTTTGTTCAAGTTTTGGAATTCTACATATAGGTGGATTTCTCCATTTTTATTTTGCACGAGCACTAATTTGGCCACCTAGGTAGATGGAGAATCGGGAAAATTATCCTAGCAATTAGTAACTTATGAACCTCCTTGTGTATTAAGGGTTCGATAATTGGGTTTACTAGTCTCTATCTTTGTCTAAATGGTCTCTAATCTAGCTTGAGATGGATAATATGAGCAATCACTCTTAGGTCAAAGACCTTAAGGCTTCCATAGGACTAGGAAAAAATGTCTTTGTATCTTAGTAGTAGTTTTTGTAACTATTCCAATTTGAAGTATGTCTAGTTAGGACCCACATTGACCATCTAAGGGTTTTCTACTGAGCCAAGGTTGATGAGACAAAGTTTTTGGTTCTCAAAATTGGGATTCATTATTTATAATGTGGGGTATAAAATATAAAATTCTCTTTCTAATAAAATCATCCCCTTTAGGAATTGATTACCATGAATATTAAGAATCCTATCCTTGTATAGATCATTCTTGGGGTTATCTATATTTGCCTCATCAATGATTTGGGTTTCAAATATCCTTGTGTTATTAAGGAACTAGATGATATATTGGTCATCCTTAAAGATTTTAAATTTCATCACATTATTGAGGATAAAATGGTAAGTGACAAGTTCCACATAGAATCCTTGCAATTTAGTGTCATATAGGGGGTTAATCTTGCTAATGTAGACATGAGTGAGTCAAAAACTTGGTTTTCTACCCTAACTATAGAGTTGATGGTGAATGCACTAAATTTATTGATTAAGTCCCAAGCACTAGGCTTATACCTTATAGGGTATGATATTTTGAATTAAAATTTACTCATGATCTGGTTGACTACCAGTTCAGAGTCACTAAATACTCTTTAGTTCATATGCCTTGTGTTTTAATGAAATTTATAATCTTAGGATTAACACTTTGTACTTTAATAGATTTTTTATGCAAGGTAAATAAAACCTATTTAATGCTATGTATTTCTTCCCTTGGGGGTATATTAGTAGAACACTAACACCACTACCTTATTTGGAATGGGTCTTATCTACATAGAGAGACCGTAGGCCTAGCAATTCTAGCTAATTTTTAGTTGTATCTTTGGCTAGTTTCATACTTAACATATAAATCCCTAAGTTTGAGGATGCCAGGTTCACTTTTTCATTGATGGCATTGTGCTTAATTATCATGTGTTTCATGTAGGTATATCTATCTACCCTAATTTTATTAAATACTCCTCTCAAATAGCTACATATTATAGAAATATGTATCCATATAACCATTCAGGGCTTTAGACCAATCTCTATTGAGGAGCATGACATAAACCTTAAGAATCTCTACCACCTACCTATCTATAAAGTGTTGAATCCTAGATTTAGATTCTAGATGTATGTGGACATTTAGAAAATTTCCTACCACTTTGACCTTATATTTCTCTAGTTGAACTACTACCTTATCTAACTTGATAAAGACCAACCTTAACTGTTTGTAGATGCTTGTTGGCATTATGTTGGTTGAGCCTCCTGAATCCATTAGGAAATTATATAAGTTTTTTCCAAATAATATGATGGTAAAAAGAAAGGGAGGCACTTCCATCTTATTCTTTTGAATGAGCACATTGGTATGAGATGTTTTTTTAATTTTACATGGGTGGGTTGAGTTGGCTTCTTGGTTAAGGACTTTAGTAGAATATCATGTTGCTCTATGATTTGAGAAAGTTCATGGAACATGATGTTGGATTTCATCTTCTTCATGTCCTCTACTATATTATAACATCCTTTATTATAGATCTATGGGGATTCTGTGGGAGCTTTAAGTTATTGAGGACTTGGAGGTGGTGGGTCATTCGTAACATTCTAGTTAGGTGGGGTTGCACCATTATTCAAGGAAATTGAGGTAGTGAAGGGTTATTGTGGTTTCCTATTCCTAAGGGCATAGTTTACCATTTGAAACTAATTAAATTCAAACACCTCATTTATACCATCCTCCTACTCATTTTATTCTTATATAGGTAATTCCATGGTTTTCAACACCATGGTAATACTAAGGGCTTTGCTTGTGTTGGAAGATTTTAGTTGATTGGGGACCACGTAATACTCTTTCATTTCCTTCTATAAGATCTCAAGGGCACAAAAAAACTCTATGTAGTCAAGTTATCCATGGGCTGCCATGATTTTCACTTGACACTAGTTAGGCAAGGCTATCTCTAAGGTATTAACTTATAATAACCTATTGGGTGAGGGTTACAATGGAACATGGGAATGGTTATAGTTATTATTTAGTATTTAATATGTCAAGTTTTTTTAAGAACTATCTACATTAGAGTTAATCATCTACCTTTGTATCCTAAGGAAGTCATTATTGAGTTTTTTTACCATTCACTGAATGACATCCAGTTCATTCTTTATGGACTCCTGGGGTATGGTTTGGTTATTGTTAGCTGATACCAACATTACTTGGTGTTGTAATTGAGGAGCCTTTTTATGGTTCCCTAGCTTAAGAAAACCCAAGTGATGGTTTGGTTCAACATTAATCAATGGGAGTTGATTTTTTATAGGGAGTGGTTGAAGCATTGGGATATTCTAATTAGTATTATGTAAGAGTCTCAATGTGGGCATTTGTGTCAACACATTAAGAATGAGGGCCATTATTTGACCTTGAATCTAGGGGTAGGTCCATTATTATTAGGTCTCATCTTAGAAACATAACCATTCAAGGGTCCAAGGCATTTTTATACATTTCAAGTTCTAATTAAGGGTTGGGTTGGTAGAGCCTAGTACCCTAAATGTACATCTTTTGAAACTTAGCATTGATGTTCTTAATAGGCTCGTTAGGATCTCATTTAATATAATAAAATTATTGATATAGGACACTATTATCTATCAATTACATAAAATAGGTAAGGAAGGCATTATTAAAATGGTCTTAACTAGGGATTGAGTCCTTATGGAGGTTTAAGATCCATCCATAGGTTAAGTCCATCAATGTGAATGGTAAAATCCTACACACTATATCCTCATGTTCTACATTTAAGAGTATTATGGAAATTTTATAGGAGGTTACATGCTCTTCAGTAATCTATCCTACACTAGGTGTGAAATGGGGAAGGTATATTTTAAGGTTTCTAGGTAAGTTATGGATAAATATTGGGACATTAGTGGATGAGACAACTAACCAAGCCATCCTAGGTAGTCTATTTGGGAGAGATTGAGAAGAGAATTTAGTTAGAAATATAATAGGCTTAGGTATATTAAGCTTGGGTATTTTATGGAATTTCAAGGGTGAAACCACCAGCCAAATTAAATGAGACCTAACTCTAGTGATGGGAGAATTAGACTCCATGATGTTTCATGGATAAAGAGTAGTTAGTACATTACTATTAACAAACATAATTTTAAACAAACCAAAACCCAACATATAAATTATTAATGCCTTCCCTTTCATCAAATATATTGTGTTGTTTGAAACATACAACAATAGAGAGAGAATAAAGGAGAGAAAATAAGATTCAATCAATAAAATACTCCTTTAGGGCCTAGGTTCCTATTGATAGTTATCTTTAAAAAATAAAAGGCCCTCCTTCTAGTTCCAACTATTGTTTTGTCCAAGATCCTATTAAAAAAATATGAGAATGAGTATTTTAAAAGAGAACAATGGGAACATTAATGGACTTTCATCCTCCATTTTAGGATTGATATGAAATCAGCCTAGGGCATGGTTGTGAGTATTTGGCTTCATAATGGAGCTTGTATGGAATTATATCTAAGAGATGTAGCTCCACCACTAGGGGTTCAATCCTAATGGCCAATGGTAAATGAGTTCATTATTTTAATTTTTTACTAATGTTCATGCACTCTAAATGAAAGGGAAGGGGTAGTTCAATCTCCAAAATAAACATAAAAAGAGGTAAGGGTATGACATGAAATAATGTTTCCAAGTCAAGGTGAAATTCATGCTTCAAAAATTGATCTAAACATATATACCATAGTTATACCATTATGTGTTTAGTATCACTAAAGGTTTTAAGTCTAGTACTACACAATGGCAAGAGTCTAGGGAAGCAATGAAGTACTCCTAATTTGTGATTCCTCACTAAATACTAATACTATAAGTACATAATAAGTAAAACATAATATTACAAGATAACTTATAGGCTATCACAAAGGTTATTAGTAATGTAAATAAAATGAAAGGAATTCACAAAGAGTTTATGATAAGAAAGCACATCATAATCATTGCATTCATAAAATGATAGATCCTTAAAACAATCATATGATCACTAATCTTTGTATAACACTAAAATGAGAGATACTTTGATAAAAAAACATGTGTTACACAAAAAATAAAAATCACATTCATTAAAACAACTAATTCTATTACAAAAATTCTAATCTTGACCAAATATCTATAATTCAAAAAGGGCAAAGGAAACTATAGGTGAAATCCTAAATTGATTCTAACAACAATTTTCAACTAAAAAATTATAGACCCTAAAATTACAATATAGTTTCACTTTTATAGATAAGGATGAGCTTCACCTCTAGGTATCATGATATTCCCATCTTGGGCCATGATGACCACCCCTAGTGGTTAAATTTACATAATTCTAAAAAAAGATAAAATCCCTTAACTTGCCCCAAAATATCCATAGGGGACCCCTCAATTGATACATGGAGGCATAACTGATGAGCTAAATCCAAGCTAATTTAACTTGGCCTCTTTTGCCTCCAACATAGCTATCATAAGGTTAAACTTTTGGTCTAATTTAGTGAGGTTCATTGGAGGCTCCCTGAAGATAGTCTCTACCTAGGATACAAGTCTTTGGTATACCTAGAGGGGAGCCTCCATTGAAACTTATATTTGAGACACCAAGCTAATGCTCATTGTAGATAGAGTTAAAACGTCAAGGATCACTTGATCTCCCTCCTTTTTCACCTTGGCCACCTTTCCCCTCATGACCTGGTTGAAGTGACTAGGGTAAATTCTACATTCAACCCTATATAATAGAGTGTCATCTTGGTAGAACACCACCAAGATATTTACTTCCTTAAAATAAGATAATATCTTCCTTTTTCCATCTTCTAAGGGTCCCATTACCATTAAGGATAAGGAAAGCCACTCCTCCATATAAATATTCATGGTTATGGTGTAGGTCTGATATGAGCCCAAATTTCAAATGGGCATAAATTTTAGCTATAATAACATGTATTTATTAATCACAATAATCATCTTTTGACACTTAAAATTAATTATAATTATCCTCTCTAGATAGGCTTGGGTCCACTAGATGAGCACTTGGGTCTCTACCATTTTGTCTATAACCTTTCCTAGAGTTGAGAAAAAATATAAGAGGGAATCCTTGATGTTCCAAATTATCCTAGTAAGGAAGGATCTCTTGACTTATACCTCAAGAATTTGGACAGGCTTTGTATGTCATCAAGATGCTTATTTGACATATCATGAGTCACCCATATAAATAAGAGGGGATATTATACCATTTTCTCTTCTCCCATAGGATTCCTCACCTTGTTGAGAGATAAAAAGTCCTATTGGGTTTACTAGACCATAAATTTTTACCTCTTGCATGAATTTCTAGGTGAGGATTCTCTACATGCTCCTAGTGGTGTGGTCTAAATATCATTACACCTATATGTTTATTTACATCATCATATTTGGAACCTATGATATTGGGACCATTACCTAGGTTTTAAGAGATGTTGGTTAGGTGGTGGAGATGGTAATGATAGGTATTGGATGAGGTAGAGGAGGAATGGAGGAAGTGGAGGGAGTGAATGATGAAATTAGTGGAGGAGGAGGAGGTATGGGGGTCAAAGGGGGTAAGATGAATTAAGATGACTAAGGGAACATATACGATCACCATTGAATCTAGGTTATTCCCACTTGAAGGTAAATTAATCCTAGGATAGGGGTACTCAATAGAAGCGAAGATATTGATTGATTAAAATGAAATCTCTAGGCACCCAGGGTGATGGAAAAAGTAGGTCAGGAAGCCATGAGAGGAGCCACTAGGGCTAGTTATAGAGGATCCATAGAGACTGGTAAAGGAGGTAGAATTAAATTAGTTGGTACATATATTTTTTGTTTATTGTGAACTATGTATTGATTCTTCCTCAACCTTTTACTTAGGTTAGCTCTAGACACTATTGTAGGAGCCAAGGTAGTGAGGGCTATAGGGGTTAACTATTAGAACTACTAAGTCCTCTAATGAATTATTGGGATGGTATAAGTTAATAAAGACATGCACATGGGTACACTTAATCTTATAATATATAAGGTGGTTATCAAATATGGTGCACTCATAGGTACCTAGTATATGAGGAATGGCCAATGGGTACACTAGTAAAATTCTAGGTTGGTGAATTTAAAGGGAAGATGGAAATGAAGAAGATAGGATGTTAGTTATGGACAAGACCATGGATGTTTATATGAATAATGAAATGGGTGGAATAATTAAAAAAGTTAGTGCCAATGGGATAGTTCATGGAAGGGGCAAGGAGCTGAGTGGTGCCATAGGAAGTAGTTGGAAAGTGGATAAAGTGAGGGGAGGAACTTAAACTGGTGAATACTAGTAGTCCCACCTCAGTCTCATTTCTAGGCTATTACTAATGTTGAACCTCAAACCTTGGGTGGCCTAGGGTTGAGGTGATTACTAGGGAACTATCCTTGCTTGGGTTGCTTGCCACCAAGTCACATAGGTCTAACTTAGATAGGGCCAAAGCACTTGAGTTACTGGAGGTAGAGGAGGTGGAACCATGATAGGAGGAGATATTAATCATATGGGAGAAGGTGTTGGGATAAATTTTAGGATTCTTATGGAAATTATGGGGGGAGTCAGGGTGATATCACCTAAAGACTAAGAAAATGTAGAGGGGGTCAGGGATGGTCTGGTCTAGATCTTCTTACCTTTCTCCTTCCTATGAGATTTAATCCTCACTAAAACCTCTTATTCATCCTCTAAATTTAAATATAAATTATCATCATCCTATAGATAATAGCTATAATTAAGGTTAAGGTGAGCTAAATACTTCTCTAAATGGGCTTGGATCATGACCTTCAAGTCCTAGTCTTGTGTCTTGGCTCTACCCAAGGCCAAAGAGTTCTAGCCAATTGCCATCTTATATATGGGAGGGAAGGAGTGATACACATGGTACTTGATGATGATTGGAAGAGGTGTTTAGGTCTTTTAATTATGACTAATACAACATATAAAAAATCCCTCCACTAGTTGGTAAGTAATTTCCATCACAACAAGGTGATCCAAGACATGAAGGGGTAAGTAAAGGGGATCCCTAATGATTATTATGAATCAAATGATGGTGTCCTTTTGAAAATAATTTGTCTTTGATGAGATATAATGAGTTTTTGATTTCCTTTAATAGATGAGGCATAATGGCCTCATTGATTTCACTATATACCACTAGGTAGAAAAACTCTAAAATATTTATGATGTTGTATATATATTAATAGCCATATAATTAGTAAAAAACTATATGAACCACATAACCTCTAAGAATCCATGTAGGAAAGGCGTAGGTATTGTGAGTGTCCCATACATTATGTTTATGAGATAAATCATCATGTAAAAGTGTCCCCCTACCCATGTATCTACTCTATCTTTGACCATGTTTAAATTAACTAGTCCTCCGAGGTCAGGTTCTTAGGATTCATCCAAGATCATGTGAAGTAGGGGCACCCATAATATGTTGATGTGAAGGCAATTTAGATCACCAAAAATTTGGTTTAATATAATCATACAAATCTTAATCTCCTCCTTGAAGGTATAGATCATGTATGCATCAACATCCTCTGTGTTCACCCATGTAACATCTAGGTTCTCAGCCCAATCCTTAAGGACATTATATATTTAGAATATTTTGGTCCAAGTCTACACCATCACTTATTCATATGAAAGAGTGAAGTTTGGGATATTATAATAGGTTTTTTAGGTCACTATTAATATGTCAGTAATCTAGTGTCAAGAGCTAGCTAAGTAGACCCTCATGAATTCCCTCTTAAACTCATCTAATAGTGAGGAGTAATTTGATAAACAAGTCAACATAGGGGAACACTTCAGGTTTGGTTATCACTCTATGTAGGACACACTTCTCATATTCTTACATGACATCTTAAAATTAATCTTGATCATCATCATTGGTAATCACTTCCTTGGGAACTTGGTCAATGGCCTTCAATACCTCATTTCAATGTTTAAATTAGGTTAAACCATCTGGGAATAGAGTGTCTTTATATCTAGGCTTACCTTTGGGGCTTAAATATTAATCAACCATTATAGTGAGATGAAATTTGTTGAAAAGGCTTTGGTTAAAGGAGAAGGTGGTGAAAGTAGTAGGTGGGAGTAGAAAGTAAGGAGTTTGAATTTAGGGGTTTAGAAATATAATGGATAATGAGATTTATTTAGGATACTTATATAAATCCATATTTATCCTAATTATGGATTCAAATTTGAGTGGGTGGCTCAATCTTCCACTTGATTTCCTAATTTTGAGTTAAATTTGGAGTATATGATTACACACTAATTACTAGATCTAGTAAAGGTTATGTGATGTTTTAAATTATCTAAATGGGGTATATATTACCACTTCATCAATGTTTAGAGTGGGGTAGGTACATGAAAACCTAATCCTTAAATCATCCTAGGAGATTTAGCTTCATGTCACTTGTCACCTCTTGATTGGTCTTCGTGTCAATGGTTGATACCTAATCAGAACCTAAAACTTTGTTGTTATACCCTTAAGGGATGATATGTCAACTATGGATATGAGGGATCCTCTAATTATCCCCCCATAGTTCCCCCTATATTTAATTCTATCTATATTAATACCTTTAGGGGGCTCACTTGATAAAATTCCTAGTTACACCATATGTCGTGCTATGATACATCAAGCTCTCCTAAAATATAACATCTTTGTCAGATAAAAGGATACTAACTCTTATAACAATAGACCACATGGTGCTTCCTTATTACATTAGGCTCTCTTACACTTTGACATATCTATTAGATAAAATGACATTGAATCTTTTAACAATAGGTAATGTGGTGATTCCTTATTAAATCAAGCTATACTAGACTCTAACATCTTTATCAAACCAAAAGACTGATAGGTCTAACAATGGTGATAACTCATTGGTCAGATCTAGGCACTTATGACCTTCAAGGTATGTGGTGTATTTTTATTTGGTTGGGTTTTCTCAAGATTTTAAATCTCTTTTAGGAGTAGGAGACTAACCACTTTGCCATTAGTTGATGTGGCACTCATTGTTTGGGTCAGGCTCTCCTAGGATCTAACATTTTGGTCAGATCTAGGAGACTAGCCATTCTCCTTTAGTGTGGGATGATTAACTTGAGTACTGATGACCTATAACCTAGGTTTAGGTGGCACTTCTTGATTGTATCAGGATCTCTTAGAATCTAACATATTTGTCAGGTTTAGGAGACTGACATGTTCACTTAGCCTCTATTTAGGCTCCAAAATACCACATAGGACTTTGGGATCCAATACATCAAGAATAAGATAAAAAATCTAGGAATATCTGAGTAATGACAAGCTTATAAAGTTAATGCGTTAACCATTCAAAGCAAGAAAGCCTATCCTAACCATGAAGTATCAATGAGATTTTCCTTAGTATCTTCCATATACCTCTAAGGCCTACAAGTTAGATGAATTGGTCATTATCCATACACTTTTCTCAGGGATAAAAACTAGGGTGACATGAGATTTCAAAGACTTGGTGTATGTAAAACCAAGGATTTTTTTAGTGGTGAATCTTTGTTAATCTATGAATATTCTATTTTTCAAATTCAATGTTTGGTGATTTTCATGGAGTGGCTGAAAAGGTGGCATCACCTAAATTTTTAGGGTCAAAGATAATTTTGAGGATAGATTTGCCTATAGTTGAATACAAATTTCCTCATATAAATGTAATTCACTAGTACCTTGAAAGCCAATATAGAGGATTTCACCACATATTGTCTAGAAACTTTAAGAATATTTTTGGTGGTTTATATTTCAATTCCTAGGAGGGATTCAAGAATCAATAGTTCACAACAAGGCGGGAAATTTTTTTTACAATATAATTTTTTAATATTTTTAAACTATTATTCCATTTATTACCCTTTAAGTGCCATCATGGTAATTAAATATGAGGATATTTTATGCGTGTTTGACTGTATCCTACAAGTGTAGGCACCTGACTACATCCTACAAGCACAAGTGCTTGAAGATAGCCTATAGGTGCTTGATCATAATCTACCATCACCCATGGCTCTACCCACATCCTACCATTATCTGATTGTAGTTCATAGGTTATGGGTGGATGCCAACAGACTACCGATAGCTACTCATAGACTATAGGTGGATGCTGGTAGTCTATGGTTGACTAATCAAAGGTTATTGGTGCTTATTTATAGAATATAAATGTCTACTTGTAGTCTATGGGTGATTTCCAATAGTTTGTTGGAATTCACTTGCAACCTATTGATGGGTGTCAATACTAGTAGGATCTAGGCAGTCACCAGTAACCTATGGGTAGAACATGCTAGACTACATGTAAACATTGTTATTTTGGAAGTGGCCACTATCATGTTTTATGATTGTCATGGTTCCTTATCCATTGTTCAAGTGTCTTTGTTTGTTGTCGATCATCATTTTTTACTATTAATCATCTTTTGTCCATGGCTCCATAGGCTAAATAATATGACATCTATTAAAAACATTCAGGCTTATGGAATATTTAAAAAAGAAAATAACCTAATATTTTATTTTAACTAGACACCAGACATAAGTAATATATTTTCATTTAACTAGTTCTTTTTATTCATTGGTTTGTGTTAAAGTTAAATAATAATTAAAATGTCTTAAACCAGTTTGCATGCAGAACCCACTGATTACTCTTTTGAAAAATTGTCTCGATAGGAAGACATACCTGGGCATGAATTTAAAATGCGAAACAAAGGTACTAACTCATAGAATACCATTTTTTAATTAAATAAATATTCTTTTCAAGATTCAATAATAATGACAAGGCTTACAATAATATTGCATGCAGAACCCATTGATAAATGTATCAAACATATCCTTGAATTGGAAGACAAACTTGGGAATGAAATTCCAAACATAGGTACTATATTATAAATATTATTTTATTTAATGATTTTTATTTATTTATACTTTAGTATTGGTGTTTATTATAAATTAATGTCACACAATTTTTTTCATGTAGAATTAAATGATAAAAGTATTCAAGACTTGTATAATGATTTGGAATATATACCTCCCCATAAAGAAGCCACTCAGAAAGAAATACTCATTGAATTCAAATAAATAGAGATATCACATCATAACTAGTGGTGTCAATGATGAGTTTTCAACACCAAATGAGAGATCTACTTACCCAACACAATCTTTAGATGAGACTATTATGCAACCAAAAGAATCTTCAATTTAAAAAGGTAAAAAAAAATTCATTCAAAATGAAATACCCACTGTCTCATTGAATTTAAGGAAATGGAGATATCACATAATAATTAGTGGTGATGATGATGAGTTACCAATAGAAAATGAGAATCTACTCACCCAACATAATCTTAAGATGAAACTGCTACACAACAAAAACAATTTTTAGTTGAAAGGCACAACAAGAACTATATGGAATAAGAAAAATACATGAATAATTAGAAGGTCATTTAAATATGAGTGGGAATCTAAATAGCCATTTATTGAACCTATATATCTAAAAAATAGTACCAACACACCAACATAATGTAAATTCATAAATGTAGTTGGAAAATTGGTAAGGACTAAAAAATATAACTCAATTTGGACACAACTAAAAAACATTATGGCAAAATTTGAGTAAGTAACAATCAAAGATGAAATATAAAAAAATAGTGAGATGGAAAAATGAAAAAGAGTGCATGCATCAATGTTACATATTATAGTATCATAATCATCATAAACATTAATGACACCACATTGGGAAAGAGGGAAAAATTAAAGCTCAATTCAAAAAGGTTGCTCATTTTAATTTTTTTGCCAAAAATATACAATTTTCAACTTTATATCACATTATAAAAAGAGGAAGACCAATCTCTATTTTTTTAGATTACAATATTTTATTTTAGTAGATTGGAATGTGCAACATTCCACATTCACATTGGTCTAATACCAGTGCTTGGGAAATGACAAAATGCCTCACAATGATTGAAAAATAAGATTTGAAAGAAAAAGTAAAATTAGCAATTTTCATATCACTGTCCATTGATGAGGTAATAACAGTTGACAACATACCATGGGTATGCATACATGTATATACATTTCAGAATCATTCAAGGCAACCTCGCCTTCTATTTGTATGTAAAATGATTAAAAAGTGTAAGGCTAAAAGCCTTTGCAAATTGGTTATTTCTAATTTGATGGATATTGTTGGGATGAGTTACCATGATATATGTACTAAATAGGTGTGTGTTGGTGTAGATGGTGTGTTAGTAATGCAAGGGAATAAAATAGGTTTGTGTGTTTTCCTACAAACAATAGTTTCCCCATTTATGAATCCTATCCATTGCATGCAACATAAAATGAATCTTTCTTATAAAATTGTAAGCACATTCAAAATTGTCACAAAAGTGGAGAAGATAATCCATGATTTACACTCGTATATGTCATGCGGTCCAAAAAGGTTTTTAGAGTTGTATAAATTTGTAATTGGAGTGAATAATGGAGAAAAAACTATTAAAAGATGCAGATACTAGATGGATTTCAATGTATGAGGCTGCATGCAGAATATTAATCATTGGCTAGTTTTATGTTTAAGTATAAGATGGAGGTTGATAAGGCAAAATATTTATTAAACCACTTGATAGATTTTAAAAATATGTTAACATTATGTGGTATTTTGTCCATGTTGAAGGAAATGCATTATTTGATGAAAATGCACAAGAGAGATCAATATATATTGTGGACTTCATAAAGTTGAAAATATGTTTGTTTATCACTTGATATATCATACTACTTGAATGAAAGTTTTAAGGGACCAATATTTGAGAGTTGGGAAACTTTACCAAATCTAAAGGACCCTCAAAACTCTTTAAAATTCAATATTCATGATCATCTTTGTATTTTTGTTAATGTAAAGGAGATACCATTACACACTCTCCAAAGATGAACTAATGTAGTTGGATTAGAATTTGAATAAAATATAACAAGGGTTCTATATGATAATGTCATATGTGACACACAAATGAAATTGAGAGACATTTTAAAAAGATTATCTTCTAAAATTTGAGATCATTTTCAAAGAGATGAATTTCTTGAAGCCATGGGTGTGGTGAATCCTACATTTTAGAATGGTGTAGATGGTCAAGAACAAACAAGTAATTAATTTATCAAATACATGAGTACTCTCATCGAATATTTTAGTAAGTCTATGAAATTCAATAGAGAGGAAGTTAAGGGTATTTTTCAAAATAATTTACTAAAGAACCAGTCAATGCTTTTTAGAATTATAATGGTTGAATACTATTAGTTGTTAACTAAACCAACAAAAATAGGTTCTATTACTAGGCTATAAAAGAAACTGTATCAAAGTAGTGCTCTACAGGATGAAAACCATGAATATTTTCATTTATATGAATTGAATCAAACAATGATTTTGGGTTCTGTGGAAGATAAAAGGGTATTTAGTACATTATATTTTGTTAAATCAAGGCTTATAAATATAGATTGGATGGAAATCTTGAGACATGTTTAAGGTTGTATGTTTCAGGTTATGAAGTTGATTATTTTCATATGATAGAGAAATTTCAATTCAGAGCAGTCTAATTGAAAGAAGAGGTGTCATGAATACAACTACCAAACAAGATAGTGAAACTATAAATGTTAGTGAGATAGACCATACAAATGTTAATGATGAAGTATGGGTTATCAGAAGGTTATTTGAAATACCTGAGTGTTAGTTTGTAATATTGTAATATGTATATACAAACTATTGAACAATATTTTTGAAATGCTTGATTGATTCAATTTGATTTAAGTTGTTTATGAAATGATTAATTTATATGATCCTATCTTCAATGTTTTTCAATAGTATTTTTTAGCATTTTTTACATTGTAACAAAAAATAGTACATATTCAACATTCTATTTTTTCTGATTGTTTGACATTTTTTGAATAAAATAGACATTGTTTAAACAATATTTAAATAGATTTCAAATAGAATTTACTATAAATTAAAGTAATTAAACATTGTATAAAATTATTACACATTATAGGCTATAGCCTATTATGATTAAGGAATCCATAATTAAAAAATATATTCTAATATTATAAAACATAAGTTTATAATAATTACAAAACATAAGCATAAAAAAACTCAAGGCTTTGAGATGGAACCTTAGTTTCCATAAATAAGAAATTTCAAAACAACATTAAACTTAATGGTCTCATTATCATTGTGGATCAATTTGTCCTTTAACTACTTGTTCACTGGTATTGGTTGTGGCTGTGTTGTTGTGACTGTGAGGATTGAGATCCCAGAATCTTATAGATCTTTCATTACAAAATTTATATTGGTAAGATTCACCTATTATTTTGTAGCAACATCTCCCACTAAAAGCAATGATGGGTCTACTTCAACTTTGTTTTTAAACAAAACATAAAAATCCAAGACATTTTCTCAAATTATTTTCCTCAATGTATTATTTTTCTTATTCAATAAAACAAGTTTTTCCTTGAAAGAAATTATCGTATAGATACTTTTGCATGCATTCTTTAGATGCATGTCAAGGAAAACAACTTGGTTCTTTAGATTGATATATTTTGACTAAAAATGATCAAAAAACATTTAATTAGTTAAATGTTTTAAAATAAATTTTAATTTAAAAAACCATCAATAAACTTAGGCTAAATTTTTCTTTTTTTACATTTACAAGATCTACTAGGCTTTTGTTTTGTGCCCATTTGGTATAGTATGCTTGGGCTTCTACATTCAAGTTCTCAAACCTATTTAACATGATATCAAGAACATCATCATTAAAGCTATTATTCATGACAACACTTCCTAATACTACTTGGTTGAATAAAATGTCAATTTTTACTAGCCGATGCTCCACCATTGTGTATAATTGATTTCATTGACCGTGGTTGCAGAAATACTTATTTATTTTTTGAATTAATACTTTTGCCTGATGCTCCCAAGTTCTCAATTCATCAAGGTTTGGAAGAATAAAATCATTAACAAAAGCTTTAGTATTTTTTGCCAATAAATTAAAAACAAGAAAAAAGTACATTGGTCATCTATTTGGGGAATCTCCTGCATAACATTGCCTTAGGTGCTGCTAGGTGGAGAATTGGGCATACGAGATCACTATAAAGGATCCATGGTCTAAGATCTATGTATGATATCATGTAGGTTTAAAAAATCCATGGGTGTGCCACTATCAACACCCAAATACTCATCATCTAGATCAATATTATTAAGAATTGAAGTTTCTATCATATTGGGAAGACTTCCAACTAAAAAGTTTAGAAACACAGATGTTGGGACCTAAACCATGCCACCACTCTGAGCTGGGATAAAAAGATGTTTTCTAATACCAGTAGTTAAAGAGACATAATGGGGTGGTGGGAATTTTTTCCTTTGAAAATAATGAGCTAAAAATGGGAATTAAAATCACTTAAATGACATTAAAAAATCTAATATAATATTAGCATTTAAGTAAAACTATATCTATTTACTACACCTTACTATTTCTATCACTATTAATGTGGTTGTTGCTATTCATATTGCTATTGGGGAACTCTTAAAGGTCTGCTAGACCCAACTAGTGTTTGTAATATAGATTAAGTAAGCTCTGCTATATATATAATAGAGTTAAAATATTATAATGATAAAAGAGTATTCAATCAAATCAAAGCTAGTTGATGTAGGTATACCAGTAACATGAGTGGAGGGCTATGCCAGAGGTGTAATCCAAATCCACATTCATTTTTTTCTTATCAGTTGCTACTTGGGTATCTATAGATTTGATTCTACATCCTCCATCTCTATTTCTGTTGAGGCCTTAGGAGGTTGATGTCCCTTGCTTGCTACATTTCTTGTGGTAATCATTTCATATAATTTTATCTACAAGAAAAGGTATTTTATTTAAAATGAAATAAATATTTATTTATGTAATTATTTTAAATAGATATAGGACAAATCTCAAAAATTCTCAAACAACTACTCAAACTAACCTCCTATGCTTCAAAAGAGAGTGCATTGATAAACATTATGGGATTGAGAGCAGAAGGAACAAAGGATGATTGCAAAGCTGAAATTGCTTTATAGTACAATGCAATGATATAATTATAATAATAAAACTAAGTATGTTCATTTCAAAAATCATATTTCAAATCATCTTTAATTAAGCTGGAAATAAAACTACACCAATCCAACAATTGAACACCCAGAGTACAAAGAATATAAGCTAGAGCCCATAATGGAATATTGGATGGTCTACCCTACAAAATAATTCTTGCTTGGAAAAGTTCAAGCATTCCCATCAGGAACAATTTTTTAGACATTCAATTTTTAATCCCCTTTTACCATGGCATTGAGGATCTATAAAAAAAATTAACAAGTTAGAACAATAGAAGTAAAACTATTCAAAAATCAACAATTATAAATTTTACAATACATACCATC
This sequence comes from Torreya grandis, assembly GCA_037957365.1. Taxonomy (NCBI): domain Eukaryota; kingdom Viridiplantae; phylum Streptophyta; class Pinopsida; order Cupressales; family Taxaceae; genus Torreya; species Torreya grandis. The sequence goes on along the minus strand of JARHVA010002396.1, from coordinate 465,016 downwards.
CACCTACAATGAGTAATGGGACTCTAAATACTTTTTGTCATCATCATTCAATAAGTCCTTTATGGTGACCATGTCCCCTTCCTTGTAAGGTAGACCTATCAGTCTCTGAATATCCTTTGGATGGATTCCAAATGAAACATTCTGAGATCCCAAGTTGATGTGAAATGTGGAGGAAGAAGTATCAAAGCTTTGCAAGAGAACATTTAGTAAAGGAATATATTTGTCATACTAGGGTATATAGATAATGTCATTGAACTTTTAAGGATCCAACCAATCATTGTATGTGTTTTGTTACTATATAATCCTTTACATGATGGTGCATGTCAAATTTTGGAAAGTGAGTTTAGGGTTTCTAGTTACCTTTATGTCGACACTGGGAGATGTTTGAGAAATGGAACCCATAGAGTAAAAAAGGGTTTTGAAAGCCGGAGAAAAGAGTGAAATTTTTTTAAACATGGGATAAGAGGATAAAATGGAAAAATATATAAAATGAGGTACATTTTGCATATTTATTGGCATTCAACTCAAAAAAGGTGACCACCTATATGATGTAGGTAATCATTGGAGACACCTATATCAAAACTAAGAGGGCCACATCCGTATCAATCAAAGGCCTTCATTTGCATAGGCATCCAACTACACAAGTGTCTACCTATAATGTAGAGGCATTCATCTAGTTTGAATAGGCATTCATCTACAATAATTTAACGTGCATCTAGTTTATATAGGCATTCATCTATTTCACATAATCATTCATCTAGTCTACATAGGCATTCATCTACTATTCTCTGATGCCCACCCACAGCATGTCCACCAATAATGCATAAGCATCCATCAACATAGATAAAAAATGCTCATTTGTATAGGTGTTCATCTGTACAAGCATTCATTTTTAAGTATTTTACATGCATCTAGTTTATACAAGTGTTTATCTAGTTTACATAAGCTTTTGTCTAGTCTACATAGTCATTCATCTTCTATTCTCTTACATCCAGCCATAACATGTTGTTGGTCATCCATATGAAATGATGTGCACCTACGCTATGATGACATTTACTAATATTTCTTAGGCATCCACTTATTTGTGTGCCTTTGGCACTCACCTGCACTATGTTGACATTCATTTACATCTCATTGATGTTTCCATTTGACTGTGTTTCTTGGCATTCATCCATGATTGTAGGCTTTGTGAGATTCATTACTTAACATTATGTATTTTTCCTCTATAATGTTATGACTTCCAACCTAATTTTCCACCATTGTGAATCAGATTCACCTCATGACCTCCATAGAGTTTTCTATAGGGCCCACTAAAATTAACCTTGAGTAGAATAAACTAGAATGAGAAAACCTCTATACACATAATATTTTCAAACTTTTATTGATTACTGACACTTTGTATCTTGCAATAACCTATTGAGTCTCAATCTCTCTGAGTGTATGCCTTAAGGGGTGTACCAAGAAAGGGGTGGGTAGAATATCGATGCTTCATAAGATTGTTGTCCCTTTTTCCACTTGCCATCTACACATTTGTTTCATAATACAATTTACCCTAAGCTTATTATTCTCAGTCCTACCTATTCCAATATTTTCCTCTTTCCATTCCTCTTTTTCTTGCCTTAATTACCTTCTATATAGTTGGATATACTAGGTTAATTGGGTTGACCCAATACAATTTTGTGGTGTTTCTCACTTTCTTAGCTTGTTAGCCTTTTGGTTGACCTAGCTTGGACCTAGTGAATTTTCCCTAAAAACACACTAGGTCAACTAGGTTGACCTTGTACATCCAATGTTCCCAAGAGGATTTAGGGTAGATCCAACTATATATACAAGTTTATTTCCCACAATTTCATAAGAGAATAATTATTAATGAGTAAGTGAAATCAAATATATTCTTATTGACCATTCTACTTGAGAAATAAATCTTAGGATTCCATAATTTCTTTGGAGATACAGATCTTATCTTGTGGAGAAGTATTTTGGATTCTGAGATAGGTTGTGTAGCCTAGAGATGATTTATCTTAGTTATCCTTACATACCACAATAATATCTTGTGAATCACCTTGGCCAAGGGAGATATTGAGGCTCGGTGGGATCATCTTCAAAGGTAAGTATTCATAAATTTATTTATCCTTTGTAATAGTAGATAGATAATGCATTTCTATTATTCTCCCATGTATTAGGATTTTATATACATTGATGTGAGTATATGTCTTCTAATACATGTTTATTTTAGTTATTTTTTTTATTATTTCTTACCCCCACTTTGTGCCACAAGATTCGGTGTGTACCAAATTAGATTTACTTTCTTGTTATTAGAATAAATGAATGATGTAAACCTTAGGACTCTATTAGGGTTATTATGCATTTGTGTTAGACTATAGGCTTTATAACCTATCCTAACATGATATGTTATGATAATTTATCTGCTAATCAAGTCTAATGGATTCCCATATGGGTCATGTTCCCATTTAACAAGTGTATCCCCAATCTAAAGTGTAGGTATGCTCTATCTTCTTTGAGATAGGATTGATTTATAGACATGATGCATTTCTAATTGCATACATTTTGGTGAAATAGATGTGAAATTAACCCTTGTAAGACTTATTTCAATTTTTCATTCTTTTAGTTATTCTTTTGATCATCATTTTTATCATATATTTTGATATACTAGATCAATTCTATCAACCCAACTATTTTTCTCTATGCATAGGTTTCCAAGAACAGGAAACTAGATAGACCCAATAAACTTAGTATAAGTTTATAACCTTTTAGACATCTAGTTTAACCTACTATGTTGACTCAATTGACCCCTTATAGTTTCAACACTTTTTAGTAGGTTTTTGTACAACTTGATCAACTCTATCGACCTAGTTTATAGGTTTCTCAAGCACACTTCAAGGTTCTTTATTAGCAATATTTTTTCATTACATCTCTAATCCACCAAGGTTCCTTTCTACCTTTCTATTTATTTATTTTATATCTTTCCTTTCATAGTTTTTAATCTTTAAAATTGTCCTTGTAAAGTCAAATGGATTGACATTGTTGACCTAGTTTTGTGTTTTGTGTGCTATCTAAAATATCTAGATCAACATTACTGACCCAATTCATTTTCAAACTTTTATTCTATAGTATAGGTTCGACCCTATTAACCCTATTTTATATATTTAGCATATAGTGTCAACACTATACCTTATTTCAAAGTTGGAATTAACCTCATATCTATTAGTAATTAATTCACTTTCTTTTCTTATTACTTGCATGCTTAGAATAGTTCACATAGTTTAATTAGGGGATTTTAATTAATCACTTAGTTTCATTATTTATATTTTATGCACACCCTACCAAATCACAAAAACATAAACAAAAACTTTAACATTTTATCTACCCTAAGCTAACCTACTTGGCTTTCATCACCAAGGGGGAAGCTGACTTGATGATTTGGTTAAATATAAAGCATGGTTAATGGTATATTTTGGCTAAGCACCCAACACCCTTATCACTATAGTTTATGAAGTTAGGGGGTTATCCCCAATAAAAATATTGTATCACTAGCACTATAGTCCCTTTCAACCCAAACTACCTAAAACTATCCTTAAATTTCTATCTAGTACCTTGCTTATATCCAAATTCCAATCACATTTAAAATCATATCTTAATAATCTAATAAAAAATTAGGTTGACTAATTAGTTAGCCTTAATTTTATTTTTTTTCTTACTCTTTATTTAATTATGTGTAAAAAGGCTTGCATTAGATAGCATTAATGCAAGATTTTAATTTTTATGTTTCAATCAGATTGGTCAGTGTTAATCGAATTGATTATCTATTTCCTTTTAGTATTTACTACTTTTCATTACTTAAAAAGTTATTTTATTTCATTTTAAAATATGATTTAGGATTTTTGAATTCCCTATTTGCTAAATTAGATCAACGTAGTAGATTTTCTTCCTTCTATACACTATACTAGATTGACCCAGTTGACCCTATATAGTTTTACAGTACATGTTTCTATACTAGATCAACTTAGTTGACCCTGTACTATTTTAGTCACCTCTTTGACCTTTGATTTATAATCTCCCTTATTTTCCCTTCATCATGGGATTTATTTTGGATAATGACACTAATTTATAATCAATAGACATGATAAACTTTGCCAATCCTAATATGGTCTCCCATAGACATAATAGGGATCTTATTTTGGATTCTAGTAATTTCCATGCTACCAATCACAAAATAAACTATAGAAACCCTCCTCATACCTATTTTCATCATAATCCTCTTTTCTCATTAGAAGACCAACCCAAGTTAGAATATGCTCCTAAAATTCTTTTATTTATCTCTGAATTTCCTTAACATAGAGGAAAGGATCCTTATACCATTTATAACCTCATGATTAATGGTCAAACCAAAAAGCCTCATTTGCCTACTCCTACATTTAATATGGGATTTGGAGGTACCACTTTCTTTGGTTCTCAACCTCTTTCTTCAATTTTGACTCCTTCTTATGCCATGACATCTTCTTCTCTAACTTCTTCTATGTCCATGCCTAGTATCTCAACTAACATGGCAAGTTCCACATCTAGTGGACCTCTCATAAGGTTCACCATCCTTAATATTTCCACTAGTTCATTGATTTATACCCAAGGTAATCATGATTATAGTGATTCTTCCTCTCAACCAATTACTAGTCCATCTTTTACTTTACAAGCAAATTTTGCCACTAGTCCCTCAAATTCTCACAATTATTCTCAAGCTCATATTAACACTAATAGTGGTACCCAAGCCACTAATACCAACATGAATACCAATACTAATGATTCTAATGTTAATCAAACATATCAAAATTTATTACAAAATCTTAATCATATGAATACCTTTAAAGCTCATAACATAAATCAAATGATGATAATGCAAAACCACCTTCTTAATCTTCAATCTCATCTACAACCAATGGCTTGGGGCACACATAATTAGAATGTTCCTCTTCCTCTTTGAGATTATCAAGTCAATATCATTCCTCAACCTTCTTTAGTTAATAAAACCATCAAGCATATATAAAATGAACCTCTCACTACTCAAATTGCCAGCATTGATATAGGAGGTATAACACCTATAATTTATTATAATGGGTCAATCGATCCCACCCTTCACCTTAAAAAATTTAGAAATATTTACAAGGATTGGGTCAAATTAAACACCTTTGCCACTACCAAGACCCTAGCCAAAACCCTCATAGGTGATGCCATGGATTGGTACAATCAACTTAGAGCTCATTCCATTTCTAGTTGGGAGGACTTAGTAAATGTTTTAGTTCAAGAATTCCAAACTAATGATATTCATAAAAACACTTTAGCCCATTTAATTAATTACAAATAACATGAGAATGAAACTACCCAAGCCTTTTTCAAGAGATGGAAGAATTTGTCAAACAAATATGAACATAACATGGTGGATGATGACCTTTTTCATCTCTTTACAAATGATTTTTTTCCTAAATTATAACATCGAGTTTGAACTCTCTCTCCACATTCCTTGAAGGAGGATATTGACCAAGATAAAAGGAAAGATTTCCTAATGCATCAATTTGAGCCACCCAAACCTTCTATAGGTCATCATTTATTACTTAAGAATAAAAACCACAATATCACAAATGATGGTGTTACCAGTTATTATGACACCATTTACAATTTTCAAGCTATCATTCCTAACCCTTCTTTGGAACTAGCTCCTTATTCTCAACAATATACTAATCCTCATTTTTATTCACCCAATAATATCAATATTGAAAAACCTATATCCTCATTTCTTAAGCATGGCCCTTCTCATCTTATTGAATCCCAATATGATCCTAACAAATTTTGTTGGTTTCATGCTTGTTGGGGTCATTCTCATGAGACATGTAGACAACTTCATAATTTAGCTATGGATTTTCTTCTAGGACCTAATTTTGACCATGATTCCATTATCGTAAGCATTAACAAGCCTATAGTATTAATTTCAAAGACTATAAATCAAATTAAAAAAATCAAGCCTTAAATCAAGAAAATGCTCATTTGGCTATTTAGAAAGATCCTTTACCTAATCATCAACTGATTTAAGAAAATTAAGCTAAGCCCACCCTTTCCACCAATAACATAGAAAGTCTTGTTGAACCAAATTCTAAAGAGAATGTGGTTAGCATGAATAATATGGAAAGGGTGGTGGTTTTCATTGATTCCCAAACTATCTATACTCCTCATTCCCATAAGACATATCGTGTTATCCAGGATTCCTCTCCAACTCATTTAAATGAGTCAGGGCAAGAAAATCTTATCAATTTTGATGATCTAATTTATGATTCTCCCTTGGATAACACATCCCATTCTATTTTTACCACTCTTACATCATCTTCCAATGCTAATGATAATCAAAATTATAATAACACTTCCTTTAATTCTCAAAATCAACTTAAAAAACTAGTTCATCATCTCAACATGATTTACCACCTTGCTCAAAACTTTCTTATTATTCTTACCAACAAAAATTCTAATGTAATTCAACCCCTCCTTTTATGGACCTCATTAAACATTATGCACCTATAAATAATAAACTTCTCATGGGCTATAATGAGTGGGATCCCATTGCATATCTCACTAATCTCCCATCTTATATTCCATTCCTTGAGCTTATGAGGACTTTGCCACAACATATAACCCACCTCATGCAACTTTTATTTGAGATGAATTTCCCTCATCCTCCCCTAGTAGGATGGGAAGTAGCTTTATCTAGTTCTAAAGATAGTATTTTACAATAATGTGAAGAGATGTCTATCAATGTTGATGAAACTATAGACAATTCTATTTCTCTATGATTTCTTATTGCATCTATGATCACCAATAAGATTATACTTTGCACAAATGATCATCCCTTATTTATTAGCATCCAAATCAGTGATATCCAACTCAAGCATGCATTTATTGATGAGGGTTTTGGAACTTGTGTCAATTCTCTTAATTTTATTAAGACTCTTGAATATTCTAAATACAATCTTAAGTCTACATGTAGTACATGCTAAGGAAATGACAAAATTCAAATGCCTCTTCTAGGTTGTGTGTGGCTTCCCATTACCATCCCACCTATCACCATCCACATCAAGGTAATGATATTTAACTTTCCCCTTTCTTATAACATTTTACTTGGTAGGCCATAGACTCACTTCATGAGAGCTATCACTTCTTCCACTTACCAATGTGTTAAATTACTTCACAATGGAGCCGTTTATAAGATTCAAGGTGACACTAACCCTTAGAATTTTAAACAATTCCAAGATCTTGGTGTCTTCAAGATTCTTACTCTTGAACCCTTTACAACTTTTCCATTTTGTGAGTCTTAACACTTTAACTTTCTTGTTAACTCAACCCATAGTTATAATGGGTATCCCAAGCTCATTGGTAACATTCCTCCTAATCTTCTAGATTTTGATGATGATGAGCTTGATCAGATTAACTTAAAGATCAAAAGTTATAATCTCTCACCTCATCTCATCTCGTATCTTTCTACTTATTCAATCCTCATTCTCTCAAACCTCTTTACGATGATATTATCATAGTCTTAACCAAGACTATGCATTATATTCACCATACTTCATCAGATGATAAGGTTATCCCTACCTATGTAATTGATCTTCATACCCTAGATTATGATGATGGTTATTATTTAGATGATCCATTGTTAGGTGGTCATGTAAAAGTACGTGATGCTAAGATTTTCCATTATCATTCTTCTTTACTTGAGTCTTTTCATGCATCTCATCATTTTCCTTCACTTATAGTTCCTAATTTTTGCATTTTTCCCCTTTATTATAAGGTAGAGATGGCAATGACACCTTTAGTTTCTAAAGAGCCATGTACAACTATACTCATGGATTGTGGTATGACCAAGCCTTACCATTTTATTAGGTATCCTAACCCTTGGAGCTGGTTTACCCCTAAGGTTAGTATAACTCTCCTTAGACCTTCTATAGATACTACCCCTCCCTCAGTAGAGCTAGCTATAATTGATCCTCTTTCTACTTCTACTATAGTTGATCCTATTTTTGATCCTAATATTGCTAAGCCTATCCCTAATTTCAATGCTATCACTCCTTTCATGGAGACTAGTTTCATTCCTTCCTCATCATCACCCTCCCTTGGTGATGGTTTACTTCCTTTGCTTGAGATGGCTCCTCTTCCTACCAAATGGGTTGATGAGTGTTCTCTAGCTTCTTCTAATCCTATTTTACCTCCTTCTATAATTGCTACTAAAACCACTCACATGTGTATTTGTTGCTTCCATGGGATATATTACCATTCTTATACCCATTATCATAAGTTTTAGTAATATCTTGATACCTTGCATCCTTCTTCCCCATCATTAGATAAATCCATATCTCCCTTAAAGGTACTTTTTGAATATTTTCCTAAGCATGGTGAGGTATATTGTCTATGGCATCTATGTGTCATCTATCACACCAATCATTATTACATCTTGAAATAACATCTCAAATATCATCTTATAACCATTCCTGGACCTTCTTATACTCCTCCCATAGGTCATTCTGACAAGAAGACTCCTCCTTATTCTCCTATAGTTCCATCACCTCCTATGGTACCTTCACCATCTTTTGTGCCTCCACCTATAATCCCTTCACCTGTGGACCTTCCCTCACCTATGGATCCTTCTCCACCTATGATTATTTCACCTATGGATCCTTCTCTACCCATGAGTCCTTCACCTATGGATCCTTCTCCACCAGTGATTCCTTCTTCTCCCATAGATCCTGCTCCCACATATTCTCCTGACCATCCTTTGCCTAATTTTCCTCCTCATCATGATCCTTTGAGAATTCCTATTTTTTTAGTTGAAGAGATCAAAAAATGAGTCTTTGCCTAGTATTCTTTGAAAATTGATGAAACCTTAGCAACAGTTTGATTACAGCTTCATAGAGACTTATCCGATGTATTGGATAATGTGTGGATAGATTTTATAGTATTTATGAGCACATGCATGGTGATTTCACATTTATATTGGATTGGACATGTGATCCAATCTTATTTCTATCTATTATATCATTTTACACTATGTCAAATTTATGCTTATGTTATATTATAATTTCTTACTTCTACTATATCTTGCTTATTTTTTTTAATATTTTTCATATGATTGTCTATTCTTTATCATTGATTCCCCTTTTCCATATATTTTTTCTCAAAACTCTCTTTCTTATATCTTTATGATTTTTTTGATTTCTTATCCTTATTTTTCATAGATAATTTGTCATGGTGATTTGGTTATACATACCCTATTCCCTTTGGTTATTATCTCCCTTTACCATGTGATCAATTAGAAAATAATATATCTCATTACTATCTAATTTAATTATTCTACTTTGGATCTCATATTTCCCTTATTACTTTTTCTAAAAAATAAGCATATACTTGGTTGAGACTTGAGATCACATGCTAGTTCATTGTCAAGCCTAAGTGTCTTAGTCTTAGTCTTTGGTTATTTAGCTTCCTTTAGCCTTAGCCTACAACTCATTCATGTGTATCACTATATATTTCATGATTGTTCATTCCAAGTTTTTATGGAGGAGGAATATTAAAAAATACTTCCCAAAAAAGTTAAAATCCAAATCATTTAAACAAAATGGAATGATATCAAAAGGCAAAATTATTCTTAAAAATTCTAATCACACTAAAAGATGTGATTCAAAGCACATATCCTTCTTATATTCAAATTTATAACTCCATAGGTGGCCTCATGGTAGAACCAAGGTCCTTTATGGTATGGTAGGTGAGTAGATTAAAAGAGGAGAATAACAAAATCTTTTAGTGATACCTACTTTCTTATGCAAGTACCCAATCTTCATAGTACACTAATGGCTCTTTAAGGGGTCCTAAATAATGGGGAACATGTAATGGGAAGGTAGGTCCATTTTAATTTTATTTGTAACAATAAACCTTCATGATTTGATCTTATTATCACACTTATTTGCCTAAAAATCTTTGTGTCTATAGCGAACACGTTTTCTTTTTACATAGATGACCACTAGTCACTTAGTGTCTTCTCATGTTCTTAGTATGCCTCTTGCCTCCTAAGGTCTTCTCATAAGATTCCTAAGTCTTGATTTTTACATTCCCTATATCCTCATATTTCCTCTTGAGAAATATTATTTTGTCTACTAATCACTCCCCTTGGGATTTCATTTGTGAGTTGCCTTGTAAGACTGTGGATAGGACCTAACCATCCTCACAAAATACCATGTTTTCATTCCTATTACCCACACCCTTGATTACCTAATTTTAATATTTATTACACCCACATGGTATACTCTTTATTGGGTTGTAGTATAAGACTATGGATAGGACCTAGCCCTCCTAAAAAAAAAATTCCAATGCCCAAGTCACCATCCAAATTACATGTGTCAAATTTGAAATAAGATTTGATCAATTATGAAGTTACACATAATTTTACATGCTTCCCATCTTGATTTAGTATGTTCTATGCTTACTTCATTTTTATTTCTCATTTTTATCTTCTTATTTTTTGAGCGTGTGTAAGATTTCAACCATTTATTGATTTTTTCGTACTTCCTATCTTGATTTAGAGTGATCAATTTAAAACAAGTCTTTTACAATTTTTTTTCTTTCATACTTCCTAGAATTATTTGGTATGATTGATTGACTTAATTAATGTGTTTTTATTACCATTTTTTCCCTTTTACGTATGTTTCATTTTATTAATTTGTTTGCCATACCTCCTAATGTGATATTAGTATGATTTTACTTATTTTAATTTGGTGAAAATATCTTTCATATTGGTTTAAAAACAAATTCCTTTTTACCATCTTGTTTTGCCTTTTCTTGGTTATTTATACTTAGTCATTTCTTGTTATTACACATTTCCCAGCTTGAAATAGTGTGTAGTACATTTTCTTTATTGATTATACTTTTCTAAGTCCTTTTTTACCTATTTATTTTTAACCATTCAGTGTCTTTTATAATGATAGAAAAGAAACCACATCTCATATATTTCCTATAGCATATAAAACAATGCTAAATACATGTGCTAGCAATAAATATATCCAAAACATCCATAGCCTCAACCATAATGAAGAACCAAAATCAATCATAATGACAATATACACATCCAATAGTAATATGCCAAAAAGATCTCTCTCCCTCTCTCTCTCTATATATATGTATTTATATATACATACATATATATGCATATATATATATATATATATATATATGCATATATATGTATGTATATATAAATACATATATATATATACATATACACACACACACACACATATATATATATACATATATATATATACATATATATATATATATGTATATATATATATGTATATATATATATGTATATATATATATATATGTATATATATATATATATACATATATATACATATATATGCATACATACATACATACATACATACATTTATATATATATGTATGTATGTATGTATATATATGTATATATATATACATATATATATATATATGTATACATATATATATATATATGTGTGTGTGTGTATATATACACACACACACACACACATATATATATATATATATATACACATACATACATATATATATGTATGTATATATGTATATATATATCTCATATATATATACATACATATATATATGTATGTATGTATATATATATATATATATATCTCATGAGTTTAATACAACAAATGCAACCATATACAATGCTCTATCTCCATGGTTGGGTCCCATCCTATCTATCTCATGGCCTAGCCACACTACCTACTAAGGCCTTGGTATGACTCCTATAAATGATACATTATAAGGAGGTCATCCAAGATCTCAATCCCTCTACATATCTTTGTAGGTGTGCTACCTGCATCTATGACTCCACCAGTTGGGTTTAGATCTCTATCATCTATGCTACTTTAGATAGATGCACAACTCTATCATCTTATAGGGCCTACCATGCGTATAGCTCCCCTATACCCATCACTACTAGTGGCTTCATCTTATCTCTCTACATTTGTATCTACCTTATTGCCTCTCCAGCTAATATGAACTAGCTCACCTAAGTTGGGGTAGATGGTACACTCAAATCTTCCAATTTAATGGGGTCATATGGCTATAGAGTCTAATCTAGGATGTCATGGAGTGATCCCCTCATTAGGGACCCCCATTTCTCCTCTTCATCCTCAAATACACTTAAAAAATCCCATAAGATGGATACTAGATCATTTTTATATCTCATAATGTATATCTATATATCTAAATAAAATATAAGCAATAATTTAACCATATCTTTTTACCTCTATATGTCTCATCTCCATATTCTCACCATTTGTGTGACCACCTAACATAGTATCCTCATTTACATGGCCTCCTAGCACCTCCTCTATATGCCACCTCCTTAACTAAAACTTAGATATCATAGCTTATGTCAGTCCCAGCTTGTGTATGAGTGTTGTCTTTATCATATCCTCTAGCTCATCTATGGGGTCATATAAGATGGTAATATCTCCACTCTCTCCTCTAACTCCTACTTCCATTGATGCCATGTATTTGGTGGCCACTACTCATTTTGATGTGGAGATGGTAGTCATACATCTAGTATCTATAATTTGACATCCGTATCCTCCTACTTAATTCCTTATCATAATTGACTAGTCTATGGTCACTCTTAATGTGGACTTAGTTTTGACCTCACTACTAATGGCCCTAATAATTTCCTCCCCCATGGGTCCCTTACATGTTGAGCCCACTTCTTGGGCATTAGTATTGATTTTATTAGGTGAGGTAGGTGCATCTACCCTAGCTCCCATGCCACCTAATTTGGCTCTCTCCACTAGAAATAGTGTCCAATAAAATCTATCCTATTTATCATTGTTGCAACTATGTCCTAGCTCGCCCATGTAGCTACTAAGTGCTCATATGGATACCACATGATGTCTACACGTCTCACTGATTGCAACATTAGTATGTGAGATATGACCCATGATACCTAGTCATCCCTCCATCTCTACACTTGAGGTAACCTATCATCGACCATATGGGGTAACCTATCTATCCAATACATATGAAACCTCTCATATATCCAAGCTATCAGTAATATGATCCATCCCATGGTCCTTTCCCTCTAACTAGCATCTCATATATATCATGTACTAATTAGACCTAGATGGTGGATCTTAGGTCCTATAGAACTCAATCCTCTAAGATCATCCTACTTAGGGCTACCATAAATAGTAGTACCTTACCATATGACTTGTGACATATCACTTGTTGTGTCACAAGGCCTATCAAAACCTTTTAAATGTCTAGAATCTATGATATATAGACATCAAACATACTGACTCTTCTACTTGGTAATATCATCTTTGATCTTGTAGCCCAAATGGCTAAGGATATCCTCTCTTCTAAACTATATAGTATCCCTATAGTCACATACACTCCTACTATAGGTAGACCCAGGATGACATGGACATCCTCTATCATGATAGCCACCTCTAATGTATCCCCATCCACCTCCCATCTGAAGGTGTTAGTAATCATTCCCAATAACTACAAAATATGACTAACACATTAGCACTGAGGGGAATCTAGCATATATCTACTATTCCACTTAGACCTATGGATCCTAGTCTATCCATATCTCCATCTAACAATAATTCTAACAAGTTTGATAACCATGTCACATCCATAAGTCTCCAAAATATCCATTGTCCTTGCACCCAAGAAATAACAAAGGATGTATTAGTTCCTCCATGTCATGTTTAGTAATTATAAATTCTTTATACATTTTTTTAAAGGAAAAACAAGCCTAAATTACTTCTTTTATATCCTACTAGGTCAACTCAGTCGACCTAGTTCCCTTTGTCTACCAACCCCTTGCATTTTTTAAAAAAAGTACAAATTTCTTGCTTTCTACCTAAATACTCTAAACCCATTTCCCATATTCCTATTTTCTACCCCTAAAATATGATTTTATTCCATTTTGACATCTATAAATTCTTAAAATCCAAAATTACTAAAACTTCACTTAATTTAATACAAATTTTAAACACTAATTTGAGATTCTTAGTTTCATACCTGTAGTCCCCTCTAGAGCCTCTCCCTATCTAGCATGTCATATCCTCACCATCTTAGATTTTTTTCTCCCCAAATCTATCTTTTCTCTCATTTACAAGTCCAAATAATAAATGACTTATTTTTTCCCCTATATTTAAAAACTTTTCAAAATACAAATCTTTCAATTATTGTCCTGTAGATTCTTTGTTTTGATCTTATCTTTATTTCTACTCATCCATTTAAAAAACCATAAAATGCATTAGATTCATGATGAAATAGAGATTATTTTTCAATAACATATTCCTATTTTCCCTAAAAACTGATTTTTGGCTATTTTTTGCACTAACTTCTACAAGTTCATCTAGTGTTCTCTACATTAGACACCTTCACATTTTTTACAATCTACTTCTTTGTCTTCGTCAGTAAGGTAAGTTAAAGGTATGCATTTTTAAATTTAGTATTTTCATTTATCTTATTTGATGATTACTAAATTTTAATTAACATTAGTGTTGTGTGTTATCATGTTTTATCTTAAAGCACCATCCTATCTTGCACTTACATGACATGTGGTGAGCTTTGAGTGGAGCATATGTATACACAATAATTTCAAAATTTTATTGGTTACTAACACTTTGTATCTTATAGGAACCTATCAAGTCTAATCTTTCTAAGTGCATGCCTTAAAGGGTACACTTGGAAAGGGGTGTGGATACTAGTAATGTTTTATAATATTGTTGTCCCTTTTGCCACTTACCATTTACACACTTATCTCCTAAAACCATTTACCCTAAGTTTATTTTTCTCAATCCTACCTATTATAGTCTTTTCCTCTTTCCATTCTTCCTTTTCTTGCCTTAATTCTCTTTTGGATAGTCAACTGTACTAGGTTGATTGGGTCAACCTAGTATAGTTTTGGAGTATTTCTCACTTTTTTAGCTTGTTATCCTTTCAACCAACCTAGCTCAGACCTAGTGAACTGTCCTAAAAAACACACCAAGTTGACCCTATACAATCAATGTTTCTAGGAGGATTTAGGGAAAGATTTACCTATATATACAAGTTCATTTCCCACCATTTCATAAGAGAAGAATTATTAGAAAATAAGTGTGAGTGAACATTTGCTTATTGGCCATTCTAATTGAGGAATAAAGTTTAGGGTTCCATACTTTCTTTGGAGATACATATCTTGTCTTATGTATAAGTCTTTTAGATGCTTAGATAGGTTGTGTAGCCTAGATCTAATTTATCTTGGTTATCCTTACATACCACAACAATCTCTTGCAAAACACCTTGTCCAAGTGAAATATTTAGGCTTGGTGGGTTCATCTTCAAAGGTAAGTATTCGTAACTTTATTTTTCCTTTGTAAGAGTAGATAGATAATGCATTTGTATTATTCTCCCATGTATTAATATTTTATATAGATTGACATGAGTATGTTTCTTCTAATATATGTTTAGTTTAGTTGTTTATTTTATTATTTCTAACCCCCACTTTGTGCCACATGCTTTGGCGTTAACTAGATTAGATTTTCTTTCTTATTATTAGATTAAGAAAATGCTTTAAAACTTAGGAATATATTAGGGTTGTTGTGAGATTATGTTAGACTATAGGATTTAGAACCCTTTCTAGAATGATGTTTGTGACAAGTGATCCCATAATTAGGTCTAGAAAATCCCCATATTGGTTATGATCCCACTTAAAAAGTGTATCCCCAATCGAAAGTGTAGGTATATTCTATCTTCTCCAAGCCAAGATTGATTTATAGAAATGTTTCATTTTTGATTACATACATAACATGTCTGAGAACTCTGATTATGTGTTTTAAAAGAGGCCCCCCCATTTATTATGAAAAGGGGGCATGTTGTATATAAAAGGCATGTTCCAAAAGTATGTTTTCCACATTTTTCATAGTTTCAAATTTAGTGGGGGCATGTTTTAGAAACATGTCATCCACAATTATTCAGTATTTAGTATACCCATATTATAATGGGGGCATGTTTTGGAAACATGTCCTCCACATTGGAACTTATATCAATTTTTATATTATTGTGGGGGAATGTTTTGGAAAAATGTTCTCCACATTTACATAGTTTAAAATTTGCTAAATTCATAGTTAGATGATTTAGATACACATTTATGGTAGAATTATATAATTTGGTAGCATTGTTATACATAGTTTCAATATGAGACATATATAAGGTACATATATAATCTAATTTGGACCTAATATTACAAAATCAAATTAGCTTCATATTTCAAATACTTTCAAGAACTGTAATCACCCACTAGGTTGAAGTATTATGGATTGTATTAAGGTAATCTACTTCAGTAGTTGGTTCACTTTTTGGTATGTATAAGATGATTAAATCACTTAATATTACCAATTTTATAGGTTTTACTTGAGTACATTATCTATCCTAACCATTTAATAGTGTGAGTTGACTTAGTCCACTCACACTTACCATATTATAAGTATGATTGGGTTCCACTATTAAGTTAATCTCAACTTTTGGGTGAAAAATCATCCTTTATCAAAGGTTAGGGGCATGTTACCTCCAATGTCTCTCTCTCTATCTCTTTAGATATATTCACTTTCTATATTTATATTTGTTCTAGTCTTAGTTTTAGTGATTCATGATCTATATTTCAAATCAAATTGCCAAAAGGCAAGATGGTTGTACCCATACATAGGTGTACTCCTAAACCTTTATCTATTTCAATTTCAATAATTTTAATGATTATAATTTCAGATTATATGAATTTATTATATACTCTAACATGATCTTAGTTTTAGTTCTATCACTAATAAAACTCAAGTTGGAGTCAAGCAAATGAAAGATGTGTTATACATACCTAGGTACGCATTCATGTTCCTTTAAACTAGTAATTTCATAACTAGATTAAAGGGAGGGAAAATGTATACAATATTTATTTATTATATATAACCTTAGGCTTGTACACTTGGAAAATACATATCATGGATGCACCTTCAACTTCTATACCTTTCCCATTTCGAAAAGGCTCCATAGACTATCTATTTTTGCCTTATTTCTTATCTCTTAGTTTAACCAATGTTACTATGATGACTTAGACCTACTATCTTATGTATAATGTTATAAACCATCTTATCTTCTATCTCTACAAGTTTTGGACCTACACCTATTTTCCAACTACCTAGACACTTGCATATCAATCCGACATTTATATCTACATAAGTGTCCTATCCCAACACAAGTGTCTAGTGTGATAAAGTCATATAATTTTCAAATGAAACATATTCCTATGGGTGGCTTAAGTGATTTAATTTGATTTATGATCCAAAGGGACTAGTATAAATATAAGACTAACCCTCATTCATTCCTCACCTAGAAAAAACCTTGAAAAGACATGAAAAGACCAAGTAAAGTTACCAAAGAATTTTAACAAACACTCAAGTGAACAAATATTCCTTATTTTCTCTCATTTTCATATCATTCATAATAACATCACATCTATAGGTCTGAAGTACTGAAGGATCAACCCAAGATCCATATTTTATAAGTTGCAAGTTAGGTCAATATCATACTTGGTTATCACATATTGCATGATTCACACACATGCCAAAGCATAGGGGATAACTACATAAGTTTGAGGCCCTTTTGATATATTGTCAATGTTAGTAATGCTCAGTGTTAGAGGGGTATTTAGGGTAGATCAACACTATGTGCCCACTAATCCATTTTTCCCACAACCAATATGAAGATGAAGAACTAGGGTTTTATCATTTGAAAAGGAGTGATAGTTAATGACCTAGATATAAATAGACAAGAGTAAAGGTGACACATAATCTATAAGAATCTAGATGGTCACATATATTTTCAATAGGTATTCAATACTAGACACCTATGTTTGAGTCAGATAGTTACTTTGACATAACCATCCTAGGTTGATGCAAGTGATTGTAACTATAGAGGCACAATTTAAAAAACTAGGTTATTGTTCTAAACTCTATATCTAGTCCAATTTAGACTTTTTCTAGATTCAAATTTATATTAACATTATAACTAGTTAAGTACCTTATTTTCATTATTATTATAAATCTAACATAGTTTTACTTTATGTCTTCAACATGCCAACATAATAAATTTAGTATATGTTTATTTGAGTTTCATAATAATTGACCTGATTTAGAGATAGTCTACCATCCTTATGCCCTAGGATATCTCTACCCCTTTAACCCTAGATAACTCACATACATATATTTTAGGGTTAAACAATGTCATATTTTATCACAAAATAATGTTACTCTTTCACATTATTGGATAAACACAAATTCTAAGTATGGATTTTCTCTTATTACTAATATTATTTTCATCTCTCACTTATTTACATATCTTTGTTTAATATTTTGGGACTTCACTTACATTGATATTTCTTACTCATATTACTTTGTTTCCATATTCTTGAATTTTGTACATTGATATTTATTTATCCACATACTTTGGTTTGCATATCTTTGTTTACATTGATATTTCTTTACATCGATATTTCATTATTTACTTAATTTACATTTTGTATTTATTTGTATTCATATCTTTGTTTACATTGTTATTTTTCACATTGACATTTCCTATTACCTTACATTTATATTCTCTCTTCTTATCATATAAATATTTATTTACATTTTATTCATGATTGGAATTTTTTATCTTTTTGTTCTCATTTTACAAAAACTATTTTCATTATCATTCTTTTTGATCATTAATTAGTTCACATTTTATAGAAAATAATAAACACATACATCATACCTTTTCCCATAATATATATAAAGATCAAACAAATGTGATGTAAAGAAAAAAAGTACATCTATAACATCCATGATTTATAAAAATAACATACACACACACAAATATACATATACATATATATACATATACATACATACATGCATACATACATACATGTGTATGTATGTATGTATATGCATATATATATATATGTATATGTATATTTGTGTGTGTGTATGTTATTTTGGTGACTCATGGATGTTATAGATATACATATACATACACACATGTATGTATGTATGAATATATGTATATACATATATACACATACATACATACATGTGTGTGTGTGGGGGGGGGCACACACATATATTATACATATAAATATACATATATACATACATACATATAAGTGTATCAATAAAATCTAATAAAATATCATATGATATAATCATAGTACACCAATAACTCTAAATAAGGGGTCCAACCTACATATCTAGAAAAGATAGGATACACTACCCATAGAAGCTTACGACTTCCATCTAAGAATAATCCATTAAAAGTGACTATGTGAGTATTCATAGTGTTTAAAATTTTAGGGTTTAGCTATGCAAATATTATGTTTGATTAAAGGGATGAGTTATCTAAATAATAATAATAATAATAATAAATAACCACTAATTTTTTACTAAATTTGAATTTCTTTGATTTTATAAATATAGTAATAAATACGTGCAAATAAAGAATTATCTAGAAATCACATGATGTAGAAGATCCAAGTGCTTAAAATTAGGATACAAATAGGTATGCGTGTCATCAATAGGATACCTATGTTAGATCATCTCCTAAATAATAGTGCCACACTTAGATGGTGGAGCCATGTGTATATAATCCCCTAAATATGGTACAATATCCTTTGTGTAGGACTATTCCTAAATTCTAGGTGCACCAGTGCCTCTATTTCTGGGTTTTGTTCATGCATGCACAAAGCCTAAAACTCTATATTATGCCTATAATAAATGATTTATCCTGAAAACACTAATCTTCCTTTCAAGTATGGCATGAACTAAAAATGTGTGTTCATTAGTAGGATAGATTAGACATCCTCAACACTCTATTGTGAAGAGTTTTGCCTACATACCAATAATCTGAGGGATCAAATCTGATGCAGTTCTCCCCACCTAAGTGCTAGTGTAAGTGAAAGTGATGATAGAATGATAGTGGTCTTGAATGACTTGAGTGTGATTAAGATTTAAAATCTTGAAAATATAGGCTTAGGAAAATTGTAGATGGTAGTATATAGAAGTAACGAAGAATAGGGATTAATAACCTTGATATTTCTCAATTTGTTTCTTGTTTGAACAAGTCTTTTGTATATATTTTCCATCTAGTAGATAGAGGTCTAAAATTCATGTATTTATAGTGTTTCATAGCTTGTGTAGATAATAAAGTGTGCTTAGGATGACCTTTGGAGGGTTTAAACTTTGAAAATATATCCATTCAGGAGAGTTAGGGTAAGGGACACTAGTGCCATGTTGGGGATACTAGTGCCATGTAGCTCTAGTGTCCTTAATGTGTCACTAATGTCTAGTTGGTATGCTGCTAGGGACAAAGGGCCAAGATTAGGGAATGAAGGTATAAGACTATGTTTTAACTAAGGATGCCTGTGGTCTATACAAAAGCTAGAAAAGTAAGATAAAGGATCTAAGATAAGTCTAGGGATAAGCTAGGAATATGTTATCTAAAGTACCACTCTCAGCACTCAAATAATAGTTTTAGGTGATTACATTTAACCCCCCTCCCCCTTTATGATATAAATGTAACAAAGTGAAATGACTAGTATACATGAAAAATAAGCATACTTGGACTTACTTAGGAAGTGAAACCTGTGTAGTTTAGTCTGAGTATGTGAACATGGGTTTGTGTCTATGAAGCATGATCTAAAGAATGACTTGCCCTAAAATTTGTATAAATCAATCCTTAAGAGATATAAAAAGTAAAAGACTATGTTTAATAAATAAGTAACTATGTAAAGCTGCATTAAGAGATAGGAAAGAGGAAATCAATAAATACACCTTATTGGGTCTGCAAACTAATGCATGAACCTAGTGGCAACCTATGTGTGCACATGTACCTAGTGATTAAATTATTAAATATATTGGACTAAGATGATATATATATCAATCCTCATGTGTGGGCATCTCAAGAACTCAACATAGTTTTGACTCCATCATTGCCCACCCTTGCTTGGTGGATCATGACCTATGAAAAGCTAAGATTAGACTGAAAGTGTGTCTAACCCTCTCACGTGGGTGGATCAAGAATTAAATTAAGCTATGAATCCGTAATTTACCACCCATGTATAATATATGCATATAAAATTTTAATTCATAAAGTGATAGAAATATCTAACTGGGTATATTCAACTTTGTATGTCAACTCTACGGCCACTCAAGTATATTAGGCATCTCTAGGCCACTCAGGAATACCAACCACTACAAATGTAGTAAGGCATGAAATTAGTGAAAACTTAGAATTTGATGTTAAGTGTATATAACATAGAGAATGGCATTGAGTTTTTCATTCCATCTGATTAACCTGTGTATAATTAAGCATATGGAAACTATGTGCTATACACATGCCCCCAATCTGATATCTGAGTATACTAATTTTAGATTGAGTTATAATAAATGTATTTAAGTATCTAGACTAAATATGGGAATGATCATGACATGTATGATTACCCTAATTTGAGAAAATGATATGATTTTGAGTTGAACTAGTGTGAATATGACCTAAATTAGAGCACACCTATTAAACCTATGGTTATGTTTGTGCAAACTTGTACTATACTTGGTGTACTATTTTGGCTAATTTGAACTACCATGAAATTATGGATATTTGATAATAGTTCCATGTCTTAGATATTAGTGCCATGTGGAATTAGTATCCAAATTTAGGTGATAATGTCTATTTGGTTTGAAATTTGAGTCACTAAATTGCTTTTTTAGTCCCTTTTTCCTATGTTTTACCAATGTCTAATTTCCTAAAATTGAGCTTATGTGATAAAAATGTTCTATGAATGCAATGTAGGATCCTGTTCTCTATGAGAAACCCTTATGAATGACCCATATTTTAAGGGTATTTTTTAACCTATGTAATAACTCGCTTTAAAAGAAATAATTTTGCAAAATGTGTTAGCCAGAGCATATATGATAAGTATGTGATAATATAATATAATGTGCAAACATAACATCAAAATGTAAGAGAATTTGAGCATAATTATGTAAGGTAAGATGTATGTTGTGTCTATCATTATACAAGGGTGTC
The DNA here is from genome assembly GCA_037957365.1 of Torreya grandis. Lineage (NCBI taxonomy): Eukaryota > Viridiplantae > Streptophyta > Pinopsida > Cupressales > Taxaceae > Torreya > Torreya grandis. The sequence goes on along the minus strand of JARHVA010002396.1, from coordinate 442,798 downwards.
AATATATATGTAATCAATGTGTATAATAATAAATCTGAGTAACTACATAGGTGGATGGGGCATGATTTCCATAAAGAAGGAAGGTTAGATATATGAGGTCCCTCACGGCATCAAAAACTAGTGTGTAACAAGAAAAGATAAGTTTCATGGCCATGATGCATATAATAAATCATCATATAAAACACATGAGGCACACAAAATATGCCAAGGGGCCAAAATATAAGGGACATGGGCACATGTCACTAAATATGAGAAAACAAGACATATAAGGACATGTTCAAATATACACATATTCAAGTGATAAGAAAGTTATCCTAGAGCCACATATAAGGCCATGTTCAAATGTTCATATACACAATCAAGGAAGCACACAAAAGGGATGTGGACACATGTCCAAGGTATACATGAATATAAGTGGTGTAGAGCCAAATGACAATGGCATATTCAAATGCCCTTGAATAAAAGAAGCATAGGAAATACAATCAAGTATAAACTAGAAAATCTAAAAATGAAAGTATGTATGAATTTAGTAAAAATCTATGTAATTGTGAGGATGTACATATGCTGAGTCTAAACTAGTGATAATCAATAAAAAATATGAGTATGATTAGTAATGATCAATATCAAGATATATCAATGCAAAAATTAGAATTAAAAGAATGTAAGGCTATAACCTAGTAATAGAAACTATGTATGAGATGCCCCCAAGTGGGAAAATGTATTAAATAGATAAACTTGGATTGGTTTCTATGCCCCTAGTTGGTAGATGTTAGCAAGTCTAGATCAATGTAATGTAACTGAGTCCTATAAGCAATCTATAAGCACTCAACAAGAACAAGTGAATCATGTATGTATGATAAAAATGACTATACAAAGATAGATAACATATTTAATGTATGGAAAATATAAGAAATGTAATAATAAAAATGCATACCATCTATAAATTTTTTGTTTTTTGAGTAATACTTGAATGTTTTGGCATGTTATATTATTTTTATGTTTTTTAAATATAAGCTATGTACAAGCAAATGAAAATAAACTATATATAAGGAGAAAGAGAGAATAAAGTATGTACAAGAGGGTAGGAACCATACTAAATGATGAGTATTATGGGAGACTCATTATCACTTGACTTATGTCAAATAAGGGAACTATGATCATGCATGTTATGATAAATGGAAATTATGTTCTCATAACCTATTATGTGGAGTAATCTATGTCTATATCTACTTTTGTAGTTGTGCTATGAATCCGTGGCATTGACTATGATGCCCTATGAATTGTATGGGTATTAGGAACCCATCTAGTAGAATAATATATAGGTTACATAGGTTCCTTATGATAATGACCTTAAGAACATAATAATAATGATCTCATCATAAAATGAGTGTTGGAAGGTCCTCTAGAATTTGTGACATATCTCTAATATAAGGGTCTCTCTAATATTGGTTTCGATGGGAGATTATGCATATGTGTTGATACCATAGGAATAAACCTCGACTTCACTGATGGCTTTACTAAACTATGTGATGTATGCATAATAATTATATTCTAATTTATAATGGATAAATGTGCCATATTTGGTAATGGTGTTAGAACTATAGATAGTGATTATGCTACAACTATCTGTGGGATGGGTAGATGATACTCATATGGGAGACCCTCAACTTTGACCACTTTATTTATGTGTACATATTTTAGGCATCTATGTATTATAGATGGGATGGATTAGATCTTCTATAACCATGTCCTACCTAATAACATATCAAACATGTTTATGCTAGGTAATACTAGGAACCAAATGGATATATGTGCTGGTCTAATCTATAATGGAAGCACAATCTCCTTGATGGAGCTCTAAATGTGACCACTAAATCCATAAATGATTATATTTGTGGGGAATACATCCTTATAGAAGTACCCCAAATACTGAAAAATTATCATATTGCAAATTTTAATGCTTGATCCATTATCAACCATAACAATTAGATAATATGATGATCTATGTATGCTTATATAGAGAGTGCATGTAAATATATATTATCATCAACAATATCCTACTATGAGAATGTGATGAGTGGTCTAGGTGGAACTATAGTATGTTACATGCCAATAATGTTGTGAAATGGATGTGCTTCCTTTGTAATAATATAGTATGAATCTGGTGGTGGATGTGCCCAATATGTATAGTGAGCACCTAATGTGCACCCTACCTCATTCATTATGTGATTTAGAAATGGATCTAAGAATATATTTATCACATTAGCTTCTATTTTTTGTGCTTTCAGTGTCATTTTGGGTGATCCCACATCAATAATGTTAGCATCCATCAAATCTTGTATCTTATGCTTTAGGATTATGCATCTATTTATTATATGGCCTGGTGCACTATGATACTAACAAAATGCATTAGAATCATATTTATTTGGAAGATTCCATGTCATATCAACCTATTTGATGGGAGGGAGAGATATGACATTACATTCGAAGAGATACTATAAAACCCATACTGGTGACTCTGGAAGGTTGGTGAAGATTCAGTGCTACGGATTAGATAAAACCAATCTAGGAGATGTCTTAAAAGTTTCATTAATTGTGGCCTTTTGATAACTCCTATTTTCATTGGCCCTTACCTTGTATATAGGCTTAGTTTAACTCTTAATATTTGTTTATGATCCATTGGTATACTTGAGTTTTCCCATTAATAAGAGCCTAACATCTCCTTCTTTAAATGCGTGGCACAAATTTGTAAATGTAAGAAAATTCTTGAATAAGATAGCTTCATGTAATGTTGTTAAAAGACTTTGTTTAAATATGTCCTAAATCTCTTTATCTACCATAAGGATAGTCAATTTGGCTAATATAGTCTTTTATCATAACACATAATCTACTATAGGCTCATTTGAATTTTGTTTCAACCATGCCACTTGGGCATATGATATCTTATCATTAATATTGATGGATAAATGTGCTAAAAACATGTTATCCAAAATATTAAATGTGATAGATTGATTTGGTAAATTATAAAACCATTGTAGGTCATAATACTTTAAAATGTGTAGAAATAACTTTATGAAAAACCAATTATTGGACTTGTAGTCTAAATATATTGCATGAAAAGTTCTAATATGATGCTCTAGGTCACCCTTTAAATCATATAATTTAAGCTTAGGTTCCATGAAACTGAATGGCAAGGGAGTTATCTCTATGTGATATGCCAAAGGTATATTTAAAAGAATATTAAAATCCAAGGAATCTGATGGCTTAGTGTCTCCCTTCTCAAGATGTAATACCTTAGCCTATACAATATGAATCTTTTACATAATGGATTCTACATATATATTGGAGGAACTAGCCACAAGAGGTGTATCTATCACTGGAGGTTGTTGAATTATTATTTTAGGTGTGCTAGTTGAGTTGGCCCCATTTTAAGTGTAGAAATGTTATTAGTTGGGGGAGTTGAAGATTGAACATTGTTTTTTTTGTTCTTGATTTCCAATATGTCTTATATGATTTGTCCATGATCAAAGGGATGTTCTTAAAGTATATCTTTGAAAACCCTATAATATATCATCTTTATTGATAATCATGTCATCATTGTTAAGTAAGGGAAAGTGTTCTAATTTTTAATGTGTATATTATCTTGCTCTTAATTGTATTGTTAATCTTTGGATGTATTATCATTAAAATCCACATAATCAGGGTGTTAAGGATGCATAAATAGAGATATGATAGGTTCCTTATCCATGTCATAGGATCATATAATAGGAATATAAATATGATTTATAGGATTACCACCTAATCTAACACTTCTTCTTAATGGAAGAGAGATATATTTTTAAAATGAAATATAGTAAACAAATTGGAATAGAGATGATAATATAGAATATATGAAATCTAAAAAATTGAAAGTAGTTAATGAAAATAGGAAAAAAAGTATATAAACCCTAAGAGCATCTAGCGTTAGGGTTTTTTGAATTAGGGTTGCTTTGTAAAAAAATAAATTATATTAAATAAATGAAACAATAACATGAGATTGATTTAATGAACTAGGTTATGCCAAAAAATAAAAAAATAGAAGTTTGTAACCCAAATTTAGAGAAGGAAAATTAGGGTTTTAAACAATATTCAAAGTAAGTCAGGTTCACCAAATGTTTTAACCTTTTAGGTTTTATATATGTAAATCCTATTCTTAATTAAAGGGTTGAGTTTTCTAAATTAGTGAAATAATATGTAATAAATAACCATTAATTTGTTATAGATTTTGACCTGCTTTAATTTTTTAAAAATAGTAACAAATATGTGCAAATAAAGACTTATTTGGAAACCACCTAACATAAAATATTTGAGTGATAAAAACAAGGATATAAATAGGTTTGAGAGTTTTCAACAAGATCCTTATGTTAGATCCTCTCCTAAATAGTATCACCACACTTAAATAGTAATGGCATGTGGATTTAGTGTCTTGAAAATTAGACTAGTGTCCTCTATGTAGGACTATTCCTAAATTTTGGGTGTACCTGTACCTATTTTTATGGGTTCTATTCCTACACACATAAATTCAAAAACTTTATATTTTTCCTATAACAAATTATTTATGATGTAAACCCTAATCTTACTTACAAGTATGACATGATTTTAAAATGTGTGTTTGGTAGTAGGATAGGCTAGACATCCTCAAGACCTTGCTATGAACAGAGTTTCCTACATACCAATACTCTGAGGAGGGATCAATCCCAATGTAGTTATCCCCACCTAATTTTTGGTTCAAGTGAAAGTGATGCTAGAATGATAGTGTTATTAAATTCCTTGAGTGTGCTTGAGATTGGAAATCTTGAAAATATAGGCTTAAGTTAGCTATATATTTTAGTATGTATAAGTAGGGTAGAATAGGGATTAATAACCTTAATTTTTCTCAACTTATTTCTTATTTAAATAGGTATTTATTTATTTATTTTCCATCTAGTGGATAGAGGTCTAAAAGTCATGTATTTATAGTGATATGTAACTTGTGCAGATATTAAAATGTTCTTAGGCTAACTTAAAAGGGTTAAACTTTTTAAAATATATTCATTCAAGATAGTTATGGTAAGGGAAAATATCACCATGTTGGGGACACTATCACCATCTAGCTTGAGTGTCCTTAATGTGGCACTAATGTATAACTAATAGGTTAATGGGCACAAAGGGCCAATATCTAGGAATGAAGGTTTGAGATTTTGTTTTAGCAGACTAACAATCCTTATGGTCAACACAAAGGTTAGAAAAGTGTGATAAAGGCTTTAGGATAAGTGTAGGGATAATCTAGGAATATTTTGTCTCAATTAGCACTCTTATTAATCAAATACCACTTTTAGGTGATTACACATAGTCCTTCTACCTATCCCTATAAATGGAGTACCAGACCCTGTAACTAGGACAACTATCTATCTATATCTAAATGTGTGGATTATTCTAAAACTAATGTCTACCATTCCTAAAACTCTCCATCACTAAAACCTATAGGTAATTCCACTTTGGATACATCATATTATCCACATAAATCTCAATCTATTGTAACAACCAAAGAAAACCAACTAGCATACATAGGTGGTAAGTGTACAATCGAATCAATCATGTGTGTCATATCATGTTGAGGAAATACATCATATAATATATCATGATGCACTCTCTCAACCATGGATGACCACATAGCCTCATATATCATAAAATATATAAAACAAAAACCAAATGAACATCAAACCTCACTTATAAATATCCAAAACACTACATCTATCTAACATGTACATCAATATATAAAAAACTAAACAAATTAAAAATTACTTACCAATAATAGTCCCATTGAATTTCCCTTAAACTAGATCCTATGAAGTTTGGCTCCATGGTGGTAAAAATAATCAATAATGAATAGGTTGAATCACATAATAATGATGAAATCCACTATGAATCTACCTCATAATTGACCAATTAAATATAGGCTATAATGTACCATCTCCCTATATATCAACCTATGGATCTCCCTATGAAGGTACATGTGGTGGTGCCTATATTATACCTATGGTATTTCCTATAGTTGTGTACATAGATAAACTATATCCTACCTCTATCTCTACCATCATTATGGTCATACTAATAACTATTATTATGAAACAAGAATCACATCCTCTACTCAAGATTTTGTTAGATCCTCTCATTGTCATCAACACTATGATACCACATGTCTTGTTTGGCATGGTCATATGAGAGTAAAATTTGTTGGTACTCCCATACCCCTTACACCATGCCACTCATTTTCATGTTATTCCCAATAAACTAACACTAATATAAGAGCTACTAGGTGTGATAACATGAACTATCTTGGTAATTGAGGTACTAGATGTGGCTTCACCCACTAAGGATGGTGACCTAAAATACTAACTCACACTTGTGACTAAAAGGTACTTATCTAAGTATCTATTATACCCTAATACAACCATAAAATAATATCTCCCTATGTAATCATCTATAATGCTAGGACATGTGGTATAACATGAAATACATGGTCCTACTCCCATCATCACACACATCATAGAGAAAAATCCATAACATATAATAATAATAATGTAGGTTGATACACAATAAAAATATCATAAATACAAATACACAACAAAATAATAGGGACCATCATCATCTACCATCATGATAAAATACTATACAAATTATACACCAACTGTACCCAAATCACTGATCCTAAATCATACATTGTGCCCTAATTTAATATGGACTGACACAATACAATAATATATAATAGATACTTCCCATCTGACTTATGACAAATCACATGAGCTATGACAAGTGTAATAAAGGCATTTTAGATATCTAGTATGGCTGACACATATACATCTAATAGAAATAATTGTAAGCTAGCTTAAATATATCTCTTAGATCTAGTTACCCATAAGCTAATGTTTACCTCTTTTCATTTATCTCTGATGTATCACACAACATAAAAAACCCTACAATCATAAGTCCCAATAAATCATGGACCTCCTCAAGGGTGTTACCCACCTCAATGGTATCCCCATACATCACCTACCTAGAAGTGTTAATTATTTAGACCCATATCTCTAAGAAAATGATTAATAACTCCACACTAAGTAGAATCTTTTGTATCTCCATAATAATTCCAAAACCCAAAGTAGTCAATTGATCTTGATCCATCATAGAGAATGTCTTGAATAAATCTAGTAACTACATTACATCCACTAATTTATAGAGTCTCTATCACCTTTGAAAAATATCAAACAATAAAATACATATCAGCTTTCCATCCCAAATAATCAACACATTATTTAACCCTAAAATATAGATTAAGGTAATCTAGGGTTAAATAGGTAGGGATAACCTAGAACACAAGTATGGTAGACTATCTCTAAAATAGGCCAATTAATTTACAAAACTTAGATAAACATATACTAAATTTATTATGTTGAGATATGCTAAAAATGGAAAGTAGATATATTCTAGATATTGTAATGATAATAAAAACAAGATACTTACTTGGTTCTAATGCTAATACAGATATAGATCTGGAACATGAATAAAATTAGCTAGATCTAGATTCTAGATCAATCACTTGATTCTATAAATTATACCTCTATAGTCAAAAACACTTGTGTTGATTTAGGATGGTTGCATTGATATTTCTATCTAGATCAAATGTAGGTTTCTAATATAGAATACCTATTAAAATTAGATGTGACCACATGGATGCTTATGGGTTCTATGTCATCATAAGTCTAGTGAATTTAGATATAGGTAATGGAATGTTGATCCTTGTCAAATGAGAGAATAGTATTTCTACATATTCATAGTGGTTGTGGGAAAATGGGTTAGTGGGCACACGGTGTCAAGCTAACCCAAATATCCCTCTTTAAATGAGCACTACTCATATATCCAATACTATGAAGAGGGCCTTAAACATATGTATTTATCCCCTATGTGTGAATCATACACTGTGTGTAAAGCAAGTATAATAATGACCTAGCTTATAACTTGGTAAATGTGTCTCATGGAATGCTCTTTCAATAATTTATACCTATAGATGTGTTGTCCCTATGACTAATATGGAAATAGGATAAAATAGGAAGCCTTTCTCATTTGAGTGCTTGATATAATTCCTTTGGTAAGTTTCCTTATGATTAGATAAGAAGTTTATAGGTCTGTGCTAGGTGAATAATGAATGAGGGTTGATCTTGTATATATATATATATATATATATCCCCTTTAAGAATATATTTTATTAAAAAACTTAATTTGAACTTTAAGATACAAATCATTTTTAAATTGGATGATGTTAGGACACTAGACACTTGCATCAATGTATACATCTAATTAGGACATAAGTGTCTAGGCAACTAGAAAACATGCACATGTCTAGAACTTGTAGAGATAGATGATAAGCAAGTTTATAAAATTTTGAGCATGATAGAAGGTCTAGGTCATAAAAATATAATTGGTTAGACTAAGAGGTAAGAAATTTGGCATAGAGATATAGTGTATGTGATCCTTTTGGTAGTGGGAAAGGTATAGAAATTGAAATTACATCCATGATATGTAGTTGCCAAGTACACAAGACTTAGGGGATATATAATTCAAATATAATGTCTAGATTTAAACCTTTAATCTAGTAATTAAATTTATATATTAAAATACAAGGAATTAATACCTAGGTGTGTATAACACACCTTTCCTTTTCTTGAGTCCAACTTGAGCATTTTAATGGTGACTATCCTAAAACTAAGAGCATGTTACAATATATAATAATTGTATACAATATAAAATTGAAAGCATTGAAATAATTAAAATTAAAAGAGAACAAGGTTTAGGAGTACACATGTCTATTAATGTAACTATGTTCCTTTTGGAACTATGTATCATTATGAATCAATATAACTAAGATTACGATAAAAATATAAAAATTTAGAAAGTGGATATATCTAGAGATATAGAAAGAGATTGGAGGACACATGACCCCAACCTTAGAGAAAATTTGAGTTGCCCCTTGGTAGTTGAGATTAGGTCAACCATGTAAGCTAATCATATATATAAATTTGTGAGTGTGAGTGAACCATGTCAACTCACACTATAAAACTGGTGAGGTTGGATGATGTAATCAAGTCCAACCTATAAAATTGGTAAGACTGAGTGATTTAATTACCTCAACAATACAAAAAGTGAACCAATGAATGAATTAGATTGGATCAATACACTACATAAATGTCTAACTTGGTAGGTGATGACAATCCATAGAAGTGTTTTGAAATATAAAATTGAATTGATTTTGAAATTTTAGGTGCACATTGCATAAAATATGTACCTTAGATATGTATCATGCTAAACTATGTATAACAATGGTATTAATGTATGTAATTATACCACACCTATGTATTTGAGTCATATAACTATAAATTTTGGCCAATTTGTAACTATTTAAGTGTGGATAACATGTTCCCATAATATGCCCAGACTATAATATGAAATTGAAAACTAGTGCATATGTGTGGATAACATGTTTCCAAGACATTCCCCCACTATATATATGAATCTAAAAACTAGTGTAAATGTGGGGAGAACATGTTTCCAAATAATTCCCTCACTATATATCTAATTCTAGTGAACTAGTATGAGTGTAACATGTTTTTAAAACATTCCCCCATTGGATACGTAAAATAAGAACTATGAAAAATGTAGAATCCATTCCTTTATGACATTCTGTCATTTATATTTCACCATTTTGAGGTGATAGGAAGTATAAACTATTAGTCACCTTACCTCAAAATAATAAGATAATTGTATACTATGTGTATGAACCATGTATCATATAGAAGGAACATGTATAAATAGATATATCATTGAAGTGAGAAGAATGTGATCACATCAAGTCCTAATATGCATGATTTAGATCATGTAAATGTCTAGATAGTAACAATACAAACTCAAAAATAAATTAAGAACACACACAAGAGCACTCAAAATCAAATCAAAATACAATGGTCCCAAGTAGACCATAAATAATGGCATGCTCAAATGCTTCACAATCAAAGGGAAATGACATTCATATGTCCACAAAAGTAAGAATGACATTAAAATGTCCATAGAATAATGGATGACATATTAAAATGTCAAAAGGGAAAAAATAGGCATAGGGGATGCAAGTAATAGAGCATATTCAAATACTCAAATAAGTAAATCAAGACACTTAAAGAAGTTCCTAAATAAAATGTATAAGAAACCAACATAAACATACCATACTAGTCCATGAGTATATGTGTTAATAAATTTTTTAAGTACCTAGAATATAAAGTGTAGTAGGAAATATATAAGCATGCATAAATGCATGTGTAAGTACACAAGCTCAAACATGATAATATTAAGTGAACATATAATGATATAACATGGATTTATCATGAGTAAATAAGTGGATGTTATATACAAGGGAAAGTGAAGCTGATCTATAAATCAACCCTAGTTTGAAGAAGATAAATCACACTTACCCTTTCGCTTATTGGTACATTTAAACAATCAAGGTCATGACCAAGATGGATCTACTAGACCTAACTAAGGTGTTCCTTATCATAATAACATCACTAGAGAGGATTCTAAAGACTTTATCCAAGTAACACTATGCAATAACCCTAGCTAGGTCTTATGTATTCTTAATCACAAAGTAAAGTAAAACCTAGCCTAGTGCTCATCAAATCTTGTGGCACAAAATGGGGGTAACAAACATAAAATTAAACATGCATAGAATATATCTACTCAAATCAATATAGAGGAAATACTAATGCATGAAGAAGTATATAAACTAGTGAATCTATCTACTTTAACAAGAGGAACAAGAGTTAAGAATACTTACCTTTGAAGACAAACCCATCAAGCCTCAATCTCTCCCTTGGCCAAAGTGCTTCACAAGAGGTTGTTGTGGTTTGTAAGGATAGAAATGACAGGTTATCTCTAGGCTACTTTACTTATCCTATGAATCCAAAAGACTTTTCCACAAGATAATATTTATATCTCTAAGTGTAGTATAAAAAATCTAATCAATACTCCTCAAGTAAAATGGTGGATAAGCATATGTGAAAATAATGACTTATTTATTCATATCTCTCTAATGAAAATGGTGAAAATGATATATATATATATATATATATATATATATATATATATATATATATATATATATATATATATATATATATATATATATATGGATTTAATCCTAATCCTTTTTAAAGTTTTAACCAACATAGTTGGCCTAGTTAACCCTATTAGAAAGAAAAGTAGTTAAGTCAACTTAGTCATGTAACATGCTAAGATCTTAGAACATAGTCAACCCAATCGAATATGTTTATTAATGGTAAAATAAGGTTTTGTCTTAGGTAATGGATATAAATAGGTGGTATAAATATAAAATAAACATTTAAGTATAATTTGACATTTAGACATGGACATATAGTTTTAGCCATTAAGTTATATTTTATATTTATACTTTTATGATGTTTGAGAGTGGTTTTAGACCTCTAGGAGATATAATGCAAATTATATATTTTAGAGGGTCCTATTGGATTTTAGAATTAGCCATATTTCAAGGTTTTTGGATTTAAGAATTAGGCATATTTTAGGATTCTAGAATTTTAGAAAGGCATCATAGGAGTTAAATGAATAAACACTCTAAATAAGTTAGAATAATGGTAGGAATGATACAAAGCCACAACATTCTTGTGAAACACCAATCGTCTACCCACCCATTTCTTCATTCATCCTTAAATGTGTTCACTTAGAGAGATTGAAACTCAATAGGTTCCTATAAAAGAGAAAGTGTTAGTAAGTAGTAAAGTTAATAAAAAATATTAGCTATACAGATGCTCCCAATGTCGATATGAAGAATAGAGGAAAAGACCCAACATCTAAAAGTGCATAGATCATGTATTTGTGTATTCTTGAATCACATTAAAAAAATGTGTGACACTCATGTGTATGTATAAATAAATTATATGATATACACTAACATGAAAATAATAACATAAGTACCAAGGATCAAATAGAAAATGTAAACGTTGAAAATATTTTTGGAGTTTTTAAGTTTTTTTTATTTTTTTTGGTATTTTTGGAATATTCAAAAGGAAAAAATACTACTCTATGATATCATTCAAAGGATACTCATAGGTATCTCCCCAGTATTAACCTATTGTAATAAATTGGTGGCACTACCAAAGATCTAATATAGGTGCAATATTTGTCACTATAGAATCTATGATATTCTATGTATATATAATAGGAATCTATGGCCATGCATATATAATAGGAGTAAGGGTTCATGGAACCCATCATTGAATAGTCTATGGTTTATTTGAAATTTTAGTAATAATCACATGTTTAGGTGCTCTAGATATAGGAATATGATGTGTAGGAGATGAGGATTTTATGGAACCCAATGTGATTCTTTGATGCAATAAATGCTCAAGTAATGACCACCATGTAAAGGATATTTAATATTGCTTACCATTATATGTAAGATTAACCTTGGTAGGTTTTATAATTAATTACCTTGGTATAAATTTTACTTGTTTAAGTAGATGTCCATGTGTAATTAGAGAAACTATACTTACTCAATTAGCATGGATGTATTTAACACACCCATACATTGTAAAAGGTACTAATTGAAGTATATGCATCCAAGGTCATCCCAATAACATGTTAAAAACACCTATGTAAGATATAATTGAGAACGTAGTAACCACATGTGTGGACCCACCTATAAAGGTAAGTTAATCTCACTAAGAACCTACTATGATGTCCTATCAAATGATCTAATTGATCTGGTTGAAGTATGTATATCATGATTTGTATAACCCAAGTTCATAAGTAATTTCATCGTACAAGTGTTCTTAATTTCACCATTATCAATCATAACACTATGTATAAGCTGGTGATCAAGGTATGCTCAAATGAATATTTGAGTCATCATCCCTAAGTTCACTATCATCAAAATTAAAAGAAGATATTTGAACCATAAGAGGTGTATGTTGTGTATAAGTACCAATATTCCCATCCAATTAATTCCCATAATGTGATGGAAGAGGTTTTACATTATATGTCATTTGTACTTTTGTATATTTTTATAATGGTCTTATAAAGGATTTTTAAATATTTTCTACATGGTGGTCACTAGGTTGTGAACTTGATTCTATTTGAAGATCATCAAATGTAATATTTTGGTCATCAATGAGATCTTGGATCTTATGCTTCAAGGTAATTTTTTTTTGTAGAATTCCTAAGGCCTTGGTGATATTCAAAATAAGTATTTACATCATACCCTTTAGGTAGGGGTATAATTATATCAAACTTTATAGGATGAGGGAGAGATATAAGGTGACACTCTATAAGCTATAGGAGTAATGAAGTGGGAGGCTTAGGTAATCATGGAAACTATATCCATGATGAATTAGATAAGACATGCTGATTAGGTTGTTGTGACACTATATTAACCATGGTAGTTATTTATTTTTTAATCTTAAGATGTTTTAACTTGTAACTTAGTTTGGTATTAAATTTGGTACTAGATGTAGATGTAGTTAGTGTGTTCACTACATACTTTAAGATTGTTTAATGAGATAAGTTCCATTTCATGATCATGAACAATGTGACATAAGTCATCAAAATATTTAAACATTTTGAAAACAATAATCACGTAAATGAGTGAGAAAATTCTACTTGAAAATGTCTTTAATTTCTTTATCTTCTATAAGATTGGTAATTTTATCTAACATTATATTGTACCTCAAGACATATTCATTAATAAGTTCATTATTTCCTTATTTATTTTTTAAAATTTGGGCATAGGAAACCTTTTTAATGATGTTAATAGAGAAGTGTGTCAAAAACTAATTTATAAGGTGTTTGAATATGTTTACTAATTGATTTGTTAAATCATAGAACCACCTTAAAGCATAGTATTTTAAGCTCCTTAGAAATAATTTAGTAAAAATTTTATCATTAGAGACGTAATCTAGGCATGATGCATAAAAATATTGAATATGTATTTATAGATCACCCTTTCCATCATAAAATGTGAATTTAGGTGAAACAAAATTAGTTGGCAAGGGGTGCAGAGATATCTCTAGTGCTAGAGGATTATGCAACACCTCTTGTGAATCAATAACATAAGGCGATTTCATAGATTTTTAAAATATTGGTACCTTAATTTGATTGTTTTATAATTTGGAAAAGATCTTGATCCTCCTAGTCTTTAAGGTTGGATATTTGAGAAGTCACCAAAGGAGGTATACCCATAAATTGGGTAGATATAGGAATTGAAACTAAAATTGGGTTAAAGCATTAAGGTTTCCCATGTAATATGTGCCAATAGTAGTTTCAAGGATCAAAGGTTGGAATGAATATCTCATGCCTACACTATATTTTGGTAGATTTATTGGAAAGTAATAAGTTATGGAACCTTCTAATGATTCACCATCATTAGGTGGGGAAAACTTAGCCTTAGCATGCTTACTAATTTCATCTCTTGTAACATATAAAAATGCATCTATTAAGACCTTGTTGTTATTAATATGAGTAACTACTGCGTATTTATCTTCCATTTGAAAACCATTTTTTTCATTAATATGATCCATATTTTAAAAATTAAGAAATTAGGAATTGAAACAAATTACAAATTGAAACCCTAAGAATCATAAATTTTTGCATTCATATAGATTGGGTTCACCAAATGTTTAACCATAAAATATAGATTAGTGGAATCTAAGGTTAAAGAGGTAGATATATCCTAGGGTATAAGGATGATAGAATATCTCTAATGCATTCAAATTAATTTATAAAACTCAAGTAAACATATATTAAATTTATTATGCTAAGATATGCTAAAAATGGAAAGTACAACTATGCTAAATATTGAAATGATAATAAAAATAATATACCTGGTTAGTTTTGATGTTAATACAGATCTAGATTTAGAACAAGTGAAAAATATACTAGATCTAGATTCTAGATCAATCACTTGATGATAGAAATTATTTTTTTGTATTTATAGACACTTATGTTGAACTGAAATAGTTACATTAACACTTTTGTCTAGATCAGACACATGTGTCTAGTATGGAGTACTTATTAAAATTATATGTGACCACCTAGATGATTCTATGTTATATGCTACCTTTGATCTAGTTCATTTAAATATAAGTCATGGAATGTTACTCCTTGTCAAATGAGAAAACCTTGTTTCTTCATATTAATAGTGGTTGTAGGAAAATAAGTTAGTGGTCACATAGTGTCAAGATATCTCATAGACCCCTTTATCAATGAGAACTACCTACATAACCAATACTTTGATGAGGTCCTTATAATTATGTAGTTTTTCCTTACGTGTTGGATTATGTGTGAATCATGTAATGTATGACAATTAATTACAACAATGACCTAACTTTTAAAATTTTAACACTTTAGACCTATAGGCATGTTATCCTTATGATTGATAAGCAAATATGAGAAAATAGGGAAGGTTTGCTCACTTGAGTGCTTGATTGAATGCCTTTGGTAATTTTCCTTATGAGTAGATAACAATTTTCTAGGTTTATACTAGGTGATAAATGAATGAGGGCTGATCTTGTATATATATCAATCCCATTTGAGAATATCTCACATTAAATAACTTAGGATGAGCTTCAGGATATATTTCATTTGTAAATTGGATGAAATTAGGGCACTAGACACTTGTGTTGGGATAAGACAATTGCATTAATGTATGTGCCTGATTGGGTAGTTGGAAAACATGCATATGTCCATAAATTGTAGAGATAAATGATAATCATGTTTATAACATTTTGAGCATGATAAAAGGTCTAGGTCATCAAAATAAAATTTATCAAACTAAGATATAATAAATTTGGCACAAAGAGATAGTATATACAATCTTTTTAGTAGTGACAAAGGTATAGAATCTAAAGGTACATTCATGATATGTATTTTCCAAATATAAAATACCTAGGTTATATATAATTCAAAAATAGTGTCTACACACATATACTCTTGAAAAAAACTCAAAAATATAAGCAATGAACTAGTTCATCAACCTCTTTTGATTTTTATTTATCACTCCCAATTATTTTAGCCAAATTCTATACTAATTTAGTAACACATTTATTCATATTGCACTAGATCTGACATATTTTATACTATGTCATCCACCTAAACTTTGTACACATTCAACTAGGTCCTAGGCCATCAACCAATTTTTTGTAACCCAACTAAAGTAGCAGATTTTATACTAGGTTAGCCACCAAATTTTATACATGATCAACTATGGCCTACACCATAAAACACATAAGTTATAACCTAATACATCATCCAACTTATATATGAGGTCAACCACCCTTTCATTCAACTAAAATGGCCATAACATGCACCATCAAACACCCTAGAGACTATAACTAAATTAACCACCTTAAATGGAGTTGATCACTACAATATTATACTAGATCAACCATTTAATATAGAAATAACCACCTATTCCAAAACACCCAAATCAACTAAATCATCTAGGTCAATCTTATTAAAATTACATGGCAATTTTTAACTAGATCATAATTAATGCCATGGGCTTAATTTTTTAGATGTTGACTCCTACCCATTAACCCTCATATTTTTACACTATTACTAATTTTTTAAGGGAAAATTACATTACGTATATTTTCCTCAACTACTAATTTTCCTAACCTAATTATTTTAAATCCCACAATGCCAAGAATTTGAATTAAATTCAGCTCATACTTAGACTATCTATATGAAAAGGGAAAGTGTAGCCAATCTATAAATCAATCCTAGCTCATAGAATATAAGTAACACTAGCCCTTTTATTTGTTAGTAAATTTAGACAATTGGGGTCATGACCAATATAGATATGCTATACCTAACTAATGGGTCTCTTACCACACAATATCACTAGAGAGGGTTCTAAAGCCTCTAGTCAAGCAGTACCACATAATAACCCTAGCTAGGTCCTATGTTTTCTTATGAACATAAATGACAAATTAAATTAAATCTAATATAGTTTTCACCAAAGAATGTGGCATAAATGGGGATAATAAATATAAAATTAAACATGAAAATAATAATTTAATCAATTTAATATAGAGGTAATCATAATGCATGGAGAGAGAAATACATTTAAAAGACATTACTTATGCTACTTATATCTACCAAAATAAAAGAGTAAGAGTTAGAAATACTTACCTTGAAGATGAACTTATCGAGGCTCAATATTTGCCATAGATAATGGTCCTTTGAAAGAGGTTATTGTGGTTTGTAAGGATCACAAAGATAAGTTAATTCTAGGATATAAGACTTATCCTATGCATCCAATAATTTTCCACAAGAAAAAATTTTCCTCTCCAAGTGTAAACCCTAAGCAATGACTCCTCAAGTAAAATTGTGGAAGAGTAGATTGTTAAGAAGTACAAATGAGTGATTATCTCTATCTCTTTCTAATGAAAATGGTGAAAATATATATTTATTTAGTCGAATATAACCCTAAACCATTTAAAAGCTTTAGCTAACATAATCAACCTAGTTGACTTAGTTCCTTAATAAATAAAGTAGTTAGGTCCCAAACTAGGTCATCTAGGCTAGAATAGTCTTGTAACATGCTCATTTATAAGAATAAGGTCAGCCTATGCAACTTTATTTGGTAAATGACAAAAAGAGATTTTGTCTTAGGTATGGGCTATTTTGGGCCATGAATTTCTTTGAGAAGTGTGTAAGGGAGGTGTAAAATCTTAGAAAAATGCATAAAATATGTTTGTGTTGGATTTAAGTGGTGATATAAGTGATAACAATATTGAGAAGCACCAATGGTCTGCGCACCCCTTTCCTAGTGCACCCTTTAAGGTATGAATTTAGAGAGATTTAGTATCATTGGGTTCCTACAAGAGAAAAAACATCAATAATTGATAAAGTTTAAAAATATTATGTGATTTCCATTTGATGATATGAGATTAGATTTTCATGTTTACATTGATAATCATAGTGGTATATAAGTTGTGAGTTACTCAAAGCATGTAGATTTGGGATATACAAGTCAAGTGCTGATTTATTTCCTAAGATGAAAGCTTCATATTTAACCATGTTATTAATAAAATAAAAAGTTAATCTAAATACCAAAAGGATGATCTTACCATGTGGGTTTATTAGAATACAACCTACCCCAACTCCTTAGAGGCATTTAGTGCCATCAAAGTATAGGGTCTAGGTATATTCATGAAAATCAATGGTAATGTTAGGGAGCTCTTTGATAACTAATTTAGATTTAGTAGTATCAAGAATGATATTGGTATCTTCTTGATTATTTTCCTCTAAATTAATGATGAATTAATGAAAATAATATTTAAGGGAGATATCATGATTAAGACCTTGAATATAAAAAATGTTATCATTGGGGAGATTATCTTGAAGGTGATTCATGACTACTATAAGTGCCACTACGAGTTGGTCAGTGATAACTTTCCCTTTGTCAAATTTTTGTATGATAATTCAAAGGTCAAATTGGAGTGGATAATGACATAAGTATTTTTATAAATAATATAGTCATGGATCTTTTTAGAGGTGAAGTAGATATCAAGGATATCATGTTCTAATTTAGTATAAATTTTTTTGTAGTCAATGAGGCCTCCACTAATGTAGTAAATAGTGTACTCTCAATGGTATCATCTTGTTAAGTAAGAATTAACCAAACTAATAAAGGGGTAGAGGAGGTATATAATATTAAAGGATGGTTATTCATAGGTGGTCAAAGAGTGGGAGGATGGAGAAAATATTTGTTCATGTTATCAAAATATTTATAGCATGAGTCTATCCATTCTACAGCATTACCTTTTTTGAGAAGGAAATTAATAGAGTAGATATGGTAGGCTTTTTCTGAGATGAACCATTAGATTTCCCCAAGCTTTCTGAGGTAAGTGCAAATGTTGGGAATGGAATGAGGAATGGGCATATTGAATATAACATTGATTTTGGTCAGATTGATATCAATGCCTTGAAGAGAGACTAGCAACCCTAAAAGTTTACTAGATTTGACTCCAAACACACATTTGTATGGGTTAAGACTAAATTTATATTTGATTAATTGATAAAAAGTGATAGCTAGATCAATGAGGTGTGTTTTTCGACTCTTAGATTTGGCAATGAGGTTTTCAACATAGGCTTACACTATCTTGTGTATAATATTATGGAAAATGTGAGTCATGGCATGTTGATAAGTAGATATAGCATTTTTAAGTATAAAAGGCATTTTGATGTAGTAATAGGTGCCCCATTATGTGGTAAATATTTTTTTTGTTGGTATTTAGGGGTTATGTTAATTTTATTATAGCCTAACAAACTATCCATAAGTGATAACATTTCATATCCAACAGTGGAATCTTGATGGCATATATTTGTATTTATTAGTGACTATTGGTATTTGAAATTAATAAAGCAAAAACTAGTGCAAAGTATTTTACTTATATATTTTTATATAGGATGAATTTGAAGGTGACATAAATGGAAAAATTGTAAAGGATGTCAAGGTACATCTGTCAAAGTTGATTATATATTTTGAACTCTAAAGTTGACCATATGTTTAACCATGTTTTACAAGTGACTTAAAGGATTATGGAGTTTTTATTAATATTATTTTGATGTTTCAAGATAAAAATAACTATTAGAGAGCGTTTTATACTCCATTAATACTATATATATGTATTTTTTAGGTTTGACCA
This sequence comes from Torreya grandis, assembly GCA_037957365.1. Classification (NCBI taxonomy): domain Eukaryota; kingdom Viridiplantae; phylum Streptophyta; class Pinopsida; order Cupressales; family Taxaceae; genus Torreya; species Torreya grandis. Next base: position 422,990 of record JARHVA010002396.1, on the reverse strand, counting down.
ATCCATATTTAGTGTGAACAATTGCTTAGAAGTTGGCTATGTTTATTGAATGCACTAGCAGTTTGAGTAACCATCTTGAAGAAGTAAGTTGAACGTGCTCTAAGAAAAATTAAGGAAAAAATATTTAAAAGAATTATAAATTTTTTAGGATAAGGTGTTTTAAGTCTTATATTACCCATATTAAATTTTTGAGAGTCAAAATGGTTTAACTATATTTTGATTATATGTGACTAGTCCGAGTGGTCATTCTAAAAGAGTTGAATTGAGTGCTTAGAGCCTATGTTTAAGTGTCTAAATTACATGGAGGTGTAAAGTATGCCTTAAAGGGTTCACCAATGTGATCTAATCATATTTATATGTGAAATACTTGAGTGTTTGCTTTAGAAGTTTGATACTATGTTTTTTGTATATGAAGACCTGAAGAGTAAGGAGACCTAATTAGTAGGTTTGAGTGTTGAGTTGATGTTCCAAGTGGAATCCACCCATGAGGGATTAATAAATGTTATATTATAGATATTTTTTTATGTGTTATAATAATTTTTAAAGGATTAATGTGGTCTAATTAGTCTCACATGTAACTTGTGAGTATGAAGGCCTAATTGTTTTAGGTCTCACCAAGACCTAATGGTGGTTTGGGGATAATGAGGAACTAAACAGCTTAAGGAGTATGTATTTATTAAATGTAACATGTATGAGGACCTATTTAAAATTTATAAAAATTATAGTAAGCATCTTGGCTAACCAATATGGGTTATACCAAGAGAGTGGTATAAATATAAGGTATTATTGTCTTATTTGTGGTTATTGAGAAAATTGTGCAAGGATGTGGATTCAAGTGAAGGAGAGAAAATTTTAAAGAGAAGTTATAGGTCATTGAGGACAAATAGAGAGTGAAGAAGATTATTCATGATTGTATAATCAAGTTGATGTAGGAGGACACATAGGTCGACCTAATGAGCCTAGTAGAGGCAATTTGAGAGAGTTAGTCCTAGAGGTAGCTTGAGAGAGATTGGAGGTAAAGAGTGAAAACAAAGGTGGTCATCATTATTTGAAGAATAATATGTGTTTAATATGATATATTCAAGGTATATAAATGGATGTTTATTTTCATAGGGGGTTGGTTCCTCCTTGTGGGATGGATGTCTCACTAAATTAAGGGATGGGTGTTCCTTGATCAGTTGGTGTTGGTCTAATTGAATATTATCTTTATAGGACTATAGTCCATCTTATAGGGTTTAGTGTATTTTATTCCATAAGAGGATTTCCTATGTAGATATTATGTTTTGTTTGATCTTACTTATCTTTCTTGTTCATTATTGTAAGTGATGTGTATGATTCAAGAATGATAATGTTATTTGGTTAAGGATTTAAAAGGATTAGAATTGAAGTTTGGATTATCTAGCATCACTAATTCACCCCCAATCTCAATTATTTTACCTCTAATAATTATTATTATAGTAGAAACTTTTATGAAATTTTAACCATTTGAAGGTGATCCAAAGTACAAATATGGATAAGCACCTTATGAAAGAAAATATTGAGTTGATATCAATGGTCAAAAGTCTTGAAGAATAGATCAGTCATATTGAGACTGGGAAGAGTAATTTTAATTTCAAGGATGATGAACATGAGATGAGGCTTGAGAATATTAATGAATAGGTTATGAAACATATAGAAATGATAAATCATGTTCAAACCAAGTTTGAGAGATTAAGTAAAATAGTCAAAGAAGATAAGATGACCATGCAGGATATTGAGGATCAATTAAGAGTTACAAAGACTAATCTAAGTTCAAAAGAGGAAGAATGAAAACATCTCAAGACTTATTTAGAAGAGACAAATGCCAAGTCTAGTTCAAATCAAGGTGAGCATGATGAGTTGAAGTCCAGTCTTGATTCTATTAAGATTATTGAAGAGTAAACATGTAGATTGAGGGATGACATGACTAAAGATGATAATAAGGATAAGGAGACCATCCAAGATCTCAAAATTTAGTTGGAGGATACAAGTTCAAGTATGAGATCTAAAGAGGATGAGAGTGTTTAATTGAAGACCAAGATAGATTCATTGAAGGATGAGCATGATCAATTTGTTATCAAGGTAAACAAGACTAAGAAATATCAAGATAGGTTAGCTCAAGACAAGAAGGTGAAAAGACTGATTAGGCAATGAAATGCTATAAGATATGAAAATTCATTTCATGGTCATTATTTTTCATGTAATATTTTTGGTCATAAGTCAAAAAACTATAAAATGAAGAGCAACTGGCCAACTAGAGGTATAGATAATATAGTCTAATATAATTTTCATGACATGAGATATATTGCTAGATTCTACCCTAGAATACATAGGAAAAGACTAACCCAGGTATGGAGACTTAAGATAGTTAAGCTTGAGCATAATGAACCTAAGAGATAAGATGGTATGTTTACTGAGATTCATAATATTCATCAAATAGAAGGTATGTAGGATTTTAATTTTTTAGTTATCACTAAGTTGGTCATATTGCAATATATTTTAAAAACAAGCTCTCAAGTAATAAAAAGGTGCATGGACATCCTAGAGTGCTCAAGAAAGGTCAATCCTTAATATGAAAACCTAAGGAAGTAAAAACCAAGAAAACTAATTCAATTGAATTGAAAGATCAAGGTGGACTACCTGTTAAAGAAAAAGAGGAATTAGATATGAATATGGTTTAGGAATGATAAGAGAATGTGTCATCTATCTAGATAGAAAAGGAGAATCAAATGTTAGTTTAAGTTGATCTCAAAGAAAATACCAAGGTGTTAGTTTAGTCTAGTTCTGAGGTGTGTATGGATATAAGTAAAAATCTTACTATTTTTGAAGAAGTTTCATGTGAAGAACATCAATTGTCAATATCTAGTGATGAGGTATGTCATGAATATTTATTATCTCCATATATTGTCAATTCATTCTTAAATTAAAAAGAGAATAATTTAGTGGATAATCATGTTGCTTCTCGTAATCCTAAGAATAAGAAGAATAAATATCAATATCAGATGACCAAGGAGGAGAATGAATATGAGGAGTTGTGGGTAACTCTTGTTTCACATTATTCTAAGACATTGTGGGTTAGGGTATCTCTATGTAGGAGTCAAGGAGACATTTGACAAAAAATAAGAAGCATGGTGGATTCTAGTTGAGATTTGGTTGATATTAAAACATAAGAATATCATTTGAAGATGTGTTTAGATAAGGGGGAGATAACTCATTTAGCTTGAGTGGCTTAAATAAAATGTGCATGATGTCAGGGGGAGCATATATGAAGATGATTCAATCATGATAGAAGTGTGAAGATGTCTGCTACAGTTGTGAATTCAATAATATTGATATGATGATTTGATCAAAACAAGTCATGTGTTTTGACAAGGTATTGAATCTTCATGCATGAGTAAAGAGAGTGTTTGAGTTCTATAGGTAGGTAGGTTTAATGATCAGAGAATCCCATGTTCAAATTAGTGCATGTCAAAGGGTTATAAATTGATTCATATTATTGAAAGTTGTAAGTATCTTGAGCATCTTAAATTGTATTTGAATGAATACATGATGTTGATGAATGATTTTTGGCATGTTAGGGAAGAAACCCTTTATCATTAATGCCAAAGGGGGAGAAAGATCAAAATTAAGGAGTTAAAATGAGTAAGAAGTCATTTTGATGGTATTTTATAATCAATGACAAAAGGGTAGATTATTGAGCATGGTCATTGGAGTTAGGTTGTCATTGATGTCAAAGAGATCATGATTCATAGTGCATTAATGACCAAAGTGATCAGATTCATAGCTTGGAGAGTATATGGCATATGTGTAGATTAAAAAGGATAAAGAAGAGGTTATGAGGCATCTATATATGTGTTGGTGAAGTTTTGGTGTGTCATTTGATCATTTGGAAAGAGAAAAATGCATCTTCTAGATTAAAAGAAGCCAGACCATCACTTCATGTCTTGTAGATATGAATGAACCAACATGTTTGTGTATGTAGTATAGGTACTTATAAAGTCAACAGTGGTTAAATGTTTTCATGAAGATGTTATTTATAGTGCCAAAAAGTTACCCTAAAGATTTGAACTCTTGAAGTTTTTTCTATCTCAAGTTATAAACCTAAAAATTTACTCTTACAAACTATGATGTGCTAGAGACCATCAAGTTTAACTACATTTTATATAAGGTCAACTAGTCAAGATAGATCTAATGGTGAGCATTCATCATCTAGATTATGATCCAATAATACATATTAAGTAAATATGTCAAAGGTTCTTAAGATTGCAAACACTAGTGCCATGTGTCTCATGAAAATGGAGATTGATGGTGTGGTATGAGTCAAATAGTTAATGCTTAGAGAGCACGTGGGATTGCCAAGTGACATGATATCATAAGTGTGCATCAAATATTAATGATAGATGAAAATATTTAAATATAGAATACTTCTAAGGATATTGATGGAGTACATTTTATCTAGATTTTAGGGGGTATGAGATGAAGACACATGTCTGAAATATTTGCATTTACTAGTGACCATTGGTATTTGAAATTAACAAAAGAAAAACTAGTGCTAAGTATTTTGATTATATATTTTGATATAGGACTAATTTTAAGGTGATGTTAAAGTAAAATTTATAAATAACTTCAAGGATATTCCAAAAAATTTGATTATAGTATTTGAATGTTCATACAATTGCATATTTTGAGATCCAAATTTGACTGTGTTTGTGCATGTTTTGTAAGTGACCTGAGAAGGATTATTGATTTACTATTGATAGTATTTTGATGTTTAAATATAAAATAACTATTGGAGAGTGTTTTAGACTCCATTATATTATTTATGTGTATTTTTGAGGTTTGAACAATCCATCTTTAGTGTGAATAATTTCTTAGAAGTTGACTATGTTTGTTAAATGCACTGATAGTTTGAGTGACAATATTTTAGAAGTAAGTTGAAGGTGTTTTGAGCATATTTGAGGAATAAAAAAGAATATTAAGATGTAAATTAGGTCTCAAAGGTTCATGATAAGGTATTATAGCTCTTATATTAGAGCCTATGTTGAATTTTAAAAAGCACATGGAGGTTTATAAGAGGTCCTGAAGGGTTTACCGATGTGATATAATTATATGGATACGTGAAATAATTGAGTGTTTGATTCAAAAGTTTGAGATTGTGTTTTCTGTATATGAATACCTAAATATCAAGGAGACCTAATTGGTAGGTTCAAGTGTTGTATTGGTGTTCCAAGTGGAATGGACCCATGAGGGAGTAATAAAAGGTCTATTAGAGATAGGTTTTATGTGTTTTAATCATTGGTAAAGGATGAAGGTGGTCCAAGTAGTCTCACATGTAATGTGTTAGTATGGAGGTCTAATTATTTTATGTCTCGCCAAGACCTAATGGTGGTTTGGGGATAATGAGGTATTGGCCAACCTAATGATTATGTGTTTATTACATGTAACATGTATGAGGACTTATTTCAAATGTATAACAAGTATGGTAAGTATCTTGGTTGACCAAGATGGGTAATACCAAAAGTGTGGTATAAATACAAGGCATTATTAGCTTATTTGTGGTTATAAAGAAAGTTGTGCAAGGATGTGGATTCAAGTGAAGGAGAGAAAATTTGAAAGAGAAGGTATAGGTCATTAAGGAACAATAGAGAGTGAAGAGGATTAGTCATGCTTGTCTGATCAAGTTGATGCAAGAGGACACACAAGTCATTGGACCTAATGAGCCTAGAAGAGGCAGTTTGAGAAAGTTAGTCCTAAAGGTATCTTAAAAGAGATTGGAGGTGAACAGTGAAAACAAAGGTAGTCATCTTCAGTTAAAGAGTAGAAATAGGTTTTTAAGATGATCTATTCAAGGTAGCTGAGTGAGTTCTTAGTTGCCTAGGGGGTTGGTTCCTCCATATGGGATGGGTGTCTCACTAAATTAAGGGACAGGTGTTCCTTGATCAATTGGTGCTGGTATAAATGTTTAATCTTGTATTTGTATGACTATAATCCATATTTTAGGGTTTAGTGGGTTTTATTGCCTAAGAGGGTTTCCCACATAGATCTTGTATTGTGTGTCATCTTGCTTATCTTTCTTGTTCATTGCTTTAAATGATGTGTATGCTTCTTGAATGATAATGTTATTTGGCTAAGGATCTGAAAGAATTGGAATTGAAGGTTGGATTATATAACATCATTGATTCACCCCCTTCTTAGTGACTTTACCTCTAAAAATAATAGAGAGAAGGAAATAAGGAATATAATTATCATGTGTGGAAGGAAAATATGAGTATCTGGTAATAAACTTCATACAACATTTATAACATGAGTAAAAATATGAATAACTTTTTTTGGTATTTTTTGTAGATATTGAAAATAGAATTAATAAAAATATTGGACTATAGAAGAAACTAGTACACAATAGTAATAGAACATGACATTTTAAAAATAAATAGATTGTAATTTTTTACCACATAAATAGAAATTGAAAAAAATAAAAGACACATTTATGAAATAGATGGATAGATAATGGTAACATATCATATTGAATAAAACATAGTAGTAGTTAAGTTTATTTTCCATAGAATGAAAAAAAATCAAGAAGAGTAGTTTAATATAAGCTAACATAGGTGAATGGGTGAAGGACATGAACTACACAATCAAAAAATTATTAAAAAAATGACATCACAAAGATAATAATGAAATAAATGAATGATAATACATGTTTTTACCTATCAAATCAGGTGAAATGAAAGAACAAGCATAGATAATAAATGAGATTAATTGTACTAAAATAGCTTGATGTGATTAATAGATAGTTCAAACACACTATAGAACAAGGATTTTTATAACAAGAAATTACAAAATCATATGAGTATTGAAACTGTAAATTTTTTTTGTGAAGTGTTCATATACTATTTTAAGTCAAATTATTAACTATTTAGATGAATAAAAGATGGATATTCCTCATGTTGTCACTACAAAATATATTAAGAAATCAAAATAAAGTAAACACTCTCTCAAATCAGAGGGTCAAAATCCATTGGGATATTTTTCTAAAGTCCTTTATATTATCACACATGCATAAGATACTTGTGTATGCATCAAGACACACTTAACATGAATTGATCATATGGTTTTGGATGTGGAGAGAAGCATAATGATAAAATTAAACCCAAAAACATAATAGTTATAATATAAGGAGTAAAACATCATATTGAAGATGAAATTAGATGCATGGAGATAATTTCCCTTTTTTAGACTGATGATAAGACAAAAAAAGTGGTATTCAATAGATCCTATGAAGATATTTTATATCTAAACCAACCCTACTACATCAAACTAGATGTGATTTAAATAGTCACATGAATTATACATGGACATTTCACTTAAAAGTATAATGGAAAGAATATTTTTAGTATAAGATCCCTATCCATGCTTACAAGGATAAAAATTAATAATTGAGACCTATGAATTTATAACATGAAGGATCTTAAAGTTAAATTTTCAACAAAAACCATTACTTGGAAGGTATATGACATAAATAGACAAGACTTAATAATGGAGAGAAGTGTGAAAATAACATATAACATGAACGATACTTAAATTAAACCCAAAAAATAATAAATGTAAAACCATCCATGAATTCTTCCATGGTTCACTTATTTTAGTACTATCCATGTAATTTACACATTATTTCAAGACACAAAGGGACAATAGAATGGAATTCATATTCCCACATAAGAGCCCAAATAAAACATTCAATGAAAGGTATCCATAAAGTACAAGAAGTATACAATTTTCTATAATGGGATAAAATTATTAGGAATATGGTAGAGGGAAGATTCTATATTTCCAAAAAAAATCTAAAAATAATATAAATAAGCTCAATTCAAAAAATATTTAGACAACATTTACATAGATGCTTATGATATAAAAACTACACCCATTCCACATCTACCCTATGAAGTTAATGATGAAATTTTTTAGGTGGTAATTATTGCATTTAGGAGTCTACCACCAAATCCTAGGGTAAAAAAATTCATTAGTGAACTATGGTTGGGTTCTTAGTAAATGAATGAAGACAAGGAGATACCTAAAAATGAAACACCATTACCACAAGAAGAAATAGATGCATCTCATTCTCAACCTATTACCCATATATCCTAAAGGTTAAGGAGACAATTCATAGATTTGGAAACACTAAATTAGGAATAATAAGAGGAAGAAAACATGAATATATCTTAATTCAAGGATTCTTCCATCGGGGATGAGTTGGGAGAATAAAATATGGTAGCAAAAGGTACTCCCCCTTACTCCTTTAAGATGTTGAAAATATCACTTGAAAAAGGCCTATATCTCCCCCCCAAAAAAATAGCAAATAGAAAATCAACATATTTAGTAACTAGGAAAAAAATACTACATATGAGTGGGGGAAAAAGAGGGATAATTTATTCACCATAGATATAACATAAGGGTAATAAGTAGAAAGTGATAAAACCTAAGGGTAGATCCAAAATACTAGTGACATATTTAAAAATAGAGTCCTTTGAGAAATGGGATGAATAAGAGATGGATATAGAGGAAGAGAGAGAGGTTACCATAGAGTTACCATATATGAACACTCTTAGGTATGTGCCACAAAAAATCATAATATGTAAAGTGGGTAGTGTATACACATAATATTTTTAACTTTTATTGATTATTAATGCTTTAAATCATGTAGGAACCTATCAAGACTCAATCTCTATGAATGCGCACCCTAAGGGGTGCATCAGGAAAGGGGTGGGAAAACCTTTGGTGATTTATAGGATTGGTGTCCCTTTATACCACATTATTACCAATCCAGCCAACTCCTAAAACCATTCCCTAAGATATTTATCCTCCATTGAGTATTCCTCTAGTCTTTTCCTCTTTCATTCCTCATTTTATTAACTTAAAATCCTTTTTGACTATTGGTTATATTGGGTTGACTAGGGTGATGTAGTATAGTTTAGGGGTATTCTTTACTTTCTTAGTTTGTTAGCCCTTTGGCTGACCTAACTCAAACTTGGTAAATTGTCCCCAAAAACACACTAAGTTGATTGGGTCAACTCTGTATAATTGATGTTATCAAAAGGATTTAGCGTAAGATCCACCTATATATATATATATATATATATATATATATATATATATATAAGATCATTTTAGTTATTATTCATATGTTAAATCAAGAGTTATTATTTTCTCATGCTTCTTCACAATTTGCTCTTCCACCATTCTACTTGAGGAGACTTAACTTAGGTTTATTATTTGGAGAATCTATTATTGTGGATAAGTATTAGATGTTTTGGCCTTTCTTAGTGATATTTGTAAACCACAACAACCTTTTATGAATCCCTTTTGGCCAAGGGAGAGATTAAGTCTCGATGGGTTCACATTTAGGTAAGTATATTCTAACTTTGTTCTCCTCTCTTTTAGAATATATAAGTAACATAAGTGTTGGCTTGAATAATACTATCTTTCATATTTTATGTATTAGGGTATTACTCATACTTACATTAATTGAAGTTCCCTATACATGTCTTTTTATTATTTCTAACCCCATGATTTGTGCCACAAGGTTTGGTGTGCACTAGATTAGATTTTACTTTATTTCTATTAGAAAAGAGTGAATGTTTTAAACCTTAGGACTTCATTACGGCTGTTGTGAAATTATGTTAGACTATAGGATTTGGAACCCTTATTAGAATGATATGTTGTGACAAGTGATACAAGTGATTAAATAATTGGGTCTACCTGATCACCATATTGGTCATTCTCCCATTTAACAAGTGTATCCCCAATTGGAAGTGTAGGTATGCTCTATCTTCTTCGAGCCAAGATTGATTTACAGACATGATGCATTTTTTATTGCATACATTTGGTGAGCCTACATGAACTAACCCTTGTAGGATTTGTTTACTTCTACTTCATTTCTTTCTTTCTTTTTATCATCAGTTTTATTATATATTTTGACATACTGGATTGATTCTGTCGACCCAACTATTTTTCTCTATGTGCAAGTTTCTAGGAATAGGCAACTAGATCAACCCGATTAACCTAGTACATGTTTTCAAAATTTCAAACACCTAGTTGAGCCTATTAGGTTGACCCAATTGACCCCTTATAGTTTTAACACTTTATCAGTAGGTTCTTGTATAACTTGATTAAATTTGTTGACCTAGTTTAAAGGTTTATCAAGCATACTTTAATTTCCTTCATCAAAAATATTCTTTTATTTCATATATAATCTACCAAATTTCATTTATACTTATCTATTTATTTATTTTATATCTTTAATTTCATAGTTTTTAGTATTTAAACTACCCTTGCACAATCAACTGAATCAACACTACCAACCTAATTTTGTGTTCTGTGTACTATCTAAAATAACCAAATTGACACTACCAATCCAATTCATTTTCAGACTTTGCTTCCATAATATAGGTTCAACCCTATCAAACTTGTTCTATATTTTGTACATATATTGTCAACAATATACCTTGTTTCAAATTGGAATTAACCTCATATTTGTTAGTAGTTAGTTCACACCTTTCTTTTCCTATTTCTTGCATGCTTAGAATAATTCACATAGTTTAATTAGGGTATTTTTAATTAATCACTTAGTTTCACTATTCATATTCTATGCACACATAACTAAATCACGTAATCTAAAAAAACACTTAAAAATTTTATCTACCCTATGCCAACCTACTTGGATTTCATCACTAAGGGGGAAGTTAACTTGATGCTCTGGTCAAGTAAAAAGAGTGGTTAATGGTATATTCTAGCTAAGAACTTGACACCCTTATTTTTATAGTATGTGAATTGAGGGGGAAGGCCCCAACACCAAGCCTATATCATTTCCACTATAGTCCCTTTCAACCCAAACTATATGAAACCATCCTTAGATTGTTATTTAGTACCTTACTTATAGCCAACTTCCAATCACATTAAAATAATTTCTTAATAATCTAATAAATATCTTAGGTTGACCAATTAGTTAGCTCTTTAATTTTCAAGTTTATTGATTTATGTTTTCTCAATTGTGTATGAAAAAACTTGCATTAGCCAATGTTATTTCAAGGTTTTAATTTTGTATGCCTCAATTAGGTTGGCCAGTGTTGATCCAATTGACTATTTATTTCCTTTCAGCTCTTACTTTCTTAGATTAGCTACAAATATTGTCTTATTTCATCTCATAACTTGGTATCATCATTCTCTTTCTCCCTATCTATTGTAATAGATTGACCTTATCGACCCTATATATTTTTCATCCCCTATTCACTATACTAGATCGAACCAGTTGACCCTGTATAGTTTTTAGTTCTTTTTCCAATTTTTTCCTTCTTTTATTTACTATACTAGATCAACCCAGTCACCTCAATATAGTTTACAAGCCTTATTTTATGTACTAGATCAATCCAGTCAACCTTGTATTATTTCTTGCTTTCCCTATTTATCAATCTAAATCCTTATCTTTCTCATTTTACATTTTGTTCATCTCTCTTTAGTCAGAATGAAATATCTTATCAGAATCTTCTTGTATAGATTGAATTCATTTAGATAATTTATGGGATGTTCATTTCTTCTTCTCTTTTCCTCCCAAGAGCACCATCACGCTTAGGGCACCTCTTCTCCTCCATCTATGAACTACAATATTGTACAAATAACATCTCAAGATGAAGTTTATGGATCTAATCTTTTTTATACTTACCAAGAAACTTCTCAAAATATTCAAACTAATGTGGGAGTGATTGATACAAGTTTACTTAGAAATCACACTAGTAATCCTTCTTATATAAATCCTCCCCCTAGTACCAATATGGGGAGTGCTCATACAAGAACCAACCTACCTCTTGATACAACCTAAATTTTATCCCCAATCATTCAAAAAATTAACATTATGCAAAATTTTAATACCAATAAAATGATGCAACTTCAACATTTAATCAATGTGGTTAATCAACCTCCAACTATTCATCCTTAAGCTAATCCTAATAATATTTGTCCACCTCTTAGGGATGTCTCAAGTAATGTTATTCCTCAACCCATACAAAATAACAAGATGCTTCAAACCATTCAAAATGAGCCTTTAACTCCCTTCATTATTTTCATTAATATTGGTAGCATATCTCCAACTATCAAAATTATGAGACTAAGGATCCTACCTCATTTATTAAATCCTTTGAGAAACTTTACAAAAAGTGGATCCAAACTAATACATTAAGCACTACTAAACTCCTAGTCAAAACTTCTATCGATGATGTATTAGAATGGTATAATTAACTATCCCAACATTCTATTTATAAACTTGAAGATTTGGTTAGTCTTTTGGTTAAAGAGTTTCAACACAATGATCTTCTTGAAAATTTTCTTTCCACTTTATCAATGCTAAGCAATCTCCAACTAAATCAACTCATGACTTTATCAAAAGATGGAAATATTTAGCTCATAAAGTTGATCATAAGTTGATTGATGATAATGTATTCAAACTATTTATCATAACTTTAACTCCTAATTTATAATATAAGGTTCAAACCTTTGCTCCTCAAATACTTAATGAAGCTCTTGATAAATCTAAGCATCAAGATTTTATTATGAAGCAATTTGAACCTAATCCTAAAATTCTTAAAGGATATTTCCAAACATCTAATACTATCACTAATAATGATTTGTAAACCAAATAAGGATTTGTTAAAACTGATATTCCTTTACCTTCTCATACACCTATTTCAGTTAAATAAATAAAATAATTTTTACCACCCTCAAAACCTTTCATCTATCCCAATGTTCCTCCTAAGTGGTTTGCCCCTAATCTCTTTTGTTGGTTCCATGCCAACATTGGGCACTCTCATAAATATTGTAGAGGGATTAATAAATTTGTTGTCTCTTATATGCTTGGTAATTAATTTAATCATGAAGCTATGATCAATATTCATCATCAAGAATACAATATTGCTTCCCATAAATGAAAAAAATTCAAAGCTTCTACCTCCAATAACCAAAAATAATCTTCTAATAATCAAGAAAATATCAAGGATGTTTATGCCATCAATGCTGATTATGATTAGTATTATAATAAATCTCAATATGTCAACACTATCAAGGTAAATTATCATCATAAACCATCTCATAAAGATCTTGTTACCAAGCCTAAAAATCCATCTTTAGAAGAAAAACTTTCTAAATATATTACCACCTCTAATGTTGATTTAGAAGCACATGAGGAACAAATTACTCCTTCTAATCCTCCAACCACGTATATACCTTCTAAAACTAATTTACCTTATAAAACTTATGTTAGTTCTTCTAAATCTCATTGGAATTTTCTTAAAGAACTCAACTCTATGCCTTGTAAGATTCCTCTTATGGAGATGGTTTGCACTTCATCCTATCATCATAAGTTCTTTATGCAACAACTTCAAGAAATTAAATATCCATCCTCTATTGATGAAGAACCACCTTCTATGGATTCTCAACCTACTAATGCCAACACCATTGAAACCTCGTGTCCCTCTTCCAAACCTTCCATTGAATTTCTTTAAGAGGACATGATTAACGATGAAATTACTTTTCATGCTAATGATAGACCACTCTTTATCAAATTCACCATTAAACCACTCTTATTTAAAAAGTTCTAGTTGATTAGGGCTTTGGTATTAATGTGTCATCCTTGTGTCTTATACACCAACTTGGTTATAAAAAGGATCATCTTAATCAAACTCATCTTACTTACCATGGTTTTGATAAGACTAATCAAAAGCCACTTGGTTATATTTGTCTTCCATTAACCATAGAACCTAAGATTGTTCAAGCCAAGATTATGGTATTTGATTTCCATTTATCTTACAATATCCTTCTTGGTCATACATGGACCCATAAAATGAGTGCCATTGCTTCTTATGGTAGTAAATGTATTAAATTCTTGCATAATGGAAAATATTACAACCATGAAGCTGATCCCAATCCATGGAGTACTCAACTTCCTAATCTTAAACCTCAATATCATATTCCTACAAATCCTAAAATTAATAATGATCCTTTACCTGAGTTCATCAACATGAGTCCTAATTTACAGGTTACTCTTATGGATTTTGATGATGATGAGCCCAATGAGTTGTAATATACTTAAAATACTACCAAGTTACCTCCATATATTTTGCAATGTCTTCCTCTTTATTTATTACCAAGAGATCATATTATTCCTCTTATTGATGAGATTACCAACTTTCTTCCTCCATGCAATTCTAAAAATCCTTCTTTACCAAAATACGCCTTCACTTTCTATGATTTTGTAGTGGCTAAATTATTTCAAGATCCTCTCATCATGTCTCCTCATACATTCAAAATATTGGGATTTCACCTTCTGAAACTCCCCCTAATTCTCAAGCTTATATGACTTTTACAACATATGATGATAACTATATCATGGCTCAAGCTCAATCTAGAGATTTGGATGTCCAAGATTACTAGAAAACTTTATCCCAAATCTATTCTTTTAATCAAGATTTTCATACCATTTTTGTGGATCATACCTTAGATCTTGAGGGTCATGTACCTCCCTTAAATCCTCCTCTTATCAATACTCCTTTGGTGGTAGAACAAATTATGAATTTCAAATATCCATAAGCTCCTACACCTTTAGATCCAATAATTGCATCAAATCCTTCTCCCATCATTGAATCCACTAATATACTAATCTCTTCTATTCCATCTACTTCTTTTTCTCCTAAAATTACACTTAATACCAAGGCAACTGATGTCTGTCAGATTCATTTTGAGTATGATAACCATGGAAATCAAATTCTTGATATTGAATTAGATGTCAAATATTATGTTCATCTTCTTACCTTTCCTAGAGATGAAGCTATTCTTGAGTTACTTCATGCTCAAGAACCTCAACTTCCTCGGTAACATCATAAACTTGGAAATTTCAAAACTAAAACTCCTTGCTTCAAAAACTTCATTGCTAGCATTGATCCTAAAACAAATCCAATTTCAGCCTTGTCTAACACACCATACCACTTTAAATATGGTAATGCCATGTTTATTGAAGAAACCACTCACATTGAATATGGTACCCATTCTTGTCCTCAATTGATTATAGTTTCTTGAAAACTTTCACCTATTGAACATGATAATTTTAGCTTATTCTTTGACAAATATCATGAAGATTCCACTTGGTCCTATAAGGACATGCCTGGCATTGACCCTAGCATTGTGGTACATAATATCATTACTTATCTTGATGTTGAGAATATGCACCAAAAGCAACAATTTTTTTTCTTGAATTTTCAACCTTATGTCATAGGGAAATCATCAAATTACTCAATGCTAAATTTATTAAACTAGTGGATTATTCTAAATGGGTTTCTAACATTATCCTTATTTAGAAGAAAGTCACTATGGTTATTTGCATTTGTATTGATTTTCATAATCTTAATCTTGCTTTTCCCAAGGATAGCTTCCCCTTGCCTTTAATAGATGCCATCATTGATTCCATGGCTAGTTACAAAATGTTATCTCTTATGGATGGTTTCTTAGGATACAATCAGATTCATATCGCTCTTAAAGATAAACATAAGACTACTTTCACCATGGAATGGGGCACCTATTGCTATATCAAAATACTCTTTGATATCAAGAATGTCAAAGCCACTTACCAATGTGTAATGACTCACATATTTCATGATCTGATTCAAAAAATTGTTTAAAACTATGTGGATGATCTCATTTCTAAATCCAATCATTGTAAGAATCATCTTTTCATTCTTGTTATCATCTTTGACCATATCCGTAAATACAAAGATAAAATTAATCCTTAAAATTATGTCTTTGGAGTCACATCTATAAAATTTTTAGGATTCTTAGTCTCTCTCTTTGGTATTGATGTTGATCCTACCAAAATTAGTGCTATCATCAACATGCCTATTCTTCATTATATTTTTTACTTTTATGCTTATTTATGAAAGCTTGGGGAAATTAGATGATTCATCCCCAAAATGTCATATCAAATTAACTCCATAAATTCCCTTCTTAATAAAATTACTACTTTAAAATGGATGGATCCATGTCAAAAAGCCTTTGATAATGTGAAAGAGTCTTTTCTTCATCCACCTACACTTTGTCCTCCTAATGATAAACCTTTGATTCTATATACTTCTTCCACACCTATTTCAATTGGATCAATGCTTACCCAACAAGATGATATGGGAAGAGAGTATGTTATCTACTACATTACTTGAGGCCTCATCGACTATGAAACATGTTATACCAAAATTGAGCATGATTGCTTTGCTATATATTTTGTGGTTGAAAATATTCATCACTACATGCTTTACCAAACTACTTATGTCATTGTTCATTTTAACCCTCTTCATCATTTCTTCTCCAAAGAATTTCTTCTTAGAGATAGAATTGGAAATGGATGGTCTTAATCATGAAATTTGATCTTTGAATCATCACTCAAAAAGCTATTAAAGGGAAAGTCATAGCTAAATAACTTTCTACAACTCCCATTCCAACCACTTATTCCCTTCAGGATGACCTTTTAGATGATAATATTCTTTACATTTAAGGTCTTAATCAAGATATCTCTCTTAAAGATTATTTTCATAGCTTTACCACTGATATTGAAGCTAATAATCTTAAAGAATCTTCCACTCTCTATGGTACTACTAAACTAAAGGTAGTTATCAAAGAGCTTCCTGAAATCAATGTTGACTTGCATGAGGATACTTGGACCCTCCACTTTGATGGTGCTAAATGCATTTAAGAAGATAGGGCAGGTTTTATTCTCATAAGTACTCTTGGTAATATCATTCCTTTAACATTCTACTTCACCTTTGATGTCACCAATAATATGACCAAGTAAAAATCTCTTATCTTAGGCATTAGAGCTGATCTTGATTTATACATTCAATACCTTCATACTTTAGTTTTTTCAACTTATTTTCCATCAAGTTCATGGCGATTATCAATGTAAAAGTGAAAACCTTATTATTTATCATCAAATTATAACCACTCTTTCTAAGGATTTTATCTCTTTCACTATTGAACCCATTCTTAGAGATCAAAAATCCATTGTTGATTCTCTTGCCTCTTCAGCTTCTCTATTTCATCCACATCAAGTTATTTTTTATCCTTCTTTTCTTATATAAATAAGAAAATCTATGTCTTCAACTCAACCACTAGATTCACTTATCTATCATATTGAGGATTTTACCATTAGATAAAGACCTTGGTAGAAAGACATCATTTAATTTTTAAAACACCAAACTTATCCTCCTAATTTAGACTCTCATGAAAAGACATGCATTCGTAAGCAAGATTTTAAGTACGCATTTTGACATAACATCCTTTACTATCAAAATGATAAAGGTACCTTGCTCCATTGTGTTAATAAATATTAGGTTTCTCTCCTTATTAAACAAGAACATGGAGGCATTTGTGGTGGTTACTATAGCAGACATGCTACAACATGCAAATGCTTATGTATGGGTTACTTTTGGCATACTCTTGAAAAGGATGTAATTGAATATGCTAAAAAGTGTAATGCTTGTTAGATTCATGATGATCTTATCCATTTTACTCCTATTTAACTTCAAACTATCAATTCTCTATGGCCATTTTCCACTTGGGGAATCAATCTCATTGGTAAACTTCCTCCCTCCCAAGATGGGCATGTTTTTATCATCATCATTACCAAATATTTTACCAAGTGGGTAAAAGCTATACCCATAATTAACTTCATTGGTCCTACCATTTATAAATTTATGATTAACCAAATTGTTTTCCACTTTGTCATTCCCCATACCATCATTTCTGACAATGGTGGTAATTTCAAAAATAAACATGTTAAACAAATTTGTAATAAACTCAAGATCAATCATAAATTTGCCATGCCTTATCATCCAAATATAATGGCCAAGCTAAGGCCACCAATAAAATTATTAACAAAACTATCTAAAAGACAATTCATGAAACCCACATGGATTGGCATATTCATCTTTACCCTACACTTTGGGCTTATCAAACTAGCATATGCATTGCCACCAGGGCAACCAATTTTCTCTAGTCTATGGTTTTGAGTCAGACCTTCCTTTATAAGTTGAGCTTCCCTCTCTTTATATATCTCTTCATGGAATTATTCTTGATTAATAAATGTGTGAATCTTGCTTTCATGCCCTTGATATTCTTGATGAACATCATATTTTTACCTTGCAACATAACCACCAATACAAGGATTGCATCACCTGACAACATAATAAATGTGTTAAAATATGCACTTTTAATTTTGGTGATATTGTCCTTAAACTATATTACACCCATGATAAAGAAGTTAAATATGCCTAAAAATGATGGGTCCCATAATTAAAGACATTCTTGGTCCAAGCATTTAATATCTTCAAACCAGTGAAGGCCATGTTTTCAAAGAGTCCACCAATGCTCAATTACTTAAAATGTACTTTACCTAAAGAATTTACTTCTTGTCATATTTTATATCTATATCTATCTAATAGTTTTTTAGGTTACTTAAGCATGGGTCTCTTCTACTACAATAGTTTCATTCCTTTTGCAAACATTTAGTCCTCCCTTTTAGTTTTTTAGTTTCTTGATGTACCATAGTGTTATTTATCTTCTTGAATTTTCTCTTGTTTTTTTCACCCCTTGGGTTTTTCTTTTTTGAGTTTATTTGTAAGACCATGGATAGGACTTGACATTCCTCACAAAACCACCATATTTTATCTAATTTTCTCTTTCATTTTTGCTGCTTGCTAATGTTATTTTGGCATCCTTTAGTTTTTTATTTTGTGAGTTTCTTTGTAAGACCATGAATAGGACCTGACATCCCTCAAAAATAACAATATTTCTTTGCTTACCTCATTTTAATTTCTCTCTTACTTATGGATCTCTCTTTTATGGGTTGTATTGTAAGACTATGGATAGGACCCAACCATCCTCATAATATTACCATCCTTTTCATATTCTTGATCCTTGTTCTCAACTTTAGATTTTGATTTTTTGTTAGAGAAAATTATATATAATAATCTATGTTAGAATATTTTCCTTCATTTCCCTCATTCTTATGATAAGGAATCACCCTTTACTATCATTGTATCCCTTTTTTTCCTTTGTCACATTTTTTACAATTTGAAGTAATTTAAATTATTCTATGTCTTTTTTCTTGATTTCTCCTTCCTTTCATCTCCATATTAGATAAAACAAGTTTGAATTCAAGATAATGATTTTATTTCACTTATATTTATAAGACTCTTAGACCCCATGCTCTTTTAATTTCTCTCTCTTAGTAAACCTTGTTCCAAGTTTTCAAATGAAAGTCATCTTTAGCACCCATGTTTGGTTTTTCAAATCCATATGGAGGAATAGAAAAATACATAAAAAAAGTTAAAATCCAAATCATTTAAACAAAATCCAATGATATCAAAAATTAAAATTATTTCAAAAGTCTAATCACACTAAAAGATGTGATTCAAATCACCTCCTTTTAGTTGAAGCTCAAAATACATAATTGGCATCACAATAGAGCTGAGGTCCTTTAGGGTACAATAGGTCAGTAGATTAGAAAAGGAGAATATAAAAAAATATTTTAGTGCTACCTAATTTCTCATGTAAGTACCCAATCTTCATAGTAAACAAATGGTTCTATAAGGGGTCCTGAAGAATGGGGAACACGTTGTGGGAAGGTAGGTCCATTTTAATTTTCATGCATATAGCCTTCATTAGATGATCTATATAATTCATTTATTGACCTAAGACTTGTGTTTTTAAGAGTTCTTAATACTCCTTAAGGTTGAAAGTCCTCTTGTTTTGACAAACCTAATTTGAGTGTCTTTACTTCAATAATGAGTTCCTCTACCTTGGTTTTTCCTTCATTCTCCCCTCCACCCATTTCATTCCCCCCTTGATAGGTAAATTGTGATTCCAAATATATTTTCCCTTCTTCTTTAATTACTTCTTCTTCACCTCTTGAAAGCATACTAGCACTACTTTGTTTTAGTTTTATCTATCCTTAGAGTTAAACATGTTTGAGAAATAATGGATTATTATTTCTTTATACAATATAAATTTACATTTACTACACTTACTTTACTTTACTTTTACCATTTATCATGATTTTTATATCTTGTTATTATGTACACTTGAATTCATACCCTTTTTCTATTATTGAGTATGGTTGGCTTGTTACTTCTCACTCAACAATGTTGTTTTCCCTTTTATGCATCTTTTTACATTGTTGAGTGAGATGTGGATTATTCCTACTCACTCATCAATGTTGTTTTACCACTTTATTTTTGTTTCTTATTTTAAAATTGATTATTCTGATTTACTATCCTATTTGACATGTATCCTTGGTTTGATTTGGTGAGTTTTGCCTTTCTTACTTTAGGATAGCTTGTTGGAATTTTTTGATATTTAGTAGCCTTAGATTTTTGCTTACCTTATTTACTCTTGTTACTTGGTCATTTGGTCTAACATAACATCTATCACCCTAGCTTGCCAAATTTTATAAGTACATCTTATCCTCATATCACTATCTATCTTGGTTTTTCTTACATTTATTTGTTTTTGCTCTTTAGTTTTCTATTCTTGGGTTTGTCTAAATCAATCTTTACAACCTAGACAATCAAAACTAACAACATAGTAGACAACCATCCTATGATAAATGTAAGTCAAGATACACATCGTATTTACTTTTTATTTAATTTTTGAATTACTATTACTTTTAGTAATTTAATTTTAGTTATTTTTACTTTTAAAATACCTGTAACTTTTTTTAGCATTAGCATTATGTGTGTTCTTATGTTATTTCTCAAAGCACCCTCCCCTGTTACACCTTACTGATACATGATGAGCTTCGAGTGGGGCATATGTATACACATAATATTTTTAACTTTTATTGATTACTAATGTTTTACATCTTACAAGAACCCATCAAGACTTAATATCTTTGAGTTCACAACTTAAGGGGTACACCAGGAAAGGGGTGGGTAGACCTTTGGTGCTTTGTATGATTATTGTCCATTTTCCCACATTATTACCAATCTAACTAGCTCCACAAACCATTCCCTAAGTTATTTCTCCTCCCTTGAGTATTGATCTAGCCTTTTCCTATTTCATTCTTCCTTTTCTTATCTTAAACTCCTTTTTAAATATCGATTGTATTTGGTTAACTAGGTTAACCTAATATAGTCTATGGGTATTGTTTAATTTCTTAACTTGCTAGCCCTTTAGCTAACCTAGCTTAGACTTGGTAAATTATCCTTAAAAACACATGGGGTTGACTGGGTCAACCCCATGAAATTGACATTCCTAAAAGGATTTAGGGTAATATCCACCTATATATATAAGATCATTTAAATCATTATTTATATGTGTAATCAAGAGTTATTATTCACTATTACTTATTCACAATCTACTCTTCCACCATTCTACTTGAGGATAGTTAGCTTAGGTTTCTTATTTGGATAATCTAGTCTTGTAGATAATTATTGTCCTTTCTTATTGATCCTTATAAACCACAACAACCTCTTTTGAAGCCCCTTTAGCCAAGGGAGAGATTGAGTCTCGATGGGTTCACATTCAGGTAAGTATATTCTAACTTTATTCTCCTCTCTTTTAGTAGATAGAAGTAGCATAAGTGTTGGCTTGAATAATATTATCTTTCATATTTTATGTATTGGGGTGTTACTCATTCTTAATTTAATTGAATTTACCTATACATGTCTATTTTATTGTTTATAACCCCCCACTTTATACCACAAGATTTGGTGTGCACTAAATTAGATTTTACTTTCTTACTATTAGAATAGAGTGAATGTTTTAAACCTTATGACTCCATTAGGGGTTTTATGTGATTATGTTAGATTGTAAGCTTTGGAACCCTTCCTAACATGATATGTTGTGACAAGTGATACAAGTGATTCCTTAATTGGGTCTAGTGGATCCCCATATTAGTCATGCTCTTGCTTAACAAGTTCATCTACAATTAAAAGTATAGATATGATCTATCTTCTCCAATCTAGGATTGATTTATAGACATGATAAATTTTTGATTGCATACAGGTAGCCTATATAAGGATGTGGACACCATAAATAAAAATAAGGTGGTAAGAGAAATTTTGGACTATGTCCAACTTAGTCCATATGAGTTGGATGATGTAATAAGTATCCTTTTTGAGTATTTAAAATACATACTCATCAATATAAAGGAAAGGATCAAAGAGGCTAAGATGATAGTTGAAAAATACCAATGGGAACCCTGATAAGAAACTAATACAGAATCATAAATGTCTCTTACAAACCAAGAAATACTATGATAACTTATACAAATGGATTTAAGAACTAATAAAATTATAAATATCTTTTCTAAGGCCCTAAAAAAGCAAATAATGTTGGAAAAGGCCAAATAACTAGAAGATGAGATCATTTAAAGGTGCAAGCAATTAGAAAAAGAACTCATGGAACAAACTAAGAAAATGTAAGAAATTGGAGAATCTACCACCGAAAAGGCATAAACAATATTATATAAAAAAGTAGAGAAATAACAATTAGAGTGAAATAGGATTGAAAAACAAGAGGAATAAAAAATAACAAAATATGAAAAAAATAAAAAACATAAAAATGAGGAGGAACATAAAATAAAAGCTCAATAGGAGAGGAAATTAGAAGAGGAGAAAATAAAACTAGCAAAAGAGTAGGAGAATAGAAATAAAAAATGAAAAACTAAAAGAAAAGAGAAAGGAAAAGGAGGCAAAAAACAAAAATAGGAGGAACAAGGAAAAATAGAGGACAAATCAAAATCTAAAGGGAAAAAGGTAAACAATCCACCTATAAGTTATAAATTAGTAGTAATATAATTTATATATAAATATATAACACTTTGGGAAAATTAGGAACAAGATAAATTAGAATGCATGATTACTCACATGGAACTCTTAAAGAG